>OZ010612.1:15481889-15546889 GCA_963932145.1 Acanthosepion lycidas | reverse complement strand
ATACTACCCAGCGCAAAAAATTTCCTATTTTTAATTACAATTTTATTGCTGAATTTCTTACCTAAATAATATGTTTTTCAGTTCCTACTGATGTTAACTCAAAGTAAAAAGTTTGATGTGCCTGCATGTAAAATATTTCAAATAAAGATTTATATAAAAATTTTTTACATTTTATCTTTATTTTTTTATTTTATTTTATTTTTTTTGTTGTTGATATTTTCAAAATCGGCTATGATATACCCATGGTTAGTTGTTTAATTGATGGTTACTGTTCTCAGGTTAATCTGAAAAAATTAAAATACAACATCAATCGGCATTTACTATCCTCCTGGTAACTCTTTTCCCTTTTTACGTATTACTAATGCTTCTGTTCCTAATTCCCCCACACCCAGTAACCTCTTACGTCGTAAATGCTGTACTGCCTTGCTTAGAATGCTACCGATAAAAAAAAAAGATATATTAAAACTTACAGTCTGCAGGAACTGCCATTTCATTAAGAAAGCACATTATTATTATTATTCAAATGTAATGTCAATCGACATCTTCTGATGCCTTGATCTTGATCGCCGTCCTTCTTTTTATGCTTTCTTCAAACACGTCCCTTTAATCTTACTTTCATTCTCTGTAACCCCTTGCATGCTAAGGGCACTCCCGCCTTCCTTGGGCGAAATGGTTAAAATATGTGGGGAGGGGGCTGTCCCGATTTTGAGATTTCAGTTTGAATTTTCGTTTTAGTGTCCCTCATATCCGGAATCCCTCATATCCGGAATCCCTCATATACGGAATCCCTCATATACGGAATCTCTCATATCCGAACTTTGTAATCAATTCCTCATAACCGGAAGGCCTTCTTAGTCCGGTTGTCAGGGTTTCTACTGTATAAAGAAACATCAGCGATCAGTTTTAGTGTCCCTCATATACGGAATCTCTCATATCCGGAATCCCTCATATCCGGACTTTGTAACCAATTCCTCATATCCGGAAAGTATCTTAGTCCAGCTGTCAGGGATTCTACTCTCTACATGATTATATATGAATAAATTCATATTGCAAATTAAATATTTTTTAATATTAACAAATATTCAGTTACGCATATGTGTTCAAATCACAGTTATAATGTTTCATTCATATGCCATATAACAAAACACAGTCAAATAATAGGGGCGTATTATACACTGTTGTGCGTTTTATGTCAAGAAACTCGATCAAAGAGAAAACAATGAAAAATCACCCGAAAAGTTTTTTTTTTTTTTTTCCTGATGGTGACATTTTTTTCTATGCATTTTTTATTCGAGTGTTCTTTTCGATTTTTTCCGGTTTCTTTTTTCTCATTCATTATTCCTCTCCGTGAAATCGGATGCCAAATGTCAGAGGCTGCGGGGGGAAAAGGTCACGGATGATTATATCCTTTTTTGAATCACTTGCATTCTTCCATATATATATATATATATATATATATATATATATATATATATATATATATATATATATTACCCTTTTTAAGATTTCTTCTATTTTTACCTTGGATGAAGGTGCCAAAGTCACAGGAGATGAGAAAAAATATTGTTAATTTTTCTCGTTATTTCTCCACCGTCTTCCAAGTTACGTAGAAACAGAGATGCTATATATGGGTAGCAATTACGTAGTCTTCACTTTCCAGTTCGAAAAATGTGCGAAAGTCGCGAGCTTGGTTCGCATGAACGGGGCCAGTCTGAATTTTCATTTTAACACCCCTTTCGACACAACCGGGTGATTCCCTAACAGACGCCCTCCCTGGTTAACCCAGACTTCCTTTATTCACCTAGTTAATGTTGGTCCCGTTATTCTCTTTTAATATCTGTCTATATCTCTGAGATGAAGTGTTCCGATTGCAAGCATAGAAATGAATACAATATGGGAACCAGTAATAAGGAGTGCTAGAGAAAGGCAATGAATAACAACAACAATCTCTATCCATAAAAGGCAGGATGTGTGTGTGTGTGTGTGTAACGAATGCACAACCGCAATTTTCGACGCATTTTCAGCAAAATTTACATGCACATGCTCCAAGTTAGAAGGAAAGCCAAGACCAACTTTGCATTTCCCAACTCCCATCGATAGTGGAAAAAGTCGATTTTTTCATGCTTCTACGGCAGCTTTCACGTAGTTTGCGGCCATTTTGTACTGGCCAGAGTGAGAGCCTATAGCTGGCTGCCACGAATAGGTAGAAAGATTCTATTGGCCAGCGTGAGAGCCAACAGCTGACTGACACGAATATTAACTAGCATGAAAAAAATCGATAGCTGCATTCGTCACAAGTGGGAAAAATTTAAATCTGCATGGCACTTTACTCCAATTGGCTCATTCGCTTGCTTAAACTCAACGCTGATTCTGATTCCGCAGAACTGGGTTGGGTGTGAAAAAGTATTTGTTGTTAACATTCTTTTTTCATTCGGTTTTTCCAGTTACGAGTCCTTTTTTTAAAGCTGATCGTTTTGTGTTCATTTTGTTTAGTTCTTTTTTCGTAACAGATTTAATGTTTAGTATAGAGCTTAGAAAAAATTCGCAGTGTGAGATAGGCAAGAAGTAAGGCATATAGCAACATCAGTACGGCAAAGGGCACTCGTTTAAAGTCAAGGAAGGGCAAAACTATTTAAAGTCAAGTGATATCGATTGCTGTATGAGTCGTATTGATTTTTTAATCAAGCACGGGCAACGCCGGGCCATGCAGCAAGTTGCAATATAAGCTCTGGTAAAAATAAAATAATAATAATAACAAAAATTGCAATATGAGCAGTGGTAAAAAAATATGCTGTGTCATTAGGTTTTTAACTCCCAAGAATTCATAAACAGATATCCTCAAGGATACATTGGTTTGTGGATAAAGACTTTGGTTAGATTCAATGACTAGACCCAAACAGTCGTGAGTTCAAGACCAGGCCACAGCAGTGAACCAAAACTCGGAGAGTTTAATTAAAGGGAAATAACTGAGACATACCGTAGAGGTGTGGCACGTGGAACCTATTAGGTTGGTGCAAAAATAATGACGTAATAATGTCGTTTTTTGACGTATTTTTTAACGTCGAAAAACGACATTATTACGTCATTATTTTTGCACCAACCTAATAGAAAAACCTACCCTGGTGGAAGAAATAAAGGGCTCAGTTCGAAATTCCAATCGCCTGATGAAGACCGGAGCGTACAACAGCCGAAACGTTGTGAATATGGCAATGAGGGTAACAGTCCAAATAATACGTTGTCTTTTGATATGATCCCCAAACTCCTTAGTTTATCTTGTCCCCATGTTTCATCTTTATTGCATTACCCATATTTTCCTATTCTGTAATTTATTTTGCCCCTCCTTCGCATCTAATGAGCGAGTTGCTTGATTCTGCCTATTGCCAAAATACAGTGGCAACTCTTATGGCCCATTTATTAGGTTGGTGCAAAAAATAATGACGTAATAATGTCGTTTTTTGACGTATTTTTTAACGTCAAAAAACGACATTATTACGTCATTGTTTTTGCACCAACTTAATAGTACTCGTCAACCTCTTTTTTTTTTTTTTTTAACCCCAATTTGGGAGTTAAATATTTGTCCGTAGCTGTGACTCTAACTGTTGTTACCACCCCGAGTCAGGGTGGTCCTGGGAACACCAGCAATTAAAAGGTGGTTCCATACTCCTCAACACCTCTTGATCAGAGGCCTTGCTGCCGGATGTAGTTTGTCGTCATACCCAGAACGATGTAATATCGGTACTCTTGTATGACAGTGAACGCTGAACAATCACATCACATATCTGTGTGATTTCTGAGACGTAAATATCGCAAGTTTTATTTCTGCGATCGTTGACAAAAGCAGTGGAAGATATCGATTATTTGAAAGTCCGAAATAGAAAAAAAATATCAGTTTGAAATCGATAAATCGATATTTAAAATAAAATTTAATCAAATGTAATTCTAAAGATATTTTGTTTGAAAAAAAAAGGCAACAAGCGAATAAATATGTATTTGAGAAATATACGAAATTTTCGGAATGATAAAAATATTTTATCACGCAAATTCAGAACTGTTAAATAAATTTCATAACATACAGAGTCATGGCTCTTCACATATATATATATATAAGTATCATAAGTGAAAATGACATGTTCATCATTAATTATGATCGATTTCATCACGATTCTTCTGTAAAGTATGGAGAGTAACCATATATATATATATATATATATATATATATATATATATAGATAGATAGATAGATAGATAGATAGATAGATAGGTTACTCCAGGTCCATATTACAACATATTCAAGATGATTTTCGCTCTCTCTAACCTTCTAAATATGTGTGTGTATGTGTGTGTATGTGTGTATGTATAATCAAGTATGTATGCAAATGTAGCAGCTTCCGCTTGACCACGTGGTGAAGGAGGGCATGTTTGCTTTCAATGTAGCAAGGATGGGTAGGTGAAAATCAATGCTGAGAAAATCAATGCAACATTTTGTTCGAAACAAAGAAAAGAATACTGGACTACTTTCTAATTTGATACTTTGGTCGGAAGTGTTTTAACAGTGGTACCCGAAAATTCTAAAGATCATTGCAATAGCGAAATATCCCTTCATTAATGCCTATATATGTATGTATGTAAAATTTGAATGTATATAAAAATATATATATGTATATATGTAAAATGTGTATGTATATAAATATATATTTATGTATGTAAAATGTGTATGTATATAAATATATATGTATGTATGTAAAATGTGTATGTATATAAATATAAATATGTATGTAAAATGTGTATGTATATAAATTTATATACATACATATATAGATGTAAAATGTTTGTATATATATATATATATATATATATATATAAGGGACTCTCCCGTCGGTCTCGACGTATGAAGATCAGGCAAGTTAATTGATTCAGTTAGTTTTGTGCGATAACCATCATATATATATATATATATATATATATATATATATATAAATTTTAAGAATCACGTCTCATGTCTCTTGAAATGCTCTCATGGTAGACTCGGAATATGAGTCTACGTAACAACAAGGACTAATATATATATATATATATATGTGTGTGTATGTGTGTGTGTGTGTGTGTGTGTGTGTGTGTGTGTGTGTGTGTGTGTGTGTGTGTGTGTGTGTGAAAATATTGTAGAAAATAGGAAAGAAACTGGTTTGGAAAATAATCCAAAGTTCCTTAGTATTTTTGTTATTATTTTTAAAAAATAGTGCTCGATACGAAAGTAGAGCATAAATATAATTATTTATTTAAAAATATGATTCCAACACGCTACATAAGAGGTCTCATGTTTCAAAACAAGAGCAGAAAACTTCAAAATAATATTTGAATAATTCAATAATATTTGAATAATTGAATAATATTTGAATAATTCAAATATTATTTTGAAGTTTTCGGCTCTTGTTTTGAAACATGATACCTCTTATGTAGCGAGTTGGAATCATATTTTTAAATAAATAATTATATATATATATATATATATATATATATATATATATATATATATATATATATGTACAAACTAATGATAACGTATTAACAATAAAGGGTTACATAAACAATAGAATTGTTTGCTTATGTTAAGTTTAGTGAAGAAGAAAGTCTTAAAAATGAGATGAAAGGTGCGTACGTACGTGTGTGTGTGTGTGTGTGTGTGTGTGTGTGTGTGTGTGTTGCATTGTTCATTGGTGTCCCAAAAAGAAAAACGCGTTCTTCCGCGAGAGACTTACATGTTGACTTAAATGTAGAAAAATGAGAAAATGAAGGCGAGAAAAGATATCACCGCGTATTTACAGATCGGAAAGCGCCCCCTAGTAGCGGCTTCGAAAATTAAGAGGATGTAACCCGACACAATGATATTCGCCCTGCACAAGTCCCGGGGGTGACTCGAAATAGAGGGTTACAGAGTTAGAGCCATCTTTTATGCCAGTGGTCGTCAACACCCTGCCTCGGGCCCACATTCGACCCGTGAAAGATTTTTGTCTGGCCAACCAGCTTAACACCTAGGCACTAATTATCTATTAGGTTGGTGCAAAAATAATGGCGTTTTTTTATGTTAAAAATACGTCAAAAAACGCCATTATTTTTGCACCAACCTAATAATTCAGTTGTTAAGCAAGTGCCTGAAAAAGTTGGAGTTAATTGACGATGCGACGAATTTTGGAAAACAAAATTTAAATTTGAATCAATTGCTGACTTCTACAAGAAATATGGTTTGCTCAGTGGAATTGAAGTTTATCTGAATAATGCAAAAATAATGGTAACATTATTTGGAAGTATATATGCTTGTGAACACCTTTTTTTAAAAAAAAAAAATGAAATATACTAACATTTTTTTAAGAAAAATATTGGTTGATGAACACCTGAATAATGGCTTGCTCCCGTCATAAACATATATTGCACCTGAAGTGGAGTAGTTATCAAATTTGAAACAGAAACAAGTTTTTCATTAAATAATTTGCCATTTGTATTTGCAGTAAGGAATTTGCATTTTTCATTGTCTTACTTCTGGTCCCGTTATTCCTGCAGTAAATTAACAAACATTTTCTAAATAACATTAACTTTGTTGTTTTTTAAAACCTTCAGACAAAGGCAGTCTTCTAGATGGAGCGGTCTGAGGTGTGGATAATTTATTATAATACATGCGCGTTCTCTGAGACACTGCATAACTTTCTGGCCCGCTCTTTCCAAAAGATAGCTGACTCATGATCTAGAGGATTTTATTAAGTATTTGAATTTCGCACAACGCCGTATCACTGTAATATTAAAATATTAACGCTTAATGCTTCCATTTCAAATACAATAAATTTGGCTATTGCCCCAAGAAAAGATTCTGCAAAACAAACAGAAAATATCTCACCTTCCTCTGTAAAGCTATAGGTCCTCTTCTTGAAGTTTTTCCAGTCGAGTTTTAATAACCACCTGCAAGATGTTTTGCTCGTGCCATCGACAAATATTTTACCTGATGTGGAAAGGTTATTGAACAATAATTCACTTGCTTAAGCCTCTTAGTTTTGTCACGAGTTGTTTTCCCCTGTCTTTCTTTTCCTCTACGAGTCAGTAAGTACCATCGTTGCTCACATGTTAGGTCCATGGTATCATTAGCATCCTTCTGCAGAACCATATCTCCGTTGTCTCGAGTCTCACTTCAACTTTGAGGGGACCGTCCAACATTTCCTGCTGTAAAGGAGGACAGATATCACGTAGCAGTTCAGTACTCTTTTCTTTGTTATGAAAGAAAGTCGTTTAATAACAATGTTAGGCGATGATCACATAGATGACGTCTTGCTCTTGTCATCGACAAATATTTCACCTGAAGTGGAGAGGCTATCGAGCAATGAACAGAAACAAGTGTCTCATTAAATAATTTACCATTTCTAACTGTATTTCGTTTGTAGTAAAGAATTTGCATTTTTCGTTGATTGTGTTGTTATCTTGTTATTCCTGCAATAAAATAAGGAACCTTTTTTTTTTAATGATAACATTAACTTCATTGTCTTTTCTTAAAACCCCTAGACCAAAGTAGCCTTCTGGGCGGATCGCTCTGAGATCGAGTAATAACTATAGTAGATTTGATATCATGAGCCTTACTCAGAGAAACTGCAAAGCTGTCCCTGGCCCTCTCTTTCCAAAAGGTTACCGACCTCTGGGTTATGTGAATATGTGGGGAAGGTAACAGTTAATCCTGGAATTGAACAGATTGAGATTTTAGTGATTGAGGAAGCATCCTCTCGGGAGTCGATCCGAAAGATGCTGCTCGAGTGGAGACTAAATCCATAGTTATGTCGTAAAATCAACTTTCTCAACCGAAATGTTCGTATTTATCATAGCTTGATCAAAATGTAAAATGCCAACAATTAGCACCATTTGTCTAATAATATATATACCTCGATAGTTTTTACTGAATGACGGCGGCTACGCTACGTAGTTTAGCCTACGCATTACTGGAGTGATTGCGTTATTATATTTATCTCAGTCAGTTCAAATATTATCCATGATTGACTTCTATTTTGGGGGTTGAGCTCCAAGAAATTTACTGACGTCTGCAACATATACCCGTTCATCCAGGTTTAAATCTGGTAGATGCGAGATTAATAGTATATATGGAAATCAGCTCTGTTTTTCTCTAACATTTTATATCATCCGAAACCTGTGGGAGTTTCTATTTCTTGCGAGAAGAGACCGAAAAAAAAATCGTATAGCTTTACTGGTGTTGGAAGTTTATAGTTAAGATACATTGGAATATTTATGATATACTAGCAGGAGAGCCCGGCGTTGCCCGGGGATGTAACAGTAAGAGATAGATCAAGTATCGACCATTATAAAGACTGAAAAATAAAATTGACAAAGATTATCGTTTAAGGTTGACGGACACGCATGTCTTAATTAGTTTTTTTTTTTTTTTTTTTGTTTATTTTTTTACGAATTGGTCAAACTCAAACAAAAACATTGTTTTCAATCGTTATGAGTCTACCGATTGAATAGAATTTTATTATAAACAATTGTCTTGTAAATTGAATTTTTAAAGCATTCTGAATATAAAAATAAAGAAAAATGTGTACAAGACAACAAGAAACACTACCTGCCTAAAAAAAGTGAAGTTTTGTTGAAATCGGTTGAAAAATGTAGGAAATCCGATCACATATATAAACGAACACACACACACAAACACACACAACCTGGGTTTTATAAAAAGTATAACTCGATATGAGTTGTCCCCCTTTCATTCTCGTGATGCCTCTTAATCGTGTTTTCAAATTGATTTCGTGCAAAAACAGTTGTGTTTTTTCCAATTTTTGGCGCTGTCAGAACCACCGCAAGGTAATTTTACGTAGTCCTGCGAAGTTTTGTTGAAATCGGTTGAAAAATGTAGGAAATCCGATCCAATATATAAACGTACAGACACACACACACACACACAATCTGCGTTTTATACTAAGTAAGATTTTTTATATCAATCTAAAGAGGCGAAATAATATTTTTGTAGACAAATATATAAATATGTATCCTTCAACAACATCAGTGCCAGGAAGAAAAGAAAAGATTACTTTAAACCATAAACTTACATAGAACTCCAATAACCTGTTGTGTTCGTAAATATAGCAAGACGTCAAAACTACGACTGCATCTTTGACAGAGATGAAAAACTCCATCCTCCACTTTATAGGTGGATCCTGGTGAATTCGGGGCTGGATGATCAATATTATCGACACAGCGAATATTTGTTGGAAAGCAAATATTCGAAAAACATTTATTCGAATTGCAAATTCTTTGAATGAAAATTAATCGAAAGGACAATTGCACTAAAAGATAATTATTCGAAATATCTATGTTTGAAATATGTACGTGGTCTTGCTTTGAGAGAGTCAATGTTGATTCACCTAGAACTAATAACGTCCTTGAAGGATGGTATAGGGCTTTTTTGCATCAAGTGTCATGCGATCATCGCACAATATGGAAAATTCTTAGACGCTCTTAAAAGAGAACAAGACTTGCAAGAAATTCATATTCCAAAAGTAAGAGCAGGCTGCCAAAATATCAAGAGTGCTAAATACCGCAACGTAAATAAAAAAAAACTTAAAAAAATTAGGGAACTCTTTAAACGAGTACTCTTCCATCTTTTTGCGTGCAGTATCATATAACTTAAGTTTATACGGATTTTTTCTTACTATATTTTTTTATTAACGATATTTGTATTTCAAATAATTATCATTTGCATATTTCCTCTTTTAATTTTGACATTTTTATTTCAATAAAGAATTTTGCATTTCGAATAATTATTATTTAGTATAATTGTCCTTTTGATTAATTTTCATTCAAACAATTTTCATTTCGAAAAAATGGTTTTCGAAGAATTGTGTTCGAACAATATTCACATATTATATTTTATTTTGAAAGTTCGTTTGAGAGACTCGGATCTAGAAAATTGTACGATGATAATAATTCGATATGCAAATAGCGTTAATAAAACAATTTAGTAAGAAAAAAATCCTTATAATCTTAATTTATGATACTGCATGCAAATAGTCAACTACTAAAAAGTACTCTTTTAAAGAATGCCACTAATGTTTTAAGTTTTCCATTTACCTCACGGTATTTCTTGTCTCTCTAGATATTTTAGCAATATGAATTTCTTACAAGTCCTGTTCTCTTTTAGGAGCGTCTAAGAATTTCCATATTGTGGGATGATGTGATGACACTTGCAGAAAAAAAAAAAAAACTTATGTCATTCGTCAGTTATAAGTTCTGGGTAAATCAGCTTTGACTCTCAAAGCAAGACCTTGTACGTACTTCAAATTAATTTCCATTAATTTTCATTTAGTATAATTGTCCTTTCGAATAATTTTCATTTAAAACAAATGACTATTTTCGTGCAGTATCATATAACTTAAGTTTATACGGATTTTTTTCTTACTATATTGTTTTATTAACGATATTTATATTTGAAATAATTATCATTTGCATATTTCCTCTTTTAATTTTGACATTTTTATTACAATAAAGGATTTTGCATTTCGAATAATTATTATTTAATATAATTGCCCTTTTGATTAATTTTCATTCAAACAATTTACAATTCGAATGTTCAGATAATATATTTTATTTTGAAAGTCCGTTTGAGAGACTCGGATCTAAAAAATTGTACGATGATAATAATTCGATATGCAAATAGCGTTAATAAAACAATTTAGTAAGTAAAAAATCCACATAATCTTAATTTATATGATACTGCATGCAAATAGTCAACTAATAAAGTGTACTCTTTTAAAGAAAGCCGCTAATCTTTTAAGTTTTCCATTTACCTGGTGGTATTTCTTGGCGCTCTTAATATTTTGGCAATCTGCTCTTACATTTTGGAATATGAATTTCTTGGAAGTCTTGTTCTCTTTTAGAAGCGTCTAAGAATTTCCATATTGTGGGATGATTTGATGACACTTTTTTTTTTTTTTTTTTTTTAAGCATTTCACCCCAAGCAAGGCGAGAAGCCACTAGGACGCAAGGGGTTACAGAAAATTTAGAGCAAGATCAGATAGGAGTGATAGAAGAAAGCATGAGGGTAGTGGATAGATCAAGGCAACTGGAGATGTCGATTGACATTACACTTGAATAGCTGGAGATTATAGCTCACAGGGAAACGGGAATAGGGAAGGCAGTTCTACAGGCGAGAGGTGCGAGGCATGAAGCTATTAGAGTAGAAGAGACCGCTACATTTAGGAGTTTCGACAGTGAAGGGGTGAGAGCGGGATGCCAGCCTCGTAAGGCGCTGGAACTCATGACGTCTGGGAACTAGCGAATGCAGCTCCTCGGAGCAATTTCCATGAAAATATTTGTAGAACAGACAGAGAGAGGCGACGGCCCGTCTGTGAGAAAGTGACTGTAGACGAGACGCCAGGGCAGGGCCAACTACATTGCATATCCACCTCTGGAGCCTATCAAGAACCCCGAGGCAAACAGAAGGGGCACCAGACCATATATGGCAGCAATACTCCATGCAAGGGCGAATTGTTTATTTGAAGATCTGGAGTATCGACTCCGGGGAGAAAAACTTCCTGGCGCGGCTCAGGGAGCCAACTTTCCTTGCAGTGGACGACGCAATTGATACTTGCTGCAAAAAAGCTTTATGCCATCCTTCAAGGGCGTTATTAGTTCTAGGTAAATCAGCATTGCCTCTTTCAAAGCAATACTTCATTGGTACTGAAAACATAAGTATTTCCATTGTCCTTTCGATTAATTGTCATTGAAACAATTTACAGTTTCAATAAATATTTTTCGGATAATTGCTTTAGAATAATACTCACAAAATATATTTATCTATAGTCTCAAGTATACACCAGACCAGTTTTCCTGATAGGCTCTAGTATAAGCCCGATGAACATTTCCCAATGGATTCAGGTATAAAAAAAATTACGGGTTTCACCGAGAAAGTGAAGATTAAACATGATTAATATTTACGGAGAGAATTATATATATATATATATATATATATATATATATATATATATATATATATATATATATATATATATATATATATACATAAATTCGGGTCGTATTTACATGTCACTCTATAGGAAAACATTGGACGTTTTTATACTTGAGACTCTATATATATATATATATGTATATGTATATATATATATATATATATATTTATATATATATATATATATAGAGAGAGAGAGAGAGAAAGAGAGAGAGAGAGAGGAGAGGGAGAGAGTCTCAAGTATAAAGACGTCCAATGTTTTCCTATAAAGTGACATGTAAATACGACCTGAATTTTTATATTGACTCATGTATAACCAGGACCGATATTTACACATAGACTTAAGAATAAAGACAGTCCAGTCTCTCCTATAGACTTAAGTATAAACACAACCAATAATTACATAGCGTCTAATAGTATAAAGACGTATAATGTTTTCTTACAGGGTTACATGTAAATACGACCAGAATTTATATATTGACTCAAGTATAAACACGGCTAGTATTTACATATAGACTCAAGTATAAATAGAAACAGTAGACTCAAGTATAAAAACGACAAATATTTACATATAGATTCAAGTCTAGAGACGATCAATGTTTCCCTACAGGCTATACAACTAGGATTTATGAATCGACTCAAGTCAAATACAAATTTCTAAATACAACCAGTATTTGCATATCGATTCAAGTAAAAACCCGATCAATATTTACATATCGACTCAAGTATAAAGAACGTCAATATACTCGGACAATATCGGAAAATTCACCAAACTAATCTGTTCTTTTTTTTTAATCGCTTTTTACCCTTCGTAATCTTTTCATTTTTAGTGTAAGAAATTTTAATAAAGTAAATAGAATAAAACTCAATGTCTTTGGAATTTTATTCCTTTTTACTGTTTACTATTTCCTGAGTTTTCAGGGGTGGGGTGGGGTCTGTTATTTAATTTTCTTAATTATTTATTTATTTTTTTTTTTTTTTAGTTCGGAATCAAAGTCTAAAAATAAATGATGAACATTGTTTTCTTTTCTGTTCGTTTTCAGTTTTTTTGTTTCTTTGTTTCTTTCTCACATTTTTCTTTCATTTTATTTCGTTCCATTCTTTCGATTGTTTTCTTCATTCCTCTTTCATTCTACATCCACAATATTTCTTTCTTTCTTTCTTTCTTTCTTTTCTTCAAATTTCTCCCTTTCTTTCTTTCTTTCTTTCTTTATTTTTCTTTCTTTCTTTTTCTTTCTTTCTTTTTGTCTCAGTTTTCTGTTCTTTCCTTTTTTGGAGTAGCATTTCTTTCTTTCTACCTTTCTTTCTTTCTTTTTCTTTTTTTCTACCTTTCTTTCTTTCTTTATTTTTCTTTCTTCCTACCTTTCTTTCTTTCTTTCTTTCTTTTTTCTTTCTTTCTACCTTTCTTTCTTTCTTTTTCTTTCTTTTTGTCTCAGTCTTCTGTTCTTTCCTTTTTTGAAGTAGCATTTCTTTCTACCTTTCTTTCTTTCTTTTTCTTTCTTTCTACCTTTCTTTCTTTATTTCTTTCGTTTTCTTTCTTTTTCTTTCTTTTTGTCTCAGTTTTCTGTTGTTTCCTTTTTCTGAAGTAGCATTTCTTTCTTTCTACCTTTCTTTCTTCCTTAATTTTCCTTTCTTTTTCCTTTCTTTTCCCATTTACATCAAATGCAAATTTACTTTTTTTTTCTTTAAGTTCTTTCTTCATTTCTTTCTTTCTTTTCTACCTCAGGTCTCTTTTCTTTTCCTTTTTTGGAGTAGGATGCCAAAAATCAAATCATGAATATATCAGCTCTTCTTTCTTACTTGCTCTATCTTTCTTTTTCTATCATTGCTTCTTTCTTTCTTTCTTTCTTTCGTTCTTTCTCTGTTTCTTTCTCTTTTGCTTTTATTGCTTTCTTTCTTTCTTTCTTTCTATTCTGTTATTTCATTTATCTTTTTTCTTTCTTTCTTTCTTTCCTTTCTATTCTTTTATTTTCGTTCTCTATTTCTTTCTTTCTTTCATTCTTTCTTTCTTTTTTCTTTCTTTCTTTTTTCTTTCTTTTTCTTTCTTTCTTTCTTTCTTTCTTTCTTTCTTTCTTTCTTGCTATCCTTCGTTCTGTCTATCTCATTTCTTCCTATGTTAGCTTTGCTTTGCATTTTTCTTTCTTTCTTTTTTCTTTCTTTCTATCTTTCTTTCTTTCTTTCTTTCTTTCTTTCTTTCTTTCTTTCTTGCTTGCTTTCCTTCGTTCTATCTCATTTCTTCCTATGTTAGCTTTGTTTTGCATTTTTCTTTCTTTCTTTTTTTCTTTCTTTCTTTCTTTCTTTTATTTTATATTATTTCTTTCTTTTTTCTTCTTCCTTTTATTTTCTTCCTTTCTCAGTTTTTTTTTTCTTTTGTCTTTTGTGCAGTATTTTTTTTATTATTTCTCAGCTGTTTTTTTATTAATTTCTTTTTCCCCTATTCTTTATTTTTTTTCTTTCTTTCCATTTTCATTCTGTCTTCTTTTCCTTTTTTATTCATTCATTCAGTCTTTCTTTCTTTCTTTCTTTCTTTCTTTCTTTCTTTCTTTTATGATGCATCGTATTCATCAATTTACCAGCTTCGTGTCCATATTTTTATCTCACGACGTTCTTTTATTTTAAAAATTTCGTATTATTTATTTATTATTCATTCATTATTTTTCTTCATTTCTTTTCGTTTGGCTTTTTCTCTTTCATGCTAGTTTTCTTTCCCTGACACCTAATCAAGTAACCTAAAACTCTGCCTCACACGAGATATCAACAAAACAGACAACAAAAAAATAAAAATAAAAAGGCGCCATTAAATGCGAACTGCAGCAGTTCTAAAATCAAGAGGGCGTATTTGCTTTTTTTTTTTTTTTATCCAATCGTGTCTCTTGAAAATACCGGATAGCGTTTAGACAGTTCGTCTTTCGATGGAAGCTCATTTGAAAATCCCCCGGAAGTCGTCTGCCCTTCTTTTTCATAACGAGAAAAGGTCTCGCTATAATGTACTGATTTTACGGGGAGATTAAGCTTCAATATAAGAATATTTAAAATAGACAGCAAAGTGATTTAAGGAAGAATTTTATCGACAGTTTAAGAGCACTGGTCGGAAAAAAACGTCTGGTATTTGAATATAGTTTCCGAAATTTAACGGACACAACTGACATTGTAACATTTTTTTTCTCCTTCAAAATCAGACGGAGAAAAAAAAGGAGGAATTATTAAAATGAATGTTTAGCTTTTAATATTTTAAAGTTTATATATTGGCATCGAAATAAAAAAAGCGACTGCAAATAAATGTTAGTAAAACTTTGACAGAAATAACTGATAAAAATTACGAATTAAAACAGCTAAATAATAAAATAATGAAAAGCGTGATATATAAGTAAATTTTGGCAGACCATTACAAATATTTCTATAATATTTTTTAATCATTTCACCCCAAGCAAGGCGGGATTGCCACTAGCACGCAAGGGGTTACAGAGAGTGAGAGCAAGAGTAAAGAGGGGCGTTTGAGGAAAGGATATAGAGAAGGACGGGGACCAGTATCAAGGCATTTGATGATGTCGATTGACATTACATTTCAATATTTGAAGATTATAGGTATCAGGGAAGCAAGTAAGGGGAAAGGTGTTCCATTGTCAGGAAGAAGCTTTTGGAGTAGAAGAGGCGGTTACATTTAAACTGTTTCGTCAGTGAAAGGGTGGGACCGGGATGCCAACCTAGTAGCACGCTTAAATTTATGCAACTGGGGTAAAGTGAAAGTAGATCGTCAAAGTAGTTGCCATAAAAATATTTAATTAATTTTTACGATTTCCAATTTCATTTTCCTCCATTAGGGTCTTTTTTTCAATTTCTTAATTCCTGTTCTTATGCCCATTTTTTCTCTCCTTAATAATGTTTTCCTTTTTTTCTTTCTTTCTTTTTTTCATATTCTTTCACACTCAGTAACCCCTTGCATCTTATTGGCTTTATTGCTTTGCTTAGAGAGCGAGATAAGAAGCTGTTGGAGTAGAAGAGGGGTTACATTTAACTGTTTAGACAGATAAAGGGTGGGGCAGAGATGCCAGCCTAGTAGCACGCTGAAATTTATGCAACTGGGGTACCAGTGAAGGTAGTTCGTCAGCGCAGTTGCCATGAAAACATTTGTAGAAAAGACAGACGGAAGCCACATCACTTCTGTGAGAAAGTGACTATAAAGGGTCCAGTTTGACATTCCAACCACCTGAAGAAGGCCGGAGCGTACAACGGCTGAAACGTTGTAATAAATATGACAACGAAGACGAGGACAAAGGTCCCAAAAATATAAATAGTGTAAATTCTGATATTTTTAGAATTTTTTAAAAAGTTTTCACCGAAGGAAGGCTAGCACGCAGGGGTTACAGAGAGTGGGAGAAAGAGTAAAGAAGCAAGACAGAGGAAAGGTAGAAGAGAAGGTCGGTTAATAGATTAATGCTTCCGGAGATGTCGATTGATATTGCATTTGAATAGTTTGTTTAATTTTTCTTGTAGTTAAACAATTGTTTTCTTTTCTGGACACAGAGGGTGTAGAAACTCTCCTGTAATTCGTAGGTGGATGTGATGTTGTAATTGAGGAAGGAGATAGGTATGGGGTTAATGAAGTAGTTAATGAATTTTGATAACAAGCAAGGCGGCACAGCCAAAAAAAATGCAAGGTGTTACAGGGTGGGGAAGAATTGGGAACAAAAACATTAATAATGAGCGGGAAGAGAAAAAAATAATCAGGCGGACAGTACACAGCGATTGGCATTGCATTTAAATTTTTGCAGATTACAGTTGGCTGGAGAGTCTAGAAGCGGATGAGAGTTCCACAAGCGAGAGGTGTGAGAAAAGAATCAGATAGATAGATAGTTAGATGGAATGATTGTATTTTTTTCATTCGGTATCACCCCAAGCAAGGCAGTAAAGCCACTAAGACACAAGGGTTTACTGCGTGTGAAAGCATTGGGAACAGAAACAGTAATAATGAGCAGGAAGAGAAAAGAGTAATCAGGAGGACAGTAGATAGCGATTGGCGTTGCGTTCAAATTTTTGCAGATTACAGTTGGCTGGAGAGTCTAGAAGCGGATGAGAGTTCCACAAGCGACAGGTGTAAGAAAAGAATCAGATAGATAGATAGATAAATAGATAGATAGATAGATAGATTTTTTTCACTCGGTATCACTCCAAGCAAGGCAGTAAAGCCACAAAGAGACAAGGGGTTACAGGTTGTGGAAGAATTAGGAACAGTAACATTAATACTGAGCGGGAAAAGAAAAGATTAATCAGAAGGACAGTAGATAGCGATTGGCATTACATTAAAATCTTTGCAGATTAAAGTTGGCAGGAAAACATGGGAACGCAATAGAATTCCCCAAGCGAGATGAAGTAACCGTTAGCATAGAACTTACGGTTACATCTAGCCAGCTCAGCTGTAAATTGATGAGATCTCTACTTCTAGTAGTGCGCTTATAATTCATACAGTCTAAATCCCAAGGCGAAGAGCTCACCTGAACAATTACCATGAAAGTATTTATAAAAAAAGGCCCAGAGAAGGAACCTTATGGCGGTAGACAAGTGACTGAAGCCGATCCGCCAGACCCATACCGATAATATTGCAGATTCTTCTTTGGATTTTATCAAGGAGCTGAAGGTGAACCCTGAAAGTATTTATAGAAAAGACACAGCGAGGCAACCTAACGGGGGTAAGAATGTGACTTAAGCCGAGCCGACAGATGAGGACCAATAATACAACAGACCCTATGCGGCAGCAATATTCAAAACATAGATGAAGAATAGACTAAAGTCTAAGTACCTTAAGGAAGAGCTCATTTGAACAATTGCCATGAAAGTATTTATAGAAATGACTCAGAGAGGCGACCTTACGGCGTTAGGAAAGTGACTGAAGCCGACCTGCCAGATCAGGACCAATAATATTGCTGATTCTTCTTTGGATTTTACCAAGGAGTTCAAGTTAAATAGCAGAGAAACCGGACCATACATGGCAGCAATATTCTAAGCATGAACGAATGGTAGACTTATAGATATGTATAATAGATTCCGGCGAGAAAAGATTGTAAGTTGCGGACAGGCAAGAACGCCTACGCCCTGAAGAGATACGACAAATAGAAGTTTTAAAGCCTGAGAGAGGAAAGTAAGATATTGTAAAATCCCGTTTATTGAATTCTCTATTAGCAGCTTACGAGGCCAATAACCCTGTCGCTGATCTGTAAACATGTTTAGCGTCTAAAATTAAAAGATCAGTTATCCGAAGCTGATGGCATAGGGCGCTTCGCCGGCTTCGCTGAAAAACAGACGGCGATAAAGACCAACATGACAAGATCCGGTAAATTGATTGCTAAACTTAAGCACGAGATAGCGATATCCAGCGTCAGAGACGTCGTCAAGATAATAGATTTAAACTTGCAACCCGACCCCGAACTTACAAGAAATGAAATCCGGTCATGGATTGCGAGATAAAACTTTAGAAGCAGACAATACAATCAAAGGACAATCAGAGATTGGTCAAACTTAATTAGCGGCAAGATGAAAGAAGAGACTTCTACTTATTATTTATTCGTCATGGATATGACGATCAACTACACCCGGCAGCAAGGTAGCTGATCGAGAGACTGGAGGTTTTGAGAAGCATAGTTTGGTTTGTTTTATTTTACGTCATATCAACACCTCAAGAGGTTATATAATGCCGACAAGATATTTATTGCTGGTAATTTTTCAAAAAGAGATAACTAACAGGGTTCGCTTCGAAATTCCAACCACCTGAAAAAGGTTGGAGCGTACAACGGCCGACAGAATATGGCAATGGAGAAGAGGATAAAAGTCCGAATAATGTATATAATGCAAGTAATTATGAAAAGGTTTTCTTGACAATATTGCTAATAAAATGTATTTACTAAAATAAAACTAAAATTAAATTAGTTTTATAATTAACTATAAAATTCTAATGCATTTATTAATTGCATACTTTACATTATTCGAACTGCTATTCTCATCTTCACAACGATTTGGCCGTTTTACACTCCGGCCTTCTTCAGGTGATTGGAATTTCGAACCAAATCATTTATTTTGTCCACCGAGTTAGAAAATTCTAGTTCCATGTGTAATGCGTCTTCCAGATGTTTCAGTCATTTTCCTTGAACTCAATTCTACAAGTTTTGGTCCACCACTGCAGTGGATTGGTATTGAACTCACAACTCTATAGTCACTGGATCAAACCAGCGTCTTTATCCACTGCGCCATGTTTCCTCAAAGAAATAAATGCGGCAATTTCCTCACAGATGAAGAGGACAGTTGAATAAAGAGAAATGAAGAAAAGATTGTTTCATTGCTATTATATGGCACCAAATGCTGGACAATTTCCTCATAGATGAAGAGGAGACTTGAAGTAAGAGAAACAAAGAAAAGAGCACTGAACTCCTATGTAATATCAATCCTCCTATATTGCAGTGAATACTGGACAATTTCCTCACAGATGAAGAGGAGACTTGAAGCAAGAGAAACAAAGAAAAGAGTGCTGAACTGCTATGTAATATCAATCCTCTTCTATGGAGTGAATGCTGGACTATTTCCTCACAGATAAAGAGGAGACTTGAAGTAAGAGAAACAAAGAAAAGAGCACTGAACTCCTATGTAATATCAATCCTCCTATATTGCAGTGAATACTGGACAATTTCCTCACAGATGAAGAGGAGACTTGAAGCAAGAGAAACAAAGAAAAGAGTGCTGAAAAACTATGTAATATCAATCCTCCTATATGACAGTGAATGCTGGACAATTTCTTTATAGATTAAGAAGAGACTTTAATTAAGAGAAACAAAGAAAAGAGTGCGGAACTGCTATGCAATATCAATCCTCCGATATGGCTGTGAATTTGGACAATTTCCTCACAGATGAAGAACAGACCTGCAGCAAGAGAGAGAAAGAAAAATGTGATGGACTGCTATGTAATATCAATCCTCCTATATGGCAGTGAATGCTGGACAATTTCCTGACAGAAGAGGAGATTTACTCAACAGAAATGCGGTAGGACACAAAAAACACTGAGAAATCAAGAACCAAATCATGATAAAGTTTTAAATGAAATGGAAACAACTAAGACACCTATCCTTAACATCAGACAGATACAGTTTATATCTCTTCAGCACATAATGAAGAAAGGTGCCTTAGAAAATATGAAACTCCCTGGACCGATTGGGATAAGGAAGGAGAGAAGAAGAAGAAGAAATATATAACCTACCTAGCAAGCTCGAGTAAATGAATGGCGGAACAAGTTTGAGGAGAGAGACCAAAAAGTTAATGCAGAGGAAATTGTGGAGAATCATGATCCCCAATGTCCTGAAAGGACACGGTATATAGAAGACGACACTTGCAATAAGAAAGTGACAGTTGAAATCTGTGGTTTATAATGAGGAAAGAGGGCTGTGAAAATTTGACTCTCACAGGACATACTGAAGGCAAGACAACGACCTACCTAAGAATACGTCCAAATGGATGTCAGGACAGGGAGTGACAGGGTTAGTCAGGAGATAAATATTAATGGCATCAGTAAATAATAGGAAGCTGTGGGGAGCTATGATCGCCAACGACCTGAAGCGGCACGGCACTAAAATAACGTAAAACGTCGAATAGGCTGTTAAATATACAAAGGGTGTACCAGTCCGCGGTCACAGACGAGAGAGATTTAGGCCTGTGACGTCATAGCCTCGATAAATTCCAGTACTAATCAATCCATGATAATGGAGTTATATGCCGAGAGATCGATAGCTTACTTGATGAATATTATCATGAACTAAGAGATATATTATTTAGAGACGTCTATTCCCAGAAAAAAAGCTTAGGATTCGTTTACCAAAAGACAATGATACGAAGGAAAAAGACGAATGCAGTCCGCTGGGCGTGCGTTGTAAGGTTAAAGGAAAGAAGACTGGCAATTGTTTACATTGGTAAAAACAATACGCTGGATTTAGTTGTTTCTCTCTGTGGAATGAAGATAGCTTAGTGGTAGAAACTCTTACTGATCGGTTGGGTTTTGATCCGGGCTTGAAGTATTCGGATGTCTAGTCGCACTGAGGAGCTGTGATACAGCGAAATAGTACTGTCTACGAATGAGGCTGACGCAGTTCGTATATCATACGTGGATTACAGGGTTTTATTTTTAAAAATTAAAATTTTTTAACGGCCAGTCTCTACACAGCATCTGTGAGGAATAATAGTTACCTCTGCTATATTACATAGAGCGCCAACATTCAAATATGCGATATCTTATCTTCATTATATGTATATATATATATTATAAATTAATTGATTTAAAATATGGTCTTTCCGCTACACAGTTCTAACCATGTTTCAAAAATAGAAGGTCCAAATTTAATTTTGTAATTCCATTTTTGAAACATGGTTAGAACTGTGTAGCGGAAAAACCATATTTTAAATCAATTAATTTATAATATTAATGCTCTGTAAATTTACATTGAGCACTATTTTGTAAAAATAAAAATATCTATAAGAACACCGGATTATATATCTTACTGTTCTTTCTTTATATATATATATATATATATATATATATATATATATATATATATATATAGTCAGTGATCCAGACAAACCTCCCCAGGTTTCAGCTAAGCGGATCTTCAGGGAAAGCTGGCTAAAGAGGCAAAAGAGAAACGGTATATTTATAGGCGACAATCAAAACTATACCACGTGACCAAAGAAAAAAAGAAGAAAAGAAAAAGAAGCCATGAAAAGAAAAAACAACAAAACACCGTTTAAGATTTATTCAAACGACTAAAAGGGGAGGGGATATTTAAAGAAAACACGAACAATAAAGGTGGAATAACTATACAATTTGGGGAGATTAGACCTAATTCAATAACCAAGATTTTCTATGCCTACATATGTTAAGAATCTCGGTTTTAGAGTTTAATAGATCGTTAGGTTCTTTATATAAAGCTATGGCTAATTTCTCCTCTGTACATAGCTTATAGAATCGCTTCTTTTTCTATTCACTTTTTTTTCTTTGGTCACGTGGTATGATTTTGATTATCGCCTATAAATATGCCTCTTTTGCCTCTTTAGACAGCTTTCCCTGACGATCCGCTTAGGTGAAACCTGGGTAGGTTTGTCTGGCTCAATAGCTTTATCTAGGTCTGCTCTACCGTTGTATTGAGCTCTTTTGTTAGTTGTTTACTCGTGTCGGTTTTTTTTTTCTTTGGGCTTTAAACCTGTATCAGGGCGATTTTTCGACAGACTTTCATGTTTCTAGCTCTTTCTTTTTTTTAAACCGTTTTTTCCTTCGAGATTGATTTGATTATTGGCAAATCAAAAATTCGAAGGTTTTTCGAAACGAGTATATATATATATATATATATATATATATATATATATATATATGAAGTAATGGATAGTGGCTGGGATTGAGGAATCGGAGAGACGAGTTCGAATTACAGTCGAATCTATTACATTCTCAAGTGAATGTGGAAAGAGAAGAAGTAGATTCACACTTTTCCCAAGGTGTGATTCCAGCTATGGGTAAATAGTAGGACAGACTGTGTTCTATAGCCTTGGATGGCAACTGGTCTTCTAGAAGGACAACTATGAATTCAAAACCTGCGGAGGGTCGTTTGGGGACCTTGTGGCACGTAGTGCACCAGGTCTCTGTATTCCGCCATTCAAAAAGTGTGGATGGTCCTGCACGAAACCTTCACCACTATAATCAAATCTCATGTGCTGTTGTCGGACTGTCGGTTTCCTGGGAACTGATCTGCTTGACCCTCACTCGTCGAATTTGACGGGAGAGTCGAAGATATATATTAGGTTGGTGCAAAAATAATGACGGAATAATGTCGTTTTTTGACGTTAAAAATACGTCAAAAAACGACATTATTACGTCATTATTTTTGCACCAACATAATATAAATATATATATATATATATATATATATATATATATATATATATATATATATATATGTAGCTCTCAATAAGTTTAGTCCCTCTGCAACTTCCTCCAGGCCAAGTTCTGTCATCCACTTGCTTAACCCTGCCAGGTCTGTCATGTGCTACTTTCCCTTGTCTTTTTTGCTTCTATTCGCCCTGTGAGGATCATATATATATATATATATATATATATATATATATATATATATATATATATATATATATATATAATATAATATAATATAATATAATATAAAATGCTCAAACACTAATGGTTATAATTTATTACATTGAAATCGTCATCACGATCCAATTCATCAGACCTACAAATTCAAAAAGCTTATTCTTACTCTGTCCTGTCGACAAATGAGACAATTCAATACAGTGCGGAAATAATGATCTTTAATATATATTAATGCAAATTAGTCTTTATAACAACTTTTCTTAAATTCAGCCGACAAGGTTTGCCTATTTCACTATATATTATAACTTTGCAATATTCGAATATAGCTGTTGTCCATCGGGATTGAAGTTATGAATAAATTTCAGAGTTCATGTTTTTTTCTTGTTCTGTTCAAGTACTTTCCAAGATCACAGTCATTCTCAATAAATGTGTTGTCACGAGGATAAGCAAGATTTTGGGTTTGTTTTTTTTACTAAATACTGACATTTTAGATTGTTCGTATTAGAGTTGGAATCTGTTCAAAGTTATATCATTTGTAACAATCGGAAAAAAACCTCCATCGATTATTTATACGGTCACTTTTGTTATATACACCTATATTTATACGGTCTCCTTTTTATATAAAATATCATATTTAATACTGTATTATAAAGGCTTCTAAAATTTTTGTACTTTTTGTGACGAGAATTTTTGTAGAATATTAATGATGAACGCCAGAATTTATACAAATAAATCTTGCTTATAATATTGA
Organism: Acanthosepion lycidas; assembly: GCA_963932145.1. Classification (NCBI taxonomy): domain Eukaryota; kingdom Metazoa; phylum Mollusca; class Cephalopoda; order Sepiida; family Sepiidae; genus Acanthosepion; species Acanthosepion lycidas. The sequence goes on along the minus strand of OZ010612.1, from coordinate 15,523,000 downwards.
TGTTCCCGACAATGACTATGATAGTCGGAAGTACCTGAATATCAAAAAAATGTAAATGAATTATTCATTGTCTTTTTAATATTTCAATGTAACATCTCATCAGGAAATTAAAAAGATTAAAAAGATATAATAAAAAGATGAAGAGACTTTGTCGATGGAATTTAATAAGACTTGCATTGATGAATTCTGACTCCTCATATATATATATATATATATATATATATATATATATATATATATATATATATATATATATATATATAGTAAGGTAATAAATCCGTTGGTATATAACTTTTTGCTATAACTTTGCAATTTCCGAATCTTGGTAGGTCTTTTTATTCTCACGGATTGCCTCAAATTTAAAGTTAAGTAAGACTGGTTAGAAAACATTCTTGCCTTACACCTCTTTCTATTCCTGGATATTTAATGAATTAAATGTCTGTCATATAAGGAAAAAAATGAGTAACTACCGACACTGAGGTTCGAACGTGTCACTCTGGACTTACATGTTTTCTACCAGGTGTATAAATAGCGATGTCAGGCTACTGACTGGAGTGATTATTGATTGGAACTATCCAGTCGAATTAGGGTGAATTATTGTGCGTCGAGGATTTGGGTGTTGATTCAGAATTTACAGGATATTCAGCCGAGCCGCGCTACTAACAAGGTATTCACTGAAATGGTTAATTATATTTGCTTGACTTTTACTTCATTGTTCTTGTTAAGTATTTATTTACGGTTGTAATTAAATACTGTTTTATTTTAACATTGAATTCTTGAGTTATTCTTAATTATTAACGGTCACCGTACGTCACAAAACTATTTTTTATCCAGATGCCATAGACTATCAGTAGTTGTACTCAGCCTAATTGCATCAAGGCTACCAAATGTAAAACTAATGAATATAATACTGAAATAGATCATTTATGTCTCAAAAAAGAATACTTTAATGTAGATTAAAGAGTTTTGCTATATTTTGGTCAGTTTTTATTCAATACTAGCAGTAGAGCCCGGCGTTGCCCGGGGATGTAACAGCAAGAGATAGATCAAGTATCGACCATCATAAAGACTGAAAAATAAAATTGACAAAGATTATTGTTTAAGGTTGACGGACACGCATGTCTTAATTAGTTATTTTTTTTATTTTTTTTTTATTTTTTTTACGAATTGGTCAAACCCAAACTCAAACAAAAACATTGTTTTCAATCGTTATGAGTTAACCGACTGAATAGAATGTTATTATAAACAATTGTCTTGTAAATGGAATTTTTAAAGCATTATGAATGTAAAAATAAAGAAAAAAGTGTGCAAGACAATAAGAAACAATTTTGGCGTTATCAGAACCACCGCAAGGTAATTTTACGTAGTCCTGTGAAGTTTTGTTGAAATCGGTTGAAAAATGTAGGAAATCCGATCCAATATATAAACGAACACACACACACACACACAAACAACCTGGGTTATATAATAAGTATAACTCGATATGAGTTGTCACCCTTTTATTCTGGCCACAGACTCGTGTTTTAAGTGTTTTCAAATTGATTTCGTGCAAAAACAATTGTCTTTTTCCAATTTTTGGCGCTGTTAGAACCACCGCAAGGTAATTTTACGCAGTCCTGTGAAGTTTTGTTGAAATCGGTTGAAAAATGAAGGAAATCCGATCCAATATATAAACGTACACACACACACACACACACAAACAAACAAACAAACAAACAATCTGCGTTTTATAATAAGTATGATTTACTCGGAGGATTATTTACTGGCAAGGCCTGAATACATCTTAGATAGGATCAACGTATTTATTTCACTTGGGCATAAGATCTGAAAACAATTAACTACTACTGTTAATTATTCCATTCTTTTTTTTACGTGCTGTGTTCTTTTTAGAACGTAGACGAGCATGGCTCTCCACGTCCACCTATCCATTATAGCTCTCAATTCGTTTTGTCCATCTGTCACTTCATCCGCGCCAAGTTTGCTGGTTCCCATATTCATACACAGATGTCCTCAAGGACACACGGCCACAGTGTATAAAGGCGCTAGTTAGATACAAGACCCAAAAAGGCTGTGAGTTCAATACCTGGTTAAGGCAGTGGAGAACTTGGAGAGGGGAATTAAGCAGGAGATAACTGATAACTGACATCCATGAGACATGGCACGTGGAACTAGAACAGTCTACCCCAGTGAACGAAATAAAAGATTCAGTTCGACGTTCCAACGACCTGAAGAAGGACGGAGCGTACAACATTCAGGACGTAGCCGACCATGGCTTCCCTGTATCCCATGTAGCTCTCAATAAGTTTAGTCCCTCTACAACTTCCTCCAGGCCAACTTCTGTCATCCACTTGGTTAAGCCTGCCAGGTCTGTCATGTGTTACTTTCCCTTGTCTTTTTATTTTCTATTCGCCCTGTGAGGATCATATCCCCAAGGCCATCCTTTCTCATTACGTGTCCCAGCTACCATATTCACTAAAAAGGGACAATGATTCTTTTCTATCATTTATGGAAGGCCATTGTGTTAGTTTTGTGTTGTACAATACACGAGTATTTGTGTTTAATGCCTTTTTTTATAGGTAGCTTTTTATGTCGTTTTTTGTACATCGTACATCCACACATATGTTTCAAGTATAGGAGAAAACAGGTCATAATATGGTCATTTCAAGTTCAGCCAAGCGGTCATGTAAGATACTCAAGTATCTGACCCACGTCAGTGAACTGAATATAATGCTGCTGGCATACAACATCTGTTAACGAAAGAAAAAAAGAAAGAAAGAAAGAAAGAAAGAATTATGAGAAAAAACGAAGAAGACGAAAGGAAGAATTTATGAATGAAAGAGAAAGAAAACAAACTGTAAAATGAAGGGAAAAAAGAAAGAAAAAGAAAGAAAGAAATAATGAAGGAACCCAAAAGAAAGAAAGAAAGAAGGTTAAAGAAAGAAAGAAAGAAAGAAAGAATTATGAGAAAAAACGAAGAAGACAAAAGGAAGAATTTATGAATGAAAGCGAAAGAAAACAAAATGTAAAATGAAGAAAAAAAGAAAGAAAAAGAAAGAAAGAAATAATGAAAGAACCCAAAAGAAAGAAAGAAGGTTAAAGAAAGAAAGAAAGAAAGAATTATGAGAAAAAACGAAGAAGACGAAAGGAAGAATTTATGAATGAAAGAGAAAGAAAACAAAATGTAAAATGAAGAAAAAAAGAAAGAAAAAGAAAGAAAGAAATAATGAAAGAACCCAAAAGAAAGAAAGAAGGTTAAAGAAAGAAAGAAAGAAAGAATTATGAGAAAAAACGAAGAAGACGAAAGGAAGAATTTATGAATGAAAGCGAAAGAAAACAAACTGTAAAATGAAGGGAAAAAAGAAAGAAAAAGAAAGAAAGAAAGAAAGAAGGTTAAAGAAAGAAATCAAGAAAGAAAAAGAAAGAACGAAAAATGAAATAAATAAACATAACGAAAGAAAAGGAAAAGCAAAGTACAAGAAAGGAAAAGAAAGAAGTTTAATGAAAGCCAAAAAAAAATATTATTAATGAAAGAAACTGGAAGAAAGATAAAAAGGATGAGAAAAAGTAAGAAAGAATGAAAACGAAAGAAAGTGTGAAAGAACGAAAAAGAAAAGTACCAAAAAAAAAAAAAATTAAAAAAATAAAAGACGGAAAACAAAGTAGAATGAATGAAAGTATCAAAAAAAAAATACGAACGGAAAAGAACGAAAAAAAGAAAGAAAGAAATCGAAATAGAAAGAAAGATAGAAAGTATGAGAAAAGACGAAAAAGAAAGAATGAAAGAAAGAAAGTATCAAAGAAAAAGTACGAACAAAAAAGAAAGAAAGAAAACGGAATAGAAAGAAAGATAGAAAGCAAGATAAAAGCAAAGGCTACTTTGATGTCGAACGTTTAACGAAGATCGATTGACTTACCACTTTACGATTGGGGACAGTAGGGTCTGAAGTGGGCGTGGGCTGCACAAAAATATGATGCAGTCCTGATTATGACCAACAGATCATGTCGGGGGAGTGTTTGGGGCGGGAGGAACATATTGATCATCGGACGATCGAATCAAGCTAAAGGATTAAGTAGACGGCGAGAATGAAGTGATGCAGTTCAGTGTATGGGTGGGAAGAGGAAGGGGCACTTACGATGAAGCCTAAAGCAGCAATTATGTTGATTGAGCGCATGCGTGCTGCGAACGGGTAAAAAAGATGAAAAAACAGAACAGAAAACGATAGATAGATAGATAGATAGATAGATAGATAGATAGATATGATCAGACTGAGATAGATAGATAGATAGATAGATAGATAGATAGATAGATAGATAGATAGATATGATCAGACTGAGATAGATAGATATGATCAGACTGAGATAGATAGATAGATAGATAGATAGATAGATAGATAGATAGATATGATATGATATGATCAGACTGAGATTGATAGATAGATAGATAGATAGATAGATAGATAGATAGATAGATAGATAGATAGATAGATATAATAGACTGGATAGATAGATATGATATGATATGATATGATCAGACTGATATAGATAGATAGATAGATAGATAGATAGATAGATAGATAGATAGATAGATAGATAGATAGTGTTATTTTAAAAAAATCAAATTGCTGGATTGGAAAAATTTCAAAATTATTAAAATATTTTTTTTCCAGATTTTGAATACATTTCAAATGTTATAAACTGCTTCAGCCTTTAAAAAGGCCACACCTCAAAAATCGTATTGTGGACTGCAATTTACTAAGAGTCGTCTTAAAATGTTAGACTTTGGACATTTTCCTATTCAGTAATGTATTTCTGTCTCTTACCCTACGTTTTTATTAAATTTTCAAAATCTGCACTTTTTTGATAACCCTATATATATATATATATATATATATATATATATATATATATATATATATATATATATATATGTCTGTGTGTGTGTCTGCTTGCGTGTGTATATATATATATATATATATATATATATATATATATATATGTATATATATATATATATGTGTGTGTGTGGTGTCTGTGTATTGCACCAAAAATACTTTTAAAAACTTTAGGGTTGGTTCCTCAATCCATAACTCGGAGAAATCTCACATAGATATATGTCCAGAAATCCTTCCTTTCTGAGTTATTATCCAAGATACAATCTAAAAATACTTTTATAAACATTGCGGACAGATTCCTGATACAAAAAGAAAGTAAAATCTCCATCTCTGTTATTTATGTCGAAACAGCTATCGTTGTAACTCAGCTCAGTAACTCATAACAAATGCTCAAAATGTCCTCCGCGTGCATCTACTCACGGATACACCTATCAGAAACTAAAAAGTACTTCTTCACAGAAGAAATGGCGTCGGAAGCGAACAGAATCAGAGAAAAGAGTGGTGAACTGCTATGTAATATCAATCATCCTATATGGCAGCGAATGATGGACAATTTCCTCACAGATGAAGAGGAGACTTGAAGCAAGAGAAACAAAGAAAAGAGTGGTGAACTGCTATGTAATATCAATCCTCCTATATGGCAGTGAATGCTGGAGAATTTCCTCACAGATGAAGAGGAGACTTGAAGGAAGAGAAACAAAGAAAAGAGTGCTGAACTGCTATGTAATATCAATCCTCCTATATGGCAGTAAATGTTGAACAATTTCTTCACAGAGGAAGAGGAAACTTGAAGCAACATAGATGTGGTTCTGTAAACTAAGTGGAGTTATGAAAAAAAAAATCAAAACAAAAACGTTGTTTATACGTTAAGTCAGAAAGAGAACTTTGAGAACTTGATACTCAAATAACTATGGAAGGCCAGATGGACAGAGAAAATGAGTAATAATCTACCTACCATTTTTTTGTATTAATTCACCACCAAGGAAGGATATAACACCACTAAGATACAAGGAGCTACAAGGAATAAAAAGGAATGAAAAACCCAATTCTAATCAGGAAACAGGCGGTCAACTTCTAAATCCTATTCAAAAGACCAATTAATTGTGTGAACCAAACGATAGACGAACCTATCTGTTCCTATTGAGGAAGGAAAAAGCTTCAGAGTTTAGGCGGAGACATTAGATGTATAGTTTTGAAGTAGATTTTAGCGTGGTCGGACACTTGGCCGACAGACATTTGGTGGACGGATATTTGGCTGACAGGCATTAAACAGAAAAAGTACAAGTAAAAATAGTAACAAGCAATACTTTAAGTATTTTAATTAGCGGTATTATAAGGTAGAATAGGACTAATAATTATCACTGAATTTCAAGTGATTAGATTACTAAATCTAAATTGAAAGTTAAAAGTTTTCTTATCTCAATATTTGTTTATTGATATTAGTATTTTAAAAAATATATTTAAGGGTATTTGCGTAAAACGTAGCAGCTAATTTTTAAATTCATATTTAGCAGTAAGATAAAATCTAGTTCATCCCTTTAAGATAATAATCATTAAAAGGGAAATTGAAAGATCTTTCATATCGTAAAAGCTTAAGATTTTTGCTGCAGTAAAATATGCATTTTCTCAAAATACTTACCTTACAGTAATATTTGAAGTAAAATATATATACAGAATAGATTTTTAAAAAAACCTGTCAAAAACAACGAAAAATTATAAATTAATCCAGTAAATAAATATAAATGTATGTAGCACATTGTGATAAAGAGTGTGACATACATGTAGGTACGCCACTACATTTTCAGCTAAATGTCCATTCGGTTAAAAGTCTCTCGGCCAAATGTCTATCGGCCAAATGTCCGAGTACCGTTTTTGAAGGAACCGGAAACACAATTCTAAATAGGAAACAAGGGATACACCTCTACTCCTATTCAGATGTCAGCGAAGGAGTTTTCTAAATGGACTGCAGAACAGGGAATGAGAGGAATAGCGAACACAAACATTTCTAAGAGCTAAAAAAGAGTGAAAGCAGAGCAATACCATGATCTTGAAAATGGCACGACACAAAGAAAGAAAGAAAGAAAAAAGAAGAAAAAAGCACTGATCGAATGACTGACTAGTTGAATAGGATGATAGCTGCTTTTGAATAGCTGTATATCCTTACAACAACCTCATTTAATGTCCCTCTACATTGAGTGGCTCTTTTGCCTTGTATTGGGTGAATAATAGTGTAAAAAGAAACAAAAAAAAGTAAGTGAAAGACTGCAATTAACAAAGATGAAGAAACTGGTTCCACTAAATCTGTATATAATTGGACTAACACCACCTCGTGCTTAAAACAGAAGTCAAAAATCTCTCACCTGTTTGATAGAAGACACTGATCGAATGACTGACCGACAACTTGTTGAGCAAGTGCACAGGATGATATCTGCATTTGACAGGGGCTCAGAGAAACCTGGGCAGTGGAAATCTTCCTGTTTGAAAGCATTCCCATAAATCTCTGTAATGGCCTTCATCTCCTCCACGAATTGCTGGTTTTCCAATGCGTATTTCTCATGAAGAAAGATTTTATTTCGAGATCTACAGGTAGGTAGCTTTTCATCAAAAGCATCAGCAACTCGCACGATATTCAACTTGGAAAGTAGATCTCTTATTTGCAAGACATCTGAAAAAGAAAACAAAATCAGAAGAACTTTAATGGACATTCATTACTGAAGAAGATTAGTGGTGTTGGATGAAACTACTGCTTGCGCTGCCTATTCTATGTTCAGTTTCCTATACTAAATTTGGTATAACTGATCCATACACCCAGCCATTTAAAGTCGTTAGAATTTATTTATTCGACATTCTGCATTTTTATGAGCGATTCAGAGTACGCACCATGATTGCTTTCATTCCAATTCCAGGTCATTCTTTGTATTTTGGAAATGTTTATCTTTAGTCTGACTTCTTGGAACACTTAGAAGTTTGGTTGATTGATTTGTTTTTTATGACTTATCAACCCTTTGCAGAAGAATTTTTTTTCTCTTGAGATAATGGTTTAATGATACAAGTCTTACTAATTAACCCGTACCCAGTGGGGGAAGATATGGAATTATACCTAATTCGATAAAGAAGAAATTATAATGTGGATATAAAGTGGGGTATCAATTTTATATTACAATCAATATACAAACTGATCCCACATTTTGTGGTCGTGGAATTTTCTATATATTCATATTCCCGAGAAAGTAAATAAATCTAAAATACATTCCTATGTAGATAATCAGTACTTGACTGATTGGTTTTCTATGGCTTATCAGTGAATTTCTAAGAAAATAACATGACCACAAAGTAAGAGATTATTACCCTTTGCAAGTTATTTAAAGCCAGAAAATATTTTTAGACTGAAAGATTTTTTTTTTTTTTTACATAATGGTTTAGTGTTAAACGTCTTAATAAGTAATCCATATCTGTTGGGGAGATCACATAGAGTCATACCTTTCCCAAAGGTATTTGCAAAAACTTTTTGAGATAATGGTCTAGCGATACACGTCTTACTAATTAACCCATAGCTGGGGGCAGAATGTGGATTCATACCTAATCAAAATTCATTAAAGAGAAATTATAATGTGGCTATAAAGTGGGGGATCAATTCTCTATTACAAGAAATATATAAACTGATCTCTCACTTTGTGGTCATGTTATTTTCTTTATATTTATATCCCAGAGAATGTAGCACCGGGTATGGGTTAATTAGAACGTAAATAAATTATTGTGTATCTGTCTATATTTCTGTGAGGAGGTATGTACATTATTTAGATTATTCGAATATTGTCCTCATCTTTGTCGCCATATTTATAACGCTCCGGCCTTCTTCAGGTGGTTGGAATGTCGAACTGAACCCTTTATTTCACTCACTGGGGTAGACTGTTCTAGTTCCACGTGCTATGTTTAATGGATATCAGTTATCAGTTATCTCCTGTTAATTTCCTTCTGAAAGTTCTCCACTGCCTTAACTAGGTATTGAACTCACAACTCTTTAGGTCCTGTCATTGGATCTAACCAACGCCTTTATCCTCTGTGCCTAAGGACATCTGTGTATGAATTTCTGGGTATTATAAACTTAATGTTTTCAACATCCATTTTTAACCAGAGCTCATATTGCAACTTTTGTTGTTATTATCGCTTTTCTCTGGCACTCCGTATTACTGGTTCCCATATTGTATTCATTTCTATGCTTGGTCGGCTCAGGAGATTTTTGTGGCCTAGCATATGTGCTGATTCCTTAAGTTTACGAATTTTCCAATGGCGTTCCTTTATGATCTCAACTTGATCCCACACAGGACGGTGATATCCCTTCTCTATATATGGTCAGCCACGCCTGATTTTTCCACTTCCCCTCGTGTTATAGCTTTCTGGTATTCTTGAAGACTTACCATAAGGGGGCGGCCTGTCTCCCCTTTATATTTCTTTCCGCAGCTGCACGGGATAGCGTACACACAGTCTTTAGTCATGTTCTCCTCTATGGGGGGGGTCTTACTCGGGAGAGATATCTGTGAAGTGTCGTCAAGCTTTTGAAGGTTGTCCTGATGTTATATGGACTGCAGATCCTTTGCATTTTCTCTGATAACCCCCTTCACATAATCCAGGCAGACTGTTTTCTGAGTGTTGTTGTCCTCCTCTTGTACCCGCCTATCCCAGTTTTTGTGGGCTGCTGCCATGTACCCAGGGTAGTTGTTACGTTGTAGGGTACTACTTATACTGACCAATTCTTTATCTAACGTGTCTGGGTCGCCACTTATGACTTTTGCTCGATGTTGTAAGCATCGGACGATCCCTTTCTTTACGCTGAATGGATGGTGAGAGTTGAAATTGAGGTACTGTCTGGTGAATAATGGTTTACGGTATATGGATGTCTTGAACCCATGCTCTGTTCGGGATATTAGAACATCCAGGAATGGGTCTGTGTTGTTACCCTCTTTCTCCATCGTGAACTGTATCGAAGGTCTTATTGAGTTCACATAGTCCAGTAGAACCTGAACATCTTCCTGATGTGGCCAGACTATGAAGGTGTCATCTACGTACCTACATCGACTTCTGCTCATCTTCCTCTCCAGAACTATTGCATTGTGGGACAGACTCCTGAGAGGATGCTCACCAGACCATTGCAATATTACCCAACTTCAATCTGTGAGTTAGTTTACTCAGCTCCATAATATGCAACTCTTCCTCCGAATCTGTATGTCGTTACAACAAGCGTATTTAATGACCCTCTACTTTGCGTGGCTCTGGGGCCTTATATTGGATGACCAATAATGACAAACTACTTTACTTAGTTCTGCCAGTTCAGAACCTCACAGTCTGGACCCGCTTTGCTACCTACATTCAATCGACTTCTAATCATCTTCCTCTCCAGAACTGTTGCATTGTGGGACAGACTCCTAAATGGATACTTCCCAGAACAGTGCAATATTACCCTCTTCAAGTTGTTAGTGACTCTTACCTAGCATATATAATCTGCTCCCTCCTCGCATGTCCTTACAATAATCGCATTTAATAATCCCCTATTTTTTTTATTTTATTTTTTTGACTGATTGGATGACTGCGAAGTTAAAATAGACTCAACCGGAATTTGAACTCGGCTCACCTGTTCCGTTTTCAGCTCTCGAAACCAGACGCACCTCCAGTATTCATAGAAGTAAATAAATAGATGCGAGTCTAAATGCTTACATTTGCAACCGGTTGATATCCAGAATCGTCTGCTTGAAATTTCTTTTTTCGTTTCTTTTTTTTTTTTTTTTTTGACTTTTACCTATACCTTATAAACAGATAGGAAAAATGTCGGTCATTGCACTAATATACGAACAACCTCTCCACCTCCGGCCTGCAACGATTGTAGTTCACTCTGAAGGCATTTTAAAAATATGCATCACTTTATTTCAGCAATTCCTCACGCTTCTCGGTACTTTCTTTCTTTAAATAGACAAAGACTCAGGCGTTGAAATGTTTGCCTATACCAACGTAAAAATGTTTGATTTTTATAAAACTCTATTTCATAAAATACAATATGCTTTATTACAACCGTTCTATTACAGTTGTTTTATGAAAGAACTGTAATAAAGTGTATTATTCGGACTATCGTCAGAATCTTTAAGGCCATATCTATTACAACGTTTCGGCCGTTGCACGCTCCAGCCTTCTTCAGGTGGTTGGAACATCGAAATGAATGTTGGAACTGGGGTAAACTCTTCTAGTTCCACGTGCCATGTTTAATGGATGTCAGTTATCTCCTGTTAAGTTTCCTTCTGAAAGTTCTCCACTGCCTTAACCGGGTATTGAACTCACACTCTTCGGGCACTGTCACTGGATATAACCAACGCCTTTATCCACATGCGTCCTTGATGATATCTTGTTATTAATTTCTGGGTATTATAAACCTAATGTCTTCAGCAACCAGTTTTACCAGTGCTCATATTGCAAGGGCCCAAACTGGTCATATTGCCTTTCTTAGGTAGAAGTTATATATATATATATATATATATATATATATATATATATATATATGTATATATATGTGTGTGTGTGTGTGTGTGTGTGTGTGTGTGTGTGGTGGGTATGTGTGTGTTTCTGTGTATACATGTTTAAACTCATTATACTTATCTGAAGACGTTTCATCTAAGGAAGAAACGAGTTGTTTAGGATATTTCAATTTTCCATTAGAATACATACATACATACATACATACATACATATATATATATATATATATATATATATATATATATATATATATATATAAAGAAATATAGTCTTAAGGTGTGCTATATTTATGGAATAAAGTGCTCAATAGATAGAGATAGAGCGTGTGTAAATATAAAAGTGAACATAGAAGTCAACACTTAGAGGCGACAGTCTGTTTCATGCTATATGCAATCGTCAGGCCACCTGAGATATATATATATATATATATATATATATATATATATATATATATATATATATATATAATGTGTGTTTATGCGTACGGTCCGGGCGCGTAAAGATCGTGAGAGCGTTAAACTTAATTAGCTACTCGTTGACACCCTGTATAATTTCTTTGGATATATGTAGATATGGTATATATTTTATTACTTATATATATATATATATATATATATATATATATATATATATATATATATATTGCTTAGATAGATGTTTGCCTTCCGATCATTTTTTTCATTTACTTTTTATTCTGTTTAACGTTTTCTACTTTTTTATTAGTCTCCCCTCCCAACCTGTTTGTATTTCTTTTGATAGGTAAATGCTGTTTACTCTAACATAAATCTCTCTCTCTCTCTCTCTCTCTCTCTCTCTCTCTCTCACACAGACACACACATATATATATATAATCACTGCAGTGATTTCACTTCCTAGTACATATCCTTACATTATGCACCACTGACTCCATATCTGTACGCTCTTACAACAACCTAATTTATTAAAACTCTACCACGAGTGGCTCCCTCATTAGATGTTTCAGGCTGAAAATCAGGCAGTCTCCAGATGAGTCGTGAGTGAATTTGCAAGATGTTTTATTCATTCATCTTTATCTGCAATAGATGTCAACAGATTGATTGAAGACAGGTGGCTCTGAGGGTTTGCTCTCGTTCAGGACATTCTTGCATAGGCGCCATTATTCTCGCTAACCGAACGTGATATTATATAAGCTGTGTCATTCTATTAGGGATTAGGGACGTTACCTCCTTGAGGAGACTCTTACACACGTTACGAGCTATATCAGAGAGAAGACTGTTACAATCAGACCTGTCGCTCTGATATGATTGGAAGAAGTTATTCATGTGGGCTATAGCGGCTGAATAGGCAGGAGAGAACTCAATAGAAGATCTTGGTTCCATTTGCGGGGAAGACATCTCAGAGGCATATTTCTGGACAGTGGCACATTTCTGGTATGATAGATAGATAGATAGATAGATAGATAGATAGATAGATATGAAGAGACTGAGATAGATAGATAGATAGATAGATAGATAGATAGATAGATGATTTAAATAAAGAAATACGATCAACCATATATATGAGCGCTTGCGTATGGATACAGATGAGTAAAAGTAGATAGTCAAAGAGATTGAAATAGATGGATAGATAGTGAACAAACCGAGATAGATAGAAAAATAGATAGATATATATCATTCTAAATGTCATCGCAAAATCACGAAATGATCCACAATCAGTGCGTTAATAACAAAACGAAAAATAGCTATATATATATATAATAGTTAAATATATATATATATATATATATATATATATATTTGTTTGAATAAAAACAGACCACTTTAATGTTCCATGTAATAAGTTATTTCACCACAACCCCTTTAACAGGGCTCTGGATCATCAGACTTTACTTCCAAAGGTTGAAATGAAAAATGAAAAGAAATTCACACGTTTTTGACGGACCTCATCAAGTATATGTAAAATTAACGAAGTGAGGATGTGAGATGGGAGAGAAGATATGAGTGTGTTATATGTACCATTTCGTGAAATTCATATCCAGATATCATCAAGGACGCATGGTACAGTGGATAAAGGCGTTGGATAGCGGCTCGGACTGAGCAATCGAAAAGCCGATTTCAAATTTCAAAGATAGATAAATAGATAGATAGATAGATAGATATGAAGAGGCTGAGATAGATAGATAGATAGATAGATAGATAGATAGATAGATAGATATGAACAGGCTGAGATAGATAGATAGATAGATAGATAGATAGATCGATAGATATGAAAAGGACTGAGATAGATAGATAGATAGATAGATAGATAGATAGATAGATAGATAGATATGAACAGGCTGAGATAGATAGATAGATAGATAGATAGATAGATAGATAGATAGATAGATAGATATGAACAGGCTGAGATAGATAGATAGATAGATAGATATGAACAGGCTGAAATAGATAGATAGATAGATAGATAGATAGATAGATAGATATGAAAAGGACTGAGATAGATAGATAGATAGATAGATAGATAGATAGATAGATAGATAGATAGATATCCGAAGGTCATCCCCAATCAGTGTTCGGAAAGAGTCATCTTTCGCCACCACCTACACTAAGTAGAGCAAAACCTAAGATAATCCTAAGGAGTCAGGCAAACCTACATAGGTTTCACCTAAACGGATTAAATTACCCTGACGAGCCGTTTAGGTGAAACCTAGGCAAATTTGCGTGGCTCCTTAGCCTTAAGATCATCATATAATATATATATATATATATATATATATATATATATATATATATATAATGATATATATAAACACATAAATAATTATATATATATATATATATATATATATATATATATATATATATATATATATATGGAGGCGTATTTAAGCGTATTTATATTTAGATAAACTCACAGTGACTGAGAGAACTCAATTCGATTTAACGAAGAGTCTTGCATTATTAGCTGTAATAGTCACTGTTCACAAACCCACACTTCTCATATATATATATATATATATATATATATATATATATATATATATATATATATACATATATATATATATATATATATATATATATATATATATATATATATAATAAGCCTTAAACACTAATATTCCATCGTCATAATTTATTCCACTGGAATCGTAAATACGATCCAATTCATCAGAGTCTGATGAATTGGATTGTCTTTACGATTCCAGTGGAATAAATTATAGCCTTGGAATATTAGTGTTTAAGCCTTTGTATTATTATATCCTTACTTTGTCCTGGACATTGAGTTCTACCTGGATTCTATACTCTTGGAATTTTTTTATTCAAAAAATATATATGTATGTGTATGCATGTATGTATATATATTTATATATTTTGCAGATCTATGCGTATATTTACCACTAATATTATCTATCTATCTATCTATCTATCTATCTATCTATCTATATATATATATATATATATATATATATATATATATATATATATATATATATTTCTAGATAGGTAATCTCTTATATATATATATATATATATATATATATATATATATATATATATATATATATATATATATAAGAGATTACCACTAATATTATCTATCTATCTATGTTTGTGTGTATATATATATATATATATATATATATATATATATATATATATATATATATATATATATATATATATATAAGAGATTACCTATCTAGAAACAGTCAGGAGTTAAATTCATGAACAAAATTCAAACGGATAGAGATGTCAACTTAATAATCAATAAAAAAATTGTTTTCAGATTTTAAAAAAAGATTACTAAAAGTAAACTTATATTTTAAAATAAAATTTTGTACTTTCTATGAATATTTTTCTCATCGACTATTTCATAGAAAATTCCCAAATTTTAAAAAAAATTTAAATCACTAACAAACATCAAATTAAATTATTTTTAGACAGTCTAGATGCATTCAAATTTATATCAAACATTATAAACTTTATGAACCCCCAAAATAACACTTTCAAAGTAAAGCAAAATAACAGCGTCTGTTTCTAGTTTTTTTTTACAAAGAAAATTAGTGACATCTTCTCTTGTCTTCTCTCTTAACTTCCTTCTCTCTTTTTCTCTCTATGAGTTTTTTTCTTCTCTACCCCTTCGATTTCAATATATAACTTCCGTTAAGTTAACCGTTTAAATGTGTCAATATCTGCTAACTCACTCATGTCTTCTCTCTCTCCCCTCACCTCCTCACTTCTTTAATTTACATATGTTTAATTAGGCCCGTCAAAAATGTGTAAATTTTCTTTTCATTTTTTGTTTGGAAAAAGTCTAATGATCCGTAATCCTTTAAAAGGGCTGTGGTGAAATAATTTATTACATGGAACCTTAAAGTGGTCTGTTTTTATTTAAATTATTTGCTCTGGATTTACATTGAGCTCTCTGGATTTTATCCTTCTTAGGTTTACCCATACGGATTACCTAGTTTTTCATAAACTATATATATATATGTGTGTGTGTGTGTAACCTATAAGCCAGAACCTACATACCAGTAGCTAAAATTACCCTGAAAATCCTTTAGCGGAAAACTTGGTAAGAAGGTTCTGGTTTACTAGGATTTTAGATTTGCTCTGCTTCGTGTATTGAGCACTTTTACGGTTTTTTTTTGTTTGTTTTGTTTTTTTATTCTGTCGGGGTTTTTTTTATTTTTTCTTGTAACTAGGAATTGGGGCGCTTATTGATTATTTTCAATCAACACGAATGTCTTTCGTTTTTTCTTTTTTAACTGATTTTTTCCTTCCGTGATATCGGTTTGTTCAAATATAATTTTATTAGGCAAATTGGATCATCCGTGTTTTTAGTTCATTCCTCCAAAATATACGTATTCAAATAATATATATATATATATATATATATATATATATATATATATATATATATATATATATATATATATATTCTCAGACACACACACATATATGTTGGTATGTCAGAAAGCCTTCAGCTTGAAAATGATAAAATGATTAATGTTACATAATAACTTTTAAAATTATGACAGTTTTCTTCCTTGTCAATGCACTTAGCACAATGATTTTCCATTAATCGCATTCATCGAAGGTTACTCAATGAATAATAAATGCATAAGGCTACAGACATATTGATCCATTCGCTTATATACAAATACATAGTTAAACGCACGCACACTTAAATATGCACATACACATACACGAATATATATATATATATATATATATATATATATATATACACACACACAGATGAACTTACCCGAAGAGAAGATGGTTCCTTCACGAAAAAAAAAATTCAAAGAACCTACATCTTGCAATATTTTTTTAACATAGCATCAGAGGAAAACTTAGAGACACATTGATGGAATTGAAAAAAAAAATAAAACAAATCCTTGTCTAAACTGCCCTGTTACCGCTAAACGCTCAGCAATGAGAGGGAGCAGGGGTGTAGCGACGCAGAATTGACGTGTTGTGTGGGTAAGAAAATAAATGCAAAGTACAGGGCTCTAAGTATATGTCTGATGTCTGGTTAGGTGTGGTGGGGAGAGTCGATAAAGAGATGTCTAGTTTTGTTGCTAAAGACTTTGGTGATAGGAAGATGAGGTAGTGGTGGTCGTTTCATGGGAGATGAGGCTGCTGGATGCTGTTGGGGTTGGCTGGGCGTGTTAGGAAAGACAAGATGGGTTCGGGTGAATTGATTTTTTTTTTTTTTATCTATGTTTATGTTGTAAGAGAAGAAAATAATGCCCAATTGCTTGGAATCGCTTAAATGAAGGTTCGCTCAGTTGATTAGATGACATGCGGGATCCAGTTGACAAAGAAAGCTAGAAAATAATAAAGAATGAAAGGAAGAGAGATGTTAGCAGGAAAGAAAGAAAGAAAGAAAGAAAGAAAGAAAGAAAGAAAGAATGAAAGACAAACGCGAAAGCAGGTAAAAGGAAAAGAAAGAAAGGAACGAAGAACGTGAAAATAAAAGAAAGAAAAAGAAAAAAAGAAAAAAGAAAGATGATTTCTGAAAGAAAAAGAAAGTAAACGTGAAAAGGAAAAAGAAAGAAAGCAGAAAGAAAGGAAGGAAGAATGAAAAAGTAAAAGAAAGCTAGATAGATACTTAGATGTGAACAGAATGTTATATATATATATATAGAGAGAGAGAGTGAGAAAGACAGAGATAGAGATATAGATAGATGTTAACAGAATGTTATATATATATATATATATATATATATAGATAGATAGATAGATAGATAGATAGATAGATAGATAGATAGATATAGAGAAAGAGAAGAAAAAAATGAACAGACTGAAATAGATACATGCATACATAGACGTAAACAGACTGAGATAGATAGATAGATAGATAGATAGATAGATAGATAATGAACAGTGATAGATAAATAGAAAGATATATAGAAGAATAAAAACAGACAGACAGATAGATAGATAGATAGATAGATAAATATATATATATATAGATAGATAGATAGATAGATAGATAGATCTGAAGAGAAAGTGATCGATAATTAACACACTGAAATAGATAGATAGATAGATAGATAGATAGATAGATAGATCTGAAGAGAAAGTGATCGATAATTAACACACTGAAATAGATAGATAGACAGATAGATAGATAGATACATCTGAAGAGAAAGTGATCGATAATTAACACACTGAAATAGATAGATAGATAGATAGATAGATCTGAAGAGAAAGTGATCGATTAACACACTGAAATAGATAGATAGATAGATAGACAGATAGATCTGAAGAGAAAGTGATCGATTAACACACTGAAATAGATAGATAGATAGATAGATAGATCTGAAGAGAAAGTGATCGATTAACACACTGAAATAGATAGATAGATAGATAGATAGATAGATAGATCTGAAGAGAAAGTGATCGATTAACACACTGAAATAGATAGATAGATAGATAGATAGATAGATAGATAGATAGATAGATAGATAGATAGATAGATAGATCTGGAGAGAAAGTGATCGATAATTAACACACTGAAATAGATAGATAGATAGATAGATAGATAGATAGATAGATAGATAGATAGATCTGAAGAGAAAGTGATCGATTAACACACTGAAATAGATAGATAGATAGATAGATAGATATATAGATAGATCTGAAGAGAAAGTGATCGATAATTAACACACTGAAATAGATAGATAGATAGATAGATAGATAGATAGATAGATAGATCTGAAGAGAAAGTGATCGATTAACACACTGAAATAGATAGATAGATAGATAGATAGATAGATAGATAGATAGATAGATAGATAGATAGCAATTGTATGGTCTCATATTGTATATAGCGAGTTGAAACCAATAACAAAATGAAACAAAAGAAAGTTAATCGAAGGAAGAGTTAAAAGAAACAAAGAAAGTCACAATGATGCAAAATATGAAACGGCTAGGATTTATTGAAAAAAGATTCAAATGAATTCATCGAGAAAGGGACCGAATGAAATACGTAAATGAAAAATGAGAGAAGGAAAAAAAATTGAATTCAAAAATGAAAACAACAGGCTTGAAAATAGAACTTCAATATAAATGAAAAACTGGAAAATAATGAAAAAAATTAATCTTCTGAAAGGAAGAAAACGAAAATGATCAAGAAACATGAAGATTAAAAGTAACCAATAAAAGTGAATAAAAAACAAACGTGTTTGAAAGACATTGCAAATATCACCTGAAAGAAATAGAATGAAAAGTGAAGAACAATGAAAGAAATTGGAAATATCTTGTGAAAGAATGACAACGAAAAATATCAAAAACAACATGAAGATTAAAAGTAACCAGTAAAAATGAAATAAAGCGAATGAAAAAATGTAGAAGGGTGAAAGAAATTGGATATTTCAACCGAATGAAAAAGGATAAAACATTCGTAAAGAATGAAAGTATTTCGGATCTTCAACTGAATGAAAAAGAATGAAAAATTAAACACGAATTAATGAAATGATAAATTTCAAATGAATGAAAGAGTTAAGAAAATTCTCAAGAATTAATGAAATTACAAAGTTCAACTGGCTGCAAGAAATAAAAATTCAACATGAATGAAAAACAACTGCATTATAAACGATTTTGTATTCTTCAACTGAATGAGAGAGCATGAATAAATAAAAAAAAGTTTGAAAGAAATTATAAATTTCAATCGAATAAAAAAGTATGAAATATTCAAACAGAATGAACGAAATTGGGAAATTCAACTGAATGAAAAAGAAAGAAATATTTAACAAGAATGAAATAAAGTGTATTTTTTCAATCGAATGAGATGATGAATATTTCAACAAAAAAGAAAAACTATGAGAAATCTAAACGAATAAAAAATTCTGAAGAATTCCAAAAGAATGAATGAAATTATGAATTTCAGCCGAAAGAAAAAAAAATAAACATTTAACCGAGATGAAAGAAGTTGCAAAACGCAACTGAATATAAAAGAAAGAAATATGTAACAAGAATGAAAGAAATTGTATTCTTCATGCGAATGAAACATTATGTAAATTTAATAGTACTTAAAAAATTATAAACATCGTATCAATAAAAAAGAATGAAACATTCGAACCAAATGAAAAAAATTGGGAAATTCCACTGAATGAATGAGAATGAATGAAATTGTATTTTTCAACTGAAAGTAAAAAATAAATAATGTGATAAGGCGGGAAGAAATATTCAAACAGAATGAAAGAAATTGACAAATTCAAATGAATGAAAGATATTGAAAAATTCAACAAGAATGAATGAAATTGTATTTTTCAGCCGAATGAAAAAGAATGAATATTTCCACAAGGAAGAAAGAAAAATTGAACGGGAAATAAAGAAAGAGTATTTTAGACGAATAAAAATGAATGAAGGGTTCAACATGAATGAAAGAAATTAAAAATTTCAGTTGAATGAAAGAGAATGAAAAATTCGCCGAAAATGAAATAAACTGTATACTTGATACGAATGAAAGAATGTAGCATTCCGCAAAAATGAAAGAAATTAAAAATTTCAATTGAATGTAAGCAAATGAAAAATTCACCGAGAATGAAAGAAATTGTATATTTGATACGAATGAAAGAATGAAGTATTCCACAAGAATTAAAGAAATTAAAAATTTCAGTTGAATGAAAGACAATGAAAATTCGCTGAGAATGAAATAAATTGTATACTTGATACGAATGAAAGAAAGAAGGATTCCACAAGAATGAAAGAAATTAAAAATTTCAGTTGAATGTAAGAGAATGCAATATTCGCCGAAAATGAAATAAACTGTATACTTGATACGAATGAAAGAATGAAGCATTCCACAAGAATGAAAGAATTTAAAAATTTCAGTTGAATGTAAGCGAATGAAAAATTCGCCGAGAATGAAAGAAATTGTATACTTGATACGAATGAAAGAAAGAAGGATTCCACAAGAATGAAAGAAATTAAAAATTTCAGTTGAATGTAAGAGAATGCAATATTCGCCGAAAATGAAATAAACTGTATACTTGATACGAATGAAAGAATGAAGCATTCCACAAGAATGAAAGAATTTAAAAATTTCAGTTGAATGTAAGCGAATGAAAAATTCACCGAGAATGAAAGAAATTGTATACTTGATACGAATGAAAAAATGAAGCATTCCACAAGAATGAAAGAAATTAAAAATTTCAATTGAATGTAAGCGAATGAAAAAAATCCCGAGAATGAAAGAAATTGTATAGTTGATACGAATGAAAGAATGAAGCATTCCACAAGAATGAAAGAAATTAAAAATTTCAGTTGAATGAAACAGAATGAAAAATTCGCCGAGAATGAAAGAAATTCTATACTTGATACGAATGAAAGAATGAAGAATTCCACAAGAATGAAAGAAATTAAAAATTTCAGTTTAATAAAAGGGAATGAAAAATTCGAAAAGAATGAAAGAAATTGTATACTTGATGCGAATGAAAGAATGAAGCTTTCCACAAGAATGAAATAAATGAAAAATTTCAGTTGAATGAAAGAGAATGAAAAATTCGCCGAGAATGAAATAAATTGTATACTTGGTACGAATGAAAGAATGAAGCATTCCACAAGAATGAAAGAAATTAAAAATTTCAATTGAATGAAAGAGAATAAAAATTCGCCAAGATTGAAAGAAATTGTATACTTGATACGAATGAAAGAATGAAGTATTCCACAAGAATGAAAGAATTTAAAAATTTCACTTGAATGAAAGAAAATGAAAAATTCGCCAGGAATGAAAGAAATTGTATACTTGATGCGAATGAATGAAGCATTCCACAAGAATGAAAGAAATTAAAAATTTCAGTTGAATGAAAGTGAATGAAAAATTTGCCAAGAATAAAAGAAATTGTATACTTGATACGAATGAAAGAATGAAGCATTCCACAAGAATGAAATAAATGAAAAATTTCAGTTGAATGAAAGAGAATGAAAAATTCGCCGAAAATGAAAGAAATTTTATACTTGATACGAATGAAAGAATGAAGCATTCCACAAGAATGAAAGAAATTAAAAATTTCAATTGAATGAAAGAGAATAAAAATTCGCCAAGATTGAAAGAAATTGTATACTTGATACGAATGAAAGAATGAAGTATTCCACAAGAATGAAAGAATTTAAAAATTTCACTTGAATGAATGAGAATGAAAAATTCGCCAGGAATGAAAGAAATTGTATACTTGATGCGAATGAATGAAGCATTCCACAAGAATGAAAGAAATTAAAAATTTCAGTTGAATGAAAGTGAATGAAAAATTTGCCAAGAATAAAAGAAATTGTATAGTTGATACGAATGAAAAAATGAAGCATTCCACAAGAATGAAAGAAATTAAAAATTTCAATTGAATGAAAGAGAATAAAAATTCGCCAAGATTGAAAGAAATTGTATACTTGATACGAATGAAAGAATGAAGTATTCCACAAGAATGAAAGAATTTAAAAATTTCACTTGAATGAATGAGAATGAAAAATTCGCCAGGAATGAAAGAAATTGTATACTTGATGCGAATGAATGAAGCATTCCACAAGAATGAAAGAAATTAAAAATTTCAGTTGAATGAAAGTGAATGAAAAATTTGCCAAGAATAAAAGAAATTGTATAGTTGATACGAATGAAAAAATGAAGCATTCCACAAGAATGAAAGAAATTAAAAATTTCAGTTGAATGAAAGTGAATGAAAAATTCGCCAAAATGAAACAAATTCTATACTTGATACGAATGAATGAATGAGGCATTCCACAAGAATGAAAGAAATTAAAAATTTCAGTTGAATGAAAGAGAATGAAATATTCACCGAGAATGAAGAAACTGTATACTTGATACGAATGAAAGAATGAAGCATTTCACAAAAATGAAACAATTAAAATTTTCAGTTGAATGAAAGAGAATGCAAAATTCGCCGAAAATGAAATAAACTGTATACTTGATACGAATGAAAGAATGAAGCATTCCACAAGAATGAAAGAAATTAAAAATTTCAATTGAATGTAAGCAAATGAAAAATTCACCGAGAATGAAAGAAATTATATACTTGATACGAATGAAAGAATGAAGCATTCCACAAGAATTAAAGAAATTAAAAATTTCAATTGACTGTAAGCGAATGAAAAATTCACCGAGAATGAAAGAAATTGTATACTTGATACGAATGAAAGAATGAATCATTCCACAAGAATTAAAGAAATTAAAAATTTCAGTTTAATAAAAGGGAATGAAAAATTCGAAAAGAATGAAAGAAATTGTATACTTGATACGAATGAAAGAATGAAGCATTCCACAAGAATGAAAGAAATTAAAAATTTCAGTTGAATGAAAGGGAATGAAAAATTCGACAAGAATGAAAGAAATTGTATACTTGGTACGAATGAAAGAATGAAGCATTCCACAAGAATGAAAGAAATTAAAAATTTCAATTGAATGTAAGCGAATGAAAAATTCACAGAGAATGAAAGAAATTGTATACTTGATACGAATGAAAGAATGAATCATTCCACAAGAATGAATGTAATTAAAAATTTCAGTTCAATGAAAGAGAATGCAAAATTCTCCGAAAATGAAATAAACTGTATACTTGATACGAATGAAAGAATGAAGCATTCCACAAGAATGAAAGAAATTAAAAATTTCTTTGAATGAAAGGGAATGAAAAATTCACCGAGAATGAAAGAACTTGTATACTTGATACGAATGAAAGAATGAAGCATTCCACAAGAATGAAAGAAATTAAAAATTTCAGTTGCATGAAATGGAATGAAAAAATCGACAAGAATGAAAGAAATTGTATACTTGATACGAATGAAAGAATGAAGCATTCCACAAGAATGAAAGAAATCTGAAACTTCGACTGCATAAAACAGAAGGAAAAATTAACGACAACTGAAAGAAATTTGGTAACTTCAACCAAGTGGAATTAAATGAGAAATTCTCGAAGAATGAAAGAGAAAGATAAACAAATAACAATGGTGAAACGCAGCCGATGTTTTTGCTTACTGAAACTCGTCGCAGAAAACCAAAATACCGGTTGTTAACAAGACTGATTTGCACAACATCAATTGAGATCGATATCAATTACTCGACGCCATCATGGTCGTCTAAGGGGAAAGTTTGATCTCAGTTGATTTTAGCTTATTTCTGGTCACGTGTTCGGTTGATATTTTGGATGTTTTTTTTTTGTTTGTTTTTTGTTTGTTTTGTTTTTTTTTTGTTTTTTGGGGGGGGGGTTTCTAAAGATTTCTTAGGTAGTGACGTTTAGAAATAGATCGATACATGAGAGGGAACGATGGGTGTAAGTGAGATGAGAAAAAAAAACTAAAATAAAAAATATATTAAAAATATAGAAAAGACTAAACCACTGGTAAAAAATCAATCGACAAAAAGAAAGACAGATATGAACAGATTGAGAAAGATGAAGACGTAAATGGGATTAGATAGATAGATAGATAGATAGATAGATAGATAGATAGATATGAAATGACTGAGACAGATAGATAGATAGATAGATAGATATGAACAGACTGAGATAGATAGATAGATAGATAGATATGAAAAGACTGAGATAGATAGATAGATAGATAGATAGATATGAAAAGACTGAGATAGATAGATAGATAGATAGATAGATAGATAGATAGATAGATAGATAGATATGAACAGACTGAGATAGATAGATAGATAGATAGATAGATAGATAGATATGAAAATGAGATAGATAGATAGATAGATAGATAGATAGATAGATAGATAGATAGATAGATATGAACATGAAAATGTTTGATTTGTCAATAATCAAATCAATCTCGAAGGAAAAAACGTTTATAAAAAGAAAGAGCTATAAACACGAAAGTCTGTCGAAAAAATCTCACAGATACTGGTTTAAAGCCCAAAGACAAAACCCCGACACGAGTAAACAACTAACTAAAAAGAGCTCAATACAACCGTAGAGCAGACCTAGATAAACCTAGTGAGCTAGACAAACCTACCCAGGTTTCACCTAAGCGGATCGTCAGGTAAAGCTGGGTAAAGAGGCAAAAGAGAAACAGCATATTTATAGGCGATAATCAAAATCATACCACGTGACCAATGAAAAAGAAAAACAAGAAAAATCACAAGAACACCTTAAACATTTATTCAGACCGCTCTAAAGGGGGGGGGGATATTAACACGGACAATAAAGGTGGAATAACAATACAATTTGGGGAGATTAGACCTAATTCAATAACCAAGATTTTCCATGGCTACATATGTTAAGAATCTCGGTTTTAGAGTTTAATAGATCGTTAGGTTCCTTATATAAAGCTATGGCTAATTTCTCCTCTGTACATAGCTTACAAAATTTTTGGCCTGCTTTATATTTGGGGAATTTTTTTAATATTTCTCATTTAAGGATGGGGTCTTTATTGTTTTCTTGTCTAGTTTTCTATACATAAGTGGATAGCGTGGTACTATGTTTAGTTTTTTCGTTTTTAAAACTACTAGTGTGATTATAATATTTAAAAAAAAAATATCCTGAGTAGCACCTATGTATACTTTAGGGTTTGAATCCTCCATATCCTTATAAATTTTCGCCTGGTAAACCACGCATTCTTGATATTCAGATATTTTTTTACTACAATTACAACTAGGAGGGCTACTGCGTGGATTCAATCTATCTATCTATCTTTCTATCTATCTATCTATCTATCTATCTATATATATATATATATATATATATATATATATATATATATATATATATGCACATTTCATTGAATACGACAGACAAGGTGCTTTTATTTAGTTTTTTATTCAATTTCTAATGCGATCTAATATTTTTTTCTTTCTGAATGATAAATTTTATGAAAACTCTCCAAACGTTCTTTTTACCCGAACGCTTTCGGCTATATATTTAGCCATTTTCATGGATTAAATATTTTATCTGTCAAATAAGAAATAGTTTGTTGTATGTATCTGTTATAAAATGTTTTAATTTTTCAAAACACGGTCTAGATATTGTGTCCATGTTCAAAGTTAATATTATTAAGTGTTAGTTTTCTTTTTTTGTTTTTATTAATAAGGCTTCCATTATTTTTAGCCATTTTTTGCATGTAGATGATGCTATTATATTAGTGTTGTCAACAAGTATGTTACGAATAGTGTCCGGTAGGTCTCCATGAATAATTTAAATGAGATCAAATTGAGCTATGGTCAGAAAGATGTAGAGTGAGTCTGCGTGTCAAACATGTTGTAGTGTGGCCTATATAATTATTTACGAATTTTGATTGATCAGGAATACAATTCCTTAATGGACATCTAAATTCGTAAATAATATTTGTCATATTTAATTTTGTTCTAGGAGGTGAATTATTATTTTTAAATATAAGTTTAGAGATCTTAATTTTTTGTAATAAATAATTAATCTAATTTTTTTGCTATAGTCAACTGATGTTATTTAATTTTTTTATAATATTCTAAATTCTTTCATCTTGCTTATAATTTTCGTTCATTTGATTTTTATATAAATATAATGTGTGTGTGTGTGTGTGTTTTATTTATGTACACGACAAGGTCCATGTTTGCCGAAAGCCGTTTGTGTCGTAGTTCATTTGGATAGGTCGTCAACCCCTAGCTTTCTCAGGCGGGCGTTTTAAACTCTTGGGTGGGTGATGGCCGTCTGGACAGAAAATGCAGGGTAATTGGAAATTTTTGTGAGTGATATAATATCTTGAGTATTAAAAAAGTATATCAAAATATGTTACGCGCAAAAAAAATTCAAATATGATATAAAGACAGCCGGTATAAAATAAAATGTAGGCTTAATGGGAACAATTGTGACATTCCCAGATACGATATAAATATCCCGGGAATGGACGACTATTTTGGTATTTTCTATAGCTTTGAGAAGGCCGATTAACATTCAAAGAGTTCTTCAGACTAAATAATATTTTTTCGGGTATAAATCAGATAAGGAAAGACCAAAAACAACAAAATATTCGCTGATTTTTTATTACTTAGTAGTAGTCTCAGTTTTTACTTTTTGTTGAAATATTCACTAATCTCATTCGTTTGAAAAATACACTTTATTTCATTCTTGTTAAATATTTCTTTCTTTTTCATTCAGTTGAATTTCTCAATTTCTTTCATTGCGTTTGAATATTTCATATTTTTTATTCGATTGAAATTTATAATTTCTTTCAAACTTTTTTTTATTTATTCATGCTCTCTCATTCAGTTGAAGAATACAAAATCGTTTATAATGCAGTTGTTTTTCATTCATGTTGAATTTTTATTTCTTGCAGCCAGTTGAACTTTGTAATTTCATTAATTCTTGATAATTTTCTTAACTCTTTCATTCATTTGAAATTTATCATTTCTTTAATTCTTGTTTAATTTTTCATTCTTTTTCATTCAGTTGAAGATCCGAAATACTTTCATTTTTTACGAATGTTTTATCCTTTTTCATTCGGTTGAAATATCCAATTTCTTTCTCCCGTCTTCATGTTTCATTCTCTTTCTTTAATTTGATATTTCCAATGTCTTTCAATCACTTTTAGTTTTTTCATTCTGTAATTATGAACAAATATTGTTTTATTTTTGTCAACACTTGCGACGCTGACACTATGTACCTAAACTTGATCATAAAACTAAATTATATATATATATAGTCTTAAATGGTCAAGTTTGTTTTCGTTTGTTAGTAGTAGTAGTAGCAGCAGCGTAAATCAGAGTTATCTGTTACCTCCCTTTAGAAATTTTTTCTACATCATAAAGTCAGTTTACGAACCAGTAACAAACTTTTACCAAACAATTTTTGTAAGATTTTGGATTTTTACTGTAACGTTGGGCGGTGAAAAACAGTGAGTGAAATAAAAATGGTTGGGAATTCCCGGTGTAACTACAAGGGAAAATAATGACATAATCACTCACGACCAAAGACAAAACATTAGAAAAGACAGAAATCGACTAGTACCACACATGCTCGTGTATAAGTCTATTTCATGTATAACTCTATTGGCTGAATGTTTTTGTTCAAAACCTGATTTCTTTTTTATATAAATCATAGGTCTAATGTAGATAAATATTGCAGTACTGGGAAAGCAACATTTTATCATTTTATGAAGCAGTAACAAACATTTACCAAATAATTTTGATATAATTTTGAATAGTCACTACACATGTGAGTGATGGAAAATTTTTTCAATTTACAAGTTGGCTATTGCGGAAAAAAAGATTTGGAATTGCTGCTCAGTGGTTCTTCCTTAATACTCTTGTAAAGAAACCATTTTCTCAAGATTTCAGACAGTAGTAGACATTCCAGGGTGATGAGTGTACCTCTCTGCTTTTGTGATTTTTTTTTTTTTTTGTTTATTAAAACTTTTTTTACTTATATAATATTCACTATTTAGCCTAGTTATAATTCGAAGTTGGTGTGTTGTGCCTTTTTTAATAAACTGTATGTATCATCATTTTTTCTTATATATATATATATATATATATATATATATATATATATATATATATATATATATATTATATTCTGATTTTTTCTTTTTTCTTTTCAGGTAAGAAAAAACCTTATTAGATCCTTTACAGAATCAGTAAGTCTTTTTTTATATCATATCTGTTAATAAATGCAATAGATTGTTGTGATGCAAGAATCTTCCTTTCAGTTGCATGTTCCACGAAGCAAATTATAAAAAGAAACAAGCGACCGAAGTGGAATTTCTTAAATACCACTGGAATACGGGGTGAATGTGGATGATTTAACTCTGTGTACGTAGTATAGCGGGTTTGGGCTGTTGAGGTTTGAACTGTTAAAACAAAGGGGTGAACTCGGTCTAAACATAGAAATAGCAACAGAGTAGCAAGGAGGCTTACGGTATTTTGAAAATAATTCATCACCCACAAGGTCGCGGTTTCGAACTTTTTCAAGGTTTGAGGTCTTCCAGAAACCTAATTAAAGGAAAATATACGTTTGGATAGGAAATAGGACAGATGGTTTAATTTCGAGGAATCTATGACGAAGAATAATTTAGCATAAAGGCACTGTCTGGACCTTGCTTGATCAGCAAAGCTTCTTCGTGGCCGGCCGGTTAAGATACATGGGACCTAACAACCGTTTCCCACGCCCAGCACCACGTAGGTTCGAATCCTTAACAAAATTTCTTGAATATTTAGGTCCGGTATTCGAAAATAAATATACAATTATATAAAGAAATAGCGTCTACTACATTATGAGCATCCACTAAAAATAATATTTAAAGTGATTAAAATCTATCGTATTAATAGACAAAACCTTATTACTTCTTTAATATATATATATATATATATATATATATATATATATATATATATATAGTTTTAAGTTATGGGATACAGTGCTCAATATCATGGATAGAGCTTACGTAAATATAGAATTCAACGTGGAATCAACACTCAGAGGTGACAGAGTGTTTCCTGCGAAACGCAGTCATTAGGCCATATTTGTTGTTTTTGTTTTTTTCAAGACTATTCATACATACGGGTCAGTGATTAATTGTGGGTAGTCTATTCTAACCGTTGTTTTGGCAGAAGTGAATTGTTAATTTGTTTTTGCTTTTATTTTTTTTTAATTAATTTATTTTACTTGCTTTTGTTTATTTAATTTTATTTTCTTTAATTATTCATTTCAGTTTTCGATTTTTAAGCAACGTAGTAAAAAGTTGTTTTCGTTAATTTGAAATGAGTTCTGATCTTTTATTTAGTAGCCGGTCTGGGAAGGTAGTTATCTCTATTTTTTAATTCAAGGAGAGGTTGCAGGTTTTGGAATGATTGTTGAAGGGTGATGTTCTTTTCTTTATTTACATCAAAATCCAAATAAATAAATAAAGTAAATAATAAACAAATAAACAAACCCCTCCCGCCAAAACAACCGTTACAATAGACTAGCCGTATATATAAATAGTCAAAAAACACGGCGCATGTGGGCTTTGAGTGTTGACTTCAATGTTCACTTTTATATATACACCCTTGTGAAAATTAATTGAAACAAAAGGAATTTTTTCGTATATTTTCAATGAAACATAATCCAATTCACATGTCCATTCTACGAAGCCGTTCCTTGCAGATTGACAACAGGTTCTCGATTTGATTTAAATCAGGAGAGTTTTCGAGCCAATCGATAGCACTTTGATTTAGTCACAGGCAAGGTTTGCTAGTGTGTTCGTAACAATTTTCGTCCGCTTCCTTGGAATAACGTCCATTGCAGACAATTGCCGTAGGACAACTAATCAGCAGTCGAGACAATAGTGTCTGGGCGTGATAAACTCTGATGCAATCACAGATCACGCAGTATTTTTTTAAGGCCATCATACACCCCGAAAATAGATTTATATTACTGCACACACTACAAATTTAATTTGCACAAGCATGTTTACCTATTTATCGATCAATATATATATATATATATATATATATATATATATATATATATACACATACATATTTCATTGAATACGACAGACAAGGTGCTTTTATTTAGTTTTTTATGCAATTCTTCATGCGATCTAATATTTTTTTTTTCTTTTCAGATGATAAATTATATAAAACTATCCGAATGTTCTTTTTATCCGATCGCTTTCGGCTATACATTTAGCCATTTTCAAGGATTACATTTTTAAATAAGAAATAGTTTGTTGCATGTATGTTTTAAAAATGTTTTCATTTTTCAAAACACGGTCAAGATACCGTGTCCATGTTCATTGCTAATAATATTGAGTGTTGGTTGATTGTCCGGTGACCCTTCTATTCACCTGGAGTTTTGCAGATTTTTGAAGCAAGATATATATATATATATATATATATATATATATATATATATATGAAGATAATAATAATTTGGTAATACAAGTTTTACTTACCTGGAGGGAGAAGTAACGAATTCATACGTTTCTTAAGGGTATTTGCGCATAAGTTAATATAACCATTAACCCGGCTAACAATCCCGAATCATTTCTCATTGCAATACCTGCAAGCTTACAGTACCTGATATTCCGAAGCGCTCACCAATCTAGGCGCTGAGCAGGCTTGATGTTCTTTAAATTCAGCGATTTTACAGGAGCCGGTGTAAAAATGCCCGGTCCATTCCTATTCGTAGATGCGTGTGCCAAGTAATGCGAGACGAATTCAAACCGTCAAAGTGACCATGATTTTTTTTTAATCATATTAACATTCTCTCCTTTGAATGTTCACCTAATTATTAATAGTAGGTTCCTCCACGAGATCGCTAAAAAAAAGAGCATTGCATGATGAAAAACACGCCAAACTTATCGTCTAAATGTTTATGCTATTATTAAGAGGAAAGATTAAAATATTTTGGGGTATTTTTTTTTTCATTTTTTAATCGTTCCCAGCACGTCCGAAATTTTCGTTAAAAATATTTTTTTTTTTAGTCAGCAAAATTGGCAGATAATCGATCATGACAACCAACTTTTTTTTTCATTTTATAAAACAAATAAATGAAAATCTCAGTTTGAGATTCTTTTAAAAATCAATTATCATTTTTTTAAAACTTATTTTAAGAATATCAGAAATTGTAATGTTTATTTAAAATATTTTGAACCAAGCTTAACTTAGCTTCTACGCCGAAAAGATGTCATTTGAAAATAAAACAAAGCAGGTCATAAACTTTCGCGTCACTTGACAGGTGATGAATGACATATTGGCCGATTACGTGACGATAATTCCTTCTATGGAAGGAGAGAAGTGAAGTTATTTATATTTAAGTGAACAAATAATTTAACTCGTTATTTTTAAGGAAAACTTTCAGCGCTCTTTTTTTTATCTTCTTTTTTTTCTACTTAGCCTTTACGTTTACGATGCTTAATGGAAAATATATTATTAGGTTGGTGCAAAAATAATGTCGTTTTCTCACATATGTGAGAAAACGACATTATGTTTGCACCAACCTAATGTAAAGTAATTAAAATAAGACTGTTGAGAGTGCGATTAAATTTCATAAGAAAGGTATCTAATTAATTTATAGGTACCTTTCTTATGAAATTTTATCAGAAGTGTACATAAAATACTATAATTTTATGTACATTTATTTCATTTTACTGTGTTATTTGTATTTCCATCCATTTATTTCAATTATAGAATCCAGTATTATATTGACAAACCCAGTCGGGGTTTTGTCATCTCGTTTAATTATTGAAATGTGATATTTAATTATTGACTTTTAATAATTAAGTAATGCAATCGGAAAGTAACAGTTAATTAGCAGAAGAGTGTAGGTTATTCTCATTATAAAACTCACAGATACACACGAGACGAAAAGGAGAGAAAAAAAAATCAAAATAGAATATTTTCTAAATAAATAATTAAAAAAAAATCTACAATTCGGTAATCTGTTATAAAAGCTTTCAGAATCTTTCTTGGCTCAGTGAGTGAAGAAGTTGCGTTTGTTTCGCGGTAAGCAGTAGGAGTCGTCGCATATTGACCCAAAATTTGAACCTTGTGCCAAACAATGCAAGCATAGTGTAACAGTAGACAAGTAACAATAGACAGTGTTATGGATCGCGACTCGAAATGAAAAATTGAAGAGCTGAGTTCGAATTCCAGTCGAGTTCGTTATATACCTATAGGAGCAAATAGCTTTGAAAAACGCATAAATCCACTTTTTTCCTACTAACTATGGATTAAATAGTATTTGTTCTTTCCGGGAAAAAATCACTGTTATTCCCAAAACTGGCAATCCAAGATTCACTCGGAATATTTTTCCTTTTATCAGAAAAATTCCATTTTATTTATCATACAAATCGTCAGCGGTTTGACATCTATTATGTTAGAAAAAAAGTATTGTTTTTGAATATAATGGTGTTTGAATACGTGACTAAATATCATTATATATATATATATATATATATATATATATATATATATATATATATATATATCATTAATCCATATTTCTTTAAATAATATAGACAAGTTTTGTCTATTTATTTTAAGTAAGTTCCTTTCATATTGTCTGATAAGCTTAATAACCTTATCATTGAAAGCCGAAAGGAAATCACCATACTTAATACTTCCCGTTTTTACTCTCACGTGGTCATGTGTGACGTCACGAGCTGCGGCGTGATTTTCGTTCCTGCGTCTCGTATACACGAATTAATCGTTGCTTTGAAATTTTTCATGCAACAAAAACAGACTATCATTATTGCTTCGTCTGTGTATTGGTTGATATATTGAAAAGTAATTGTCATGTTTGATAATGACTTATGTAAGCTGAAGGCTTAGACTGGATTTAAACATGTATCAATATGGTGATTTCCTTTCGTCTTTCAATGATAATGTGAGAGATTCATGGAAGATTGTAGTTTAAAGACAGTAAAATCGAACTTGCTAAATGAACACTCCTCTGTGGCCGGAACGGTTAAGGCACCTCAGCAATAAGGATTTTTTTTGTTTTCGGACAGGAAAATTTATCACTTTCAATTTTTGGAAGTCCATTATTTTCTGTTTTAGAGGGGTTCTTGAGGGAATTGTCCTCCCAAATTCTTCCTTTCTCATATTGGTATCTCACACCCATCCCCTCAGAGGCGTCAACACGTTTCCCTTCTTTCTCATATGTTTACCTTCGCCCATCGCTCACGCTCACGCCACCATTCAGCCAATGAACGCTCGGCAGTGTGGGTGTGGATAGTCCTCAGTTTACAATTATCGCTCAAAGAAAAGAAATTATCTTCATTTTTCTTTTCTTTCTTTTCCCTGGCTAGAACCCACACAACTCGTAGTGTGGTCATTAAGTCTCTATCTTAACTGAATGTCATCTGGAATTAATCAACGAGATTTTCGTCAAGTAATTATGGGGATGGTCAAGTGAATCTCTTTGTATCCTCAACGCCTTCTGTCATCAACAGTCTGCCCAAACTGTAACAAACTTTTATCATGGCAAGGTCTGGACATAAAACAGGTGGTCCCTTTCCAAAACCAAATGATATCTCCGAAAGATAGTTAATGGTTTATTCTTTTCCTTTTTCTCTTCCTCGTCCCTTTTTCTTTGGGGTGGTCTCAGCTGATCCCTTTCTCGGTCGATGCTCGACCTAATTCTGCTTATCTTCTAGCATTCTGCTTTGTAAGCCACTTGACCAATTTGAAATTTTCATTATTGCCATGGGCAGATTGCTATCTTTTATTCGCCGCGTCATGGCATAAATTAATTCTGACATATTCGAGATCTTACGAATTTCCTATCTTCTGCGGAAAAAAATACTTTTCTCGCAAATGAAAATAAAATCTTTACCATTCTTTTGTTAAACAAATAAAATCGCTCAGTATGACTTTCGTGATAGCTTCTTCTCGCCTTAAGTCTTTCTCGCTTTTAATTTCCACGCTTAATTAGCCA
Organism: Acanthosepion lycidas; assembly: GCA_963932145.1. Classification (NCBI taxonomy): domain Eukaryota; kingdom Metazoa; phylum Mollusca; class Cephalopoda; order Sepiida; family Sepiidae; genus Acanthosepion; species Acanthosepion lycidas. The sequence continues at coordinate 15,488,734 of OZ010612.1, read as the reverse complement.
AACGCTAAATAGTGTCACATAATTGTCAGACATTGTTTTTGACTGTTTCTATCTCCACGTGTTGACGCTTATGTTTTAAACGAAGGATAAAAATGAAAAAAATGTCAAGTGGCGTAACTGGCTATGTAGCTTCTGATAAGGTAAATTTGGCAGAATCTATGCAATGAATTAAGAATGGTTTGAATTTATTCATAAAAAAATGTTTCTTTATTAATCCACCTTTGTTCAGTGGTTCTGTAGTCGCACTGGTCGGATGAGAAAACATAAAAATTGATAGATGTTTCCCTCCGCATTCTTCTGTATATCGGGTAATGGATATTTTTCTGGTGCGAGCGTCCCTAATTTGTTGTTGATGATCTGTCATCCTTTGCTGGAGTTGTCTGCCCGGTTTGACCAATGTAATGTTCGTAGCAACCTTTGCATGTAATTATCTATTAAATTCTCTGAGTCGCACGAGAAATCATATTTCATTTTTAATTTTCATCCGCCTTTCAAATGAAATTCATGGCCTTTTAATAGATAGCTGCATACTATGCAAAGGGATCAGTTGATTTTTTTTTCACCTGAGGGTCTTTAAATGTGTTCTGCAATTTTATTTTTTTTTGCATTTGTCAGTATCTTTTTACTGATTTGGCAGTCGTTTACTTTTTATGACTGGGTATTTTTGTGATAGGCTTTTAATTTTTTTTTTTTTTTCCTTTAGTAAGTTTGGTAGATTTAGTTGTATGTGTGTGTAGATTTCTATGTTATTTGGGTTGAAAGTTGAGCTGTGAGGGATAATCTTTTTTCTTTTTTTTTCTTTCTCGGAGTGTGTGGATATTAATTCGTTTCGCTTTTTCAATGCTATTTTTGTTTAAACATTGAGGGTATTTTCTCTTGAAGAATATTTTTTCATCTCTTCTAGTCTGTGGTCTCTTGTGGTTTCATTTGAGATTATTGTACATAACCGCTTGGCTAGGTTGATTTCGATGTTAGTACGAATGTATTTCAGGGGAAGATATAAAAAGGAGATATTGTCGAGAGTCGAGAGTTTTAAAATATATGTCTGCTTCTAGTTTGATGTTTGTTTTTTTGTTATTAATACGTCTAAAAAGGGAAATTTTTTGTTGCTGTATATTATGTGTGTTGTTTCTTAAATCTTATTTTAATGGATACTTACATTGGCGTAAACATTCGGTAAATATATTGTTTAATAAATAACGGAGCGTCTACTCAAATACGGTTATCCTCTAAAAAAAAAATCCATCGGATCAATAAAAACCTGTGCCCTTTTTTATGTATAGATCTCACTTTCCACAAAACCTGTGGTTAGTTCTCGAGTTACTTCACGTCTTCAAAACCGATTCTCTGGAATAACTGGATCTCTTTCTATAATTCTTTTATCGAGATATGTATTTCCTTTTTAGAATAGCTAGTCTTTGTGGGTTTACACTCTCACTAGCTAAAAAGTTACCTTTGTTTATCGTCCTCAGAGAAAAGAAGTTGAATATTGCAATCGTTTTCGAGTGCGGTTTCCTTGAATAATGTGAGCGATCACGGAAACCCTTGTTTGTTAAGGTGAAGAAATTGGTTTCCGTTTCGCCGGGTCTTCATTGGATTATTATATTAGGCCCTAGATAAGAACGGCGAAGCTCAAGCACTAGCTCTAGATAATCCCGAAGGCGTTCGACAGGGTTTATCATCCTGGCCTTTTCAGCAAACTCCAAGGCTACACTTTACAGGACGAATGTTCCTATCAAATCGTCAAATGAAGGTCACTTTCACTTCCAGATACTTTCACACGAACATACACCCCTTGTGTAAATTAATTGAAACAACCGGGTTAGTTTCTTTTCTTACATCATACAGTCAGTTTTAGACCCACTGGAGGGAAAAGGTGTAATCGATTTCTATTTTTTCCTCAGATTAGGTCATTTGCAGTGGTGTGCAGTAATATGAATCTTATTTCGGGGTGTATGATGAAATTTGTCTGGCCTTGAAAAATATTGCGTCATCCGTGATTGCATCAGATTTTTATCACACCGAGACCCTATTGTCTTGATTGTCCATTAGTTGTCCTACGGCCATTGTTTGAGATGGACGTTACTCTAAGGAAGCCGATGAAAATTTGTAACGCTGCACGAAGACACTGGCAAGCCTTACCAGTGAGCAAATCAAAGTACTATAGACTGGCCAGGAAACTCTCCTGGTTTAAATCCAATCTAGAATCTGTGGTCAATCTGCAAGGAACGACTTCGTGGAATGGGCATACGAAGTACTAACATGTCCACTGGGTCATGTTTCATTGGGAAAAGACGAAAAATGTAAATAATAACGGAATTATTCGTTTTGTTTCAATTAATTTGCACAAGGTTGTAGATAGATAGATAGATAATGAACAGACCAAGATAGATAGATAGATAAATAGATAGATAATGAACAGAACAAGATAGATAGATAGATAGATAGATAGATAGATAATGAACAGACATAGATAGATAGATAGATAGATAGATAGATAGATAGATAGATAGATATGAACAGACTGAGATAGACTGTCCCGGAAAGTCTCCTGATTTAAATCCAATTGAAAATCTGTGGTCAATCTGCAAGGAAAGACTTTATGAAATAGACATATGCACTGGGCCATTGCAAAAATACGAAAAAAAGTAAATAATAACAGAAGTAGAGCTTAGATTATAAATGATGAAACAGGTCTTGTTACTTTAATTCAATTTAATTTTTAATAATTATATTGATGGTTTCAGCTCTCGTCTTGGAAACATGAGAACTCTTATGTAGTGAAGAAATCATATTTTTAAAAGAAATAGTTATAATATATATATATACATATATATGTATATACACACACACACATATATATATATATATATATATTATAATAATATTTTTTGTTTACAAATATGATTCCTTCGCTACATAAGAGTTCTCATGTTTCAAAAACGAGAGCCGAAATCATCCAAATAATTATTAAAATTAATTTGAAGTGTGGTGTTTAGTCCCGTTTCATCTTCAAGCGAAATTTTAGGAATAAGCTATCTCTCCGTTTACGTGTATTTTTAGGCACGGTCCGTTACAGAATTTGTTATTGTGGAAGTGGCTAGACTATTTTCCTTCGTTAAGTGGTCAGGGAGTTAATTCTTATCAATAGATTCATCATCCTCTGAGAGGTTTTGCTAAGGTTGGGTAGGGTATCTATTTCAAGGCTAATGTTTGCGGTCATCCTTTAGTTGGTTCCCAGTGAAGGATATTTTTATGGCGTGCCTACAATCGTTATGTGTCTGGAGAATTGTCTTTTATTATTGTCTATCTGATTATCTATTTATTTATTTGTTTATTCAAGTGGGTGTTTTATATACAGATCGCATTGCACTGAATTTCAATTTGTTTTTTTTTTTGTTTTTTGACGACTACAAAAAGGGTTTTTTTCTATTTAAAGGTTTGGCTAAGCTTTTTAGAATTTTACTTAGCTATGTTTTTTTTATGCTAATTATCTAATGCGAAAGTTTGTTGATGTCGTCAAAAAACCGTTAACTCCTGCCTATGGTTTAATAATTTTTCATTACTTAGGAATTTAATGATGTGTAGTTTTTCCTGTAAGCATAAAGGGCATGGATCATCCCAGTCTTTACAGGTTCTTGTTTTATTTACTATTTTCCATTTTACTTTTGGTGTTTTATTCGTTTCTTTTAGATGCCAGAAATATTGGGATAGAGATGTTTGATTTCTGTTTTGAATATTGTTGAAGGAGCTCTGGTGTTGCCTCCATCTAATTTTAAATTTATTCTTCTTTAACCCTATGTATATCCTATCAGTGTTAGGGCTCTCAATGGATGAGATAGTGCATTGGTATACCACGGATTTAGTGAGGCATTTATTTTCCAACGGGCAGTTTTTAGGGTTTCTACAATCGCATAATTTTTCGTTATTTTTATCTAGTTTTAGTTTATGTGTTTTATTACTGTTTTGGTATGCGTGTTTTTCTAGGATTTTCTTATTGTGTCTTTTTATGATTCTTTCTATATTTTCAGTGCAGCTGTAACTCAGTTTCAAGGTGTTTTTGTTAAAGATGTTGCTAAGTTTGTTATTAGTGGGAAAGTGCTTTTCAATCTAAGCTAGGAACTTATGGCCTAGTTTGGTGCTGACCATTTGGTTGTACGGTGGGGTATACCAGATGATCTTTCTTTTCCTGTTTTTCTTATTATTGGTACTATCGTTTCTATAGGTTATGTCAAAAGTTTTGTATCCGCTGTTTTTCAGGGCTGTGTTGTAAAAACTACTGTGCTGTTGGAATATTTCCTTATTTGCTGAGTTCATACTTATTCTTTTCTCTATTGATGTTGGTATATGCTTAATTATAGATGGAGAGTGGTTTGACTTAGGATATACATACAGGGGATTAGTATTAGGTTTTCTGTAAGGTAGCTGAACGTTGTTAGTTAAGTCAAGGGTTACGTCTAGGAAGTTTACTTTTTTTAATTTAGTGTTGACTATTGTTTTTAAATTTAGTTTCCCGAATTCATTGTAAATTATCTTTCTGATTTTCTCTGTTTTAAAGCTTGTGGAGCTCCTCACGACCATGAGCCCTTCATCTCTGTACATCCCGATGTCCCCAACGTCTAGTTCACGGTGGGCGGTTAGATTGTACAGCATAAATAGACAGACAAGGTCAGAAGATTCTGCAGAGTCTAGAGATCTCATGGGGATATCAAAGTTGTCATTGGTGTTTTTTGGTGTTTTTTCTTTGCACTGAGAATTATGTTTGTTTCTTCTTTAGTTAAGTCTGAATTTAATTTTAATAATTATTTGGATGATTTCGGCTCTCGTTTTTGAAACATGAGAACTCTTATGTAGCGAAGGAATCATATTTTTAAACAAAAAATATTATTATAATGTAAGCTCTACTTCTGTATGGAGCACTGTCTTCTTAAAAATAAAAACAAAAATACTAAGGAACCTCGGATTATGCACCCAACGTGTTCTTTTCTATTTTCTGCATACTTGCACAATGATATATATATATATATATATATATATATATATATATATATATATATATATATATATATATATATACAAGTCAGCAGTTTGAATCTGTTCAACGAGTTTTTATATCTATATAGCCATGAAACTCTGGGTTAAACATGAGTTAAGTGAAAAACCTTTTTCATATTAGTTTTTCTTTTTATTGAAAATTAAAACAAAAATTACCTGATTGGCCAGTGTTTAGCGAAGGAATTATTGGGAGCGAAGACAGTCCAACACTGACAAAGCCTACTCGTTAAAATAATTGTCTGTTTACAGACGAAGACTTTAAATTGGTGTTTGTAAAAAAGCCAGAATTTTAAACGTTTTTTGAGGACAGGTAATCCCCATTCTCTCTCTCTCTCTCTCTCTCTCTCTCTTTCTCTAAAACACACACACACAGACACACAAGCACACACACACACACACACACACACACACACACACTATTTCTCTCTCAACAGAATACAGTCTACGTGATATTTAAGTTCCCGCCTTTTAGGTTTTCTTTTCAGGTTAAGAAAACTAAGTAATGATTGAATCAATAAACAGAATAAATTAATTATGTATCATTTCACGCATGACACTCTCTTCCTTTCATTACGTTATTTCATCCATCTATCTATCTATCTATCTATCTATCTATCTATCTATCTATCTATCTATTTATCTATCTATCTATCTATTTATGTAGGTCTGTTTCAATATCTATCTACCACAGTCTATTCATTTTCTATCTATCAATCACATTCTGCTAAAAGCAATCTTTCTATCTATGGAAGTGAGTCAGTTCATATCTATCTGTGTATCTATGAATCCCAACTCTGTTTATATCACACTCTCTCTTTCTCTCTCTCTCTCTCTCTCTCTCTCTCTATCTATCTATCTATCTATCTATGTATTTATATCTCAATGGATCTCAGTCTGTTCCTATCTATCTATCTATCTATCTATCTATCTATCTATCTATCTATCGTAATATGCTCCTATGTATATATGTATATGTGCATGTATTTATCTATCTCAGTCTTTTCATATCTATCTCTCCATGGATCTCAGTCTGTTCATATCTATCTATCTATCTATCTATCTATCTATCTATGGATCTCAGTCTGTTCCTATCTATCTATCTATCTATCTATCTATCGTAATATGCTCATATGTATATATGTATATGTGCATGTATGTATCTATCTCAGTCTTTTCATATCTATCGCTCCATGGATCTCAGTCTGTTTATATCTATCTATCTATCTATCTATCTATTTATCTATCTATCTATCTCTCTCTCTCTCTCTATATATATATATATATGTAAGTATATCTAGACACTATATATTCTTTCAAACATATATCACTGAATAATATAGACATATCATGTCTATCTATTTTTACAACGATATTTTCCAAATCTCTGATGAGTTTCTTGATATTAAGATGAAATTCATCAAGTTACGTTACATTTTTTTTCCAACCCTAGTATCTTTTGATCCCGTCAGGAATGAATTTAATGATTAACTCATGGTAACTGATAGAATCTTCATTTCGTTGTAATGGCGATTTTAAAAAAAACACACGTAAGAACGTCCTCTGTTATAATTATTTAAAAAAAAAAAAATTCCATTTATCCGTTGTAGACATGGAATTGTTTTGAAAATAAACATTTCACGCCATTTTGAATTTTTACGAATTTCCGGTCAGCTCCCTTATATTGGGACGATTGTTTTCCTGGCGAAAATGAAGACTGAGAATAGCGAGGATTGAGGAAAAGATAAAAGATGAACGGGATTCAAGAAGACAGAAGATGGCGATTGACGTTT
>OZ010612.1:15459389-15476889 GCA_963932145.1 Acanthosepion lycidas | reverse complement strand
TTCGGCCTTTCAATATCTGTCTATATTTATGAGATGAGATATTATTTACACTATTTACATTATTAGGACTATTGTCCTCATCTTTTCTCGCCATATTTATTACTACGTTTCGGCCTTTCAGTATCTGTCTATATTTCTAAGATGAGGTATTATGTACACTATTTACATTATTCGGACTATTGTCCTCATCTTTGTCGCCATATTTATTACAACGTTTCGGCCTTTCAGTATCTTTCTATATTTCTGAGATTAGGTATTATGTACACTATTTACATTTTTCGGTCTATTGTCCTCATCTTTTCTCGCCATATTTATTACAACGTTTCGGCTTTTCAATATCTGTCTATATTTATGAGATGAGATATTATGTACACTATTGACATTATTAGGACTATTGTCCTCATCTTTTCTCGCAATATTTATTACTACGTTTCGGCCTTTCAGTATCTGTCTATATTTCTGAGATGAGGTATCATGTACACTATTTACATTATTCGGACTATTGTCCTCATCTTTGTCACCATATTTATTACAACGTTTCGGCCTGTCAGTATCTTTCTATATTTCTGAGATGAGGTATTATGTACACTATTTAAATTATTCGGACTATTGTCCTCATCTTTGTCGACATATTTATTACAACGTTTCGGCCTGTCAGTATCTTTCTATATTTCTGAGATGAGGTATTATGTACACTATTTACATTATTCGGACTATTGTCCTCATCTTTGTCACCATATTTATTACAACGTTTCGGCCTGTCAGTATCTTTCTATATTTCTGAGATGAGGTATTATGTACACTATTTACATTATTCGGACTATTGTCCTCATCTTTTTCGCCATTGCTATGTTTAATGGATGTCATTTATCAAACATCGCAGAACAGTTTACGCAAGTGATCGAAGTAAACGGTTCAGTTCGACATTCCAACCACCTGAGGAAGGCCGGGGCGTACAACGGCCGAAAGGAAGTAATAAATAGGGCGACAAAGATGAGGACAATTGTCCGAATAACGTAATAGTTTACTTAATGTCAAATCTCAGAAATATACACTGAGATATATATATATATATATATATATATATATATATGCTGAATCATATATAACGATTATATATAGGGTAACCTATATACCTATATATGAGTGTATCTCCTTACGCATACCTACACTAATACTTATATGTACATAAAACCCCTCTCCATACATACATGCATACCCCAGCACATCATATGTATGCATCTAAATTAAGATCCTCTTGAATCATTCTTATTTTGTTATATGTTATTTAATTAGCTCTAGGAACATAAAAATTTCAATATATGGTTTTAAAAAATGTGGTAGGGAGAAAAAGAGAGTGAGCGGGGGAAGAGGGGGAAGGTTGAGAGAACGAGAGAGTGAGAAAAAGAGGGAAAGAAAAGAAAGGATAGAAGGAAGAATTAAACATGAGCCGATAGTGTAGCCTAGAAATGATTTTTTTTGTCTTTAAGTACTGAACAAGTTAAAATGCATGATAAATGAGGGGAGTGATGAGATTTAAAATATTATTATTATTTTGCTCTGTTACTTACATTGAGCTCTCTCTGGACTAATGTGTTCCTACTAATGATCAATTGACATTATTGATAATGATATATACAGTACATTCATGTGAGTTAAATATGTTTATACACACATGAGGTAATTTTGCATTTTTTTGCTATTTAATTTATAAAGTCTATTATAATAAATACCTTGAGCGCTCTTTATGGACCAGTTTTAATATTTTATATTATTAGAATCCACCTGGATTATATAGCAACGAAACTATTACGTGTGTACGATATATATATATATATATATATATATATATATATATATATATATATATATATATATATATATATATATATATATATATATATATATATATAGTTGACTCTCCCGTCTAGTTCGACGTATGAGGGTCAAGCAGATCAGTTCCCAGGAAACCGACAGCCCGACAACGGCACATGACATTTGGTTATAGTGGTGAAGGTTTCGTGCAGCACAGTGGAGTAATGGATTGAGGAATCGCAGAGCCGGGTTCGAATCCCAGTCGAATCCATTACATTCACTTATGTGCTAATACCCTTGAGAGAGGTATGAATCATCTCCTTCTCCTTCCAGCTATGGGTAATTAGCAGGACAGATTGGGTTTTATAACCTTGGATGGCAACTGGTCTAGGAGACGGACAACTCTGAATTCAAACCTCCGGAGGGAATTCGGCCCTTCATATATATATATATATATATATATATATATATATATATATATATATATATATATATATATATACTCTTAATGTGTGCTATATTTATGGGATAAAGTGCTCAATATCAGAGATAGAACGTGTGTAAATATAAAAGTGAACATTGAAGTCAACACTTAGAAGGGACAGGCTGTTTCATGCTAGACGCAATCGTCAGGTCAAAATCGTCTTTTTTTCTTGGCTATTTATATATACGGGTCAGTGGTGGATTGTGGGTAGTCTATTTTGCGGTTATTTTGCCGGAAGTCGTTTATTTATTTATTTATTTGGGTTCAATTTTTTTGCTTGCTTTCATTTATATTTATTTTTATTTTTTTATTTATCGTATATATTTATTTATTTTTATTTTAATCGCTGTTTTTATTAACGTAGTATAAATCTTTTTATATCGCTTATTTAATAGTTTTGTTTTGTTTTCGGAAGATAAAGCTATTTATTCAAATTTGGGTTTGATTGCTGTAGTTTGTTGTATTATTTTGACGAGAGCAGTTCTTAATTCTTATATATATATATATATATATATATATATATATATATATATATATATATATATATATACTTGTTTATTAATTCATTAATATATATATATATATATATATATATATATATATATATATATATATATATATATATACACTAGGTAAATTGCACTTATAACATATCTTTAGCTTTGCCACACGGGCTTTTGCTCATGCATTCTTATAGTTGGTACGATAGTGGCCAAGTGATCGATTTTGGGATCGATCGCGTCTTGGCTTCCCTGCTGGCAATGGGCACCAAGGAATATCAAAGAGCAATGATCCGAATCTGCTGAGTCGATGTAACTCGCCGCTCTGCCATAACCAACTATGTAGCTAATGATCAATTTCTCTTTCGTCATATGTATATATATGTATATATATATATATATATATTTATATATATATATATATATATATATATATATATGTGTGTGTGTGTGTGTGTGTGTGTAAGGAAACAAACAGAACACATCATCGAAGAATTCGGTATCAATTTTTTTTATGTATGATAATGATTGTTATTATACTAACGTAAATTAGATGATGAGAATATAAATTTTGCTTTAAATTTCAATGTATTTCACTAGCTATCACTTGTACTTCCCCTTCCTAACGCTGGAGACCTTGCTTCACCTTTTTCTTTTCTACACACCTCTCTTCAATAATGTAAATCCCCAGGAAAATTTTGGTATGGTAAATAATTTTGACATTTCCTTCCCTATATTGTTTAGATAAATTTAAACCATTTTGTAATTTTGGTCTGATGAACTAATTATTAAAACTTATTACCGAATTATTCGATGACGTGTTAAGTTTTTTCTTTTGGTATATATATATATATATATATATATTGTTATGGGGTCCACCCCTTTTTCATACAAGTGGACTCGACCAGTGTGTACTTGTACTACTGCCGGCGAATGCCCGAGTGTTAGACGAGAGTAACACAGATACACTGATAGAGTGATACAGTGAACAGTGAGAGAGTGAGAGTGTGAGGTAACCGCTTTGTAGGAGTCACAGTTGCGAGTACGTAGACTCAGAAGGAAGTCATACTTCGATACTGAATTTCCCAGACTGTATATATATGATTATTGCTACTAAACACATTTCTGGATCTACTAACCGTATTACCAATTGTATTATTACGTCAATACATTTATTTGCTATATTTCATTCCTGCGTTTGTCATTCATTAGAGACCGGATTTCATCTCGGAATTCACAACATATATATATATATATATATATATATATATATATATATATATATATATATATATATATATATGCGCTCTATCTGTGTTATTGAGCACAACCCATAAGTATAGCATACCATAAAACTAGCACTTTATCATATATATATATATATATATGTATTTGTGTGTTTGTGTGTGTAGGTTGTGATGAGTAAATTATAGTCATTTTATATTTTTTTTAATTTAGCGCATGCGCATATTTGTTTTTAATTTTGTCTACTGCCCACTACAGTCGGGTTCGTTGGGCACCGTCTGTGAGAAAAATACCACCATGACGTTATTCAGACCGTCAGAAATTTGGAGACTGCATGCTTTAATACGAACATTTCCGGGTGTTTGGGTGTCAATCTTATCTCAGTGCAGAGGATTCGAAAACAGGTGGATGAGTCTAATAGTGTTTACGAAAGTACGGCAGCTCAGAAAACCCACTCTGATTATTTTGACAAGAAAAGAAATCTCTCATTTATTGTTGAGAGCATCAGATTCAACATGGAGGCCTTCATCAAGTTACTTGAAGAGATCTGCCCTGGATCAAGAGGGTGGCTGCTTGTAGACCCTATGTCTGGAAACACGAATCTGCACCATGCCAGACAAGCAGAAGTATCATGATTGTCAGATAATTTCTGCGACATCTCCCACATTTGGCCTCCTATCTTCCCAGACTGCAAACCCCTGGATTATTATGTGTTGGGCGCAGTCGAGCCTGAGACCAACAAATCTCGTTGTAATATCAATGATGAACTAAAGGCAAGGACTATGGCAGCATTCAACAATTTAAACAGGGAGACCGTTCAAAAGTGTTGAGGGAGATTCCGAAGTAGTTTGGCGGCGTGGTTGAAGCCAATGGAGATTTTATTGAACAAATTTATTCTTTAGTATTTCAAGATATTTTTGTGTAACGTTGGTAACTGTATCTGCTATAATAAGATGTCAGTGTTATTTTAAATTTTGCTTCATATAGACGACAATTTATTTTTCGCACCACACACACACACACACACACACACATATATATATATATATATATATATATATATATATATATATATATATATGTGTATATGTATATATATATTAGGTATGGGCAATAAATCGCCGGAAATTGAGCATAGCAGAATAATAAAGGCCTTAAACTTGACGAAAATAATTTTTATTTGTGTCTGTTTATGTTATAATAAAGAGGAAAGATCAAAGTATTTTTTTTTTTTAATTTTTTATCATTTTGAGCACGTCGAAAATTGTTGTTTAAAAATCATGTTTGTTTTTTTTTGTTTTTTTTTTCGGAAAAATCGATAGTCAGCTATTTTTTTCAATTTTATAAACAAAAGTTAATTTTTCCGTTTAAAATTCTGCCAAAAAAGTTACACATTTTTAAAAATTTATCTTTATAAAATTTAAAATTTAAATGTTTATTTAATATATTTTGAAAGAAAACATTACTTACTTTATGCGCTGAAAAGTGTACTTTAAAAAAAGAGACAGCGGGCCTTAACAGCAGTGACACATGTCGATAGATGTTGTCATCAAGTATTGACAGCTTACGCGACCTTAATTCATTGTACGGATGTACAAAAGAGATATAATTTAGTTTTTTTTTTTAACCAATTACGAAACCAGTTATAAAGCAAAAATTTCAGCGTTCTAATTTTTAATTGTTTCTTAGCTGTCCCATCGTTACGTGTACAATGCTTTATGGAAATTTTTAAACTGTTGCCAGTGAGAAAAGATTTTATAAGAAAGGTGCATACAAATTAATCTAATTAAATTAATAATTAATGCACCTTTATGAATTTTTTTTATTTAGATTATATACTAACTATTATAATTGAGATAATATAAAAATAAGAAATATAAATTAATCTAATTAATTTGTATGCACTTTTCTAATGAATTTTTTTTTTAATTGTATGTACCTTTCTTATGAAAGGCTAAGTGTAAAATATAAATATATACATTTATTATATTTTATGGTATTATTTGTATTTCCCTTCATTTTATTAATTTTGATATTTTATATAGAAAAATATAACTGAGAGAATATAAAAATAAGAACATATAAATTTCATAAGACAGGTACATAATAATTTGGGTACCCTTATCATTTGAAATATTTCACTATTTTTTTTTTTTTTTTGTTAACTTTTTCAAATTTCTTTAATGTTAAATAATATGACTATTGAAAAGGCATTTTTATTTGTCATAATTACATAAACATATACATTTCTCCACACGTGACTCGCACGAACACTGTATTGAAATTAAAAGGCTGACTGACAGTGGAGAACGACATTTATACCCACGCAAACTACGTGGCTTTTTATTGTTTTCATGACATATCCGGCCTTCCGTATATATGAATTTAAGCTATTTTTGGACACAAAAAAAAACATGTTATATTAGATTTTTAGGTAGAAGCAACTTTCTGATTGTAACCAGCTTTATTTTATAATATGTAAATGACATTTATCTACTTAATAATACCAGTGAGTAAGTGGAACAAGATTTTGATTAATTTTAAAATATTTTACAACTTTAAGCTATACACATAAATTTTAACAATAAAATAACTTAAGAAATAACAAATAATTGTTGTAAAAATTTATTTTTCATCGAAAACGTTTTTTGCTTTCAGAAAATATTATCCATATTCATACAAATAAGTAAAAGCAATTAAAAGTTTTTGAAATTAAATAATATCTTTGTTTTTTTGAGTTTTGTATGTTACAATTCAGTGCTGATTTTAAGGTCAACGGGTTTCAGCTCAAAAAAAAAGAAAAGAGGATTTACTTTCCTCAAAGTATTGTGCTCTTTACTAATTAATCGCTATAGGGGAACAAATTAAAATTTAATGAGTTTTTATGAAATTAATTATGGGGGTGGTAATAAATATAAAAGAAAAAAAAATTACCATGACTTAAAAAAAAATAAACATATTTATAATAATTTCCATCATTTGTGAATAATTTCTGAAAGTTTCATGAAAATCCGACAATTATTTTTATTTTTACAAGATTTTCAAAATTAATGACTTCCATTAAAAAAAAAGAAATATGCAAAAATCCTCCATGTTATTTAGTAGGACACCTGCTGACGCTGAGAAACGAGATTTTTCAATCAAAATTTAGAATGCTCTAATAAAAACAGAAAAATTTTGAAAAATAATTAAAAATTACTTTGTTCTTTCCTCTTAATGAAAAAATAAACATTTTGACGATAAAAGTTTGTTTTCATCAAGTTTAAGGCCTTTATTATTCTGCTATGCTCAATTTCCGGCGATTTATTGTCCGTACCTAATATATATATATATATATATATATATATATATATATATATATATATATATATATATATAACCAGAAAAACAATAGAAATTTAGACAATATAAAATAAAAAGAAGTAAAGATAAACAAAAACTATGTAACTGTAGAAATCCTCATAACTATCCTCTAAAAAATATATGTCGCACGGAATCAGTAGTATAGCAATGCAATATCTTATCTATTGAGAATCCCGAAAACATAAAAATCTATGTAGGTTGCACAAGCCATGAATTCAAAAAAGATTCAATCAAAGTTAATTTAGGATAAATAAATACCGAAATCAGACGTCACTATCGAAATATTTCTGGCACTTAAAAAAAATAATAATAAAATACCTACAATAAAATGGAAATTAATAAGAAAAGCTAGAATATGTAGGTCTTTAAATGACCTATGTCCTTTGTGCATACATGAGGAACTATATATTACTAAGTTTATAAAAAAAAAAAAAATTACTGAATCAAAGAACTGAAATAGCTATTCTTTGCCGACATTCGCAAAATATTTCTTTAAATAATATTTAAAAATAAAATAAAATAATTTAAAAAAATGTGAGCTGGTAATATACATACCTATATTTGATATGTAATAATAATTATTAGATAATTTAATTAATTGTATTTCATTTATTTGTTTTTAAAAAGAAATATTGTCTATTAGTAATTAAGAATAAAAATAATATTTTAAAATTCTAGTTCAATATAACGTATTCTAACCCAAACACCCCATTTAGAAAGAATCGTTATGTATATAAGTACGAAATTAACGGAAAAAATGCCGAAAAACTTTTTGTCGTTGATAAAAAAAAAGACACATGCATTTGAACGGATGTCAAAATTCGTTGAAAAATGAATCCCTACCATCTGTAAATTTAACCCCTTTTTCGAAATTAACTCATAATTGATACAATAATAGTTAATAAAAATGAACACGCTACCGCCCCTGTGTAAATCATTGGATTTCTTTGCATCCTTGGAAACAAAAAAAATGAATTGTATGTGCTTTTAAAAGTCAGTAGATTTAAAAATAAGTTATTCCAAAAATTCGCTTGAAGATGAAACAGAACTAATGCTTTTAATTTAATTATATAGTTAAATTTGAAGTTTTTACCTTCGGTTTTTGAAACATGGTAATTTCTGTGTGGCGAAGGAACCATATGTTTAAATCAGTTAATTTATAATATTGATGCTCTGTAAATTTACATTCAGCACTGTTTTGTAAAAATCAAAATATCAATAAGAACACCGGATTTTTTATCTCACTTTTCTTTCATTTTACTATATATATATATATATATATATATATATATATATATATATATATATATATATATATACAAAGAAATAATAAATCAAAAACTTGAAGACGAAATACTTGTTTGTCGACTGAAAGATATTTTTTGAATGTCTGCTATTAATGGCGGTTAGGAACAATTTTCGGAACGTGCAAAAACGCAACGCCAATTTTTTCAAAATTTTAAGTTTTAAGTTTTTTCAAGTTTTTGATTTTATAAGGGAAAAAAACACATGCCTGATGATGAATAGAGGACTATTCGTAAGTACTAGCATTTTAACATCAAATAAACTGAAAACTACAGACATCAATGGTTTCGACGAGGATCACTTCACTCTATGGATTAACAGTATTTTAATGCATATATTATGTTTCTAGTGACGGATGTCGCCATTAATCGCATTAATATTTCTGATTGATTCTATGTGTGATTATTTCTTTGTATGTAAATTATATGCTGCCTAATGTTTTATGTTTATATATATATATATATATATATATATATATATATATATATATATATATATATATATATATAAATTTAAAAAAAGTGAACATTGAATTCAACACTCAGACCTGACGAATGTGTCTAGCATGAAACAGTCTGTCGCCTCTGAGTGTTGACTTCAATCATCACTTTTATATATACAGACGCTCTATCGCTGGTATTGAACACTTTATATCATAAATATAGCACACCTTAAAACTTTATTTATATTTATATATATATATATATATATATATAATATAGACGACTGCTCGTTTCGTTTTCAGTCATTTTGCAAAGGTGCCGCACGCTGAGATCATCTCACTAACATCAAGAAGTCACCTCTTTGTCAAATCAACCATGTTAAAATTCGAACCCGGGCCTCCTGACCCGAAAGCAAACGTTTCCCGCTTCGGCCAGATAGACTGATAGATAGATTCCACAGAATCTATTTGTCTTAGATATTGAACAGACTGAGATAGGCACTTATATACATATACATATATATATATATATTAGGCTGATGCAAAAATAATGTCGTTTTCTCACATAGTAACATATGTGAGAAAACCAACCTAATATATAGATAGATAGATAGATAGATAGATATATACATATATATATCATAAATGTTTTTTTTTTAAATATATGTCCGCAAATCCTTCTTTATTTAGTTATTAAATTTAAAGTTTACTGTAGACGTCGTTAAATGTACAATTCAAGAAACAATCCCAAAATACTTTGACGATCTTTTCTTCTTCCATCTCTTCCAAATGGTGCCTGTTCCCTAAACAAAACGGAAGCGATAAACAACAGAACGGCAGTTTAGTGCAACAAAGCATCGGGAAAAGTTCTACCGTGGTGAATGATCAGAGGGACGAAAGACCCTGCACACGTTATGATGCGGATACAGGCGCTGCTCTTGAAGTTCTCTCCATGCTCTACTATAAGTTGTATAACATGCTAGGGCCACTTGACGTGTGCTGATTCATGGATCGTTTCTGACACCCTAGAGAATGAGTGGTCAGGCGCATGAGTGTGTCTCAGCAACGTGATAATAAACAGCAGCAAATGTTGGATGACTAGGCTGCCTTCCGTCTGGAAACGCAATCTGATACAACCGTGCAGCCTCGCGTCCATTATCATGTATGTAAAAATCATATCGCCCTGCTCACGATATAAATATCCTGCCATTATTAAACGGAACGCTTCTCAGTAAACTCACTACAACAAACGTTAAACGTTGAAGACAGACTAACCATAAATATACACGAATGACAAATGTAACCTAGTCTCTATTGCAACACAGCTCCATCTACCGTAAAATTCCTGATGATAACACATAATTTAGTGTGAAAAAGCAACCCCCAATGTTTTAAATGCATTTTAATACTCTCTCTCCCTCTCTCTCTCCTCCCCCTCTCTCTCTCTCTCTCTCTCTCTATATATATATATATATATATATATATATATATATATGTATATATATATTAATGTATATGAAGAACAATATTTTTAAGCTGTGCTATATTTATGGTATAAAGTGCTCGATATCAGAGATAAGGCGTATGTAAATATAAATATAAAAGTGAACATTGAACCCAAATTTCAGAGGCGACAGGCTGTTTCATGCTCTTTCAGTTTCAGGCTGATTTCATGTGCATGAAAGAGCCTGTTGCTTCTGAGTGTTGAATTCAATGTTCACTTATATATATATATATGTGTGTGTGTGTGTGTGTGTGTGTGTTATATCATAAAAAAATAATTTATACAAAGAATTATTTAGCGATGTTAATGTTATTATTGGCGAAATCACTTCGCTAACAAAACTTAATGTGACATTAACTTACGCTTAATTCGTTGAAAAATACGCTCATTATATCTGAGTTGTTGTCAGATGAAATTAACGAGCCAAGTACTTTCGACAATTTAACATTTTCTTCTTCGAGGGGCAATCCTTTTTGATATCCAGGCGAAACACCAAGACAAAATATGTTTAGTGTAAACCGAAAGATGTTTTTTTTTTAAACATGCTATTTATTGATAGTCATATTATTTTAGAGCGTGCGATATCAATTGTATCTGACAACAACTCATATATAAGAATCGTATTATTCAAGGAATTGATAGTAAATTAATGTCTCATTAAGTCTTGTTAGCGAAGTGATTTCGACATTAATAACATCAATTAATTAATTCTATGTACAAATTACTTCTTTATGATATATATATATATATATATATATATATATATATATATATATATGTTTCATTAAATAATATAGACAAGTTTTTTCTATTTACTGTTATTCCCAAAATTGACAATCCAAGATTCACTCGGAATATTTTTCCTTTTTTCAGAAAAATTCCATTTTATTTATGATACAAATCGTCAGGGGGTTCGACACCTATTAAGTTATAAAAAAAGTATTGTTTTTCAATATAATTGTGTTTGAATACGTGACTAAATATCATATATATATATATATATATATATATATATATATATATATATATATATATATATATATATATATATATATATAATGCATGTTTCATTAAATAATATAGACAAGTTGTGTCTATTTATTTTAAGTAAGTTCTTTTTCGTATTGTCTGATAAGCTTAATAACATTATCATTTAAAGACAAAAGGAAATCACCATATTGATACATGTTTAAATCCAATCTAAGCTTTCAGCTTACATAAGGCATTATCAAAGATGACAATTACTTTTCAATATATCAATATATTCAATACACAGACGAAACAATAATGATAGTCTGTTTTTGTTGCATGAAAAATTTCAAAGCAACGCCTAAGTCGTGTATACGACACGCGGAAGCGAAAATCGCGTCGCAGCTCATGACCTCACGCATGACCACGCGAGAGTGAAAACGCGAAGTATTAAGTATGGGAAGCCGTTGGTATCAGCAATGGCTCCTGTTATCAATTATAGGCATTTAAGTATTTTTGTGAAGATTTCATAGTTTATCTATATACATATGTACACAGAACAATATCTATTCAAGCTAAAATCGAGTAAGCGCTGTGAGATTAATACTGGTAAGCAAAGCATTTTAGGTATGGAGTCATTCAGGAAATAATAAATAATGACTTATGAAGACACCAGTAATTATTTTTGTGGTTGGATTTGTTTGGAAAAGGTTCCGATGTACTCATTGGAGGCATTAGTGGTAGTCCATGCCTTAAAATAATACCAAAAATTCTTCTGACAAATACAGCTCACACCATACAAATGTGTGTCATCTTAGGTTATGTTTTGCTTTTTCTTTTTTCTTTTTTAATTTGTTCTGTGGAATATGTCATTTCGTACCTTCGGTCTCTGGTTGGGATCCGGAAGGAAATGATTATACAACAGAAATCAAAAGAAATAATAATAATGGAAGTTATGCAAGAAGTACAAAATCGAAACCACTGAGAGATGGAATG
Source organism: Acanthosepion lycidas (assembly GCA_963932145.1). Lineage (NCBI taxonomy): Eukaryota > Metazoa > Mollusca > Cephalopoda > Sepiida > Sepiidae > Acanthosepion > Acanthosepion lycidas. The sequence continues at coordinate 15,464,266 of OZ010612.1, read as the reverse complement.
AGCACCAATCAAACATAGTTTCACAAAATAACGATGTAACTATCTTCTGGGACATGTCAATTCAAACTAACATGAAAATAAAACCCAATACAACTGATTATATCATAAAAGACAAGAAATTCAGGAAGTGTATGCTTATTGATATAACAGTATCATCTGAGAGAAGCACCTGCATGAAAATTATCGAGAAACTTTCCAAATACAAAGTCCTGGAGATCGAGATTAACAGGATGTGGGGAATGAAGACTGGGGCTGTACCAATAGTAATCGAATGTCGGGGCCTCGTGAGAAAAGGAATGGATAATTTAACTCACAGTATCCTAGATAACATCAACCTATAGTTGCCCATATCTTCCTACTAGGAACATCACATATATTGAGAAAAGTGTTATCAATTTTAAGGACAATTGTCCTGTAGGGCTCTACAGGATATAAAGCAAGAAATATAACATACGCAAATAATAATAATAATAATAATAATAATAATAAATCGAGAAATTGTCCAAATATATGTACCTGGAGATCCTGATTAAGAAGATGTGGGAATTAACATTGCAAGAGTGTACCAATAGTAATCGGAGCCCTGGGCCTCGTGAGAAAAAAAAATGGAAAATTTTACTAACAGTGTCCCAGGTAGCATCAACATACAAGTTACCCAGAAGAACGCCCTACTAAAGATACCCCATATACTAAGAAATGTGCTCTCAATTAAATGACAATTTTACTATGTGAGCGATCTGGGATTGCAAAGGAAATATTTGTCGCAGATTACTTCCACAACGCAAAGAATAAATCACTTTAAGTTCAGACTCGAATATCGGGTACAGAAAGAAATGGCGAAATCTCGATTTGCAGGTACTAACTTACAAATCACAATGCACGCAAGCAGTCAGAAAAATAACTCATTCTCAAACAAACGCGGTAACCAAAATACCCGAATTCCCCCCCCCCGCCCCGATTCGAGAACACTAACTGCTTTTATTGGCCGAACATTTTTTTCCATTCGTCGACAGCTGGGAGAGGACGCTCAATTTTTTGCGTATCAAAATACTTTTACAGCGACTCCTGCGACGGACTTGTTTTTTAATTTAAATATTCCGGTCTTCGGCATATCATCCGGAATACGTGCTTTTTTGCGGGGTGGGGGGGGGTAATTTTCTTTTGCGCCACATTTTCCGTCGTAGGATACACGCGACGCACTGTCGCTTGGTTTGACGAGGTAATCGCCGTTTTCTTTGCTATAAGGGCCCAAGAAGCATAGTTTGGACCAGGCTCTACATGATACAGAGCAGGAAACATAACATACACAAATAATAATAATAATAATAATAATAATAATAATAAGAAGAAGAAGAAGAAGAAGAAGAAGAAGAAGAAGAAGAAGACACTGTCTCAATACGAAATGCTTACCAATGTCCACGAGGGCATCATGTGAAACAAAAGAGTCCCAAATACAGTACTAGATCAGATAAAACTAAATATATGACAAAATACAATAAGCCATCATCCTCCACCCCCAGCAAAAAAAAATGAAGTAAGATTGAAAATAAATAATATGACAAAGGATGAAGTAAATCCTAAAATAAATGAGATACGAAATAATAATCTCTCAGCAAATAAAACGGAAGAATTTATCAGCAATATACAGAACTGCGGTGATTCTGATTACATCAGTGAAGATAAAACAAAAGACATTAGGGTAGAATTCTTTGAAAATAACAGAGGTGAAATCACTGAAGCGAAAAACTACATCATTTAAATCTTCAGCAGAGCAAAAAATTTCAGATAGATAACGGCTCCCAACAATGTATATGATAAAGTCCAATAAACATATTGTACAAACATATCACGCTCATAAATGTCATATATACCATAGCTTTAGCAGCTATTGGGAAAGTTAATGTCAAGACAAAGACAAAATCAGACAAAAAGAGCCAACTTGGAATTGCAAAATTAAAACGAGAAATAAAAGAAATCAGATGGCAATTATCGATACGAGATGAGATTTCAAAAAAACCATATGTTTCAAATGCAGGAAGATCAATCGGAAATAGAAAATGAACTTACTAAATGAAATTCCACCAATCAGGGACATACTTAAACAGGAACTGCAATTAAAGGCACAGAAAACAAGACGATATAAAAAGTATTCTAGGTTTTATCGACAAAATAATACATTCCAAAAGGACTTTATGAAATACTGCAGAAAAAGTCCTTCTCGCAATTGTAGCAAACCGTTCCGCAAGCCGAACATTTACTTCTAAGGTGCTGAAAACCTCCGCAGAAGAAAAAAAAAGAAACCAAAATGATATTCCAAAAGGACTTTATGAAATATTGCAGGAAAATTGAAAAGGGAGCTATAAGAGTCAAACAGCCAGCATCTATAAGAAAAGTGCAAAAAATATTGGGAGACCATATGGAGCAGCTCAAAGAATATAATCCCAATGCAGAATGGATGCAACAAGAAGAGAGAAGGAGGGATAAACCTCTACAAGAATGGAAAAATATAACTTTTATATATAAATTTTAGACAAGTTCTAAGAAAATACCCAAAATACAAAGTCCAATAAAGATATTGTGCAAACATATCACGCTGCGATGCAATCATTGTTTCACTGGAAAACGTCATAGAAGTATATAATGTCATATATGCCATCGCTTTAGCAGCTACTGGGAAATTTAATGTCAAGATAAAAACAAGATCAGGCAAAAAGAACCAGTTTGGAATGGCAAAATTAAAACGTGAAATAGAAGAAATCAGATGGCAATTATCGATACGAGATGAGATTTCAAGAAATGCTTTTGGTTCCCCCAGGTTTAACCTTTACGACTGGGGCAAGCGATCATATATCGCAGCAAACCAATCATAATTCCCTTTGTATTCAATCGGTGAGAAGTCATTTCCTTCCTGTAAACCTCTGCTCTGTGGAACAGACACCCAAGATCATATTTCCCTCATCACGATAATGTTAACATGTTCAAGTCTAGAGTTAACCGCTGTCTCACCCTCGTGTCCGTCTAACAGCTCTTAACGTGACTCTCTACTACAAGTGGACCCCGAACCTTGTACAGGGTGAATTTTACTGTAATTCGGACATCTTCTTCCCAGAAACTGATGCTTTGGGAATCAGATTCCTGACAGAATGTTTTCTCATTCACTATAATCTTGACCTCTTGGAAGCAATGGTTAACAATTATCCTTCTAACAAAACCTCATAAAATTCACTTCTTGACTTTACTTACGCTCGTAAAATAACACAAAATAATCATCTACTTTGAGTGGCTCTTAGGCCTTGTATTGGTATAACGACAACAAAAAAACTTTTATCATCTGAAGAAAAAAAATATATGTCTCAATCGATGTACAAATCAATATAAAAACAAAAATGTAGTTTAAGGCATAAAATTGCGTTCAAATATATTTAGTTGAAACCATCGAATTGTGTTCAGAATGTTTAAATTTCGACATTAAATAACCCAAAGCTGTGTCGATATGCCGTTAAAAAAAACGACCAACCAAGCAACATGAAAGAACTCATTCATGACATTAATTCTACAATTTCTTTAAGAAAGTCGTGCAATTCAGTTTTTGTGACGATTTACTCGAGTATCGACCACTACGATATACTACTTTAATCATTGCATTCAAGTACCTCAATATCTTATATTTTTTAGCTGTCAAATTTCAATATTGTCAATGGGAAAGGGACGCAACTATGCAACCCCCACAAAAATAAACATTCTGTACATTTCCCAGCGGAAGTAAAATTATAATTTTATTTTGGATTTTAATTATTTTTAGATAAAACGTTATGTGAGCAACAACGAAGTTTTAAAGAAAATGGAAACAAAAAAGAAAATTATACTTAACATCAGGAAGAGGCAACTGAAATTTCTACAGAAGGATGCTGAGGATACCATGAACCGAACATGTGAGCAACCACGAGGTTTTAGAGAAAATGGAAACAAAAAGGAAACTTATACTTAACATCAGGAAGAGGCAGTTGAAATTTCTACAGAAGGATGATGAGGATACCATGGACCGAAAATCTGAGCAACGACGAGGTTTTAGTTAAAAATGGAAACAAAAAGGAAACTTATACTTAACATCAGGAAGAGGCAATTGAAATTTCTACAGAAGGATGATGAGGATACCATGGATCGAACATGTGAGAAACGACGAGGTTTATAGAAAATGGAAACAAAAAAGAAACTTATACTTAACACCAGAACACATAATGAAGAAAGAAAGTTTGGAAAATTTAATACTCAAAGCACGAAGAAAATGACGCATAACCTACCTAGCGTATTTGAATAAGTAGATTGCGGAGCAGGTTAGGAGAGATAACAAATAGACAAATTTTATTGAGAACGACGAAGAAGTCTTTGTGGAGACCCGTGATGGCCAACAGTGACACGACATATAGAAAAAGAAGACTATTATAACAAATCTCTCTCTCTTTCTTTCTCTCTCTCTCTCTCTCTCTCTCTCTTTCGTTGTCCGTCATTGTTCTCTCTCTCTCTCTCTTAGGCTGTCCGTCTTTTCTCTCTCTCTATCTCTTAGGCTATTCGTCATTGCTCTATCTCTCTCTCTCCCTCTGTCTGTCTGTCTTAGGTTGTCCGTCATTTCTCTCTCTCTCTTAGGCTGTCCGTCATTGCTCTCTCTCTCTCCCTCTCTCTTAGGCTGTCCGTCATTGTTCTCTCTCTCTCTCTTAGGCTGTCCGTCATTGCTCTCTCTCTCTCTCTCTCTCTCTCTCTCTCTTAGGCTGTCCGTCATTGCTCTCTCTCTCTCTCTCTCTCTTTCTCTGTCTTAGGTTGTCCTCATTTCTCTCTCTCTCTTAGGCTGTCCATCATTGCTCTCTCTCTCTCCCTCTCTC
>OZ010612.1:15426889-15454389 GCA_963932145.1 Acanthosepion lycidas | reverse complement strand
TCATTTTAACAAAAAGTTAAAATTTGGACAGAACTTATGGGATGACCTGATATATATATATATATATATATATATATATATATATATATATATATATATATATACATATATATATATATATAAAAATAAAAAAAAGTGAACATTGAATTCAACACTCAGACCTGACGAATGTGTCTAGCATGAAACACTCTGTCACCTCTGAGTGTTGACTTCAATCATCACTTTTATATATACAGACGCTCTATCGCTGGTATTGAACACTTTATATCATAAATATAGCACACCTTAAAACTATATATATATATATATATATATATATATATATATATATATATATATATATATATATATATATATATATATATATATATATATATATATATATATATATATATATATATATATATATATATATATATATATATAATACACGACTGCTCGTTTCGTTTTCAGTCATTTTGCAAAGTTGCCGCACGCTGAGATCATCTCACTAACATCAAGAAGTCACCTCTTTGTCAAATCAACCATGTTGAAATTCGAACCCGGGCCTCCTGACCCGAAAGCAAACGTTTCCCGCTTCGGCCAGATAGACTGATAGATAGATTCCACAGAATCTATTTGTCTTAGATATTGAACAGACTGAGATAGGCACTTATATACATATACATATATATATATATATTAGGCTAATGCAAAAATAATGTCGTTTTCTCACATAGTAACATATGTGAGAAATCCAACCTAATATATATATATATATATATATATATATATATATATATATATATATAGATAGATAGATAGATAGATAGATAGATTTCACAGAGTTTATTTGTCTTAGATAAGGAACTGACTGATTACTAATTAATCCTTAACTGGGGAGAATAAGTGGATGCCTACCTTCCACGAGGATACTTTCTCTGCTGTTAACAATTCCGTGTTATTATCTATTGCACCAGCTGCATATCTAAGTTTAGAGCACCTGCTATTCCCAAGCGGTCACCTGTCAAAATACTGTTCAGGCTCAATGTTGCTTATCTTTTACGTGATATGGCCGTAAAAAAATAGCTAGCTAGCTAGATAGATAGATAGATAGATATAAAAAAAAAATTAGATATAAAAATATTCTCTCTATCTCTGTTATTAAGCAATTTTACCCCAAGATATAATATACCTTAAAACTATACTTTCATCATATATGTTTATATTAAGATGCCGGTTTCTATTGAAACAAATTGTTTACAATGTAAAAGCATTTATGTCGGAGAGACATCACGAGATACAAAAGCCCGTATCTACGAACATAAACGAGATTTACGTTTAGAAAACTATTCAAACTCTCTCATTATACACAGAAAGAAAACTGGCCAAGACTTTGATTATACACATACCAATTTAATTAAAAATAGAACATAAATTTTACGTAGAAAGTACTTCGAGAGAAAGTACTTTAATAATACAGTGTAACCCGGATATAAGAGAGTTGTCGGGACCGGAGAAGAAGTCTCTTATATCCGGCTTTCTCTTATATCCGGGTTTGGTCTATTTTGTTTAGGTAAGTATGGCTCTAATTTGGGATAAGAGAAAATCTCTCTTATATCCGGATTTCTCTTACTATATTACAAAACTATGAACACACCTCAAAAACATTATATGACGTCACCAACTTTTACTGGAATTCATTCTGAAAGAATCTAAGGTATGTTTATCTAAAGCAAACGGAATGTACGTAAACACATGACCAAATTAACATGCGTATAAACAAAAAAGACAATACCCGCGAGATATACACACACACTTACGAATATACATTATCATCCTGAATCCCACATAGACAAAATAGAATGATCATAGAGTTATACTAGGTTGGTGCCAAAATAATGTCGTTTCTCACATATGTTACTATGTGAGAAAGCGATATTATTTTTGCACCAACCAAATATATATCAAACAATGTTTACGGCTCGTCGTTAGAAATACGTTAATTTCTTAAAACTTCTGAGAGACGCGCCGTCTCTCTTTTGAATTAGGAACGCCAAAAATTAGATTGACGTTGCTTTAACTAATCGAATGCACGAGACACCTGATTAAGTAAGGAACATCAAATCACACAAAATGAAAAGACATGCATAGATAGATAGATAGATAGATAGATAGATAGGTAGATAGATAGATAGATAGATAGATAGATAGATAGTGAACCGACTGAGATAGATAGATAGATAGATAGATAGATAGATAGATAGATAGATAGATAGATAGTGAACAGAATGAGATAGATAGATAGATAGATAGATAGATAGATAGATATGACAAGGCGGTAATAGATAGATATATAGATAGATAGATAGATAGATAGATAGTGAACAGACTGATATATATATATATATATATATATATATATATATATATATATATATATATATATATATATATATCAAAGCGTAGGAGAACGAACAGTAAGATTACAGCGTTCAGAACATTAATTTAAAAATAGTGCTCAATACACAAAATAGAGCCGTAAATATTTATTTATCTTATGCAATGTTACAGTAGAACATGCACATATCCACTCCAAAACTGTACATTTTTTGATACTAATTTAAAAAAGGCGAAATCTTTACATCAAATGGGGATTCCTTACCTGATGAGCCGTTTTCCCCTTTTTTTGACGCTGAAACAAAAATGTGCAATTTTGGAGTGGATATGTGCATGTTCTACTGTAACACTGTATAAGATATATATATATATATATATATATATATATATATATATATATATATATATATATATATATATATATATATATATAAGTGAACATTGAAGTCAACACTCAGAGTCTCTGAGTGTTTACTTCAATGTTTACTTTCATATTTATATTTACTCTATCTCTGATATTGAGCAATAATACTATATATATATATATATATATATATATATATATATATATATATATATATATATATATATATATAGTTATGTTTTATTTGTTAATTCACGCACAAGATACTGATTACACATCATGTTGAAAGAAATCAAAACCAGTTTGAACAGATTGACTTGCCTGTTAAGAAATTGTTTCTGAAAAAAAAAACATAAAAAACAGTCGCTTTCATTCAAATCGAACGCCGACCGCACAAGCCTTGAGCAACATGGCGGGACGTTTTGTTTTATTTTATATCGTTTTTTTTTTTGTTTTTCTTTAACAGGTAAGGCAGCTGGTACAGAAAGTTACCACCGGCGGTTAAAGGCAAGACGCTTACAACTGATAAGTACGTAGCTGATAGAATTTCCAATAAAACAAAATAAAAAAAAAAGGTATTTCAACCAAAAAAAGAAAAGAAGGAAAATGAAAATGCGTGCGCAAGTTATCTCTGAGCGCATGCGCACAGAAAACTGCACGTTTTCTTAATTTCATTATGGTTGATTCGTGCGGACATATAAGGCAATGGTAGGCACTGTCTTAGCTTATTGCATTCTGACAGCGTGAATTTTTCTTCTTGTTTAGTAATGATGTTAATTCTTCACAAGCCCCGAGAGCCGCTCAATGTATACGGTTAAATTTTATGCTGATATGTAGCAAGATATCGATCAACCAACGACTTGAACTGCTTAAGATTGTAGTGTTCTGGGCATTACCGTCTTGCATGTCGGTTCCACAAATCTGTTCATGGAAAGAAGGTACTTCAATAAAACTTACATCTCACCAACAGAATATGAAGTGTATAAGGTTGGCTCGTTGCAATGTGAGTAGTATGGGGAGTATGAACTGTTAGAAATGTTTGAACTAAAGAATATGGTTCGTTTGAACATTGTCGATGGAAATAGCGAAAGGAGTTGCTGAGTGGAAAATAATTTGTGAGCAACAAAGACGCAGAGAAGTTTTTGATCTCTGTAGAGATTGGAATATAAAGACCCGGTAGTTCCTATCTACATACAGCAAGAGTACTCATTTTTCCCCCAGATCTGGCTCTCGTAAATGTAGAGGGTAGCAGGAGGGTCAAGCTACTTACTGGAGCGGTACCGGGAAGAGACCATTTTCCCAGCATCTTTAACGATGGATCGTATGCACGAGTTCCGCTTGAGGTCTGAGTTGAGCTTAGGTGCTCAAAAAAGGAACATCTCTTCATCTCGAATTGTGATAGTTTTAGATCCAATCGGCGATGATGGAACATCACTTGACGGTTTTTAAGACAATGAATGTGACAAGCAAGTTTTTCCCCCATTGAGCTGTTAGAACGATTAGGTTGGTGCAAAAATAATGACAGTTTTTTTTTTTTGACGTATTTTTTTTTTAGATAAGATCAGTTTGAAGGTTTTAGATGGTGTTAATAAATACAGGTCATCTGCATCGGTAAACCTGCCTATATTACAGGACGTTGCTCCGTTTGTGGAAACATTAAACAGAAATATAGAGGAATGATTCCTCTGGTCGTCTATACTTTGGCAGTCGCCATGTTTCTTAATTCCAATCAACGCCCCCACAACAACAAAAAAAACTGCTCTTTTCTACGTAACTTCTTCTTCTTCTATGTACTGTGACACTTCCGGACATAGGAGATCATGTCCCTCCACAACTTCCTTTATAATGTTTGTCTTTTTGCTATCCCTCCTATTTTTTTTTCTGCCAACTATTTACAGAAACTTATCGTATTCTTCTTTTTCTTCTTCTTCTATGTGCCGTGACACTTCAGTGTGTAGACGATCATGGCTCTCCATAACATCCTGTCCTATGTAGCTCTAAATAAATTTTGTCTTTTCACAATCTTTCCTAATCCCTGTCCTGCTAACCATTTACACAGGCTCTCCATCCTCCTCCTTCGTCTTCTTCTTATTATTATTATTAGTAGTAGTAGTACAGTGTAACCCGGATATAAGAGAGTTGTCGCGTCCGGAGAAGAAGTCTCTTATATCCGGATTTCGCTTATATCCGGGTCTCTTATATCCGGGTTACACTGTAGTAGTAGGAGGAGGAGGAGGAGGAATTGATGACGACGATTTACAGGGCTTGAGATGTGTGACCTTTTATTTAAAGTTTATGTGCTCTTTAATTATTAAAAATCTGGGATTACAAGAGATAGCAAAAATACAAAATTTACTAAGAGCTACAAAACACTGGTAATAGTGGAGAGTCATGTTCTCCACATCCTCTCCACAACTTTGTGTTCTTTTCATCTCTTAAAAAAGCTTGCTGTCACTCCTAATCTCTGTTTGGCTAACACGTTCTGTATTTCTTGATCCCTCTTGATTTCAATATGTCCTGTCAGTATTACATTTTCCAAACCCTCTTTCCTCATTATGTGCCCTAGAAATTTCAACTGTCTTTTTCTGATGTTAAGTATAAGTGTCCTTTTTATTTGGCAGTTCGGTCAATAAACGCCAAATGATTCCTTGTAGAGAAATTCTAGACGAAACGATAATAGCTACTGGATTTGAGATGCCTATTTTTCCTAACAGAAATTGTTTTAAGAGAATGATTTTGAAAATTTCAGGCTGCTTAGTTAATGAATATAACATCTTTCCTAGTAAGAAAAAGGCTAATATCAACAGCACTGGTCATGAGAAAAATATTTTTTTCTGAAATATCTCTTCAAGGGGAACACGATCCATTTTTATTGCTGGCGGAAACCCGACCCGTCTTCCAATCTTTCGAATCAGAAATCATTTTTTTGTCATTTGGTTTTAACTGATTTGGGGTTTATTTCCGTTTTCCCTTCACATATCATTACTTTTCTCTTCTATATGTGCTACGCATTTCAGGTGTTCCTGCTGTTAAAAGTTTTTTTTTTTTTTTTTTTTTTTTTAAGAATTTCACCCTAAGCAAGGCAGGTGTGCCTCTAAGACGCAAGGGGTTACAGAGAGGGAGAGCAAAAGTAAAAAAGGGGTGTTTGAGGAAAGGACACAGAGAAGGACGGGGATCAAGATCAAGGTACCAGATGATGTCAATTGACATTACATTTGAATATTTGAAGATTATAGCTATCAGCCAAGCAAGTAAGCGGAAGGGAGTTACACTGTCGGGAAGTGCGAGATAAGAAGCTGTTGGAGTACGTCTCTTATATTCGATATTTTTATGACTCTTACCTTTGATCAAGCATAGAAGACACTCATAATACTGTCGACACTAATAAGCGATTTTTTAAACGTATTTAATACATTTTTGCTTTTAGTGATACATAAATAGAATAACATTTTCCATTCAAAGTATAAGAGATTAACATTATTTCTTTTTTTTTTTAAAGCATTTCACCCCAAGCAAGGCGGGATTGCCACTATCACGCGATGGGTCACGGAGAATGAGAGCAAGAGTAAAAAGGGGTGTTTGAGGAAAGGATATAGAGAAGGACGTGGATCGGGATCAAAGCATAAGATTTTTGTGATGTCAACAAACACACGTCGCCACTTTTATAATGTCAACAAATACTTCGTAATGCTCGTTGTAGTAGAGACTTTGTAATCGCAGATACAACTATAGTAACGCCCTTGAACTATATATACATATATATAGTTGGATTGATGTGAGGTTGTGACCCTGAGGTTCACGCTTTTGCGATTGTCAGTACCACGCATATAATAAAATAAATAATATATATAATATATTGTACATATATCTCTATCTATAAAAGACAAGATGTGTGTGTGTGTGTGTGTGTGTGTGTGTGTGTGTGTGTGTGTGTGTGTGTGTATAACGAATGCACGGCCGCAATTTTTGACGGATTTGCACCAAAATATTCCCTAACAGCCTCAGGCAAATCTAAATCGATAAAACGGCACAATCACCGGAGAGACTAAATTGGATCGTTGCAGGATTTAGTAATGACGACAGACTCTGCCTTCATACAAGTCATAGTCGCTTACGTGTGTGGAGTTATCCTGAGGACCGACCGTTCAGAGGGTATAAGTCCACGACTTTCAGGCCCGACTTCTGCTATCATATGATGTTTTGTGATGTCAACGAACACACCTTGTCACTTTTGTGATGTCAACGAATACTCGTTGTCACTTTCATAATGTTCGTTGTAGTAGAGACTTTGTAATCGCAGATACAACTATAGTAACGCCGTTGAACAATACTAGTGTCAAACGCCTTCGAATAACACTCGCACTAATAGTACTTGCTCGATAATACTCGTTTGAATAGTAGAATAGTTGAATAGTAGAGAAATCTTATTGTGAATAGAATAGAGAAGGGCAGTCCATATAGTAATAGAGGATAGAATAGAAATAACGATCAATTAGACACACACTACCTCCCATATATGTTTCCTCTATGATCACGTAGTGTACTTATTTCAATAATGGGATTTTCTGTGTTTGTTCACTGGCGATTTATGTTCAAACTCAACTGTCGGCAGCGACACTTTATTCATATATAACACAGATAATGTCGATTGACATTACATTTGAATATTTGAAGATTATTGTTATCAGGGAAGCAAGTAAGAGGGAGGGAGTTCCACTTTCAGGAAGTGCCGGTGAAGAAACTGTTGGAGTAGAAGCGGTGGTTACATTTAACTCTTTCGACAGTAAAAAGGGTGGGACCGAGATGCCAACAGAGTAGCATGTTTATGTCGTTCTTACTATTTGGCAATCTTCTTTCTTAGGGGAGAATGTAATTTTTAAGATTTAATAGATTTATTCGTTGGAATCATTTTTTTCGGACTTGCCTCAACCCACAACAAAGGAGAAGGCGAAAAAAGTATTTAAATATAAAAATATTTTTATTTTCTTGTTACAACTGAATTATTCTTGGCGTGTTCCTCCAGTCCTTCTTTGAAGTTGGTTGCTAAGATGAAAAGAACTTGTGGTCTAGGAGAAAGACAACTTCGAATTCAAAACCAGATCCCCCAGGTTGAGTGTTGTGCTAACAACTTACTCTCTTAAAAACTGTCTTCTTATAGAAACCGCAATATCTTGCGACCTTATGTTCCTTAAGGAATAAAAGAGATGCAAGGAAAAAATGAAGAGAAAGAGTGAGATTGTTATGTAGCTTAATGTGTAAGAGTGTAAGTGTCACGTAGCTTGTTGAGGAAGACGGGTGAATGAGTAAGGGAATGTTTTTCAAGCCGCGCCGTGAACAGTTGACGTCTTGTTACAACTGAATTATTCTTGGCGTCCTTCAGTCCTTCTTTGTAGTTGGTTGCTAAGATGAAAAGAACTGTGATTTCTTCGCGTGTATAAGTACCAATACCCTTGGAAAAGGTATGAATCCTCTTCTTCTCCCATCAGACCTGGTCTAGAAGGACAACTCCGAGTTCAAAACCAGATCCCCCAGGTTGGGGGTTGTGCTAACAACTTACTCTCTTAAAAACTGTCTTCTTATAGAAACCGCAATGATATCTTGCGACTTTATGTTCCTCAAGCATTAAAAGAGATGCAAAGAAGAAAACAAAGAGAAAGAATGAGATTGTCATGTAGCTTGGTCTGTAAGAGTGTAAGTGTCACGTAGCTTGTTGAGGAAGAGGGGTGAATGAGTAAGGGAATGTTTTTCAAGCAGCGCCGTGAACAGTTGACGTCTGTAATCATTCCTAACTTCTTGTTTGGTCTAGAATACTTTTCAATAGGATCACAAAGCATGTTTTTCTTTTTTTTGTTTTATTGTCGGCTAAAACGCGGCGCGTTCTTTGGAAAATATTAAATATTTATTTTCAAAGAATTCATTTATTATATATGCGCAAATCCTCCAACTCAAAAACCATTTTTTGTCATTTGATGTTTGACTTTCTTGGTGCCCATATCTGTATTTGGTCCACACCCTATGAGAAAATAGAATTTAGATTATACCAAAAACAAAGTGAATCTGTTAAAAATATTGGAAAAATTAGTACTTGCAAAGGGGCGGTTTTTCTTTTAACATCACTCTTTCTTTACACCATAGGCAAATTATTTTTAAGATAAAAAATATAATTTAAATAAAACCCAGACGCATATAAAAATAGACTTTTTATGCAATCTCTTCTGGAGAATTAAAAACAAAAGAATTAATACTTTATTTTATTAAATTTCTTATTTACTAGAATAATTATGAAAAATTTCTCAGAGTTAACCTGTAGAAAAACACAATATGTATAAAGGTAAAATACAATAGGAAAACTGTATTATTAGCCGACGCATTTCGTCCAATGTGAACATTTTCAAGGCAAAAACGAAATGAATTTATTGAAAACAAAGTAACTATTAACAACAAAACAAAATGTCCTTAGAACTGGAAGAATTTAGAAAAGGCTATTGTAAACTGAAAATTACGTCAAGTACTTTCACGTGTGGAAATATTGTTTTTATTGTTGTGTTCAACCATTTTCTTTTGATTTCTTGATACAGTTGTGTACTTTTGTTTGGTAGAGTAGTAATTCTGTTAGGAAAAGTGATATTGGGAAAAAAAACTCGACCAAATAATCTTCAAATAATCACAAACACTCCCAAAGACATTATGAATATAAGGAAAACCTCAAACGCTAATAGCAGTATTTCTGAAGTAGGCATTTATAAAATGAATTGCCAAAACTGTTCCTCCCAATATATTGGACTAACAAGCAGAAATTTAAAAAAAAATAAACGCATCTATAAGCACAAAAGAGACCTCACAAAAAAACAACTTAAGTAATGATCTAGTTATACATAGAAATAAATTCAACCAGAATCAGAAGCCTTGACAAACGATGCAAAAAATAAAATGAGATATACAAACACAGGTCAACGATACTTCAGTGTTATGCTCAGATGCCTAGCGTTTTTTCCCGAGGAAGGAGCTTAATGGCGCATCTCAAATTGCCAGGGTTACGCACCACATTAAAACGATATTGAAAAGACGAGGAGGACTTTTAATGTAGGTCTTTATTGAAGTAAAGAATGAATTGAAACAAAACACTTGTATTTTAGTTCCTGTCGCATTTCCAACCGATAGTCTAAGAATTTTTTTTTTATCAGATCACCCCAAGCAATAGAGTAAAGCCACTAAGACACAAGGGTTTACTGAGTGTAAAAGAATAAGAAAAATTAAAACCTTTGCAAAGGAGCAAGAATAACAGAATCGTAATCAGGAAGACAGTGGATAACGACCGACATTGCATTTAAATTTTTGAAGATCAAAGTTGGGTGGAAAGTATGGAGCCAGAAGAGAGTTTCACAAGCGAGAAGTGCGAGAAAAGAAACTCTCATCTGCTGTCTTTCATGAGTGCGAACTTACCAAAATGAGTTAAACACGAAATTATTTTCCAGTCTGAAGTGAGAAGGGTTCAATCAGGTCCTCAACACAACCGATCTTGCTAAAGCGGCAGTACGTGCGATGCCCCCGCTAACCCTAAAATACGTGATCACAATTAGAAGACGCATTTGGAAACATGTTTAAACGTGGAACACTTTTAATAATACCCGATGTCAGTATTGTAGAAGTCAGATGACTTACCAGCTAACATGGCTGCCATCTTGTGTCTATCTGTAAAGGCAAGCCCGCTAATCTACCTCATTTAGAGGAGAGTTCCTAATACAGCAGGTGGGTTAGTCCATTTTGCTAGAATGGACCTTCCCACCATATTTTCATGAGCGGACTCTATTCAACCATATATCTCCCCATCAAATCACTCAGGGAAGGAGCTTGAAGTAACTACACCAGTCTACTTGTGTATCAGACCACTTGCAAGCTAACCAATATCCCACAAGTGTCATACTTGTGGAATATTGGCTAGCTTGCAAGTCTGTGCATCTCGTGTTTGCAGGAGGTTCGATGATTAGTAGCTCGGGACGAGGAATTAGCAAGCTAAATTCAAATTTCAGCCGCGTTCGTTAATTCAGCTTCGCGAAATTTTATTATTTTCTCTTAATAATTTCCCACCAAGCAAGGCAAGGCAACAACGCGAGTAAGTGTTAGAGAATATGAGAAAAAATCTATTAAGGAAAGCGAACAAAAAAAAAAAGATACAGCAAATAAAAGGTGAAAATATGACGATTGATATTCCATTGAAGATCAAAAGTGACTGGGAAGCAAGAAGCCGGAAGTAAGTTTCACCAGTGAGAACTGTGGTAGAAGAAAAACTCTGCATAAAACTTACGGTTACATACAACAAATTCAACTGTGAATTGAAGAGACCTTACCGCCAATCTAGTACTGCGCTTACATACATAAAGTCTAGGTACCACATTGAAGATTTCCTCCGAACAATTACTATGAAAGTATTTATAGAAAATGGCAAAGATACATTACGACGGTGAAAGCATCACTGAAGCCGAGACGACAGGTCAGGATCTATAATATTGCTGATTTTTCCTTGGAGTTTATCCAGACTCTCTTGATATCCACCGGACCATAATTCAAAGCAATATTCAAAGGATGGACGAATGGTAGACTCATAAATTTATAACATTTATACCGGAGAGAAGAATTGCCGAGCACGACACATTGAACCAACTTTCTTAGCAGTTGACTTAACAAGGGATTTAATAGAACCTTTAGTCTTCATGCTGGTCGAGAATGTTAGCCCGAAAGGGTATAATAGGTTACTCTCATGGAGGTTTAGTATCAGACATATTTTATAGAGTTTTTTTTTATCTTGTTTAACTTTCCTTATTTACGTTCTTTATTCTTTTTTTATTTCCTTTTTCTTTCTTTTTCTTCTTTCTTTCTTTCTTTCTTTCTTCTTTTCCTTTCTTCTTCCTTTCTTTCATCTTTCTTTTTCTTTCTTTGTTCTTTCTTTTTCTTTCTTTCTTTCTTTCTTTCTTTCTTTCTTTACTTTTTTCTTAATTACTTTTCCCACTCTTTCTTTCTATATCTATGGCTTCTTTCTTTCATTCTTTCTTTCTTTCTTTCTTTCTTTCATTCATTCATTCTTTCTTTCTTTCTTTCATTCTTTCTTTCTTTCTTTACATTTCCAGCGCTTTCTATTAATCTATACTCTACGCGTTGTTTCTCTTTTTGTTTCCCTACGCTTTATTTCTATATATATGTTTTCTTTCTTTCTTTCTTTCTTCCATTCTTTCTTTCTTTCTTTCTTTCTTTCTTTCTTTCTTTCGTTCTTTCATTCTTTCTTTCTTTCTTTCTTTCTTTCTTTCATTTTTCTTGCTTTTTTCTTTCATTCTTTCTTTCATTCTTTCTTTCATTCATTCATTCATTCATTCTTTCTTTCTTTCTTTCTATATCTCTGTCTTCTTTCTTTCTTTCTTTCTTTAGTTTTCAGCGCTTTCCATTATTTAATCTATACTCAACACGTTCTTTTTCTTTTCTTTTCCCACTCTTTCTTTCTATATCTATGTCCTCATTCTTTCTTTCTTTCTTTCTTTCCTTCTTTCTTTCTTTCTTCCATTCTTTCTTTCATTCTTTCTTTCTTTTTTCTTTCATTCTTTCTTTCTTCATTCTTTCTCTCTAAATAATTAAAAAGGATAATTTCGCAAGACACAGAGAACAAAACTTTCCTAGCAACGCACCTAGCAATGGATTCATTATAGTATTGCTCTTTATGTCAGCGGTGATTATTAGCCAGAGAAGGGGCAACGAGTCACTCTTCTGGAGTTTAGCAACAGGCATGCTGATGGAAGTTAAAAATGTATCTTTTTGAGCAATTGGAGCATTAAGATTGCATCGACCATAAAAGCATCCTCTCGGGAGTCTTTTCTGGACAGCAACAGTTTTAGCTAAGAACCTGTTTGAGTAGAACTTCCTACTTACCAATGAAATACGAAGAGGATGAGATGATGGGCCCTACCTGTGAAGCTATCGACTGGTAGAACAAATAAATGTTGCTCGCCTTTCATAAGAATTCATCTGTGGGGAAAGGGTTTGTCGGTTGTAAAATAATTCATCACCCACAAGGCCCCGTAAACGGTTCTGAACTCCTGAAAATGTAAATGCTGAAAACCGAGGATTGAGCATCTACATCCCAAATGAACCGATCTGATCTGATTCCTCTAAAGCTTGAGCATGATAGAAATCTGTTAGGTTATTGAGCCGTACAAGAAATCCCACCGGTTTTCCAGCTTCTGTAGCGATGGTTTTGTTTATTTTGTTTTAAGGCATATCAACACCTCAATGGGTTATTTAATGCCGACTACATTTTCAGGATAGATTCGTATGAATAGAATATATATTCTTTGGTTTAGATTGGTTTGATTTATTTTGTTTTACGGCATATCAACTTCAATAGGTTATTTAATATAATATAATGTATATAATGCAAGTAATCATAATACCTCATCTCAGAGATATAGACAGATGAGGCTGGCATTATATAACAATTTAGAACGTTTTCTTTGATTCACACTAATACCTTAAGTAAAGGCATGAATCTGACAATTCTGCCTACCTACCAGCCATATGTTAAATTTCATAAAGGCTAGGATTGCCAGCGTTGGTGAGACAATCAGTCTAAGTTCAAACCTGTAGATAAGAAAACAGGAAGCAACTCTACGATCTTTGCAGTGATTTGAAAGATAAATTCACCCTCAATGACCGAGCGTGGCCATAGGTTTACAGCGCCGTGGAGCAGCTAGACCTGTCGTCCCAATATAAACCTGATAGACCAAATTGCACTACAGGTCAAAACACGGCCGATGTCCTTCAACTTGTAAAGGACGCCTTAGTGTAAGACATGTGGACGTTGATTTTCGGTCATAAGCTTCAGTCTAGGAAGCCCTCAACAGGACTAGGCCTTGTCATCACAGCACTGATTTGATAGATAATGAACCGACTGAGATCGATCGATAGATAGATAGATAGATAGATAGATAGATAGATAGATAGATAGATAGATAATGAACCGATTGGGATAGATAGATAGATAGATAGATAGATAGATAGATAGATAGATAGATAGATAATGAACCGATTGAGATAGATAGATGGATATATATATATATATATATATATATATAGATAGATAGATAGATAGATAGATAGATAGATAGATAATGAACCGACTGAGATAGGTAGATAGATAGATAGATAGATAGATAATGAACCGACTGAGATAGATAGATAGATAGATAGATAGATAGATAGATATGACAAGGCTGCAATAGATAGATAGATAGATAGAAATGAACAGACATGTATATATATATATATATATATATATATATATATATAGATAGATAGATAGATAGATAGATAGATAGATAGATATGAACAGACATAGATCGATAGATAGATAGATAGATAGATAGATAGATAGATAGATAGATAGATAGATGAACAGACTGCGATAAGATAGATAGATAGATAGATAGATAGATAGATATAGAAATTTGAGAGAGATGCAAAGTTAGAAAGATAATAGAAAAGACAAAAAGCACAACGAGTAAGAGACTGGTGGCTGATTATACTAAAGTAAACATCTTACCTATTTCTCTCTTGACTGTCTAAGCAGGCTTCCGCTTAAAACCCAACCAATAATAATTATCTTATTTTTTCTTCTTTGTATTTTTTATTTGTTGTTGTTCTTTTTTTTTTTTTTTTTTTTTTTTTTGTTCCCAATCAGCCAATCAACTAAGAGGAAAAACAATACACACGTACTGGGCAAAAAACAAAACGAGCTTGTCATTTTCTTTTCCCTGGTGCATCTTTTTTTCTCTGTGTGTATGTTTCCCAAAACGAGATATTTGGCAGCTTGCTTCAATCTTTCTGTCCTGTTCGTTTGTGTATTTAGACTTTGTTTATAGTTTGATGTTATTTTTGTTTTTTTTATTTTTTTGTCGAGAAATTTGTTATTGCTACGTATTTTTGTTTTTCGTTTAGTTTATTTTCGTGTAGGTTCAATAACCGACTTAATTCAGATTTCTTTTCTCTGTGCGTGCGCATGCGTCCTGTTGTTGCGCGCATGCGCGTTTGTTCCTACACGATGTGTCGCGTTGTTTCTGTACGGGATGAAAAGGCGAGATTGTATGAGATTCGGCGTGATTTTCGTATTAGGCCGAATTGATCCAACCACACAAAAGATAAAGAAATAAATAAAATTGAAAATTAAAAAAAAAAAATTACCTGATTGGCCAGTGTTTAGCGAAGGAATTATTGGGAGCGAAGACAGTCCAACACTGACAAAGCCTACTCGTTAAAATAATTGTCTGTTTACAGACGAAGACTTTAACTTGGTGTTTGTAAAAAAGCCAGAATTTTAAACGTGTTTTGAGGACAGGTAATCCCCATTCTCCCTCTCTCTCTCTTTCTCTTAAACAGACAAACTCTCACACACACACACACTATCTCTCTCTCAACAGAATACAGTCTACTTGATATTTAAGTTCCCGCATTTTAGGTTTTCTTTTCAGGTTAAGAAAGCTAATTAATTATTGAATCAATAAACTGAATAAATTAATTATGTATCATTTCACGCATGACACTCTCTTTCTCCCTTTCTTTACGTTCTTCCATCTATCTATCTATCTATCTATCTATCTATCTATCTATCTATCTATCTATCTATCTATCTAATCCTCTCATTTCATTATCTATCTATCTATCTATCTATCTATCTATCTATCTTATCGCAGTCTGTTCATCTATCTATCTATCTATCTATCTATCTATCTATCTATCTAATCCTCTCATTTCATTATCTATCTATCTATCTATCTATCTATCTATCTATCTATCTATCTGAGTCTGTTCATATCTATCTATCTATCTATCGATCTATCTATCTATCGTTCTATCTATCTATCTATCTATCTATCTATCTATCTATCTATCTATCTATCTATCTATCTATTTATATTCCATCCATCGAAATTCTATTAAAAAATAAACACGTAAAAATTCACCTTCCTAGCTTGCCGATAGCTTAGGGTAAAAATTAGGGTTTCAATCTTTGCTTGAGGCAATCGGATGTCTAGTTACACCGATGAGCTGTTTAAGAGCGAAACAGTCTATCTGTATATGACTATATATATATATATATATATATATATATATATATATATATATATATATATATATATATATATATCCCGCCTTTCTTAGTGTAAAATTATATATATATATATATATATATATATATATATATATATATATGGAGTAGCCTTAGATATTTATCAAGGACTGTAATTTAGAGAAAGTATATTTTCTTCAAATTACAGGTAGGTTTGATTACCTGCATTCAACGGAAAAACAGTACCAAGAAAAAGGTAATATTTTATCTTTTAAGATACAGATCTATCGTTTTAGTCGCAACGTTCATATCTCTTGTTTCGTTATTTTTATCTTTTCTTATATACAACTCCCAAATCGCTGTAATGATATGCGACAACTGAACTTAAAAACAAAGTTTGTTCCGACCGTCAATAAAGAGTTAAAACAATAAAATTTGTCATGTAAGATCTAAGTCTATTCCAAAAAGAAAATAACACCACTTTTACAGTTTTACTTTACAGAGGTGCTACGACAAACCTGTACTTAATATTGTACTTAGAATAATAATAAAATGATTGGTCAGGATATTCTCATCCAACAAGACGTTGACTTTTCAATCTCTGCCTCCCCCACTCTCTCTCTCTTTCTCACTCAATATATATATATATATATATATATATATATATATATATATATAATATAAAAGGACACCATTGGAAAATTCGTAAACTTAAGAAATCAGCACATATGCTAGGCCACAAAAATATCCTGAGCTGACCAAGCATAGAAATGAATACAATATGGGATCAAGTAATAAGGAGTGCAGAGATAAGCGATACTAACAACAAAAATTGCATTATGAGCTCTGGTAAAAACATGTTTGATAAAAGTCAAATATTGCAATATGAGAACTGGTAAAAATAGTGGCTGAATAATTTCGGTATGTAATAAACAGAAGTTCAGACACAGATAAAGGCGTTTGTTCGATCCAGTGACAGGACTGATATCCATTAGACATGGCACGTGGAACTAGAACAGTTTACCCCAGTGAGTGAAATAAAGGGTTCACTTGAAGAAAGCTGGAGCGTACAGCGGCCGAAACGTTCTAATAAATATGGCGAAAAACATGAGGACAATAGTCCGAATAATGTAAATAGTACGAAATTATAGTTTTAATTTATCGTATGTTTCATATATATATATATATTATGAAATGGACATGGTCCGACAATTATTTTAAGAAATTTTTTTTATGTTTATACATTCTTTTTTATAGATACAAATATTTAAGTAAATGTTCTGTTTTATAATAAACAGTATTAAACAACATTTACCGGCCTGGATGTCCGAGAAATTTTCACAGAAAATATTCGTCATCAGACAGGATTCGAACCTGCATCCTATACGGAACCGTCATATAGCCTGACATGCCTTTAACCGATTTGGCCACAGAGGAGCGTTCGGTTAGTCAGGTCGATTTTATTGTCTTTAAGCTACAATCTTCCATGATTCTCTCATGTACATTCATA
This sequence comes from Acanthosepion lycidas, assembly GCA_963932145.1. Classification (NCBI taxonomy): domain Eukaryota; kingdom Metazoa; phylum Mollusca; class Cephalopoda; order Sepiida; family Sepiidae; genus Acanthosepion; species Acanthosepion lycidas. The sequence continues at coordinate 15,437,028 of OZ010612.1, read as the reverse complement.
TGTGCTCAAGGCGTATCCAAATGTAAACAAATGACGTCACACATTATGAAATGGACATGGTCCGACAATTATTTTAAGACATTTTTTTATGTTTATACATTCTTTTTTATAGATACAAATATTTAAGTAAATGTTCTGTTTATAATAAACAGTATTACACATCATTTAATATATTAGTATATATATCCGTTTAGGATACAGGTTCGATTCCTGTCGTAGGACGAATATTTTCGATGAAAATTTCTCCGACATTCAAGCCCGTAAATGTTGCTTAATGCTGTTTATTATTAACAGACAATTTACTTAAATATTTGCATCTATAAAAAGAATATATACACACAAAAATGTCTCAATATATATATATATATATATATATATATATATATATATATATATATATATATATATATATATATATATATATATATATATATTATAAAGGTATAGTTTTAAGTTATGCTATGTTAAAGTATTTTATACCAGTGATAGAGTCTATCTAAATTTAATAATTGATCCCCAGTAATGAAAATCTTGTTTAAACGCAATATTCAGGCTTGAACAGACTTACAGTAGATAATTAATTTAATTTTCTTGTTCTAGTCGACTCGGATTATGTATTTCTTTATTATTCGACCTGAACGAGAACATCATATTAATTATCTGCTATCAAATATTTAAAACGCCTAACCTTATCGTCTAAATGACAGTGAATCGTTTACGAATTCACTGCTTTCCTGATCGAATCAAATTCATGTATAAATATATAGGTCATACCACTACATCCCTATCAAGAAAACCGACAATACTGTTCTCTAACTACAACTCAATCAGGACTCATTTAAGCACACACGGCAACTTACCAAACTCCATCCGCAATATTCTTGTAGAAAATACAAGTCTAATAGGCTCATCCACATGAAAAAGAAGACTAAGAATAACAGAAGCAATTATAATAAAAAAATATTTAAAAAAGCCTGCAATCAATAGCATCAATATGAACACGGCCACAATGTGCTGACCGTGTTTGGAAAAATTAAAATACATTCCCATCTCTCGTATGTATTCGGTTATCATGCAACTTTTGAACAGCAAATTTTGAAGATAATTTTAAGAGGGTCGCATCATATACATGATATAAAATTAGCGTATCAACTGCTGGCCCTAGCTACGGTGTTGACCAAACTAAATTAGCTTCAGCATTAGGTTATCAAACGTCGCATAATTCTACACGTTCAGTTTAAAATAATAAAAAAAGAAAAACATCCTTGAAGATGGCTAAGATACTAGTCAAAAGCACTGGGATATGCAGAACCTTCAGACAATTTTTACCCTCTTAATCTTCAGAAAATGAAACATTTTACGAACAGAAGAAAAATGAAATTAAATCATTAATCGTAGTACATCGTCAGATGTCTTTAATAAAACTCATGTACATACATATATACATGCTATATATATATATATATATATATATATATATATATATATATATATATATAATGAAATGGACAAGTCCGACAATTATTTTAAGATATTCTTATGTTTATACATTCTTTTTATAGATAAAATATTTAAGTAAATGCTCTGTTTATAATAAACGGTATTGATAACATATACCGGCCTGAAAATTCTCCGACATTCGGGCCGGTGAATGTTGTTAATACTGTTTATTATAAACAGAGCATTTACTTAAATATTTTATCTATAAAACATAAAATATAAAAAATGTCTTAAAATATTTGTCGGACCATTTCATTCTCGGACATTGAGCAGATATGAATCTACGTGAGAGATTCATGGAAGATTGTAGTTTAAAAACAGTAAAATCGACGTTGCTAATCGAACGACCCTCCGTGGCTCGATCGGTTAAGGCACGTCAGGCTATATGACGGTTCCGTATAGGATACATGTTCGATTCCTATGAAAATTTCTCGGACATTCAGAGTATTTACTTAAATATTTGTATCTATAAAAGGAATGTATAAACATAAAAATGTCTATATATATATATATATATATATGTGTGTGAAAATATTGTAGAAAATAGGAAAGAAACTGGTTTGATTTTTAAATAAATAATTATATATATATATATATATATATATATATATATATATATATATATATATATATATATATATATATATATAATTAAGCTTTTGAAAAATATCTTTCAATTGAACAATGTTGAGAGATAAGCTGAATCTATAAACAACAACCACCAGCGCTAATCCAAAGCTCTTCAGTAAAATGAATTTGAGCCCTCTGACTGATTCGCGTTTGTTTACACTCGTTAAAACAATACGCTAGATATTAACTATTTGTCTGAATTTCAGCGTATCAGGCAGTTTCTACCACTGAGCGATGATAGCTCAGTGGTAGAAATTCTGACTGACACAAGATCGCTTGGGTTTCCGTCCTAGCTTAAAATCCAAGCTGTCACGTCTAACCCTCTCCTCTAATTAAAAAAAAAAACGAATGAGAAAATTAAATAGTTCTTTTCGTTAATACCTTTTTAAGGAGTGCCGTCGGAACCCAGAGACGATACGGAATGCAGTAGAATCTAGATGAAATGTGGCTTATTCAGCTTGGTGGAAGTCTTTTTTACGTGACATGTTCCATGAAACGTAAGCAAAGAGAACCCTTCACATCCTTTGTAGCTCTTAATAAATTCTACCATCTATGTACTCAAGCTCACTAGGTATGTTACGCGCAGCTTTCTTCTGTCCATCTTTTTTTCAGTCCGCCCTGTGAGTATCAGATTTCCGGAAGCCTTCTTCTTCATTATGTGTCCCAGAAATCTTAATTATCTCTTCCTGTGAAGCCTGTTATAAAGGTCGGAGCTGCTAAAATTGAAGCACGAAGTTAATTTGAACATTTGCTATAGGGATAGCGATAGGCTTGCGACATTGTTTCACTATAATAATAGTTGAATTAACATATATCTAGCAGGCAAAGGGTTATAAAGGATTTGGAGCGAGAGCAGATAGGAATGATAGAGGAAAGGATGAGGAGAAGGATAGAGGATAGATCAAGGCAACAGGAGATGTCGATTGACATTACATTTGAATAGTTGGAGATTATAGCTCTCAGGGAAACAAGAATAGGGAAGGGTGTTCCACAGGCGAGAGGTGCGAGATATGAAGCCATTGGAGTAGAAGAGACGGCTACATTTAACAGTTTCAACAGTGAAAGGGTGAGAGTGGTACGCCAGCCTCGTAGGGCGCTTGAATTCGCGAAATCTGGGAACCAGCGAAAGCAGCTCATCGGAGCAATTACCATGAAAATATTTGTAAAAAAGACAGAGAGAGGCGACTGCAGACGAGATGCCAGATCAGGACCAATTATATTGCATATCCGTCTCTGGATCTTATCAAGAACCTCGACGTAAACAGTAGGGGCTCCAGACCATGTATGGCAGCAATACTTCATGCAAGGACGAATGGTTGATTTGTAGCTTTGAAGGATCGATTCCGGGGAGAAAAGTTTCCTGGCGCGGGAAAGAACAAATAAGAAACGTTTCTAAATCTAACATGTTTCACTTTTATTAAAGCTTCATCAGAGATTGAGATATAGAGAAAAAGAAGTACTTGTGTGGTTGATATATACATATATGTATATGTGATAAGATAAAGAACAAATAGGAAACGTTTCTAAATCTAACATGTTTCACTTTTATTAAAGCTTCATCAGAGAATGAGATATAGGGAAAAAGAAGAACTTGTGTGGCTGATATATACATATATGTATATGTGATAAGATAAAGAACAAATAGGAAACGTTTCCAAATGTAACATGTTTCACTTTTATTAAAGCTTCTTTTGAGAATGATATAGAGAAAAAGAAGAAGTTGTGTGGGTGATATATACATATATGTATATGTGATAAGATAAAGAACAAATAGGAAATGTTTCTAAATCTAACATGTTTCACTTTTCTTAAAGCTTCATCAGAGATTGAGAAAAAAAACAGTCAAATAAGACAGAAACTCTGGTATTTTCTCTTTTTTTTTGACTCAGTTCTCATTGGTTAGGCCTGTGTCAAGTGCATTAAAACTGTAGATAATTCTATATTTCACTTCATTTTAATCTATGACTGATCTCTTTAAGCATGTTTTCTCCGTATTAGGTATAAGTTAGATTCTGTAAGAACTGATTCAAAGAAAGATGGCGATGTAATGTAATGTTTTAGGCGTGTTTTTACAGTAGATAATAATGCTATTATTAATTTTTTCAATGTATTTTCTCTTTAAAGGATTATGTTCTCTTTTAATTTTTGTGGCATGAGTGAAATCAAAATTATGTCCAGCATCGTTTCTATGCAAAACGAGAGAGTTATATCGTTTGTCCAAACGCATGTCTCTCCTGTGTTCATGGATGCGGGCTTTTAGATGACGTGATATCTCCCCACATAAAAGTTTTTGCATTGTAAATCATTTATTTGAGAAATCCTTGTTTATGAATACGTGTTGTGTTTTTTATTTTTCTTCCTAATTATATCCCCGAGGGTCTTGGAGGTAATGTTAACTATCCTAGTGTTAGGGATATATCTATAAACGTTCAATCTCCGATAGTGGACACTTTCAAACTATAAATGTAGCAAATTTTAAACAATATATTTATGTGTGTGTCCGCGCGCGCATGCGCATGAGTGTTTGTCTGTCACTGTACTCTGTATTTTTGTGTGCATCCACATTCCGCATGAATGCCCGTCTGTGATTGTACTCTAAATACACAAATCATACAAAGGCGAAGATGCTCGACTTAAGCGGACATTTTTTTTTCTCAAAGATAAAAACAGATTACTGACTGTGTACTTAACTCGTCAGAAAGAAAGCCTGGAACAGATTAGAAAGTAAACAACATCGACTTACTTATTCCTTCATTTCAAGAGACGTTATTACATGTTCCCTTACTGCCAGTCCCAAAGAATATCTGAAACCGGATTTATTAGCAAACTCTGTAGACAGAACGGGGTGTTGAAAAGTTTCGAGTTTATCAAGATGGCTAACGGTGTGATAAACCGTTTCCATAGAAGAGATATTCTCTGAAAGAATATCCGAAATAGTGTTCTGCCACCTTTTCTCTTTTCCGGAATGAAGAAACCAATTTTCCTTATGTCTGCAGGTTCACCATCTTCCCGCAATACTTCAATATCTCTATATGGCACAAATACGTCTTTCACGACCTTTTGTTTTTCCTTTTACATTAGCATTAATATCTTCAGACAAATCTGTAATTCGCTTGGCTATTGTTTTTTTTTTGTTTGTTTTTTTTAAGCGTTTCACCCCAAGCAAGGCGAGAAGCCGCTAGGACGCAAGGGGTTACAGAAGATTTGGAGCAAGATCAGATAGGAGTGATAGAGGAAAGGATGAGCAGAAGGATAGTGAATAGATTCAGGCAACTGGAGACGTGGATTGACATTACATTTGAATATTTGGAGATTATAGCTATCAGGGAAACCGGAATAGAAAAGGGAGTTCCACAGGCGAGAGGTGCGAGACGTGAACCTATTGGAGTAGAAGAGACGGCTACATTTAGTAGTTTCGACAGTGAAAGGATGAGAGCGAGATGCCAGCCTCGTAGGGCGCTTGAAGTCTGGGAACCAGCGAATGGAGCTTCTCGGAGCAATTGCCATGAAAGTATTTGTAAAAAATGACAGAGAAAGGCGACGGCGCGTCTGTGAGAGAGTGACTGTAGACAAGATGCCAGAACAGGGCCAATTATATTGCATATCCGCCTCTGGAGCTATCAAGAACCCCGAGACAAACAGAGGGGCTCCAGACCATATATGGCAGCAATACTCCAAGCAAGGGCGAATTGTTGATAACGGAATTTTATTAATTTCATTTTCATTTTCTCGGCCAAGCGTTACTCAAACACTTTCTTTGCGGACAGGTAGAACTCAGCATTTCTCAGTTATGTGCGGGTTTCATTTGCTTTGTACAAAGGTCAAGGATTAAAGAATGTCTTCCTTGTGTTTGATTAGAAACCTCAGACATTTTAATAAAACTCTTATTTTTTCTTAAATATTTTACTAACCTTCAAAATAGTTCGTATATTTGCCGTTACAATGAATGAAGCCACTTTCGACAGGAAGAATTTATTAATGTCTTTAGGGGACCTTGAGGGTCAAATGAGAGCCAGTTGGTGAGAAAAGATATTTACACGAATTTTTTTTTTTTTTATTTTAAAAAAACACAACAGAATGCTTAGCAAAATTTTTCATTACGATCAATGTCTTTACTTGGGAATAAATGAACTTCCTTTAGACAGGGAGAATTTATTAATGTTTTAATGGGCTCTTGAGAGTCACATGTGAGCTCGTTGTTGAGAAAAGACATTTTGTAATTTTTTTATTTTTAAATATTTTTTAAACCTTCGAAATTCTTAATAAATGTGTTATTACAATTAATTCATATTTTCTTGGCAATACATGAAACCAATTTCGACAGAAGAATTTTCAAGGGGCCCTTGAGAATCATATGAGAGGCCGTTGGTGAGAAAAGACATTTTATGAAATGCATGTTTTTTTTTTTTAAATATTTTTCAAAGCTTCGAAATACCTAATAAATGTGTTATTACAATTAATGTATCTTTTCTTGGGAATGAATGAATCCTCTTTCGGCTGGGATAATTTACTTGTGTTTTAAGGACCTCGAGGGTCACATGAGAGGTCATTAGTGAGAAAAGACATTTTAATCATTTTTTTTACTTCTTTAAATATTTTAAGCCATCAAATTACTTAATACATTTGTCATAACGATTAATTTATCTTTTCTTAGCAATGAATGAACCTCCTTTAGACAGGGAGAATTTGATAATGACTGCTGCAACATCACAGCTGGGATACTGTGAACTTCATCTTGAATTCTAAATAGCGAAATGTTTACTTGCTCAAGGTCACTGTCTCGCAGGGTTGCCACTTGTTCATGTCTGGCAATACGCACTTCACGTTTTTTGAGGTCACCCTGTATATATATATATATATATATATATATATATATATATATATATATATATATATATATATGTGTGTGTGTGTGTGTGTGTGTATGTGTGTGTGTGTGTGATGATTGTCACTTCTTTGCAAAAGACCATTTCTTGGTAGCTTTTTATGTTTATCATTCAGAATTTCATTATTTCCTTCATTTACCTTCCGAGGTATATATATATATATATATATATATATATATATATATAGGTGATTCTTAAGGCCAGCTTCGCTTGTTCAAACTTTCTCACACACGTTGCAAACATAAATTTTGTCTCTGTTATCATATTGGAATCTTGCTTGTACCTGTACACTCAGGTGGCATTTTTTTTAACTCCCGCAACAGAATTTGTCACAAAAACTCGCACAATCATCCTGCAGCTCTTTCTTTTATATATATATATATATATATATATATATATATATATATATATATATATATATATATATATAACAACGCACTTGGAGTACTTGTAAAAAGAAGATATATGAAGAAATATAGTTTTAAGGTGTGCTATATTAATGGGATATCATGTGCATATATATATATATATATATATATATATATATATATATATATATATATATATATATATATATATATATATATATATAAGAAAGAAAGAACAGTACAATATATAATCCGGTGTTCTTATAGATATTTGTATTTTTACAAAATAGTACTCAATGTAGTTGAATTAGATTTATCTGTAAAATCTTGGAAACGTGAATTCTGATTTTAGCTGTGTTTTTAAAACCCAGTAATTTTAAAAGTTACTCCAAAATTCGCTTGAGGATGAAACGGAACTAATGTCTTTAATTTAATTACAAAATTAAATTCGTAGCTTTTAGCTTCCATTTTTTAAACATGGTTAGAACTGTGTCGTGAAAAAAACCATATTTCAAAGAAATCCATTTATATATATATATATATATATATATATATATATATATATATATATATATATATATATATATATATATATCATACAATAAGAATTAAGATACCATTATGTATTTTATGTAAATATATATATATATATATATATATATATATATATATATATATATAGATAGATAGATAGATAGATAGATAGAATCGGAATACCATTATTTAAATGATCATTTTCACCTTGTAAAATGAAATTTACCGGTTTTGCAAACCGTCAATGGATGATAATTTTTTTAAATAAAGAAAGCACAAATAAAGAGGAAGGAAATAAATAAAGAAAAACAGGGGAAAAAAGAAGCTGAAGAATAGAAAGGAAAGGGAGGTGGTAGAAGAAACAGGAAGTGGTGAACTCTTGATATGAGTGGTGGTCAGAGGGGAAAGTAACAGTGAAAGAGAAGGTAAAAAAGAGAAAGAGATGACCTATTTAATATACACGGTAGAGAGCAAACAATAGATAGACCAAAAACCTTCCGAAATTAATGAAAACAAAAAGAAAAAGAAAAACAAACATTATATCAAATAAGGTATATATTACATATATATATATATATATATATATATATATATGTGTGTGTGTGTGCGTGTGCGCGCGCGCGTGTGTGTTTGTGTGCGTGTGTGTTAAAATATGTAGAAAATAGGAAAGAACTTGTTAGGTAAATGATCCAAAGTCCTTTAGTATTTTTTTATTATTTTTTAAAAAACAGTGGTCGATACAAAAGAAGAGCCTAAATATAATTATTTATTTAAAAATATGAATCCATCGCTATATAAGAGTTCTTATGTTTCAAAACACGAGCTAAAAACTTCAATATAATTTTTTCAATTAAATTACCAAGCTAGTAATTTTAATAAGGAATATGCTTATAAAACGCGTAAATTTCAAGAATTAGTTATTGCCAAAAAAATTTCACTTGAAGATGGAACGGACTTTGGTACTTTAATTCAATTTAATTAAAATAATTATATTGAAGTTTTCGGCTCTTGTTTTGAAACATGATAACTATTATGTAGCGATGGAATCATATTTTTAAATAAATAATTATATTTAGGCTGTACTTTTGTATATATATATATATATATATATATATATATATATATATATATATATATATATATATATATATTTGTAACTGCAGGGATAATTCCACGAGCATATTAATCCAGGAAGTGCTCAATGTGAACTACAGAGTAATTTACTAAAAGATTTCGGTCTGAAGAGACGAATACATATATATTTACGAAATAAATTACAACTGAAATGAATCTTTTAAGGTTTTCTTCTTCATTATACATATATATATATATAATACAAGGATATATGCGCTTGCTTATCATAACCCTACGGTAAGAAACCTAATTCTAATTTCTGAGCGAAGTGGAGACAAAATTATTATGAAAACTACACTTTCATTCCCCAACCACCTATATAGGTATCTCAAATCTGAATGATTTATTCTGGTTTGTATTCGCTTATATCAGCTCAAGCGATACAGCCACACCTCCTAGAGAAATGGTAAATCTTCATGCCAATTCCCTAAAGAACCAATGTCCTTTCTTGGAATTTATTTAAGCCTTGGAGCCAAGAATGTTCGCAATTTTGATTCCGTCCGCTTTACTTTATCCGATTCCGCGGAGATTAATCTGAAGTTGAGTTTAATTATTCAAGAAGAATTCTTTCGTCGGCGGAATGGAAGGAAGAATCTTTGATGTGGAATTCCAACATATATCTAGAGTCAAGAAAAATCCGCATCTTTTAATGCCGCCCTTCGTTAGTGGCGGCATGCCACACCGCCCAACCCTCAAAGAACGCTGATAGAAGACAGGATTTTGGAAAAGCAGGGTTTTCCGAAAATGCTATTTAGAAATACGTATCTGATTTTTCCGACTTTGAATGTTAACATTAACATTCTTCGATACTTACCCATGCTCACAAAAGAGGGGAAAATGATCACAAAGTTTTCCGAAATCCAGATCTAGAAGCCAGTGGAAGCATACAACGCGACCCTCGGCAAAGTTCCCAACGACAGGCTACTGATGACCCCACGTTGCATTTCAATCTTCGATCTCGCCGATGTGCACCGAAAACTGGGAAAGGTGCGATGCACGTTCACAATAAAAGCCTGCATTATTTACATTATTCGAACTCTTGTGCAATCCTCCTTGCCATATTCACAACGTTTCAGGCGTTCTGCAC
>OZ010612.1:15411889-15424389 GCA_963932145.1 Acanthosepion lycidas | reverse complement strand
TATATTTCTATATTTCGGTCTGTCTTTCTCTACTGTAGTTACCTCCACTTGTTCACTGCAAAAACACCAGAACATGATGGGAAAAGCCCCTAACTTAATAAAAGTTTTATCGTGAAAATGCTTATGTTATTAAGAGAAAGGAACAAAGTATTTTTCTGAACAATTTATTAACTTTTGGTTAAAATCCCTTTTTTTTTATGTTGTTTTTTTTTTTACTTCGGTGGTCGACGTTTTTTGCGTCTTTTTTTTTCTGGTGAAAAACACAATGATTTGGAAATTCTTGCAAAAATCAAACATTTGTCAGATTTTAATCAATCTTCAGGACTTATTCACAAATGAATGAAACTATTTTTAAAATCTTTTTTTTAGAAAATCTTGGTGAAAAAATACTTCTTTACATATATTACCCACCACTTACGTAATCTCATGACGTCTCGAAAAATTAAAATTCTAGCTCAAAATTTATGTTATTAGTTAAAATCAGGAGAATGGAAATCATCATTTTTTTTAAATTTTTTGCAAACTACTATTCATTTTCCGAATATCTTAAAATAAAAACAGTCAATAAAACTATGGCATCATTTAATTAGAAAAGATCATAATTGTTTTTTTGTTTTTTTATAATTGAGATTTATTAAGGACAATACTGTCGTAAGAAAAATATATTTTAATAAATAATTTTTACATGAATTGTTTTCATTCTAGTTTCAATTTTAATTATAATAACATATATTATTATAAACCGTTTAAAATTCAGCCTTACTTCAATCTGGTTAGGTGATGTTGTTAATAAGTGAAGCTATATTTATGAATCAAAAATTGAAAAGCTTTAATTTTTAAATTTAATTTTTTTTATGTACATAAAATATTACATAACTTGCCCTTGTTTGAAACTATGGTCGACCATACACGACATAATTGGAAAATAAGACCGATGATTATAGTAAATTTAGATTCAACATTCCTAAAATTAAATTACGGAGAATATTTTCAAAGATTTTTAAGATTGCTGAGTACTTACAAATTATATGAAAAAGCTCACCCGTCATTTTCTTAAATTAAGCATTGATAGAACAACTGTGAAAGTTTTGACAGATTTTATCACTGCTTTTGACAAGTGACTAGCGACGATGATAAGCGCGTAGTCACCGTTTCTTTTTAAAATCCATTTCTCTGTAATTTAAACTTAAAGTAGTTATTTCTTTTTTCAAATCAGATTAATTGAATCAGCTAAATTTCCTTAAATAAAGTTTCAGAAAAGTATATTTTATTTATGGAAATCTTTAAAACCGAGAATTAACTTTTATTAAAAAATGTGTACAAATATGTCAAAAATGATTAACTTTGTGAAAACAACCAAAAAGTTGAGATTCCAATGAATATAATTTCTATTTGAAATACACCAGAGTATTTTGCTTACTGTAAACTTAATCATTTAGCTTTCAATTAAATCAAAAGTGAAAACATCAAGAATGCTTTTCCATTTTTAAAAAATCATTTTAAAAACTTAGGTATCAAAAATTCAGTGGAGGTGCCCACTATATGGTGAACCTTATATTAAAATAACCGTTTCCATGCAGCAAAACTTCGGTATTGATTGATCAAACTATTATTGTTAATGTCGGCCGAAATTTATAAAAGCCTTCCGCTTCAAACAATTTTTCAGGAAAATAGCCTTCTCCCGTCCAGTAACTTTTATTGCTCTTTCTAGTATAGAGGTATACAAAATCTGACTAACCTTCTCTACTCTTGTTAGTAAATCATAGACTCGTCCATGCACTATGAGTAAAACGTCTGATCATGGTCGGGGGAAAAAGTGGGGTACAAAGGAATAACACTTTCCTGTCGTCAGCTTGAACTACTGTATTTTCAACCCATGTTCTCATGAGATTAAACGCTTCTTCAGCAATCTTTTGCTTGCAATGTTTACCTAACAGCTTTTAAACCAGGGACTATAAGCGCTATACGTACATTTTTGTGAGAATTAATTGAAACAAAACGAATAATTCTTTTATTATTTACTTTTTTTCGTATTTTTCCAAAGAAACATGACCCTGTTCACATGTTAGTACTTCGTATGTCCATTCCACGAAGTCGTTCCTTGCAGATTGACCACAGTTTCTCGATTTGATTTAAATCAGGAGAGTTTCCTGGCCAGTCTATCTATCTAAGCCTGTTCATATCTATCTATCTATCTATCTATCTATCTATCTATCTATCTATCTATCTATGCCTTTATTCTTCTATCTATCTATCTATCTATCTATCTATCTATCTCAGTCTTTTCATATCTATCTATCTATCTATCTATCTCAGTCTTTTCATATCTATCTATCTATCTATGCCTTTATTCTTCTATCTATCTATCTATGTATCTATCTATCTCAGTCTTTTCATATCTATCTATCTATCTATATATGCCTTTATTCTTCTATCTATCTATCTATCTATGTATCTATCTATCTCAGTCTTTTCATATCTATCTATCTATCTATCTATCTATCTATCTAAACTCTTGTGCAAATTGATTGAAACAAAACGAATAATTCCGTCGTTATATAATTTTTCGTATTTTTCCAACAAAACATGACCCAGTGAACATGTTAGTACTTCGTATGTCCATTCCACGAAGTCGTTCTTTACAGATTGACCACAGATTCTCGACTGGATTTAAATCAGGAGAGTTTCCGAAGCAGTCTATAGTACTTTAATTTTATCACTTGTAAGGCTTGCCAATTTTCCTGCACCGTTATAATTTTCGTACACTTCCTTGGAGTAACAGCCATCACAATCAATGGCCTTAGAACAACTAATCGACAGTCGAGACAATAGTGTCTGGGTGTCATAAAAATCTGATGCAATCACTGATGACGCAATATTTTTCAAGGCCAAACAAATTTCATCATACACTCCGAAAATAGATTCGTATTACTGAACACCACTACAAATGACCTAATCTGATGAAAAATAGAAATTGATTACACCCTGTTACTCCAATGGGTCTAAGACTGACCGTATGTGAAATAAATTAAACTGAAATGGTTGTTTCAATTAATTTGCACAAGGTTGCACTGTCTTACATAATCGAGTAGAATTTACTTCCTAAAGTTTGTGTCGAATGACAATATCTTTTTATATTCTTATCTTCCATTGCTGCTTTCGGAAGTCTTCAAGCGATGAGCTTTTTTCTTATTTGGTAAAGATCGCTATGGCACCAGTATAAAGGATTTGAATAAGGACTGTCTTCTGTGGGTTCTTAATTTGTCATTCGCTTGCCTTTTACGAACTCTTTGAGGACGGGGAGATTAGATACAAATATGATATTCATTATGGTGTTCTCTTGAGCAACATAACCTGCAGCCACCCCTATTTTTTTTGTTTTTTTTTTTCGACGAAGTTCGACGGTTAATAATGGGAAGGTGTCTTTTATTCAGTGAAGATAAAAAAAAAGAATTTTAAAGATTATTGAAACGCTATGGAGGCCTTCGTTTGAGATCGGTATTTTTCATCGCCGATTTTTACCCTGACTGGCAAAGATTATTCTTTATTTGATAAAACTCAAGGTCGTGGATTTTGAGAAACGATTGTGCGCTTCGTCAATACGATCTTGTATGGAAGGCACGACGGGTGAAAGGAATTGATTGGTTACAACGACAGTTTTATTGATGATGCGTGAGAAAGAGAGAAAAAAAGAAAACAGAATATGAAGGCAAATCTAAAATTCCATATTTTAACATGCAAAAATATATCAAGTTTGGCTCCATCTTAAGTTCAGAAAGAATCGAGAATATGGCCATGTTTTGTAATTAAACTATATACATTTCCTTTCCTTCCATCAATCTATCTACGTACACAAACACGCATATATATATATATATATATATATATATATATATATATATATATATACATATCTAGATAGATGAGAAATGAATATGTTAACACACTGAGAGAGAGAAAGTGAAAGAGGTGAAAGAGCGTAAAAATTAGATATATAGATAGGTTTTAAAATACTGAGATGTATAGAAAGATACCTAAATAGACAGGTAGACATATTTTAAAAGAGTGATATAGATAGATAGATGTTAAAAAGATTATATAGAGAGAGAGCGAGAAATGGGGATAGATAGATAGATAGATAGATAGATAGATAGATAGATAGATAGATAGATAGATAGATAGATTTTAAAAGAAATTTTAAAAGAGTATGATAGACACATCCATACATACGTACAAAAGGACTGGATGAGATAGATAGATAGATAGATAGATAGATAGATAGATAGATAGATAGATAGACAAAAATAGACTAAAATAGATAGATAGATAGATAGATAGATAGATAGATAGATAGATAGATAGATAGATAAATAGATAGATAGATAGATAGATAGGATAGATAGATAGATAGATAGATAGATAGATAGATAGACTTTAAATGATTGGGATAGATAGATAGATAGATAGATAGATAGATAGATAGATAGATAGATAGATAGATAGACTTTAAATGATTGGGATAGATAGATAGATAGATAGATAGATAGATAGATTAAAACAAAGAAACAAACAAACAAAAAGGAAAGATGGATACATACATACATAAATGCATTAGAACTGACTGAGATAGATAGATAGATAGATAGATAGACAGACAGACAGATAGATAGATATGAACAGCCGAAGATAGATAGATAGATAGATAGATAGATAGATAGATAGATAGATAGATCGTTTCTCAAGCTGGATTTAAGCTATCAAATGTCCTCCATGCTTGACATATAATGCCTAAATGGTATTGATCATTGTTTAGAATATCAACACTATATGCCTGAACCCTATTCAAAAGTCTGATGAAGTAATGATAGATTTGACCCGCTTATGACGCAGAGGTTGAGTTCTTTCCGCCATTAACATCCTGTCTTTTCTAGCCTCAGTAAATTTTGCATTTTCACTATTTATCCCAATAGTTGTTCTGCCAAGCATTTACACAAGCTTCTACTTATTATGAGTGTCGTGTCCCTTCAGGCCGAAAATGGCTGTATTATCAAGGTCACGTGTTCCAGAGGATGAAAGCCTGGGCTGTACCCATTGACTTGATAGATAGATAGATAGATAGATAGATAGATAGATCTATCTATCTCAGACCAGAATGTGTTTAATTTACTCAGGGAATCGGCCTGATTCCAAAATGGTATGATACATTGGTCCAAGGGCCTCTTGGAGTAAAATTAAAAACACGTGCATTTTTATTTGAAACAGTGTCATTTCAGGACAGTATTTTTTTTATTTGAAGATAACCTATTGAAAAATCGAGAGTTGTGTCCCTTTAATTGTTTTTAGAAGTGATATGTTCTGAAAAGGGATATATTTGATCAAAGTAGCTAAGTAGGTTTTTGCTGCTGTAATCAAGTAGTACACGGTAGCAGTAATCGACTGGTACTCATCGTAGTCGCAGGTAATAAGTGTAGACTAATAGAATAGCCAATGGCGTAGTCCAATGGGCGTCGTCATAGACTTAAACTCTTTAACTCTGTATTTATGACGGACACCAGCCAATTATTTTCCAGTGAAGGGAAACACAAGTGTATGCATATTCCATTATATCAATAAGTAGAAGTCGAGTTTGCGGAAACCGAAAAGAATTGTAGTAATAAAACTTGGTAATACAAAATTTGAGGATTTCGGGTTCAGATCGGACTCGGAATGCATTTAATTTGCTCAGGGATTTCGCTTCATTCCAAAACGGATTGAAAATACTGGACTACAGCCTCTAAGGGTAAAGTTGAAAAAGTCTGACAAGTGATACAATAACATTGGCATTTATTATATAGAAGAAGAAGATGAAATTTTGAGTATTGTATCTCTTTAATTGAAAAGTGTGACACACTGACATTGGCAATTATTATATAGACGCCCAAAGACTGGCAGCAGATCTCTTCCCCGATTTCGACACTAACATCTCCGTTGTGGGAAAACCCGCCTGCCTATATTGAGTGTCTCGAAAACCAAATTAGTTCCATTCCATTGTCGTCGATGATGGATTGATGTTCCCTAGGGTGGGGGAGCTTGATCAACTACTCCCCATCAACCCCAAACTCAACCCAGACATCAATACATCGCTAAAGATGTACAAAAAATGGTCAATTCCCTGAACCGCTCCTGCTGCTATCTTTTTCCTTTCAAAGTGCCAGAGCAAGTTTAAAATGGAGTATGTATATCTGGCCACTCGTATTCGAAGATACCCGTCTACTGAGGTGGCTAGCCAATCCCTATTGCAGAGGCTTGCTCAGACGCATTTGTGTTTATTCAACACCCACAGAGCTCACCTGTGGTTAATACAGCAACTGTGCTGAGCAGACCTTAGTTTTAATCTCTGGGAAAGAGCGTGTTATCCAGCACAATCCACAATTGGAACAAGGGAAGCCACCATGAGGGTTACGTCTATCCAATTTCACTCACAAGGCTTGGCTCAAGTCGTAGGATGGTTTTCAGGCACTTTCCAAAGGTGCCGCTGGAATTGTGCCCCTCCAGTCCGATAGCGTCACGAAGTCTCCTTCTTCCCTTCCTTCCTGACAAATCGACTATGGTCGATGGGTTATTTAGCACTTTTTCTAATGCTGTTTATGTATATGTATGTATAGCTGGCAACGGGTATTCCAGGGTACCTGTCCACTAGGGCAGCTAGCCAATCCCTATGGAAGACACTTGCTCAGGCGCATTAGTGTTTATTCAACACCCAGAGAGCCCACCTGTGGTTTATACTGCAACTGTGTTGGGCAGACAGTTTCTGGGAAAAGAGTGTGCTATTTAGCGTGAACCAGGCCAGCACGCTCAAGCCCTCGGCCATGATGACTTTTGACTTCGCGCTAGCACAGCTTTGGACGGCCCCCAAGGGTTCCGTCTACCCAATTTCACTCACAAGTCTTTGGGTCAAACTGTGGTATTGTTTTCAGGCACTTTCCAAAGGTGTCGCCCGCTGGGATCGACCTCTCAAATCTGATAATATTAGGAAGTAAATTGACTCTGGTGAGACTCGAACCCGGGTCTCGTGGTTAGAAAGAGAACGTTCTAACTAGTTGGCTACGTGCCCATACTAAAATTGAGTATTGTTATCATATTTGGACAGAATCTGCTCGGTACCCACGTCCCAGTTTCGGTAGAGCTCAAAAGCTTGTCTGGACGACAGACTGTTATCTACCCTGCGACCTCTGTCACATGAACGAGTTGTAACAGGCTTGTCCCTGCACTATAGCTATTTCCATGGAAAGTGTTTCGACGAATTGTAATCATTAGTACCACCAATTTTGATCTTCACGACCATGAACCGCCAAGCGATGCATATTTTAGCGAACCAAACCTCCATATTCCTTTGGCGAGAAGTAATTTCCACTCAAGCAGCTTCTTCCCGCCAACCACTGCTCTGTATCACCGACTCACAAGAGGATCTGTTCCCGATCGCTACAATCTCAACCTTTTCAATTCTAGGGTTAATTGTTATCTTCTACACCAATCAGCATAAACTGTGCCTCTTATTATGTAACCCTCTATTTCGAGTGGCTTGCACAGAGTGGACTTCAGTGTAAAGAAAACAGTTGCTACTTGCTGGAACAGACTCCGAACAAGAAGCTAAGCAAATCAATAAAATTTTAACCGCTTCATCTCATATTTTATATATCCTCCCCATCATCATAATCTGCACTCAGTTTATTTCTTACCCTTATACAACCAGTGCCATTCAGTTACCGTCGACATGGAGTGTCTGTTTTGCTTGTATTGACCAAACATTTAGTAAAATAAATAAGTATAGAGGATTAAGACTGTTGCAGACTGTTGATTGTGTTTAAATTGATCAGAAAGAATTTCAAGGTCGTGTTCTACGACATTCGTCCGCAACAATTATTTTGAACAAATACTTTGAACAAATCATGCAAATAAAGTGGAAAAAACAGGACAAAAGTTGAATGCATAACAATAACATCAATTTATATACAATTTAATATACAATGGCTTTAAGATTTGATGGATAAATGAGGATTAATGTATCTAATTGTGTATTGTGTTATTGTGAATGTTTGCGTGTGTTTGCAGGTATTGATTAGGTTTGTTCACATAATTAAACTGTTTGTTTGATCACGTACAAAAATGTTCGGTGTTGAGGTTGAATCGTTAGTGTATGTACGTAAGTGTGTTTATACAAATATCTAAAGCTGTTCAAAGTTGCGTACCTTTATCTGCTTGATGAAAAATAGATCGTTAGTTACTGATACTTGTAAGGTAGCGAGAAATATCACTTTGAAAGTATAGTAAGTGAAGTTTGAGAAATGTTCTAGAGAGAGATAGAGTGTGTTTGTGGATTGTTGAGGCAGAGAATGTTTTTTTGCGTGGCAAAGTCAGAGTTTTGACTGACGTGGAGTTGATGAGCTTCCCTCTAGGTGTGGAGGTCTGACTGGTGGATTGGACTGGAATTCGTCCTTTTATTTGATTTGGGAAATCAAAGTAGGCTCCCAGCGGCCTGACGGGAAAGCAGATTTTTGACCATGGATACACATTCTAGAGTCGTCTCGACCAATAACAAGCCGAGTTTCACAATGTGTGGTGTTGATTGGTCAAAGTTAATTCTTATAGAAGAGTCTATTTTTAACGGGGGTGAGTAGACAAACATTGACGATTCTATAAGACTATCGCCGAGATCCCCCAAAAAATACTTGAATTCCCTTTTGGGGCTTATCTAGAAATCATGTATTTTCACTTGTTTTTAATATATTTCTTACAAAGTAAAGGAAAAGGAGAAACCCCGAAAAGCATATATTAAGAGTAACGCTATTCCTTCGATCCCAGTTGCTTTTTCTTTAGAAACGTGAGGAAACAAATATCGATTTTATACCGAGTCTTATATTCTTCATGTAGGCGAGAAAAAAATCCTTCAGATGCTTATGTAGTTGAATAGTGGTAATAAAATAAACGTTCATATATATATATATATATATATATATATATATATATATATATATATATATATATAGTGGACTCTCCTATCGCGAACGATAAATGAGGGTCAGTAGTGGATGGTACCTTTGGTTTTACACTTATGCATGCTAGCAGGGGCTATTGTGGAGAAAATCAGGTAAGGAAAAGACATATTTCATTTGTGCTTTCTTAAGTGCAAAACTAGCCATGCCTTGATGCGGGCGACAAAGCCACACTGACAGATGAAATTTGTTAAAGCAGGATTTTGATGTCATCTCTGCTTCGGAGCTTGACGAAGCTTATCACGACACTATTCTTTCTCATTATATATATATATATATATATATATATATAGGGTATCCGTATTTGTGATTGAAATAATCCGTAAAAAATGCTATAAGCTATAATGTACCTAGTTTTTAGTATAGCTAAAATAACTCATTTCAGGTATTACTGTAAATCAGTTGGCAAATGTTTTCCGTGAACTGCAAAATTGTATTATCCTTTTGTATTGCTAATGATGGAGGACATGTGGAAACTTAAATAAAATTTCAATAAAACATTTAAAAATAGAGATTTACTTCTTTCTAATCCTTTTTACAAATTATTTCTATCGCAAATACAAATAAAGTTATAAATTTTTTAAAGTGCACACGAACTTTATGGGCACCCTGTACACACACACACACACACACACACACACACACACACACACACACACACACACACACATATATATATATATATATATATATATATATATATATATATATATATTTCTTATTGTTAATCGCACTTATCCCAAGAAGACTTTTTATTAGGACGATTTGCCAATCCCTGTTGCAGACTCATACCCAGTCACATTTGTGTTATTCAACATCTACAGCCCAGTTGTGTTTTAAACTGAAGCTATGCTGAGTAGACCTTGGTAACACTTTCGACAAGAGAGTGCATTATCTGACTCTATCAACAACCAAGATCAGCACGCTCAAACCTCAGCCACAATTACTTGTGACTTCGTGCTAGAATAACCGTCAAAGGCTCTAAAATAGTTCCGTCTACCTAATTTTACTTACAAGGCTTGGTTCAAACCGTGGTATGGTATTCAGGCACATTGCAAAGGTGTCGCTAGCTGGGATCGCCTTCTCCAGACTGATAACATCAAGAAGTCAATTTCCGGACAAATTGACGACTATCGACTAAATAGTATGTTAGTCTATTAGATAATGTCGTAATTGCGTAACCTATTTAAAAGTCATCTGCATTTTAGCTGTTATTTTTTCAAGTTTAAAGTTCTTGATATTGGGTTATGTCATTTGTTATAAAATTTAATTTGTTTTTATCAAGAAGTACAATCAAAAGCACAATTTTGCGTTCCTCGTTTTAAGGAGTATCTTATTTTAGAAGTTTGTTTGAGAAATAAAAATTGAAGAGACTGTCAAGTACATTGAATAATCTCGAGTTATTTAAATTTTCTCAATAAGGAAAATAAATTAAAAACTGCAGACAATTATCGACAAACTATTATCATGCAAAATCTACTAATTTGACACAATTAGACATAATCTTTGCCCGATGAAACCCGTCTTTGTCCCATTCATTCGCAAAAAGCCCAAGGGTCATAAGTTAATCACAGCCAACCAGTACTTATTTTGCGGTTAATATGTTCTGCGAAATTAAATTAACATTTTCAATATCGCTTTCATAATTTTTATTCATTTGAGTTGAAGAAACTGTCAATGTTAATTCGGCAAAAATAGATAGACAACAGCTCACATTATATTACACACATACACACAAATATATATATATATATATATATATATATATATATATATATATATAAATTCATGAATCATTCATACAAATAAACAAATATAGAGGTTAATGATTTAAATGTCGAGAATACATCGTCGCAAACAATATAAATAAGATACACCAACCCCGAACCTGTATATGAATGATATGATCCCCGTTTATAAATTCCAGTTGCATAAGGTCTTTTTAATTTTTTACAAGTTTTCGTCTGTTCCTAAACGGGGATGCTACCTGAATTTTACCAAAAACAAAATAATTTCCATGCCTGAAGATGACTAAATGCACAGTTGAAAGTACTTGCATATTAAAGAAAGACCTTATACAGCTTATATTTTTTCAAAACAAGGTTAATTACATTCATCGAGTGATTTGTAGGTTAATGCACCTTTAAAATTTTGTTTGCGAAAGGATTTCGCCATTTTATATCATTAATTGTATGAATGATTCATTGCAATTTAAATTGAACTGCACCATATATATATATATATATATATATATATATATATATATATATATATATATATATATCATTATTAAAGGATATTACATTCGAACATATGTAACGGGTACATAAGGGAATTCATGCTTCGATGCTGAAGACATTAGGTTTATAATATGCAGAAATTCATACACAGATGACCCCACATGACACAGTGGATAAAGGTGTTGGTTAGATCCAGTGACAGGACCCAAAGTGTGTGAGTTCAATACCTGGTTAAGGTGGTGGAGAACTTTCAGAGGGAAATTAACAGGAGATAACTGATGGCACGTGGAACTAGAATAGTCTACCCCAGTGAACGAAATAAAGGGTTCAGTTCGACATTCCAACCACCTGAAGAAGGCCGGAGTGTACAACGGCCGAAACGTTGTAATATATATGGCGACAAAGATGAGGACAATAGTCCGAATAATGTAAATAGTGTACATAATACCTCATCTCAGAAATATAGACAGATACTGAAGGGTGATAAATATGGCGACAAAGATGAAGACAGTAGTCTGAAAAATGTAAATATTGTAGGTAGGATGGAATAGTTTCGTTAGGCAACAATAAACTACAGAAGTACTCAAAATTGATCGCTGCATTTAAGTATTGCATTAATGTTTAAGCTTACCTTTTAAAAGTTCAACCATAATTCTTCTGCCATCACTTAATTTAAAGACGATTTGATGTACGTAGGTCCTTACTTTACTTTTATTACATGGGTGACTTTTGCTGAATTTCGCAATTAATTTCAGTTATTCCAAAATTTATTTCGCAGTTAATTTCAGTTATTCCAAAATGTATTTCCATGTCATAGAAAGTGCTCTCGTACAAAATATCGTTACAAAAATCACGTAACACGTCAAAAAAATTCGCAGTAATAAAAACTTGGGAATCCAAAATTTCACGATTGCGAGTCTGGAAGGGTTCCGTAATGTTTTTAATTTACTCACGGCGTCGGCCTGATTCCAAAATGTTCGGCCTCTCGGTGTAAAATTCAAAACACAGACAATTTTATTTTAAACACTGTATATATTTTTCATTTGAACATGAGCTGTTGAAAGTTAGAGAGTTGTGACCCTTTGATTGTTTTTATCAGACAAGATGGTGGAATCCGAAAGCAATCGCAGTAATGAAAATTTGGGAATCCAAAATTTCGGGATGACGGGTTCAGATCCGACTCAGAATGCTTTTAATTTGCTCGGGGCAGGGAGATTCTATTGGCCAG
>OZ010612.1:15336889-15409389 GCA_963932145.1 Acanthosepion lycidas | reverse complement strand
GATGCGAAAACTTCAAGAAGAGTTATTCCAAGGATTAAACAGAGCTTGATACTTTAATTCAATTTAATTTTAATAGTTATATTGAAGTTTTTGGCTCTTGATTTTGAAACATGAAAAGTCTTATGTAGCGAAGGAATCATATTTTAAAAAATAATTATATATATATATATATATACATATGTAATGAAAAACAAATCACTTTAATGTACCATTACGATAATTTATTTCACCTAAATCCCTTTTTAAGGATTCAGGATCATCAGGTAAATCTTCCAACAACGAAATGAGAAAAAAAATGGGATTAGAAATTGGTGGGTAGTGTAATTTTTGTAATTTAATAGAGGGGGTTGAGAGTGGTAGTTAAACAGACAATATAAAGTATAGGGAGGGGTTAATTTTATATCTCTCTTAAGTATGTTTTATATTGGAGTAGGAGGAGTGACAGAAAACTTGGCCTCTTTAGATGGTTAATAAAACGGAAATGAATTGTCGAAAATGTATACAAGTGAGCCTTACGGTAAAGAGAGGGATAGGGGGGAGGGGGAAAGAGAGATGGAGTTGTTATAATTTTGTTTTAACAAAATTATGTAAAAGATAGTTTACAATGTTTGATAGAAAATTCGATGTCTGAAAAAAATTTTGTTATTAACTTAAATATTTAATTTTTTAAGTAAGTAGTTTCAGGACTAAATATAACTATTATTGTAATAAACATATTTATCTAGGACATAAAGAAATATTTAAAATCTTAATAGTTTATTCACCCGACTAAAAAAAAAAAAAAAAAAAAAAAAAAAAATATATAACATCTATTTTAATATTCAAAATTAATTCATGAATGCAATTTATTTATTACATTGGTAAACTAAATTAAAGATTAGGTTTCATTATTTAATAATAGAATTTGAGGGTAATATTAATTTTCATTTATTCATATATGCCTCACAAATGCATTCATGTGAATTCCTACATACATACGATCATTAACAAGAAAAAAAAAAAAAAAAAAAAAAAACATTTGAGATAATTTACACAAAAATTCATTTATCCTCGTACAGAAACTATATATACATTTTACAATCTTTATCTATATTTCAAAATATATATAGATTTCACAGTTAAAATTTAATTTTATCAGTGTGATTTCGGAAGTGTTTCATTTTAAAGGAATTTAGCTAATATTATTACTATTATTAATAGTCAAATAATGGTATATTTAAATTTAAATCATCAATTTAGAAATGAAACTCCCTTCAGAAGAAAATAAAATTTAAACTATAGAATATTACAAAAGAAGGACATTACAAATAAAGAAAATAAATTAAAATGTCATTAGAAAGACCCAATATTTCATTTAAAATCAATTCATGCACGTACGCACATATATACATACACACACACACATATATATATACATATATACATACACACACACACACATATATATACACATATACATACGATCATTAACAAGTAAAAAAAAAAAAAAAAAAAAAAAAATTAAAAACCATAGAAACACTTTAGATAATTTACACAAAAATTCATTTAACCTCGCACATAAATTATATATACATTTTGCAATCTTTATCTATATTTTAATATTTGAAATATATATAGATTTCACAGTTAAAATTTAATTTTATCAATGTTATTTCGGAAGTGTTTCATTTTAAAGGAATTTAGCTAATATTATTACTATTATTAATAGTCAAAGAATGGTATATTTAAATTTAAATTTTAAATTTAGAAATGAAACTCCCTTCAGAAGAAAACAAAATTTAAACTATAGAATATTACAAAAGAAGGACATTACAAAATTAAGAAAATAAATTTAAAATGTCATTAGAAAGACCCAATATTTCATTTAAAATCAATTTATGTACGTACGCAAATATATACATACACACACACACACAAATACATATATATATATATATATATACATCCACACATACATATATACATCCACACATATATACACATATACATACATATACAATTCATATATCCATATACAAATCTATATATCAAAAAATTAATCTAACCATTTAATCATCCGTATATATATATACAGAGAGAGAGAGAGACATACTCATATACACATACACATTCTTAAATAGATATACATTTATATATAAGCACAAAACCCTACATACAAAACAAAATATAAAAAAAGAGCACACATATACATATATATATATATATATATACATATACATATGTACACTTACCAAATATAAATTAATAATTACGTCTATATACATATATAGATTACAAGTAGTTTAAAACCATAAAAACACACATGTTTAAGTACATGTACACACACATATACTTGTACATACATATATAATATACATATACATACAAAACAAACATTAAAACATTTATACATATACATCCACACCCATGCAGCATACACGTTAAAAAAATATAAAAAATATTCAGTATTCAAACATGCTTCATATTAGTAATACCTATACTCACACACGTGTATATCTATTTATACATATATATCCATACTACCATACATATGTGTCCACAATATAAATACATAGTTACACTTATCTATAATGTTCATATATATATATCTAAATAAGTTCACAAAAAAAAAAAAAAAAAATTTTAAGTTCCAACACATTAATCAAAGAGCACAGTGTCAGTATTTTCATATATTCATTTAAAACAATTTATATTTTCTATTTATATATCTACACATACTTTTTTAAACTGAGGTGATTTTTATGCCTACATTTACAAATCAACTCATTATGTCTGTTCAATAGTATGTCCGGATCCTTATGTTTTATAATTAGTATTTTTTCCATAATGCACAAATTGCATCGGTCTCTGCAATTAATATTATAAAACATAAGGATCCGGACATACTATTGAACAGACATAATGAGTTGATTTGTAAATGTAGGCATAAAAATCACCTCAGTTTAAAAAAGTATGTGTAGATATATAAATAGAAAATATAAATTGTTTTAAATGAATATATGAAAATACTGACACTGTGCTCTTTGATTAATGTGTTGGAACTTAAAATTTTTTTTTTTTTTTTTTGTGAACTTATTTAGATATATATATATGAACATTATAGATAAGTGTAACTATATATTTATATTGTGGACACATATGTATGGTAGTATGGATATATATGTATAAATAGATATACACGTGTGTGAGTATAGGTATTACTAATATGAAGCATGTTTGAATACTGAATATTTTTTATATTTTTTTAACGTGTATGCTGCATGGGTGTGGATGTATATGTATAAATGTTTTAATGTTTGTTTTGTATGTATATGTATATTATATATGTATGTACAAGTATATGTGTGTGTACATGTACTTAAACATGTGTGTTTTTATGGTTTTAAACTACTTGTAATCTATATATGTATATAGACGTAATTATTAATTTATATTTGGTAAGTGTACATATGTATATGTATATATATATATATATATATATATGTATATGTGTGCTCTTTTTTTATATTTTGTTTTGTATGTAGGGTTTTGTGCTTATATATAAATGTATATCTATTTAAGAATGTGTATGTGTATATGAGTATGTCTCTCTCTCTCTCTGTATATATATATACGGATGATTAAATGGTTACATTAATTTTTTGATATATAGATTTGTATATGGATATATGAATTGTATATGTATGTATATGTGTATATATGTGTGGATGTATATATGTATGTGTGGATGTATATATATATATATATATATATGTATTTGTGTGTGTGTGTGTATGTATATATGTGCGTACGTACATAAATTGATTTTAAATGAAATATTGGGTCTTTCTAATGACATTTTAAATTTATTTTCTTAATTTTGTAATGTCCTTCTTTTGTCATATTCTATAGTTTAAATTTTGTTTTCTTCTGAAGGGAGTTTCATTTCTAAATTTAAAATTTAAATTTAAATATACCATTCTTTGACTATTAATAATAGTAATAATATTAGCTAAATTCCTTTAAAATGAAACACTTCCGAAATAACATTGATAAAATTAAATTTTAACTGTGAAATCTATATATATTTCAAATATTAAAATATAGATAAAGATTGCAAAATGTATATATAATTTATGTGCGAGGTTAAATGAATTTTTGTGTAAATTATCTAAAGTGTTTCTATGGTTTTTAATTTATTTAATTTTTTTTTTTTTTTTTTTTTACTTGTTAATGATCGTATGTATATGTGTATATATATGTGTGTGTGTGTGTATGTATATATGTATATATATATGTGTGTGTGTGTGTGTATGTATATATGTGCGTACGTGCATGAATTGATTTTAAATGAAATATTGGGTCTTTCTAATGACATTTTAATTTATTTTCTTTATTTGTAATGTCCTTCTTTTGTAATATTCTATAGTTTAAATTTTATTTTCTTCTGAAGGGAGTTTCATTTCTAAATTGATGATTTAAATTTAAATATACCATTATTTGACTATTAATAATAGTAATAATATTAGCTAAATTCCTTTAAAATGAAACACTTCCGAAATCACACTGATAAAATTAAATTTTAACTGTGAAATCTATATATATTTTGAAATATAGATAAAGATTGTAAAATGTATATATAGTTTATGTACGAGGATAAATGAATTTTTGTGTAAATTATCTCAAAGGTTTTTTTTTTTTTTTTTTTTTTTTTTTTACTTGTTAATGATCGTATGTATGTAGGAATTCACATGAATGCATTTGTGAGGCATATATGAATAAATGAAAATTAATATTACCCTCACATTCTATTATTAAATAATGAAACCTAATCTTTAATTTAGTTTACCAATGTAATAAATAAATTGCATTCATGAATTAATTTTGAATATTAAAATAGATGTTATATATATTTTTTTTTTTTTTTTTTTTTTTTTTTAGTCGGGTGAATAAACTATTAAGATTTTAAATATTTCTTTATGTCCTAGATAAATATGTTTATTACAATAATAGTTATATTTAGTCCTGAAACTACTTACTTAAAAAATTAAATATTTAAGTTAATAACAAAATTTTTTTCAGACATCGAATTTTCTATCAAACATTGTAAACTATCTTTTACATAATTTTGTTAAAACAAAATTATAACAACTCCATCTCTCTTTCCCCCTCCCCCTATCCCTCTCTTTACCGTAAGGCTCACTTGTATACATTTTCGACAATTCATTTCCGTTTTATTAACCATCTAAAGAGGCCAAGTTTTCTGTCACTCCTCCTACTCCAATATAAAACATACTTAAGAGAGATATAAAATTAACCCCTTCCTATACTTTATATTGTCTGTTTAACTACCACTCTCAACCCCCTCTATTAAATTACAAAAATTACACTACCCACCAATTTCTAATCCCATTTTTTTTCTCATTTCGTTGTTGGAAGATTTACCTGATGATCCTGAATCCTTAAAAAGGGATTTAGGTGAAATAAATTATCGTAATGGTACATTAAAGTGATTTGTTTTTCATTACATATTAGCTCTGTCCTAACATTGAGCTCTCAGGATTTCATCCTCTTTGGATTTACCAATTCGGTTTACCAAGTTCCTTATAACTTAATTATATATATATATATATATATATATATATATATATATATATATATATATATATATTTAAAAGGAAGAGATTATAATAGTTCCAAAGAGAGAAAAGTATATATATTAAAAAAAAGAAAGAAACGGCAAAGGTTT
Organism: Acanthosepion lycidas; assembly: GCA_963932145.1. Classification (NCBI taxonomy): domain Eukaryota; kingdom Metazoa; phylum Mollusca; class Cephalopoda; order Sepiida; family Sepiidae; genus Acanthosepion; species Acanthosepion lycidas. The sequence continues at coordinate 15,403,661 of OZ010612.1, read as the reverse complement.
TTGGATGTAATGTGGATTTTTTAAAAATATATTATGCTTTATTTTCCATAATTTTACTACACGGGATTCTGGTCTCGCGACCGTCATCAGGTAAAGGGTTGAGATTTCCACATATTATTTAAAATAATATTAAAAATAATTAATTTGTTTGTCTTTTGTGTTTTTCAATGTTAAATATTCTCGATATGAGACATTCTCTTTTGTTGTGTTAGTAATCCGAATTTCTTTCTTGAACTGCCAGTGACGAGTTCTGCGCGAAGGGTCATAAAACAATTAAGATTGGTCCGAGAAAAATGATGAATTAGTTATCGGCATTCTTATCTTTTAATGTTTTAATGACCCATGTGTATTCTTAGATCTATTTCCATTTTCGTGTGTTTCTTTCAGCATGCGTGTATATATGTGTGTGTATATTCCCCCTCCATACATACAATCACTATGAGGAATTAGTAAACACATTTGTACACATACGCAAACACACACACACACCGTCCCACTACAAGTAATCAGTACATACACACACATATATATATATGTGTGTGTGTGTATGTGTTGTGTGTGTGTAAGTTATTGGTCAGAGCTGAATAACACCAGGAAAGATTAGTATTAAAAAGTGTTCAATAAACGAATGAAGAAAATAAAATGAAATAAAGATACCCACCTCCGATACAATTTCAATACTCATGTTTTACTCCCCCACCCCGCTTCTATTGCGCACAGCTTCGTGTGTTTATTTCTTTATTTATAAATAATAAAGCGTTAGAAAATTGTTTAGCCAGGATCCCCCGAAAATACCAAAAGGTTGAAATCAAGGTTGCATGAATGGCTGTTCTACATTTTTAAATTTATATCAACCCTTGTGCAAATAAATTGAAACAAAACGATTAATTCCGTTATTATTTACTTTTTTTTCGTATTTTTCAAATGAGACATGACCCAGTGGACATGTTAGTACTTCGTATGTCCATTCGACGAAGTCGTTCCTTGCTGGTTGACCACAGATTCTTGATTGGATTTAAATCAGGAGAGTTTCCTGGCTAGTCTATTTATCTCGGCCAGTTCATTATCTATCTATCTATCGATCTATCTATCTATCTATCTATCTATCGATCTATCTATCTATCTATCTATCTATCTATCTATCTATCTATCTATCTATCTATGTCCTTGTGCAAATAAATTGAAACAAAACGATTAATTTCGTTATTATTTACTTTTTATCGTATTTTTCCAATGAGACATGACCCAGTGGACATGTTAGTACTTCGTATGTCCATTCCACGAAGTCGTTCCTTGCAGATTGATAATAGATTCTGGATTAAATTTAATTCAGGACAGTTTCCGGGCCAATCTATCTATCTCAGCCAGTTCATATCTATCTATCTATCTATCTATCTATCTATCTATCTATCACAGCCTTTTCATATCTATCTATCTATATATCTATCTATCTATCACAGCCTTTTCATATCTATCTATCTATCTATCTATCTATCTATCTATCACAGCCTTTTCATATCTATCTATCTATCTACACACTTGTGCAAATTAATTGAAACAAATCGAATAATTCCATTATTATTCAATGTTTCGTATTTTTCCAATGCGACATGACCCAGTGCACATGTTAGAACTTCCTATTTCTATTCACGGCGTCGATCCTTGCAGTTTGACCACAGATTCTTGATTGGATTTAAATCAGGAGAGTTTCTGTGTCAAACTATTGTACTTTAATTTGCTCATTGGTAAGGCCTGTCAGTGTGTTCCTGAAGCGTTACAATATTCCACGCTTCCTTGACAATAGCCTTAGGACAACTAATCGACAGTCGAGACAATAGTGTCTGGGCGTGATAACAATCTGATGCAATCACAGATGACGCAATATTTTTCTAAGCCAAAGAAATTTGATCATATAACCCGAAAATAGATTCATGTTCCTGCACACCACTGCAAAGTTGCATGATATATTTTAGATGCATCAATGGGTGGGGGCTTCAGTGATGCACTGTCCACATCGCCGATTTCGGGTTTTGCATTATATTGGTTCAAACAGCAATCCCAACCTGACTCCGGAAGTGTCAGACCACCTCCTTGATAGCTTCATGCTACGCACCTTGACATTGCAAAGATAAGTTCAGATATGGCTAGGATTGCGACCGTTCTTAGATCAAGGAACGCCAGCCAATGAAAAACAAGGCTTTTCGCGCTCCCTCTCCTATATACTGTTGTTTTTTTGTTTTTTGTTTTTTTTTGTTTTTTTTACTTCATCCGGTTTCGATTCGAGTAACTTCTCCCGGAATCCATAACGCGGTAAGCTGATCTCTTTCTTGCATAGTTTAATCCAATGTTTTAGACGTTTTTAAATACTAATCCCATAACAATATTAACTATTTAACTAAACCTAGACGCGTACTATCCTATATTAGCAACTTCTGCTTCGCCAACATTAGTTTAACTTAACAGATAAAGTAGCGTTTCTAACAATAAAAAATATTCTTTATTCTTACTATCATATAAATCTTTAAGACTGCAGTTGCCTTATACTCTTAATCAAAAGAAATGACCTGGTCTGAGAAAAAAAAAATACCGATCATACCCTGTCATTCCAGGGGGTCTAATGCTGACCGTATGGTGACAGAAAGGAAATTAAAGCTGTTGTTTCAATTAATTTACACAAAGCTGTGTCTATCTCAATCTATTCATATCTATCTCAACCTGTTCATATCTATCTATCTATCTATCTATCTATCTATCTATCTATCTATCTATCTATATATCACAGTCTGTTTATATCTATCTATCTATCTATCTATCTATCTATCTATCTATCTATCTCAGTCTGTTTATATCTATCTATCTATCTATCTATCTCAGTCTGTTCATATCTATCTATCTATCTATATATGTATCTATCTATTTATCTATCTATCTATCTATCTCAGTCTGTTCATATCTATCTATCTATCTATCTATCACAGTCTATTCATATCTATCTATCTATCTATCTATCTATCTATCTATCACAGTCTATTCATATCTATCTATCTATCTCAGTCTGTTCATATCTATCTATCTATCTATCTATCTATCTCTCTATCTATCTATCTATCTATCTATCACAGTCTGTTCATATCTATCTATCTATCTATCTATCTATCTCAGTCTGATCATATCTATCTATCTATCTATCACAGTCTATTCATATCTATCTATCTATCTATCTATCTATCACAGTCTGTTCATATCTATCTATCTATCTATCTATCTATCTATCTCTCTATCTATCTATCTATCTATCACAGTCTGTTCATATCTATCTATCTATCTATCTATCAGAGTCTATTCATATCTATCTATCTATCTATCTATCAGAGTCTATTCATATCTATCTATCTATCTATCTATATCGAAAATAGATTCATATTACTGCACACCACTGCAAATGACTTAATCTGAGGACAAAAATAGAAATTGATTACACCCTGTTACTTCAGTGGGTCTAAAACTGACTGTATGGTGAAAGAAAGGAAACTAAAGTGGTTGTTTAAATCAATTTGCACAAAGGTGCATAAACATAGATAAGTGTGTGTGTGTGTGTGTGTGTGTGTGTGTGTGTGTGTGTGTGTGTGTGTACTTAAAGCAATTGCGAAAAGGTTTAATGGATTTCTTTTTCATAAGTTGCATTGTGGAAAATAAGTCAATGACGCAAAATATTAAGATACCTTAAGCCAAGTGTCATACGCCATACACGCTTGGGTGTATGGCGTATGATGATATACCGTGAAACAAAATAAACCTAAATCCTGATCTACAAACTGATTTCTTACAAAGAATACATATTCTATTCGTACGAACCTATCCTAAAAATCTTGTCGGCATTAAATAACCCATTAAGGTGTTGATATGCCGTAAAACAAAATAAACCTAAATCCTGATCTACAAACTGATTTCTTACAAAGAATACATATTCTATTCGTACGAACCTATCCTAAAAATCTTGTCGGCATTAAATAACCCATTAAGGTGTTGATATGCCGTAAAAGAAAGTTAAGCAACGAAGCAACATACTTGCTTTTATAATGTGACCCCTCTTTATAGGACATACTTTACAATTAAATACATCTTCAAACATGTTTTTTTATCTCCATTATCAGCAACGTACAAAATTTTAGATGAGTGTAGAGATTTCATCCTGTTGGGTGTAGTAAGCCTATTACGAGCGATCTGACTAAAATGAAGATTTTGTTTCAAAGAGAAGGAAAGCCCGGAGAGTGCTTAAAACCGATGAACAAAGAAATCCTTTGAAAAGGGAGGCTTTGAAGAGGGGTTCTTTACAAAATACATTAAGAATCATTGGATATTTTTGAATGCGGTATTCGGCGAAAAAAAAAATCTTTTACAAGGATTTGACAGATATCCTTAGGCGACAAAGTTAAATTACTTTATTATGTACAACACGCCTTTGATTATGGCCTTACACAAATTTAAGGTGTTCAAATATTGCCTGAACCCCCAAAATGGAATCGTTGATATTTTAAGGAAATACCTAAGTTATCTCTGTATTGTAGCAGATTTTTGAGGCGATATCATTCGACACAGCAGTCAGTCGTTTCTAGAAATTCTCCTTCCAGCCATATATAAGGAGTCGAGGAACCAATTTGCCAGTTACATGCGGCACCTGTTTATATTGAGGTCGAGAATTCAGTGATTGGTTGAGGTGTGACGAAAAATTTGCATGACGTTAGCTTATACATACACGAGTCACGCGCGCGTTTGCTTTCGTTTCTGACGAATGAGACACTGATAAGCCGCCATCTTCTTCCCTTCAAATCAGGATGAATTTTAAGAATCAAGAAACTGCGCCCTGATATCGCAAACCTTCTCAGTCATATGACAAAACGCACAATTCAGCTGGAAGTAGGTGTCAGCCCATATAAATTCAGTGACAAAAAATTGATAGTTAAATAAATATGACACATATATATATATATATATATATATATATATATATATATTTTAATTAATTCATTGAGTCTAGAAGAAACCTCAATAGAATGCAGAAAGCACTGGACGGCCGTTTCGTACTACATGAAGTACTCATCAGCAGTGCGCATCCACTACAGAGAATTGAAACCCGGACAGCTACATAGACAGGCAAAAGTCATACCAACTGTACCAACAGGCCTTGGTGGCAAAGAAGTAGCGAACTAGACTCGATATGGCGCCGCTCGTTCACATATTCCGTGGTGGAACTCATCCAAGTTCCTTAACCCATAGGACTGTGCCCCTGAGAGCCACGACTACCATCACCAAGTCGCTCCATCCAGAGCATTAGAAGCTGGTTCAAGCAAGAATATACAAATGATTAAGAAGGATTTGAGATAATTAAGTAATTCATTGAGTCTAGAAGAAACCCCAACAGAATGCAGAAAGCACTGGGACTCATAAGCATCCGCTACCGTAAATTGAATCCCGGACAGGTACATTGGCAGGAAAACGTCATATATATATATATATATATATAACATCATCCACAATATATATATATATATATATATATATATATATATATATATATATATATATATATATATATATATCCACAATATATATATATATATATATATATATATATATATATATATATATATATATATATATATATATATATCCACATATATATATATGTATATATATATATATATATATATATATCCACAATATATATATCATCCACAATATATATATATATATATATGTAAGCAAATATATGGATATAGATCCGACAGTATGAAGAAAAATATACGGGAAAAAACAAACAAACATCCTTATATGCAATTATGCTGTTTTAATGTTAATATGTCGACGTCGGACGTTTCGGTCAATAAACCATCTTCAGGACATAATTTCATAATATTCAAATTTAGGAATACGTTTTCACAGCGTCGCAAACGTGGTGACAACGTGACCATGTTTAAAACGAAACGCTGATCGCATAAAACTTTTAGTTATCTGTTTGGATATGTCTTGTTCTTGTGTCCATCGTTTTTTGTCATGTTAAGTTTGATAATGTTATTTATATTTTATATTTTATATTGAATATGTCCTGAAGATGGTTTATTGACCGAAACGTCCGACGTCGACTTATTAACATTAAAACAGCATTATTGCATATAAGGATTTTTGTTTGTTTTTTCCCGTATATTTTTCTTCATATATATATATATATATATATATATAATCTTATAAGTAATTATACTCGTCTGGAAAAACCTTAGATGTTTTGGCTTGTAACTGAACAAACTAATACCAAAGGAAAAATAAGGGATAAAAAAAAGAAAGAACTAGAAACATGTAATTCAGGCGAAAACAATCGACCAGAATTCAAGCTCAGAGTCCAAAGAAAAAATCCTCCAACACGAGTAAAGCAAAAATAACTAAGCAAAGTGTTCAATACACTAAGTAGAGCAAATCTAATTATGAATCTAAAGAGCCAGGTAAACCTAACTAGGTTTCACCTACGCGGGTCGCCAGGGTACCCTGATGATCCGCATAGGTGAAACCGAGGTAGGCTTGTCTGGCTCTATAGGTTCATAGTTGTATATATATATATATATATATATATATATAAAAATCCACTACTTTCTTTTTTTTTAATTTGTCCTTCTCTTTTAATAATCCCCGACCAAGGGTATCGGACCCAATATATATATATATATATATATATATATATATATATATATATATATATATATAAGTCGTCCATAAAGTTCGTGTGCACTTTATAATATTTATAACTTTATTTATATTTGCAATAGAAATAATTTGTAAAAATGATTAGAAAGAAGTAAATCTATGTTTTTTAAGGTTTTATTGAAATTTTATTTAAGTCTCCACATGTCCTCCATCATTAGCAATAAAAGGGTAATACGATTTTGCAGTTCACGGAAAACATTTGCCAACTGATTTACAGTAATGCCTGAAATTACATTAGTTATTTTAGCTATACTTAAAACTAGGTCCATTAAACTTTATAGCATTTTTTACAGATTATTTCTATCGCAAATACAAATAAAGTTATAAATTTTTAAAGTGCACACGAACTTTAATGACACACTGTATATATATATATATATATATATATATATATATATATATATATATATATATATATATATATATATATATATATAAAACTATGTATATGTGTAATTCCTTCATTCTATTAAGATTGCTGAAAATTTCAACTTAATTTCGTTAGAAATCACCTCATTTCATGCCATGTAATGTGTTCAAAACCTCAAATTAAGGGTCTAGTAGATTTTGCTATTTGGTAATAATGACAAAAATTAGCCCAGAAATCGGAATATAAAATGGAATTTTATTGGACGAAGTCTTCTTAATCTTGTGTGCAAAGTTATTTTTAAAACGGAAGGTTTCCATTTTTTTTTTTTTTTTTTTTTTTTTTTTGCATGAGTGATATCTCTGACTTTTATAGATGTATTTTCCCATAAAGTATTATATACATGTGGCAGTCGTTCACAAGCTTTTTTTTTTCTCTCTGGGCCGCATTTTCAGAAAGAATATTTGTTCGCGCTTCTCCAAATTCTATAAAAAGTACATTTTCAAGAAAAGGACTAATTTCGAGTTAAAAACAAAGTGAGTCAAAATTATGTTAACACTAGTAAGAGAGGATTTTGGTTCACTTCTTCTGTGTTCTTGAGGACACCTGACCCAGTGGATAAATACGTTGGTTTGATCCAGTGACTAGATTTAAAGACTTGTGAGTTCAATCCCAGACCACAACGGAGGTGAACAGTTGAGTGAAATGGAAACAACTTAGGCATCCGGAAGAGGCATGACACGTGGAACTAGATTAATCTACCCCGGTGGACGAAAAATAGGGTTCGATTCGGAATTCGAATCACGTGAAGAAGGCCAGAGCGTACAACGGCCGAAGCGTTGTGAATATGGCAATGAAGATAAGGATAACAGAACAAATAATGTAAATAATGCAAGTAATCATAATACCTCATCTTAGAAATCCAATCACCTGAAGAAGGCCAGAGCGTACAACGACCGAAATGCTGTGAATATTACAATGAAAATGAGGATAACAGTCCGAATAATATAAATAATACAAGTAATCATAATACCTCATCTCAGAGATCCCATCACCTGAAGAAGGCTGGAGCGTACAACGGTCGAAATGTTGTGAATATGGCAATGAAGATGAGGATAACAGTCCAAATAATGTAAATAATGCAAGTAATCATAATACTTCACCGCAGAGATATAAACAGATAATTCATAATAATATTTTAAATTTTTAAATCATATTTATTTTTGGCATATGAAACTGTTTCTAAAATCATTGATTTTTTTGTAATTCTGTCGCACCTGCTATCCTCTTCCGCCGCACCTGCCATCCTCTTCCACCGCATCTTCTAGCTTCTTCTGTCGCACCTTCTATCTGCTTCCGCCGTACCTGCTATCCTATTCCGCCGCATCTACCATACTCTTCCGTTGCACCTGGTAGCCTCTTCTGCTGCATCTGTAGCCTCTTCCGCAGCACGTGCAATCCTCTTCGACCGCATCTGCTATCCTCTTCCGCAGCACGTGCTAGACTCTTCTGCCGCACCTGCCATCCTCTTCCGTCGCACCTGCCATCCTCTTCCGCCCACCCGCTATCCTCTTCCGCCGCACCTACCATACTCTTCCGTCGCACCTGGTAGCCTCTTCTGCCGCATCTGCTAGCCTCTTCCGCAGCACGTGCTATCCTCTTCCATCGCATCTTCTAGCCTCTTCGTCGACCTGCTATCCTCTTCCGCTGCACCTGTTATCTTCCATCGCACCTGCCATCCTCTTCGACCACATCTGCTAGCCTCTTGCGCCGCACCTGATAGCTTCTTCCGCCACATCTACGAAAAGAGCCGAACCGTTTGGGAACCAGTGAACTAGAGTGAGTCAAGGTTAAATTGTTTGTTTGTTTGTTTGGGTTTTATGGCATATCAACCACTGTGGGTTATTTAATATATATATATATATATATATATATATATATATATATATATATATATATATATATATATATATATATATATATATGCCAAATATATGAATTTTAAATGCCTATTTTGTATGGAACATTTTTAACAAGCTAGAGCTTATTTGATTGTACACTGCAAAATAATCCTAGGTATTTTTGTTTAAGTCAAGAATTTCTATTTGATAAGGACAATTTATTTGCAAAATAGTAAAAGGTAGGCTATGTTGTTTACACATCAGTCTACATCTTTGAAAAGAGACCAATTCTTTTTAGAAAATCCAATATAATTTTTGGTTCAGTTTTTGAAAATAATTTCTTCATGTTCTTGATTGATTAATTGTTTTGTTTAACGGCATCTGAAACTTAGTGGTCACTTTATGCCGAAAATGATTTTGAGTGACTTTTAAAGTCAAAAACGTATAGCTGGCAAAATTATGGGTTCAAAAACGTATAGCTGGCAACATTATGGTTTCAAAAACATATAGCTGGCAAGATTATTATTTCAAAACGTATATCTGGCAACATTATGGTTTCAAAAACGCATAGCTGGCAATATTATGGTTCCAAAAACGGATAGCTGGCAACATTATGGTTTCAAAAACACATAGCTGGCAACATTATGGTTCCACAAACGGATAGCTGGCAACATTATTGTTTCAAAAACGGATAGCTGGCAAGATTATTGTTTCAAAAACGTATAGCTGGCAACATTATTTTTCCGAAAACATTATCTGAGGCGTTGTTGTTGGATGTAGTTTATCTCCGTACCCAGGACGCGGATGTAGTTTATCGCCGCACCCAGGACCCGGATGTAGTTTATCGTCATACCCAGGACGTCAAGGTTAAAAGAATAGAGCAAAAGCTAGTGGAAGGAAAATATGTACAACTGTCACGAGAAGAAATCAATACATTAAAGAATAACGAACCAAAACGTACAAAACACCCCCTCCTACTCTCATCAATAATTTTTTATACTTCAAGAATTTGACCTCAAGAAAAATATTTCCGAAAAAGAAACCATGATCTGGATTAAAGCAGTGGCAACACATACCGTGAACTCATTAGAAAAATTTAGTGTAATTAATAAATATTAAACACATCAAATACTTCGATATTCAGTTACAGCAAATTGATCATAAGGATACAGAACATGCTTAGCTCCCTTTGCTGGATATAATCACGTGGGTCATATGTCAGCCATGCGGTGACGTCACTCGATAAATGACGAAAGAAGCAGTCAATTTCAGTTCGTTTCACAGCAGCAAACTCAAGGGTTGCTTTTATTTTAGGCCGGGCCCTGCATGCCACGTGCATAGGTTAAATCCGCCTACCCAGCAGCTTACAAGTCCATGGTGACGTTTCCCTTTGGGAATATATATTAATTCCAGCTCGCAGTCTTCAATTTGGGAAAACCAAAGTCTTTCTGTTTCCCGTTCGTGGAATATGTCCTCGCCTGGGATATAGATAAATCCGGCCCGTTTCAATCTGGAATCCTAAACGTGGCTTCTATAGATAGAGGAGAAGTATCCCCATCATAGTAATTTTTGTTTCTCCTTTCACTATACTTTGATGTGTAGATATATGTGGTATGTTGTTCTCTGTGTGGGACATGTATATATAGTTTTGTGTATGCCTTAGTGATATAAAAGCTTCTCTGACAACAAAGAATGTTCGTCATTCCTTATCCTTTCGGTCAGTACGTCCCACCCAGTGAACTACAGTGTTATTATATTAAAGAATATAATAATGCCCATAATGGGGAAAATAAAAATCGAGAAATAAAATCTCTCTTCTGTAGCTCTCTCCTGCTGCAAGGAAATTGAACATAGACGGGGTTGAAAACCAGAAAATTAACCTAAACGCAAGAGACTTTTTTTCTTAATTAACCTCATTAGACATTGATTTTCATATAGATGCTATACATAGCCTTAAACAAGTTTATAAATATCTAAACTGCCCGTTGTATCTAACTGCATTTTTCAGATTGATGCTTCGGGTGAATGAAGCCAGTAAACAGTCGTTACAGAACAACGAAAGGACTATACAAAATAACAGAAATCACATCACGATATCAATCCCCCACCATCTTTTGAACAGGAGTAGAGGTTTATCCCTTGTTTCCTGTTTAGGATTGGGCTTCTGGTTCCTTCTAAAGTCTACTTCAACTCTATATTTCTAAGGTCTCCAGCTAAACTCTGAAATGTTATTTAATTATTTCCTTCCTTCAATAGGTGTAGGTAGGTTTTTTGAATAGGAGTAGAGGTTTATCCCTGGTTTCCTCCAGTATATGTCTATATTTCTGACATGAGGTATTATGTACACTATTTATATTATTCGGACAATTGTTATAATCTTTCTTGCCATATATATCACAACGTATCGACCGTTGTACGATTCGGCCTTCTTAACGTGGTTGGAATCAACGGTGCCATGTGTCATCAAATACATATGGCACAGTGGATAAAGGTGTTGATTAAATCTAGTGAACAAGACCAAGAGCGTGATTTCAAAAGCCGGTTAAGGCGTTGTAGAACATGGAGAGGGAATTAACAGGAGATAACTGAAAACAGACATCCATTAGGCATGGCACGTGGAACTAGAACCGTCTAAACCAGCCAGAGAAATGAGGGGTTCAGTTCGACATTCCAAGCAACTGAAGAAGGCCTCAGTGTACAACGGCCAAAACGTAATGATAAATATAGCAACAAAGATGAGGACAATAGTCCGAATAATGTAAATAGTGTACATAACACCTCATCTCAGAAATATAGACAGATACTGAAGGGCCGAAACGTTGGAATATATATGGCGACAAATAGACGACAATCGTCCGAATAATGTAAATAGTGTACATAACAACTCATCTCAGAAATATGGGCCGAAACGATGGGATAAATATGGCGACAAAGATGAGGACAGTAGTCCGAAAAATGTAAATAGTGTACATAATACCTCATCTCAAAAATATAGACAGATACTTAAAAGCCGAAACGTTGTAATAAATATGGTGACAAAGATGAGGACAATAGTCCGAATAATGTAAATAGTGTACATAATACCTCATCTTAGAAATATAGACAGATACTGAAAGGCCGAAACGTTGGATTAAATAGGGCGACAAAGATGATGACAATAGTCCGAATAATTTAAAAAGTGTACAGAACACCTCATCTTAGAAATATAGACAGATACTGAAAGGCCGAAACGTTGGATTGAATATGGCGACAACGATGAGGACAATAGTCCGAATAATGTAAAAAGTGTACATAACACCTCAGCTCAGAAATATAGACATATACTGAAAAGCCGAAACGTTGCATTAAATATGGCGACAAAGAGGAGGACAATAGTCCGAATAATGTAAATATTGTACATAATACCTCATCTTAGAAATATAGACAGATACTGAAAAGCCGAAACGTTGGATTAAATATGTCGACAAAGATGAGGACGATAGTCCGAATAATGTAAAAAGAGTACAAACACCTCAACTCAGAAATATAGACAGATACTGAAAAGCCGAAACGTTGCATTAAATATGTCGACAAAGATGAGGACAATAGTCCGAATAATGTAAATAGTGTACATAATACCTCATGTTAGAAATATAGAGAGATACTGAAAAGCCGAAACGTTGGATTAAATATGTCGACAAAGATGAGGACAATAGTCCAAATAATGTAAATATTGTACATAATACCTCACCTTGGAAATATAGACAGATACTGAAAGGCCGAAACTTTGGATTAAATATGGCGACAAAGATGATGACAATAGTCCGAATAATGTAAATAGTGTACATAACACTTCATCTTAGAAATATACACAGATAATGAAAAGCCGAAACGTTGGATTAAATATGGCGACGAAGAGGAGGACAATAGTCCGAATAATGTAAAAAGTATACATAATACCTCATCTCAGATATATAGACAGATACTGAAAGGCCGAAACTTTGGATCAAATATGTCGACAAAGATGAGGACAATAGTCCAAATAATATAAATATTGTACATAATACCTCATCTTAGAAATATAGACAGATACTGAAAGGCTGAAACTTTGGATTAAATATGTCGACAAAGAGGAGGACAATAGTCCGAATAATATAAATATTGTACATAATACCTCATCTTAGAAATATAGACAGATACTGAAAAGACGAAACGTTGGATTAAATATGGCGACAAAGAGGAGGACAATAGTCCGAATAATGTAAAAAGTATACATAATAACTCAGCTCAGAAATATAGACAGATACTGAAAAGCCGAAACGTTGGATTAAATATGTCGACAAAGATGAGGACAATAGTCCGAATAATGTAAAAAGTGTACATAACACCTCAGCTCAGAAATATAGACAGATACTGAAAAGCCGAAACGGTGGAGTAAATATGGCGACAAAGAGCAAGACAATGGTCTGAATAATGTAAAAAGTGTACATAATACCTCATCTTAGAAATATAGACAGATACTGAAAAGCCGAAACGTCGGATAAAATATGGCGACAAAGAGCAAGACAATAGCCCGAATAATGTAAAAAGTGTACATAATACCTCATCAAAAATATATATACAGATACTGAAAGGCCGAGACGTTGGATTAAATATGTCGACAAAGAGGAGGACACTAGTCCGAATAATGTAAATATTGTACATAATACCTCATCTTAGAAATATAGACAGATACTGAAAGGCCGAAACGTTGGATTAAATATGGCGACAAAGATGAGGACAATAGTCCGAATAATGTAAATATTGTACATAATACCTCATCTTAGAAATATAGACAGATACTGAAAAGCCGAAACGGTGGATTAAATATGTCGACAAACATGAGGACAATAATCCGAATAATGTAAAAAGTGTACATAATACCTCATCTCAGATATATAGACCGATACTGAAAGGCCGAAACGTTGGATCAAATACGTCGACAAAGATGAGGACAATAGTCCAAATAATACAAATATTGTACAAAATTCCTCATCTTAGAAATATAGACAGATACTGAAAAGTCGAAACGTTGGATTAAATATGTCGACAAAGAGGAGGACAATAGTCCGAATAATGTAAATAGTGTACATAATACCTCATCTCAGAAAAATAGACAGATACTGAAAGTCCGCAAAGTTATATTAAATAGGGCGACAAAGAGGAGGACAGTAGTCAGAATAATGTAAATAGTGTACATAATACCTCATCTCAGAAATATAGACAGATACTGAAGGGCCGAAACGTTGTAATAAATATGGCGACAACGATGAGGACAATAGTCCGAATAATGTAAGTAGTTTGCATAATACCTCATCTCAGGAATATAGACAGACACGGAAGGGCAAAAACGTTGGAAATAAATATGGCGAGAAAAGATGAGGACAATAGTCCGAATAATGTAAATAGTGTACATAACACCTCATCTCAGAAATATAGACAGATACTGAATGGCCGAAACGTTGTAATAAATATGGCGACAACGATGAGGACAATAGTCCGAATAATGTAAGTAGTTTGCATAATACCTCATCTCAGGAATATAGACAGACACGGAAGGGCAAAAACGTTGGAATAAATATGGCGAGAAAAGATGAGGACAATAGTCCGAATAATGTAAATAGTGTACATAACACCTCATCTCTGAAATATAGACAGATACTGAAGGGCAGAAACGTTGTAATAAATACGGCAACAAAGATGAGGACAATAGTCAGAATGATGTAAGTAGTTTGCATAATACCTCATCTCAGGAATATAGACAGACACGGAAGGGCAAAAACGGTGGAATAAATATGGCGAGAAAAGATGAGGACAATAGTCCGAATAATGTAAATAGTGTACATAATACCTCATCTCAGAAATATAGACAGATACTGAAAGTCCGAAACGTTGGATTAAATACGGCGACAAAGATGATGAAAACAGTCCGAATAATGTAAAAAGTGTACATAACAACTCAGCTTGGAAATATAGACAGATACCGAATAGCCGAAACGTTGGATTATATATGGCGACAAAGATGAGGACAATATTCCGAATAATGTAAAATGTGTACAAACACCTCAGCACATAAATATAGACAGATGCTGAAAAGTCGAAACGTTGGATTAAATATGTCGACAAAGATGAGGACAATAGTCCGAATAATGTAAATAGTGTACATAATACCTCATCTCAGAAATATAGACAGTTACTGAAAAGCCGAAACGGTGGATTAAATATGGCGACAAAGATGAGGACAATAGTCCGATTAATGTAAAAAGTGTACAAACACCTCAGCTCAGAAATATAGACAGATACTGAAGGGACGAAACGTTGGAATAAATATGGCAACAAAGATGAGGATAAAAGTCCGAATAATGTAAATAGTGTACATAATACCTCATCTCAGAAAAATAGACAGATACTGAAAGTCCGCAAAGTTATATTAAATAGGGCGACAAAGAGGAGGACAATAGTCAGAATAATGTAAATAGTGTACATAATACCTCATCTCAGAAATATAGACAGATACTGAAGGGCCGAAACGTTGTAATAAATATGGCGACAACGATGAGGACAATAGTCCGAATAATGTAAGTAGTTTGCATAATACCTCATCTCAGGAATATAGACAGACACGGAAGGGCAAAAACGTTGGAAATAAATATGGCGAGAAAAGATGAGGACAATAGTCCGAATAATGTAAATAGTGTACATAACACCTCATCTCAGAAATATAGACAGATACTGAAGGGCAGAAACGTTGTAATAAATATGGCAACAAAGATGAGGATAAAAGTCCGAATAATGTAAATAGTGTACATAATACCTCATCTCAGAAAAATAGACATATACTGAAAGTCCGCAGAGTTATATTAAATATGTCGACAAAGAGGAGGACAATAGTCAGAATAATGTAAATAGTGTACATAATACCTCATCTCAGAAATATAGACAGATACTGAAGGGCCGAAACGTTGTAATAAATATGGCGACAACGATGAGGACAATAGTCCAAATAATGTAAGTAGTTTGCATAATACCACATCTCAGGAATATAGACAGACACGGAAGCCAAAAACGTTGTAATAAATATGGTGACAAAGATGAGGACAATAGTCCGAATAATGTAAAAAGTGTACATAACACCTCAGCTCAGAAATATAGACATATACTGAAAAGCCGAAACGTTGGATTAAATATGGCGACAAAGAGAAAGACAGTAGTCCGAATAATGTAAATATTGTACATAATACCTCATCTTAGAAATATAGACAGATACTGAAAAGACGAAACGTTAGATTAAATATGTCGACAAAGATGAGGACAATAGTCCGAATAATGTAAAAAGTGTACAAACACCTCAGCTCAGAAATATAGACAGATACTGAAAAGCCGAAACGTTGCATTAAATATGTCGACAAAGATGAGGACAATAGTCCGAATAATGTAAATAGTGTACATAATACCTCATCTTAGAAATATAGACAGATACTGAAAAGACGAAAAGTTGGATTAAATATGGCGACAAAGAGCAAGTCAATAGTCCGAATAATGTAAAAAGTGTACATAATACCTCATCTTAGAAATATAGACAGATACTGAAAAGCCGAAACGTCGGATAAAATATGGCGACAAAGAGCAAGACAATAGTCCGAATAATGTAAAAAGTGTACATAATACCTCATCAAAAATATATATACAGATACTGAAAGGCCGAGGCGTTGGATTAAATATGTCGTCAAAGAGGAGGACACTAGTCCGAATAATGTAAATATTGTAGATAATACCTCATCTTAGAAATATAGACAGATACTGAAAAGCCGAGACGTTGGAATAAATAAGGCGACAAAGATGAACACAATAGTCCGAATAATGTCAATATTGTACATAATACCTCATCTTAGAAATATAGACAGATACTGAAAAGCCGAAACGTCGGATTAAATATGGCGACAAAGATGAGGACACTAGTCCGAATAATGTAAATATTGTACATAACACATCATCTTAGAAATATACACATATACTGAAAAGCCGAAACGTTGGATTACATATGGCGACATAGAGGAGGACAATAGTCCGAATAATGTAAATATTGTACATAATACCTCATCTTAGAAATATAGACAGATACTGAAAATCCGAAACGTTGGATTAAATATGGCGACAAAGAGGAGGACAATAGTCCGAATAATGTAAAAAGTGTACATAATACTTCATCTCAGATATATAGACAGATACTGAAAGGCCGAAACGCTGGATTAAATATGACGACGAAGAGGAGGACAATAGTCCGAATAATGTAAAAAGTGTACATAACACCTCAGCTCAGAAATATACACAGATACTGAAAAGGCGAAACGTTGGATTAAATATGTCGACAAAGATGAGGACAATAGTCCGAATAATGTAAGCAGTGTACATAACACCTCAGCTCAGAAATATACACAGATACTGAAAAGCCGAAACGTTGGAATAAATAAGGCGACAAAGATGAGGACAATAGTCTGAATAATGTAAATAGTGTACATAACACCTCATCTTAGAAATATACACAGATACTGAAAAGCAGAAACGTTGGATTAAATATGACGACAATGAGGAGGACAATAGTCCGAATAATGTAAATATTGTACATAATACCTCATCTTAGAAATATAGACAGATACTGAAAGGCCGAAACTTCGGATTAAATATGTCGACAAAGAAGAGGACAATAGTCCAAATAATGTAAATATTGTACATAATACCTCACCTTGGAAATATAGACAGATACTGAAAGGCCAAAACTTTGAATTAAATATGGCGACAAAGATGATGACAATAGTCCGAATAATGTAAATAGTGTACATAATACTTCATCTTAGAAATATACACAGATACTGAAAAGCCGAAACGTTGGATTAAATATGGCGACAAAGAGGAGGACAATAGTCCGAATAATGTAAAATGTATACATAATAACTCAGCTCAGAAATATAGACAGATACTGAAAAGCCGAAACGTTGGATTAAATATGTCGACAAAGATGAGGACAATAGTCCGAATAATGTAAATTTTGTACATAATACCTCATCTTAGAAATATAGACATATACTACAAACCCGAAATGTTGGATCAAATACGTCAACAAAGATGAGGACAATAGTCCAAATAATATAAATATTGTACATAATTCTTCATCTTAGAAATATAGACAGATACTGAAAGGCCGAAACTTTGGATTAAATATGTCGACAAAGATGAGGACAATAGTCCGAATAATGTAAATAGTGTACATAACACCTCATCTTAGATATATACAGAGATACTGAAAAGACGAAACGTTGGTTTAATTATGGCGACAAAGATGAGGACAATAGTCCGAATAATGTAAATAGTGTACATAACACCTCATCTTAGATATATACAGAGATACTGAAAAGCCAAAACGTTGGATTAAATATGGCGACAAAGATGAGGACAATAGTCCGAATAATGTAAAAAGTGTACAAACACCTCAGCTCAGAAATATAGACAGATACTGAAAAGCCGAAACGTTGGATTAAATATGTCGACAAAGATGAGGACAATAGTCCGAATAATGTAAATAGTGTACATAATACCTCATCTTAGAAATATAGACAGATACTGAAAAACCGAAACGTTGGAATAAATAAGGCGACAAAGATGAGCACAATAGTCTGAATAATGTAAATAGTGTACATAACACCTCATCTTAGAAATATACACATATACTGAAAAGCCGAAACGTTGGATTACATATGGCGACAAAGAGGAGGACAATAGTCCGAATAATGTAAATATTGTACATAATACCTCATCGTAGAAATATAGACAGATACTAAAAATCCGAAACGTTGGATTAAATATGGCGACAAAGAGGAGGACAATAGTCCGAATAATGTAAATAGTGTACATAATACTTCATCTCAGATATATAGACAGATACTGAAAGGCCGAAACGTTGGATCAAATATGTCGACAAAGATGAGGACAATATTCCAAATAATATAAATATTGTACATAATACCTCACCTTAGAAATATAGACAGATACTGAAAGGTCGAATCTTTGGATTAAATAAGCCGACAAAGAGGAGGACAATATTCCGAATAATGTAAATATTGTACATAATACCTCATCTTAGAAATATGGACAGATACTGAAAAGCCGAAACGTTGGATTAAATATGGCGACAAAGATGAGGACAATAGTCCGAATAATGTAAATATTGTACATAATACCTCATCTCAGATATATAGACAGATACTGAAAGGCTGAGACGTTGGATTAAATATGTCGACAAAGATGAGGACAATAGTCCGAATAATGGAAAAAGTGTACATAACACCTCAGCTCAGAAATATACACAGATACTGAAAAGCCGAAACGTTGGATTAAATATGTCGACAAATATGAGGACAATAGTCCGAATAATGTAAGAAGTGTACATAACACCTCAGCTCAGAAATATACACAGATACTGAAAAGCCGAAACGTTGGATTAAATATGTCGACAAAGATGAGGACAATAGTCCGAATAATGTAAATAGTGTACATAACACCTCATCTTAGAAATATACACAGATACTGAAAAGCAGAAACGTTGGATTAAATATGGCGACAAAGAGGAGGACAATAGTCCGAATAATGTAAATATTGTACATAATACCTCATCTTAGAAATATAGACAGATACTGAAAAGCCGAAACTTTGGAATAAATAAGGCGACAAAGATGAGGACAATAGTCCGAATAATGTAAAAAGTGTACATAATACTTCATCTCAGATATATAGACAGATACTGAAAGGCCGAAACTTTGGATTAAATATGTCGACAAAGAAGAGGAAAATAGTCCTAATAATGTAAATATTGTACATAATACATCATCTTAGAAATATAGACAGATACTTAAAAGCCGAAATGTTGGATTAAATATGTCGACAAAGATGAGGACAATAGTCAGAATAATGTAAAAAGTGTACATAACACCTCAGCTCAGAAATATAGACATATACTTAAAAGCCGAAACTTTGGATTAAATATGTCGACAAAGAGGAGGACAATAGTCCGAATAATGTAAAAAGTGTACATAATACCTCATCTCAGATATATAGACAGATACTGAAAGGCCGAAACGTTGGATCAAATATGTCGACACAGATGAGGACAATAGTCCAAATAATATAAATATTTTACATAATACCTCACCTTAGAAATATAGACAGATACTGAAAGGCCGAAACTTTGGATTAAATATGTCGACAAAGAGGAGGACAATAGTCCGAATAATATAAATATTGTACATAATACCTCATCTTAGAAATATAGACAGATACTGAAAAGCCGAAACGTTGGATTAAATATGGCGACAAAGATGAGGACAATAGTCCGAATAATGTAAATATTGTACATAATACCTCATCTCAGAAATATAGACAGATACTGAAAAGCCGAAACTTTGGATTAAATATGTCGACAAAGATGAGGACAATAGTCCCAATAATGTAAATAGTGTACATAACACCTCATCTCAGAAATATAGACAGATACTGAAAAGCCGAAACTTTGGATTAAATATGGCGACAAAGAGGAGGACAATAGTCCAAATAATATAAATATTGTACATAATACCTCACCTTAGAAATATAGACAGATACTGAAAGGCCGAAACTTTGGATTAAATATGTCGACAAAGAGGAGGACAATATTCCGAATAATGTAAATATTGTACATAATACCTCATCTTAGAAATATAGACAGATACTGAAAAGCCGAAACTTTGGATTAAATATGTCGACAAAGATGAGGACAATAGTCCGAATAATGTAAATAGTGTACATAACACCTCATCTTAGATATATACAGAGATACTGAAAAGCCGAAACGTTGGATTAAATATGGCGACAACGATGAGGACAATAGTCCGAATAATGTAAATAGTGTACATAACACCTCATCTTAGATATATACAGAGATGCTGAAAAGCCGAAACGTTGGATTAAATATGGCGACAAAGATGAGGACTATAGTCCGAATAATGTAAAAAGTGTACAAACACCTCAGCTCAGAAATATAGACAGATACTGAAAAGCCGAAACGTTGGATTAAATATGTCGACAAAGATGAGGACAATAGTCCGAATAATGTAAATAGTGTACATAATACCTCATCTTAGAAATATAGACAGATACTGAAAAACCGAAACGTTGGAATAAATAAGGCGACAAAGATGAGCACCATTGTCTGAATAATGTAAATAGTGTACATAACACCTCATCTTAGAAATATACACATATACTGAAAAGCCGAAACGTTGGATTACATATGGCGACAAAGAGGAGGACAATAGTCCGAATAATGTAAATATTGTACATAATACCTCATCGTAGAAATATAGACAGATACTAAAAATCCGAAACGTTGGATTAAATATGGCGACAAAGAGGAGGACAATAGTCCGAATAATGTAAATAGTGTACATAATACTTCATCTCAGATATATAGACAGATACTGAAAGGCCGAAACGTTGGATCAAATATGTCGACAAAGATGAGGACAATATTCCAAATAATATAAATATTGTACATAATACCTCACCTTAGAAATATAGACAGATACTGAAAGGCCGAAACTTTGGATTAAATAAGCCGACAAAGAGGAGGACAATATTCCGAATAATGTAAATATTGTACATAATACCTCATCTTAGAAATATGGACAGATACTGAAAAGCCGAAACGTTGGATTAAATATGTCGACAAATATGAGGACAATAGTCCGAATAATGTAAGAAGTGTACATAACACCTCAGCTCAGAAATATACACAGATACTGAAAAGCCGAAACGTTGGATTAAATATGTCGACAAAGATGAGGACAATAGTCCGAATAATGTAAATAGTGTACATCACACCTCATCTTAGAAATATACACAGATACTGAAAAGCAGAAACGTTGGATTAAATATGGCGACAAAGAGGAGGACAATAGTCCGAATAATGTAAATATTGTACATAATACCTCATCTTAGAAATATAGACAGATACTGAAAAGCCGAAACTTTGGAATAAATAAGGCGACAAAGATGAGGACAATAGTCCGAATAATGTAAAAAGTGTACATAATACTTCATCTCAGATATATAGACAGATACTGAAAGGCCGAAATGTTGGATTAAATATGTCGACAAAGATGAGGACAATAGTCAGAATAATGTAAAATGTGTACATAACACCTCAGCTCAGAAATATAGACATATACTTAAAAGCCGAAACTTTGGATTAAATATGTCGACAAAGAGGAGGACAATAGTCCGAATAATGTAAATAGTTTACATAACACCTCATCTCAGAAATATAGACAGATACTGAAAGGCCGAAACGTTGGATCAAATATTTCGACACAGATGAGGACAATAGTCCAAATAATATAAATATTTTACATAATACCTCACCTTAGAAATATAGACAGATACTGAAAGGCCGAAACTTTGGATTAAATATGTCGACAAAGAGGAGGACAATTGTCCGAATAATGTAAATATTGTACATAATACCTCATCTTAGAAATATAGACAGATACTGAAAAGCCGAAACGTTGGATTAAATATGGCGACAAAGATGAGGACAATAGTCCGAATAATGTAAATATTGTACATAATACCTCATCTCAGAAATATAGACAGATACTGAAAAGCCGAAACTTTGGATTAAATATGTCGACAAAGATGAGGACAATAGTCCGAATAATATAAATAGTGTACATAACACCTCATCTCAGAAATATAGACAGATACTGAAAAGCCGAAACGTTGGATTAAATATGGCGACAAAGAGGAGGACAATAGTCCGAATAATGTAAATATTGTACATAATACCTCATCTTAGAAATATAGACAGATACTGAAAAGCCGAAACTTTGGAATAAATAAGGCGACAAAGATGAGGACAATAGTCCGAATAATATAAAAAGTGTACATAATACTTCATCTCAGATATATAGACAGATACTGAAAGGCCGAAACTTTGGATTAAATATGTCGACAAAGAAGAGGACAATAGTCCTAATAATGTAAATATTGTACATAATACATCATCTTAGAAATATAGACAGATACTTAAAAGCCGAAATGTTGGATTAAATATGTCGACAAAGATGAGGACAATAGTCAGAATAATGTAAAATGTGTACATAACACCTCAGCTCAGAAATATAGACATATACTTAAAAGCCGAAACTTTGGATTAAATATGTCGACAAAGAGGAGGACAATAGTTCGAATAATGTAAAAAGTGTACATAATACCTCATCTCAGATATATAGACAGATACTGAAAGGCCGAAACGTTGGATCAAATATGTCGACACAGATGAGGACAATAGTCCAAATAATATAAATATTTTACATAATACCTCACCTTAGAAATATAGACAGATACTGAAAGGCCGAAACTTTGGATTAAATATGTCGACAAAGAGGAGGACAATAGTCCGAATAATATAAATATTGTACATAATACCTCATCTTAGAAATATAGACAGATACTGAAAAGCCGAAACGTTGGATTAAATATGGCGACAAAGATGAGGACAATAGTCCGAATAATGTAAATATTGTACATAATACCTCATCTCAGAAATATAGACAGATACTGAAAAGCCGAAACTTTGGATTAAATATGTCGACAAAGATGAGGACAATAGTCCGAATAATGTAAATAGTGTACATAACACCTCATCTCAGAAATATAGACAGATACTGAAAAGCCGAAACTTTGGATTAAATATGGCGACAAAGAGGAGGACAATAGTCCAAATAATATAAATATTGTACATAATACCTCACCTTAGAAATATAGACAGATACTGAAAGGCCGAAACTTTGGATTAAATATGTCGACAAAGAGGAGGACAATATTCCGAATAATGTAAATATTGTACATAATACCTCATCTTAGAAATATAGACAGATACTGAAAAGCCGAAACTTTGGATTAAATATGTCGACAAAGATGAGGACAATAGTCCGAATAATGTAAATAGTGTACATAACACCTCATCTTAGATATATACAGAGATACTGAAAAGCCGAAACGTTGGATTAAATATGGCGACAACGATGAGGACAATAGTCCGAATAATGTAAATAGTGTACATAACACCTCATCTTAGATATATACAGAGATGCTGAAAAGCCGAAACGTTGGATTAAATATGGCGACAAAGATGAGGACTATAGTCCGAATAATGTAAAAAGTGTACAAACACCTCAGCTCAGAAATATAGACAGATACTGAAAAGCCGAAACGTTGGATTAAATATGTCGACAAAGATGAGGACAATAGTCCGAATAATGTAAATAGTGTACATAATACCTCATCTTAGAAATATAGACAGATACTGAAAAACCGAAACGTTGGAATAAATAAGGCGACAAAGATGAGCACCATAGTCTGAATAATGTAAATAGTGTACATAACACCTCATCTTAGAAATATACACATATACTGAAAAGCCGAAACGTTGGATTACATATGGCGACAAAGAGGAGGACAATAGTCCGAATAATGTAAATATTGTACATAATACCTCATCGTAGAAATATAGACAGATACTAAAAATCCGAAACGTTGGATTAAATATGGCGACAAAGAGGAGGACAATAGTCCGAATAATGTAAATAGTGTACATAATACTTCATCTCAGATATATAGACAGATACTGAAAGGCCGAAACGTTGGATCAAATATGTCGACAAAGATGAGGACAATATTCCAAATAATATAAATATTGTACATAATACCTCACCTTAGAAATATAGACAGATACTGAAAGGCCGAAACTTTGGATTAAATAAGCCGACAAAGAGGAGGACAATATTCCGAATAATGTAAATATTGTACATAATACCTCATCTTAGAAATATGGACAGATACTGAAAAGCCGAAACGTTGGATTAAATATGTCGACAAATATGAGGACAATAGTCCGAATAATGTAAGAAGTGTACATCACACCTCATCTTAGAAATATACACAGATACTGAAAAGCAGAAACGTTGGATTAAATATGGCGACAAAGAGGAGGACAATAGTCCGAATAATGTAAATATTGTACATAATACCTCATCTTAGAAATATAGACAGATACTGAAAAGCCGAAACTTTGGAATAAATAAGGCGACAAAGATGAGGACAATAGTCCGAATAATGTAAAAAGTGTACATAATACTTCATCTCAGATATATAGACAGATACTGAAAGGCCGAAACTTTGGATTAAATATGTCGACAAAGAAGAGGACAATAGTCCTAATAATGTAAATATTGTACATAATACATCATCTTAGAAATATAGACAGATACTTAAAAGCCGAAATGTTGGATTAAATATGTCGACAAAGATGAGGACAATAGTCAGAATAATGTAAAATGTGTACATAACACCTCAGCTCAGAAATATAGACATATACTTAAAAGTCGAAACTTTGGATTAAATATGTCGACAAAGAGGAGGACAATAGTCCGAATAATGTAAATAGTTTACATAACACCTCATCTCAGAAATATAGACAGATACTGAAAGGCCGAAACGTTGGATCAAATATTTCGACACAGATGAGGACAATAGTCCAAATAATATAAATATTTTACATAATACCTCACCTTAGAAATATAGACAGATACTGAAAGGCCGAAACTTTGGATTAAATATGTCGACAAAGAGGAGGACAATTGTCCGAATAATGTAAATATTGTACATAATACCTCATCTTAGAAATATAGACAGATACTGAAAAGCCGAAACGTTGGATTAAATATGGCGACAAAGATGAGGACAATAGTCCGAATAATGTAAATATTGTACATAATACCTCATGTCAGAAATATAGACAGATACTGAAAAGCCGAAACTTTGGATTAAATATATCGACAAAGATGAGGACAATAGTCCGAATAATATAAATAGTGTACATAACACCTCATCTCAGAAATATAGACAGATACTGAAAAGCCGAAACGTTGGATTAAATATGTCGACAAAGATGAGGGCAATAGTCCGAATAATGTAAAAAGTGTACATAACACCTCAGCTCAGAAATATAGACAGATACTGAAAAGCCCAAACGTTGGATTAAATATGTCGACAAAGATGAGGACAATAGTCCGAATAATGTAAATAGTGTACCTATCACCTCATCTCAGAAATATTGACAGATACTGAAGGGCCGAAACGTTGGAATAAATATTGCGACAAAGATGAGGACAAAAAGTCCGAATAATGTAAATAGTGTATATAATACCACATCTCATAAATTAAGACAGATATTTTATTTATATATATATATATATATATATATATATATATATATATATATATATATATAGATATAGATATATATATATATATATATATATATATATATATATATATGTGTGTGTGTGTATGTGTGTGTGTGTCTGTCTATATTTCTGATATGGGGCGTTGTGTACACTATTTACATTATTCGGACTTTTCTCCTCATCTTTGTCGCCATATTTATTACAACGTTTCGACCGTTGTACACTCCGGCTTTCTTCAGTTGGTTGGAATTTGGAACTGAACCCTTTGTTTCGCTCACTGGGGTAGACTGTTTCAACCACTTTAATATGGCCGGAGCGTACAACGTCGGAAACATTGCAATAAATATGGCGACTAGAATGAGGACAATAGTCCGAATAATGTAAATAGTGTACATACGAGATCTGTCTGAAAAGTAACAGGATAAGTGTCAAAAAAATTTATTTCAAATCCGAACAAGAAATTACATTGTTTCCTCTTAGTCCCCTCCTCGAATCTAATGTTTTTCTGACACGTTTCTATACATCGCTGGAAGGATTCTTTTTGGAAGTTTCCCCACATCCGTCGTTACGTGCCTCTTGATGTCCTACACGCCAACAAATCGGGTACCCTCGATGATTACCTTGAAGTTGGGGAAAAGAGACAAAAGTCGCGCAGAGTAGAGATCTGGTGCATGCGAGGGTTGCTCCAATACAGTGATGTTCTTCTTGGTTGGGCTGTTCATTTCTGTGATATACAAAGTAATATTTGTTTCGGTTCAGAATAATTCAACTGTAAATCGGCTATTTTTTCTCAAATAACGTTTCATAAAAGTGGATTTTATTTTTAAACGGTGTTTAATAAACAGAATTATCTTGCGTTGGCAGATTTATCAATATGGACGTTTCTATGGATTTTGCTGATAATTAGGAAAAAATAATCCCGATTCGATTTTAAATACAGGAAAATATTTGGTTTATTGGAAATATTAGCTTTGAATTAGAACAACAACAAAAAAAAACAAGAACAAGCAGAAGAAGAGAAGAAGAAGAACATTAACAACAACAACAACAACAAGAATAAAAACAAGAACAAAAAAGAAGAAGAATAACAACAGCAACAACAAGGAGAACAAGAACAAAAACAACAAGAATTAGAAGAACAACAACAACAAAAAGAGCAAAAAACAACAACAGCAAGAATTAGAAGAACTGCAACGGGAGCAAAAACAACAACAACAACAAGAATTAGAAGAACAAGAACAACAACAAGAGCAAAAACAACAACAACAAGAATTAGAAGAACAAGAACAACAACAACAAGTGCAAAAACAACAACAACAAGAATTAGAAGAACAAGAACAACAACAAGGCAAAAACAACAACAAGTATTAGAATAACAAGAACAACAACAAAAACAAGAGCAAAAACAACAACAACAAGAATTAGAAGAAGAACATCAGCAACAAGAGCAAAAACAACAACAACAGCAAGAATTAGAAAAACAAGAACAACAAGAGCATAAACAACAACAAGAATTAGAAGAACAAGAACAACAACAAGAGCTAAAACAACAACAACAACAACAACAATTAGAAAAACAAAAACAACAACAAGAGTAAAAACAACAACAACAAGAATTAGAAGAACAAGAACAAAAAGAGCTTGCGTAAATGATTGTCAGAATAGGGATTAGGAGAAAGAGCTAAAAGACAAACCTTCCTAAGGGCTGCAAGGGACAGGACGTTGTGGAGAGCTATTATTATTATGAAGAAACACGGCACATTTAAGAAGAATCTAATTATATTTATATCTATCTCAATTTATATCTATATATTAGAATGTCTGTTTATATCTAAGTCTGTTCATTATCTATCTACCTATCTATCTATGTCATAAGTTCAAATCTATCTATCTATCTATCCTAGTGTGTTCATTATCTGTCTGTTTGTCTATCTATATATCAGTATCTATCAACCTACCTACCTACCTATCTACCTACCTACCAAAGTCTGTTCATTATCTATCTACCTATCTCTCTCTTAAGTTCAAATCTATCTATCTATCCTAGTGTGTTCATTATCTGTTTGTCTATCTATCTATCTATCTATCTATCTCTTTTAATACATATAGATTTCCTTCAATTTTTAGCTATCTCTACGTATTTATTTGGAGGTATCATTAAGAATTTATTTCATCGAATATTTACCTAAGAGATTCCAGGTGTAATTCCAGATAGATTTCCCAGAAGATTTCCAGATTTTTTTGAAATAATTGTTTGCTTTTGCAAAATTGCTGGAAAAGATTCAGACGTGATTTCTTTTCTTTTCTTTTTTTTAATATAACCTCATTGTTATTTTTATTGCTTTATTGTTGTAATCAGCTCTAAGCCAACCTTTCCCGGTACAGCTGGGCCCACTACTCCCTAATATTTATAGAACCTATGCTTCTATTAGCAAAGACTAGTTTTCTGGAGCATCCGTGCAGAATCAAAATGACATCGGTAACAGAGGAAAATAATGGTCGCACAAGAAATCTAACTATCCGAAGAAAGAAAGAAGACATGTTTTGGTGTTGTTACATCATTTTCGGAAACATTCCACTCTAAAATAAATCGGACCGAGAACTTTCGTCAATCGCGATGAAAGGCTGTCTCCTAACTGATGTCCGATGCCTTGAGCGCGTATTAAACTCAACTCAGTCCACAAGTTGAACACGATCCATCCCTGGAAAAATGGTCAGTTCCCTGTACGACTCCAGGAATTACCTGACTCCTCTTGATTTCCTTAACATTTACAAGAACCTGATAAGGTCAAAAATGGAGTACAGCTGCCATATATATGGCTTATTGGGAATATTAGCTTGGAATTAATCCTGCAATTAAGACATGGCAACAAGAAGAAGAAGAGATTGCGTAAATGATTGTCAGCACAGAGATTAGGAGAGATAGCAAAAAGCCAAACCTTACTAATAGCTACAATGGACAGGACGATGTGGAGAGCCATTATTGACCATGTTCTGGACGGAGACGCAACTTTTAAGAAAAAGCTCTAAATATATTCATATTGTTTCTATCTATCTATCTATCTATCTATCTATCTATCTATCTATCTATCTATCTATGTCTCTTCATTATCTATTACCCTACCTACCTAATTTTGTTCATTATCTATCTATCTATCTATCTATCTATCTATCTATCACAGCCTTTTCATATCAATCTATCTATATTGGTCTGTTCATATCTATCTATCTATCTATCTATCTATTTCAGTGTGTAACTTATCTATCACATTCTCTTCAGATCTATCTATATATCTATCACAACCTTTTAATATCTATCTATATTGGTCTGTTCATATCTATCTATCTATCTATCTATCTATCTATCTCAGTCTGTTCATATTTATCTATCCATCTATATATCTATCTATCTATCCTGATCTGTTCATATCTATCCATCTATATATT
This sequence comes from Acanthosepion lycidas, assembly GCA_963932145.1. Taxonomy (NCBI): domain Eukaryota; kingdom Metazoa; phylum Mollusca; class Cephalopoda; order Sepiida; family Sepiidae; genus Acanthosepion; species Acanthosepion lycidas. The sequence continues at coordinate 15,373,836 of OZ010612.1, read as the reverse complement.
TATCTATCTATCTATCTATCTTGATCTGTTCATATCTATCTATCTAGATATCTACCTACCTACCTAGCTATCTATCTCGACGATAAAGTCCAAAAGCGTTTCTGCTTCCTTGTGAGGAGATGAATTATTTTCCTCCTTACAGCCCCTACCTAACTGACGAGACGTCGCAAGACTCTTGAGGCTCTATCGCTATTTCCATGGAGAGTGTCCAGCTGAACTTCAGTCCTTAATTCCAGCCTAACCTTCAGGGCCGGTGCCCGCCATGCAAGGCGCATCGTAGCGAACCACCGTCATTCCCTTTCTGTTCCCGTGGTGAGATGCAAGTTTCTCCTGAGTAGCTTCTCTAAAAAAAATGAAAGATAGATAGATAGATACACAGACAGACAGATAAATAGATAGATAGATAATGAACAGACTAAGATAGATACATACTAAGGATAGATAGAGAGATAGATAGAGAGTAAGGAAATATAAGATAGATAGATAGATAGATAGATAGATAGATAATGAACAGACTAAAATAGAAAGGAAATATAGATAGATAGAAACAATAGAAAGAGATAGAAAGAAGGATAATATTAGGTTGGTGCAAAAATAATGACGTAATAGTGTCGTTTTTAGACGTTAAAAATACGTCAAAAAACGACATTGTTACGTCATTATTTTTGCACCAACCTAATATATATATATATATATATATATATATATATATATATATATATATATATCTCAATTAACAATCTGTACGATTGATTTATGGATATGAACAGCGTGAGATAGGTATTAATAGTAATAGCCTCAGATCGATATATATATATACATATATATATATGCATGGATATTAACAGACTGAGACAAAAGAAGGAAACAAAGAGAGAAGAGAGGGTTGTGATAGAGAGAAGACGCGATATCCGCTCGTCTGAACCCACTTGTGCGCTGCATGCTGACTGCCGTCTCTTTATTGATCAAGCACTCATAACTGCAAGTATAAATAACTCACAAAGCGACTCTCATTATCTCTATTCCATCTCCTCCGTTCCTCCCGGCTTCCTTTCATCCACCACCACCACCTCCTCCTCCTTCTTCTTTCGGCGCCTGTCTTTTTTCTTTCGGTTCGCCATTCATGTTCACAGAATACTTAACACAAATAAGGATATGTTAAGCAGCCTTAGCTATTGTGTTCCTCCATTCTCCCTGCGTCTCTTTTCAGTTCGTGTCCCTGATTCCCAAGGTTGACGTCTCATTCTTTCTGTACGATCCGACGAACGGGTCTATTTCGTGTCGCAGCATCTTATTGCTTGCTTTTTAATCACCTGGACATGTTACAGACTCTCAAGTTCTCGTTTTTTTTTGTTTTTTTTTTCTCGTTTTTTCTCGTTCTTTCTTGCTGAAAGTCTCGTTTGTCGTTGGCTTCTCTTTCTCTGTCTTTCTTTGGTTTTCTTCATATCCATTCTTTTTTTTTTTTTTTCATTGTTATATTCTCGTTTTTTTTTTCTCGTGTTTTCTCGTTGGATATCTCATTTGTGTCTCGTCACTTTCTTTTCTCTCTCTCTCTCTCTCTCTCTCTTCTTTTCTTGTTTCCTTTTTCTTTCTTATCCTCACCTTCTCCTCCATTTATATCTTATTTAAAACCTCCATTGAGTCAATAGTATTATATCCGGTTTTCTCTCTCTTCTTTCTATCTATTTCCTTTTCTTTTTTCATTTTTTATTCTCTTTCTTCCTTTTCTTTTTTCTTGCTATTTACTTCTTTTTCATATATTTCTTTTCCTTTCATCTTTCAATATATTATCTTTCTATTTTTGTTTCGTTCTTTTGACTTCTTTTCACGAACGCTTGCATTATTTAAGGATTCAAATCTAAAATGGAGCAGTTAATATATTAAGAATTTCAATTTATATACCAAAATAAAGCCGAAGATATCTTACATAGCAATTTCTAATGGTAACTAACAAAAATATCCAAGCCATTATGTAAGAGATCAAATATCCAAAGTAGAAATGAATGTGTTTATAAATTTAATTTTATTTATTGAAATAAAGCAGAAACAGTCTCATATAGCAATTTCTAAAGCTGAAAACGTTTCTTTATAATTATTCATTCATTTTTATCTCCATTGTCCTATTCTCATTTTTTTTTCTCGTTTTTTCGCGTTGGATATCTCGTTTGTGTCTCGCCATTTTTTTCTGTCTCTGCTTTTATTGTTTTTGTTCTCTGTTTTCATATTTTCGCTTGTTTTTTGTTTTTTTCCCGTTATTTATCTTTGGAAGATTCTAATGTGTCTACAGTCGCTATCTGTTTTTTTTTTCTCTTTCTTGCTCTTTTTTTTTTTCTTTTCTTTCTTTCTCCTGACCTCCAATAATAATAATAATTTCTTTTTATTGATGGATTGGATTTTACATTAATTTCCATTGTTGCGTTCTTCTTGTTTCTTTCTTTTCATGTTCTTTTTTTTTTCTTTCTTTTGTTCATTTTCTTTTTTCTTCATTTTTTCTCTTTCCGTTTTTTCTTTATTTTCTTTTCTCCCTTTCTTCTTTTTCTTTTTTCTACTTTTTCTTTTTTCTTCTTTATTTTCTTTTTCTTGTTTCTTTTTAATTTTTAATTTTTTCTTTGTTCTTCTTTTTCTTCTTTTTCTTCTTTTTTTTCTTTTTTTCTTTTTTCTTTCTCTCCTTTCTTTTTTTTTCTTTTTGTTCTTTTTCTTTTATCTTCTTTTTTCTTTTTCTTTTTTCTACTTTTTCTTTTTTTGTTCTTTTCTACTTTTCGCTTCTTTTTTTTCTTTTTCTTCCTTTTTCATTTCCTCTTGTTTCCTCATTCTTTTTTCTTTTTCCTTTGCTTTTTTTTCTTTCTTTTATTTTTCCTATTCTTCTTTCTCTTTCCTTTTATCCTTCAATATATTTTCCTTTTTTTTTTTTTTTTTTTGTCTTGTTTGTCGTCTTTTTTCCTCGTTTCAATTTTTTTTTCCGTTAATTCTTCAATTTTTCTTTTTCGTGTTTTTTTTTTTCTCATTTCTTTTCCCTTTTTTCTCTTTTATTTTTCTTTTATTTCTGTTTTTTCTCATTCATTTGCGCTTTTCCTTTTCATTTTTCTTTTCCTTTTTCTTTCACTTCTTTCGGGTTTTCTTATTCTTTTCTCGATTATTTCTTTGACTTCCTTCGATTTTTTTTGTTTCTTTTAATCTTTATCTTCATTTGAATATTTCTTTTATTGTTTCTTTTGATTGTGTTTTCTTTCTTTTCTTTTCCTTGTCCTCTTACCCTTTTCTCTCAGTTTTCTTCTTTTTCTTTTCTTTTTATGTGCCGTGTCCCTTCAGGACGTAGGCGATCATGGCTCTCCACTACCCTCTATCCTTTGTAGCACTCAATGAGTTTCACGCTCCCCAGACTACGTTTTGTCACCACTTGCTTAAGCCCGTCAGGGATGTATTGCCTTGCTTTCCTTTGTCTCTTTTTTCACTATATCCGAGCTGTGAATATCAGACTCTCCAAGCCTTCTTTTCTCTTATATTTCTTCCTTTTTATTTCGTTTCCTTTTCCCCTTCATTTTTTCTTCTATTTCTTCATTTTTTTTTCTTGCCCTCATTTGTAAGAAATGTTCGACGAGTAGGGCCGAACGATTTTGGAATGCGTGATCAAGAGACACGTTATTTATTTTTCGGTCAAATGTCATTAGTAAGAGAAGACACGTAATGAATGATGCTATCAACTAAGTACACGTTATGTGCTGATGTAGCTTTGATGGGTAAAAGCATATGGAAAGCAACAAACAATCATTTACTTTCAGTTCCTTTTTCTCTGACTTTTTTTCGACCACAGTCCCTATCACCGTTCTACATACAAACACAACGAAGGTCCTCATGTACAGAATCCGTCCTTGGTATGATGATAAACTACATCCGCGTCCAGGGTAAAACGATAAACTACATCCGCGTCCTGGGTAAGACGATAAACTACATCCAGCAGCAAGGCCTCTGATCAGGAGGTTTTGAGGAGTATGAAACCACTTCTTAATTGCTGGTGTTCCCAGATCCACCCTGACCTGCGGTTGTAGCACCTGTTAGAGTCCCAGCTATGGGTAAATAGTTAACACCCAAACTTGTGTAAAAGTAGGTTTTAATGCCAGAGATACTTTCTAGTAAAAAAAATTATTACTAGCAATAATTTTTGAAAGAAAAATTATCATTAGCAATACTTAAAAAAATACCTGTAATACAAACAGCTATAGATTATTAAGAAATTGGATTGTACTCTAAAATATGAGTAATTGAAAAATGGTTCAAATATATATGTCTACATACACACCTTTTTTTCTAAACTATCGCTATGAATCTATTTCAAAAATTTTGTTGGCATTAAATGACTCACTGAGGTTGATATGCCATAAAACAAAAAAAAAAACAAAAAAAAAAACAACCTCATCTACAGAATAGCGAATTGTATTTTATTTTCAATATACTGTCAACATACTATGATAACAATAGCCAATACAGCCAATGTTTTTGTTAATTACAAATATAAATTGCTATATAAGACTTCTTAGGCTTTATTTCAGTCAAGAAAATTAATTTTTTCTAACACATTCACTACTAAATTGGATTGGTAAACCATTACATAATGCCTTCAATGTTTTTGTTATTTACCATTAGACATTGCTATAGAACAATATTTGGACCTTATTTTGGTAACTGGAATTAAATTTATTAATATAATCCCCGCAACGTTGAATATATCAACCCTTACATAATACCATCAATGTTTTTGTTAGTTATCATTAGAAATTACTATAGAAGACTACTTAAGCTTTATTTTGGTAAATAAAATTAAATTTATTAATATATTACCTTCTCACTGGGATATTTGAAACTTTACATAATACCATTAATGTTTTTGTCAGTTGCCATTAGAAATTGCTATAGAAGACTGCTTAGGCTTTATTTTGGTAAATAAAATGAAATTTATTAATATATCAGTAATTGGTCGGACGAGCTCTTCGTAATGGTACCTAGACTTTATGAATATAAGCGCAGTACTAGACTGGCGATGAAGTCTCACCAATTTACATTTGAGCTGCATAGATGTAACCGTAAATTCTGTTTGTTTTTTTCTCGCACTCCTTGCTTGTGAAACTCACTTCCTGATCTATGCTTTCCACAAAAACTTAATGTGCAATCTCAATCGCTATCTGTTGTCCTCTTGATTTCTCTTCCTTATTGCAAGGTGCTAAATATCAGTGATAGATCTAAAATATTGATTTGTATGTTTATGAGTTTGTGACTCTGTGTTTTACGCTTTTGCGATCATCAGACAAACTCCGATGATGATCGCAAAATTTTGAAAAACTAGGGTTGCAAATTCATATCGATACAAATGAATGTATATATATATATATATATATATATATATATATATATATATATATATATATATATATATATGAAAGTTTTTCGTTTCATTTTTTGAAAAGGGCTCTGGTGAAATAAATTATTATAACGGAACCTTAAAGTGGTCTGTTTTTCTTTAAAATACACACACACACACACACACACACACACACACACACACACACACACATATATATATATATATATATATATATATATATATATATATATATATATACATATATATATATATATATATATAGTGAGTATTTAGGCAGCATCTTTTCATTCATACACGTTTCATTAAATATTATAGACAAGTGTTGTCTATTTATTTTATGTAATTTTTTTTCGTAACTTCTGATAAGTTTAATAATAATGATAATGTTATTAAACTTATCAGAAGTTACGAAAAAAATTTACAACACTTGTCTATAATATTTAATGAAACGTGTATGAATATATATATATATATATATATATATATATATATAGTCTAAAACATAAAGGAGAAATTTACTCTACCGCCTGTAATAACTGTCACAAAAAATACACAGGAAAAACCTCAAGCAATCTAAATAAAACATTATATGAACACAAATGGGACAGTTTACACAACAATACATTAAATGTATTAGTTGCTCACAACGAAGAGACTGGCCACAATTTTGACATAAAAAAACTATTCTGATCACAGGAGAAAACAATTCACTACAACGAAAACGTTTATGGAGTGTCCTGGGTCTTACAACACTTCACTATTCTTGGTAGATCTTTCATTATCCCTGTGTGGAATGGAAACAAAAAAAGGATCTTAATGAAATCGACTAGAGTATATGCAAAAAAAAAAAAAAAAAAAAAAAAAAAAGAATGGAAATCCCAGCATTTCTCGTTGTTCGTGCTCATGTTTAAACGCACCAACGTAACAAATTTAGTTTGATGAATTCCTAAAGGACTAAAAGTGTTACAGGAAACCCTTTCCTCGACAATATTGTTCTTCATATATCAAAATTTATTCAGGGTGTCCATAAGTCTCTTTAAATTAAAAAAAAATATTACAAAAGCAAATTAACCTACAGATATGTAGAAATTCTTACAACATGAGGAATAGATAGCGAAGTTTTCTTTCGTTTTTGTTTTTTTACTAACATAATCCATAAATGGGCAACATTAGCGGCACGATGCAAATCAAAACGGCCCTTGATTTCTTGCCCTGTTCGCTGTATCCAAGCTTCATCAATAGCGGTAATAGCCCTAGTGGTCTTTTGCTTTAGATCAGTGATATTCCTTTTCTTTGTTCGATACACGATCTTAACACGGCCCATAGAAACAAATCGAAGTGAGTAATATTTGGTGAACGAGGTGGCCAGGGTAATGGGTCACCCCTTCTAATCCACCGGTCTGAAAATATTTGGTTTAGTAACCCACGGACATGCACTACCGAATGTAGTGCTGCACCAACTTCCTGGGTGCATTTTTCATTTTCAAAGCACTTCTCAACTTCCACAAAACCTGACTGCTTCAGTTAAATCACGGCCGCACACCTGATCTTCTGGAATAGCTGGTTAACTTTCGTCCCTGTTCTTTTCGTGTTCTTTCACATTAATATTATTTAATTTTCCTCCTATTCTCTCACAATCAGTAGCCACGTGCGTCTTTGTGGCATTATTGCCTTGCTAGGGTTTCTCGGGTTTAAACAACGCACCATTTTAATCCCGGATAATAAAGATGAAACTGCATCCTTTTAATCATAAAGAATTGTCATAAAATAGACCATTTTAAGCGCAACCATTTATTATAAAAAATATACGCCATTTTAATCGCAACCATTTATGATAACAAATCAGACATTTTAATCGCAACCATTTATTATAATAAATACGCTATTTTAATCGCAACCATTTAAAATGGTCTATTTTGCGACAAATTTAAATCGCAACCATTTATGATAAGAAATCGGCCATTTTAATCGCAACCATTTATGATAATAAATACGCCGTTTTAATCGCAACTAATTATAAGAAATACGCCATTTTAATTGCAACCATTTATGATAAGAAATCGGCCATTTCAATCGCAACCATTTATGATAATAAATACGCCATTTTAATCGCAACGATTTGAAATGGTCTATTTTATGACAAATTTAAATCGCAACCATTTATGATAAGAAATCGGCCATTTTAATCGCAACCATTTATCATAATAAATACGCCATTTTAATCGCAACCATTTGAAATTGTCTATTTTATGACAAATTTTAATCGCAACCATTTATGATAACAAATCCGCTATTTTAATCGCAACCATTTATGATAATAAATACGCCATTTTAATCGCAACCATTTAAAATGGTCTATTTTGTGACAAATTTTAATCGCAACAGTTTATGATAAGTAATCCGCTATTTTAATCGCGACCACTTATGATAATAAATACGCCATTTTAATCGCAACCATTTATGATAAGAAATCCGCTATTTCAATCGCAATCATTTATTATGAGAAATCCGCTGTCTTAATTGCACCATTTATCATAAAATATGTACCATTTTAATTGCAAACATTTATGATAAAAAAAATATATATCGTTTTATCGTAAACGATTCTAATGAAAAGGCTGTTGATATGATGTTACCCATTTTTTAATTGGAATCATATGAGACAAAATAAGATTTTGTTTGGTTATTGCCGCAAGACAGAAAAAAAAGTTCAGCGTTTTTTTTCGTCGCCATTTATGCTGCTTTAATTAAAACCGATAAATAGACGCACATGTGCTTGAGACTTAATTTACAACATGCCACAGGACGTATTTTACCTCCTTTCATTATTTAACTATGATGGCAGCAGGTGATGGTAAAACTCCTCACAGATGAGCAAGAGACTTGAATTAACAGATATGTGTTTCTATCGACGACAGACCATTAATGTAATGGAGAAGTTTTCACGCGAAACAGGAAGAAGAAGGAAACTACGAAAGAGCAGCTAGAAAACAAAATCTCAGAGGAATGACGAAAGATGCCTTCCAGAAAATGAGCAAAGAATTAAGACATAGGAAAATAGTGCTAGAAAGAAAAAGATTGCTGAACGAGTGTTTGTGTGTGTCTCGTAACCCCCGTAGGGTCGGAGAGGCATCCATTTACTGCATCCATAGCAGAGTAATGGTGTGTCTAGGGTAAAATAGATTAACAGTGCCCAGAGTTTTTTCCTTCTCCTAGACTGGTTGTCGCCTCAACAGAGGCAAGCGAGTCGTGTCTGTCCTGATATTTAACCCATAGCGAGGGGAAGATTAGTACAATGTGAATAAAACAGATTCGAACTCGGCACGTCCGATTACCTTTCCACACCGATATCGTGTGTAATATAAAATCTTATCTGTGACAAAGCACAATGGATTATCTCTTTAGAAAAGAAAAATTAACTTAAAGTAAAAGAGACGTTGTTCCACTGAAGAATGTTAAAATTTCTACAGTATAAAGTATAAGGAAAAAAGGAACTACATGGAAACTGGTTTTGGTTTGGTTCACTTTGCTTTACGGTATATCAACCACAATGGGTTATTTAATGCCGTCAAGATTTTTTATTGCTGGTAATATCATTATTTTTATTAGGTTGGTGCAAAAATAATGATGTAATAATGTCGTTTTTTGACGTTAAAAAATACGTCAAAAAACGACATTATTACGTCATTATTTTTGCACCAACCTAATATTATTATTATATATTTTTTTTTTTTTTTTTTTTTTTTTTGGAAAAAAGTATTTCTGGTAAATATTTTTTCAAAAATCTATTATTTTTTGAAAAAGTATTTATGGTAATTTGTTTTTCAAAAATGCAATGCTGGCAATATTTTTTCAAAATGTATTGCTGGTAATATTTTTTGAAAAAACATTTCCGGTAATTTGTTTTTTTTTTTGTTTTTTTTTTTTTCAAAAATGTATTGCTCTTAATATTTATTTTTTTCAAAAATGAATTGCTGGTAATATTTTTTTCTTCAAAAATGTTTTGGTGGTAATATTTTTTTCTTCAAAAATGTTTTGGTGGTAATATTTTTTTCTTCTAAAATGTATTGCTGGAAATTATTTTTTTCAAAAATGAATTGAGTTTGATTTTCTCATCACCATGTTGATTTACATGTTGGGCTGACGCTTTTGCTAACAACCTTGCATTCTGTCCCCTTGCATTCTGTCCCCTTGCATTCTGTCCCCTTCTCGCTTTCTTCTGTGGGAGTTTTTGTAGCTTTCTTTCCACGTCTGCTTTCAACACTGCGTCATCTGTATATCTTATGTTAAGATTGTGGCCGCTAATAATGACTCCTAGTAGGACTCCTAATCATCTCAGGGTCGCCTCACCCTACAGGTTGGATAATTTCGCTCAGAAGACGTATCTGTATTTTAAACTCCTTTCTATTTTTGTATATTTACTGGACTCATTTTCTGCCACCCTTAGGAGGCTCGGATAGCGGCTCGGATTGAGGAGTCGGAGATCCGAGTTCGAATTCCAGTCGGACCCATTACATTCACTTACGTGCTAATACACTTGGGAAAGATATGAATCCTTTTCTTCTCCCCCCAGCTATGGGTAAATAGCAGGACAGTCTGGGTTCTATAGCTTTGGATGGCAACTGGTTATCGCAGAAAGAAATCGTAACCTACTGCGGGAAAATCAGCCTCGTCAGTCATGTATCGAAAGATACATGATCGCCTAAGCGTGTATCACGCAGGGCACATAAATGACAGAAATTCACTTACATGCTAATACCCTTCTTCTTCCCCTCCAGCTATGGGTAAATAGCAGAACAGATTGGGTTCTATAGACTTGGATGGCCAGTGGTCTATCGCAGAAAAAATGGTAACCTACTGCGGGAAAAAAAATCTGCCTCGTCATTCATGTATTGAAAGATACATGATCGCCTAAGCGTGTATTACGCATGTCACATAACTAACAGATATTCACTTACGTGCTAACACCCTTGAGAAAGGTATGAATCCTTTTCTTGCCCCCCCCCAGCTATGTGTAAATAGCAGGACAGTCTGGTTTCTATAGCTTTGGATGGCAACTAGTTTTCGCAGAAAGAAATGGTAAACTACTGCGGTAAAAAAAAAACCCTGCCTCGTCAGTCATGTATCAAACGACACATTATCGCCTAAGTGTGTATCACGCATGGCACATTGAAATTCACTTACGTGCTAATACCCTTGGGAAAAGTAAGAATCATATTCTTCTGTCACCCCCCCCCCAGCTATTGGTAAATAGCAGGACCGTCTGGTTTCTATAACGTTGAATGGTAACTGGTTATCGCAGAAAAAAATGGTAACCTACTGCGGGAAAAAATCCTCCTCGTCAGTCATGTATCGAAAGATACATGATCGCTTGAAGAGAATAATTGGCCATGAAAAATCCCGCATGGCTTATAAGTGACTGATGCAAGAGGTTTGCTGCCAGTATCTGTGCTTGATTATTCTAATATGCTTCTAAAATATAACAAAATTGCAGATAGTTCTTTGAGACGTACTTTATGGAAAGCCTTTGCGTAAGGAATCGGACATTCTGCAGTTTTATTTCTCTTTCTAATATCATTCAACGCATCAATATCACGTTCCACATCCCATTGTCTTTGACACCTCTGACTATTTCTTTCACCGTCGTAATTCTCCAGTGCTTTTCACACTCACTCGATTTACGCCCTTTAACCTTCGACTATTTCAACAAGACGTGACCGGCAGGTATCTTTCTTCTCGATACGCAAATTCTTTTTCTTTTCGAGTGTCAAGGTTACAAAATGCTTACTTAATCTTTTGTTTGACCCGAGGCTAATATCGAAAAGTTTTTGGGTTCGTACTGCTTTTATACAACATCGGAAATTATTGGTTTAATGTTTAATTCCTCAGCGGCATCTTTAGCGCAAGAAAGTGTTTCCGGCATTTACTCCAAGTCTTTATTGCTTTCCTAGTCAGTCTATATTTTACACCGATTACGACACCGAATAGAATGAAATGCCGGCAAAGAAAAGAGGCCACCGCCTACTCATTTGCATTTCTACATCTTTATAGAAAAAGAGACAAGTCATAAAATGAAAAATGGATTTCTTACGGCCGTTCAAGACAATGAAAATGGTTTATAAGTTCAGTTATGTCTTCAATACCTCAACGTCAAGAGAATCCACTGGGGAAAAAAGTTGAATGACTGGTCATGAGAAATCGATTCATTGCGAGAATTTAAACGAAGTAAATCATGTCGAGACCGAAGACAGCCTTCAACATCTCAACCTAAAGAGAATCTACTGGGGAAAAAGATGGTCACTGGCGATGAAAAATGGATTTATTAGAAGAACCTAAAATGGATTTATTATAAGAATTCAAGACGAAGAAACCTGTATCGACTTCCAGGAGAGTCTTGAACATCTCAACCTAAAGAGGATCTACCGAATAAAAAGAGGGTCACTGGCCATGAAAAATGGATTTATTAGAAGAATTCAAACCGAAGAAACCTGTATCGACTTCCAGGAGAGTCTTGAACATCTCAACCTAAAGAGGATCTACCGAATAAAAAGAGGGTCACTGGCCATGAAAAATGGATTTATTAGAAGAATTCAAACCGAAGAAACCTGTATCGACTTCCAGGAGAGTCTTGAACATCTCAACCTAAAGAGGATCTACCGAATAAAAAGAGGGTCACTGGCCATGAAAAATGGATTTATTAGAAGAATTCAAACCGAAGAAACCTGTATCGACTTCCAGGAGAGTCTTGAACATCTCAACCTAAAGAGGATCTACCGAATAAAAAGAGGGTCACTGGCCATGAAAAATGGATTTATTAGAAGAATTCAAGACGAAGAAACCTGTATCGACTTCCAGGAGAGTCTTGAACATCTCAACCTAAAGAGGATCTACCGAATAAAAAGAGGGTCACTGGCCATGAAAAATGGATTTATTAGAAGAATTCAAGACGAAGAAACCTGTATCGACTTCCAGGAGAGTCTTGAACATCTCAACCTAAAGAGGATCTACCGAATAAAAAGAGGGTCACTGGCCATGAAAAATGGATTTATTAGAAGAATTCAAACCGAAGAAACCTGTATCGACTTCCAGGAGAGTCTTGAACATCTCAACCTAAAGAGGATCTACCGAATAAAAAGAGGGTCACTGGCCATGAAAAATGGATTTATTAGAAGAATTCAAACCGAAGAAACCTGTATCGACTTCCAGGAGAGTCTTGAAAGTCTCAACCTAAAGAGGATCTACCGAATAAAAAGAGGGTCACTGGCCATGAAAAATGGATTTATTAGAAGAATTCAAGACGAAGAAACCTGTATCGACTTCCAGGAGAGTCTTGAACATCTCAACCTAAAGAGGATCTACCGAATAAAAAGAGGGTCACTGGCGATGAAAAATGGATTTATTAGAAGAATTCAAGACGAAGAAACCTGTATCGACTTCCAGGAGAGTCTTGAACATCTCAACCTAAAGAGGATCTACCGAATAAAAAGAGGGTCACTGGCCATGAAAAATGGATTTATTAGAAGAATTCAAGACGAAGAAACCTGTATCGACTTCCAGGAGAGTCTTGAACATCTCAACCTAAAGAGGATCTACCGAATAAAAAGAGGGTCACTGGCCATGAAAAATGGATTTATTAGAAGAATTCAAGACGAAGAAACCTGTATCGACTTCCAGGAGAGTCTTGAACATCTCAACCTAAAGAGGATCTACCGAATAAAAAGAGGGTCACTGGCCATGAAAAATGGATTTATTAGAAGAATTCAAACCGAAGAAACCTGTATCGACTTCCAGGAGAGTCTTGAACATCTCAACCTAAAGAGGATCTACCGAATAAAAAGAGGGTCACTGGCCATGAAAAATGGATTTATTAGAAGAATTCAAACCGAAGAAACCTGTATCGACTTCCAGGAGAGTCTTGAAAGTCTCAACCTAAAGAGGATCTACCGAATAAAAAGAGGGTCACTGGCCATGAAAAATGGATTTATTAGAAGAATTCAAGACGAAGAAACCTGTATCGACTTCCAGGAGAGTCTTGAACATCTCAACCTAAAGAGGATCTACCGAATAAAAAGAGGGTCACTGGCGATGAAAAATGGATTTATTAGAAGAATTCAAGACGAAGAAACCTGTATCGACTTCCAGGAGAGTCTTGAACATCTCAACCTAAAGAGGATCTACCGAATAAAAAGAGGGTCACTGGCCATGAAAAATGGATTTATTAGAAGAATTCAAGACGAAGAAACCTGTATCGACTTCCAGGAGAGTCTTGAACATCTCAACCTAAAGAGGATCTACCGAATAAAAAGAGGGTCACTGGCCATGAAAAATGGATTTATTAGAAGAATTCAAGACGAAGAAACCTGTATCGACTTCCAGGAGAGTCTTGAACATCTCAACCTAAAGAGGATCTACCGAATAAAAAGAGGGTCACTGGCCATGAAAAATGGATTTATTAGAAGAATTCAAACCGAAGAAACCTGTATCGACTTCCAGGAGAGTCTTGAACATCTCAACCTAAAGAGGATCTACCGAATAAAAAGAGGGTCACTGGCCATGAAAAATGGATTTATTAGAAGAATTCAAACCGAAGAAACCTGTATCGACTTCCAGGAGAGTCTTGAACATCTCAACCTAAAGAGGATCTACCGAATAAAAAGAGGGTCACTGGCCATGAAAAATGGATTTATTAGAAGAATTCAAACCGAAGAAACCTGTATCGACTTCCAGGAGAGTCTTGAACATCTCAACCTAAAGAGGATCTACCGAATAAAAAGAGGGTCACTGGCCATGAAAAATGGATTTATTAGAAGAATTCAAACCGAAGAAACCTGTATCGACTTCCAGGAGAGTCTTGAACATCTCAACCTAAAGAGGATCTACCGAATAAAAAGAGGGTCACTGGCCATGAAAAATGGATTTATTAGAAGAATTCAAACCGAAGAAACCTGTATCGACTTCCAGGAGAGTCTTGAACATCTCAACCTAAAGAGGATCTACCGAATAAAAAGAGGGTCACTGGCCATGAAAAATGGATTTATTAGAAGAATTCAAACCGAAGAAACCTGTATCGACTTCCAGGAGAGTCTTGAACATCTCAACCTAAAGAGGATCTACCGAATAAAAAGAGGGTCACTGGCCATGAAAAATGGATTTATTAGAAGAATTCAAACCACGAAAGAAACCTGTATCGACTTCCAGGAGAGTCTTGAACATCTCAACCTAAAGAGGATCTACCGAATAAAAAGAGGGTCACTGGCATGAAAAATGGATTTATTAGAAGAATTCAAACCGAAGAAACCTGTATCGACTTCCAGGAGAGTCTTGAACATCTCAACCTAAAGAGGATCTACCGAATAAAAAGAGGGTCACTGGCCATGAAAAATGGATTTATTAGAAGAATTCAAACCGAAGAAACCTGTATCGACTTCCAGGAGAGTCTTGAACATCTCAACCTAAAGAGGATCTACCGAATAAAAAAGAGGGTCACTGGCCATGAAAAATGGATTTATTAGAAGAATTCAAACCGAAGAAACCTGTATCGACTTCCAGAGAGTCTTGAAACATCTCAACCTAAAGAGGATCTACCGAATAAAAAGAGGGTCACTGGCCATGAAAAATGGATTTATTAGAAGAATTCAAAACCGAAGAAACCTGTATCGACTTCCAGGAGAGTCTTGAACATCTCAAACCTAAAGAGGATCTACCGAATAAAAAGAGGGTCACTGGCCATGAAAAAATGGATTTATTAGAAGAATTCAAACCGAAGAAACCTGTATCGACTTCCAGGAGAGTCTTGAACATCTCAACCTAAAGAGGATCTACCGAATAAAAAGAGGGTCACTGGCCATGAAAAATGGATCTATTAGAAGAATTCAAGACGAAGAAACCTGTATCGACTTCCAGGAGAGTCTTGAACATCTCAACCTAAAGAGGATCTACCGAATAAAAAGAGGGTCACTGGCCATGAAAAATGGATTTATTAGAAGAATTCAAACCGAAGAAACATGTATCGACTTCCAGGAGAGTCTTGAACATCTCAACCTAAAGAGGATCTACCGAATAAAAAGAGGGTCACTGGCCATGAAAAATGGATTTATTAGAAGAATTCAAGACGAAGAAACCTGTATCGACTTCCAGGAGAGTCTTGAACATCTCAACCTAAAGAGGATCTACCGAATAAAAAGAGGGTCACTGGCCATGAAAAAATGGATTTATTAGAAGAATTCAAACCGAAGAAACCTGTATCGACTTCCAGGAGAGTCTTGAACATCTCAACCTAAAGAGGATCTACCGAATAAAAAGAGGGTCACTGGCCATGAAAAATGGATTTATTAGAAGAATTCAAACCGAAGAAACCTGTATCGACTTCCAGGAGAGTCTTGAACATCTCAACCTAAAGAGGATCTACCGAATAAAAAGAGGGTCCACTGGCCATGAAAAAATGGATTTATTAGAAGAATTCAAACCGAAGAAACCTGTATCGACTTCCAGGAGAGTCTTGAACATCTCAACCTAAAGAGGATCTACCGAATAAAAAGAGGGTCACTGGCCATGAAAAATGGATTTTATTAGAAGAATTCAAACCGAAGAAACCTGTATCGACTTCCAGGAGAGTCTTGAAACATCTCAACCTAAAGAGGATCTACCGAATAAAAAGAGGGTCACTGGCCATGAAAAATGGATCTATTAGAAGAATTCAAGACGAAGAAACCTGTATCGACTTCCAGGAGAGTCTTGAACATCTCAACCTAAAGAGGATCTACCGAATAAAAAGAGGGTCACTGGCCATGAAAAAATGGATTTATTAGAAGAATTCAAACCGAAGAAACCTGTATCGACTTCCAGGAGAGTCTTGAAACATCTCAACCTAAAGAGGATCTACCGAATAAAAAGAGGGTCACTGGCCATGAAAAATGGATTTATTAGAAGAATTCAAACCGAAGAAACCTGTATCGACTTCCAGGAGAGTCTTGAACATCTCAACCTAAAGAGGATCTACCGAATAAAAAGAGGGTCACTGGCCATGAAAAAATGGATTTATTAGAAGAATTCAAAACCGAGAAACCTGTATCGACTTCCAGGAGGAGTCTTGAACATCTCAACCTAAAGAGGATCTACCGAATAAAAAGAGGGTCACTGGCCATGAAAAATGGATTTATTAGAAGAATTCAAACCGAAGAAACCTGTATCGACTTCCAGGAGAGTCTTGAACATCTCAACCTAAAGAGGATCTACCGAATAAAAAGAGGGTCACTGGCCATGAAAAATGGATTTATTAGAAGAATTCAAACCGAAGAAACCTGTATCGACTTCCAGGAGAGTCTTGAACATCTCAACCTAAAAGAGGATCTACCGAATAAAAAAGAGGGTCACTGGCCATGAAAAATGGATTTATTAGAAGAATTCAAACCGAAGAAACCTGTATCGACTTCCAGGAGAGTCTTGAACATCTCAACCTAAAGAGGATCTACCGAATAAAAAGAGGGTCACTGGCCATGAAAAATGGATTTATTAGAAGAATTCAAGACCGAAGAAACTGTATCGACTTCCAGGAGAGTCTTGAACATCTCAACCTAAAGAGGATCTACCGAATAAAAAAGAGGGTCACTGGCATGAAAAATGGATTTATTAGAAGAATTCAAACCGAAGAAACCTGTATCGACTTCCAGGAGAGTCTTGAACATCTCAACCTAAAGAGGATCTACCGAATAAAAAGAGGGTCACTGGCCATGAAAAATGGATTTATTAGAAGAATTCCAAGACGAAGAAACCTGTATCGACTTCCAGGAGAGTCTTGAACATCTCAACCTAAAGAGATCTACCGAATAAAAAGAGGGTCACTGGCCATGAAAAATGGATTTATTAGAAGAATCAAACCGAAGAAACCTGTATCGACTTCCAGGAGAGTCTTGAACATCTCAACCTAAAGAGGATCTTACCGAATAAAAAAGAGGGTCACTGGCCATGAAAAATGGATTTATTAGAAGAATTCAAGACGAAGAAACCTGTATCGACTTCCAGGAGAGTCTTGAACATCTCAACCTAAAGAGGATCTACCGAATAAAAAGAGGGTCCACTGGCCATGAAAAATGGATTATTAAGAAGTCGACTTCCAGGAGAGTCTTGAACATCTCAACCTAAAGAGGATCTACCGAATAAAAAGAGGATCACTGGCCATGAAAAATGGATTTATTAGAAGAATTCAAGACGAAAAAACCTGTATCGACTTCCAGGAGAGTCTTGAACATCTCAACCTAAAGAGGATCTACCGAATAAAAAGAGGGTCACTGGCCATGAAAAATGGATTTCTTAGAAGAATTCAAGACGAAGAAACCTGTATCGACTTCCAGGAGAGTCTTGAACATCTCAACCTAAAGAGGATCTACCGAATAAAAAGAGGGTCACTGGCCAGGAAAAATGGATTTATTAGAAGAATTCAAGACGAAGAAAACTATATCGACTTCCAGGAGAGTCTTGAACATCTCAACCTAAAGAGGATCTACCGAATAAAAAGAGGGTCACTGGCCATGAAAAATGGATTTATTAGAAGAATTCAAGACGAAAAAACCTGTATCGACTTCCAGGAGAGTCTTGAACATCTCAACCTAAAGAGGATCTACCGAATAAAAAGAGGATCACTGGCCATGAAAAATGGATTTATTAGAAGAATTCAAGACGAAAAAACCTGTATCGACTTCCAGGAGAGTCTTGAACATCTCAACCTAAAGAGGATCTACCGAATAAAAAGAGGGTCACTGGCCATGAAAAATGGATTTCTTAGAAGAATTCAAGACGAAGAAACCTGTATCGACTTCCAGGAGAGTCTTGAACATCTCAACCTAAAGAGGATCTACCGAATAAAAAGAGGGTCACTGGCCAGGAAAAATGGATTTATTAGAAGAATTCAAGACGAAGAAAACTATATCGACTTCCAGGAGAGTCTTGAACATCTCAACCTAAAGAGGATCTACCGAATAAAAAGAGGGTCACTGGCCATGAAAAATGGATTTATTAGAAGAATTCAAGACGAAAAAACCTGTATCGACTTCCAGGAGAGTCTTGAACATCTCAACCTAAAGAGGATCTACCGAATAAAAAGAGGGTCACTGGCCAGGAAAAATGGATTTATTAGAAGAATTCAAGACGAAGAAAACTATATCGACTTCCAGGAGAGTCTTGAACATCTCAACCTAAAGAGGATCTACCGAATAAAAAGAGGGTCACTGGCCATGAAAAATGGATTTCTTAGAAGAATTCAAGACGAAGAAACCTGTATCGACTTCCAGGAGAGTCTTGAACATCTCAACCTAAAGAGGATCTACCGAATAAAAAGAGGGTCACTGGCCAGGAAAAATGGATTTATTAGAAGAATTCAAGACGAAGAAAACTATATCGACTTCCAGGAGAGTCTTGAACATCTCAACCTAAAGAGGATCTACCGAATAAAAAGAGGGTCACTGGCCATGAAAAATGGATTTATTAGAAGAATTCAAGACGAAAATCCTGTATCGACTTCCAGGAGAGTCTTGAACATCTCAACCTAAAGAGGATCTACCGAATAAAAAGAGGATCACTGGCCATGAAAAATGGATTTATTAGAAGAATTCAAGACGAAAAAACCTGTATCGACTTCCAGGAGAGTCTTGAACATCTCAACCTAAAGAGGATCTACCGAATAAAAAGAGGGTCACTGGCCATGAAAAATGGATTTATTAGAAGAATTCAAGACGAAGAAACCTGTATCGACTTCCAGGAGAGTCTTGAACATCTCAACCTAAAGAGGATCTACCGAATAAAAAGAGGGTCACTGGCCAGGAAAAATGGATTTATTAGAAGAATTCAAGACGAAGAAACCTGTATCGACTTCCAGGAGAGTCTTGAACATCTCAACCTAAAGAGGATCTACCGAATAAAAAGAGGGTCACTGGCCAGGAAAAATGGATTTATTAGAAGAATTCAAGACGAAGAAACCTGTATCGACTTCCAGGAGAGTCTTGAACATCTCAACCTAAAGAGGATCTACCGAATAAAAAGAGGGTCACTGGCCAGGAAAAATGGATTTATTAGAAGAATTCAAGACGAAGAAAACTATATCGACTTCCAGGAGAGTCTTGAACATCTCAACCTAAAGAGGATCTACCGAATAAAAAGAGGGTCACTGGCGATGAAAAATGGATTTCTTAGAAGAATTCAAGACGAAAAAACCTGTATCGACTTCCAGGAGAGTCTTGAACATCTCAACCTAAAGAGGATCTACCGAATAAAAAGAGGGTCACTGGCCATGAAAAATGGATTTATTAGAAGAATTCAAGACGAAGAAACCTGTATCGACTTCCAGGAGAGTCTTGAACATCTCAACCTAAAGAGGATCTACCGAATAAAAAGAGGGTCACTGGCCATGAAAAATGGATTTATTAGAAGAATTCAAGACGAAAAAACCTGTATCGACTTCCAGGAGAGTCTTGAACATCTCAACCTAAAGAGGATCTACCGAATAAAAAGAGGGTCACTGGCCAGGAAAAATGGATTTATTAGAAGAATTCAAGACGAAGAAACCTGTATCGACTTCCAGGAGAGTCTTGAACATCTCAACCTAAAGAGGATCTACCGAATAAAAAGAGGGTCACTGGCGATGAAAAATGGATTTCTTAGAAGAATTCAAGACGAAGAAACCTGTATCGACTTCCAGGAGAGTCTTGAACATCTCAACCTAAAGAGGATCTACCGAATAAAAAGAGGGTCACTGGCCATGAAAAATGGATTTATTAGAAGAATTCAAGACGAAGAAACCTGTATCGACTTCCAGGAGAGTCTTGAACATCTCAACCTAAAGAGGATCTACCGAATAAAAAGAGGGTCACTGGCCATGAAAAATGGATTTATTATAAGAATTCAAGACGAAGAAACCTGTATCGACTTCCAGGAGAGTCTTGAACATCTCAACCTAAAGAGGATCTACCGAATAAAAAGAGGGTCACTGGCCATGAAAAATGGATTTATTAGAAGAATTCAAGACGAAGAAACCTGTATCGACTTCCAGGAGAGTCTTGAACATCTCAACCTAAAGAGGATCTACCGAATAAAAAGAGGGTCACTGGCCATGAAAAATGGATTTATTAGAAGAATTCAAGACGAAGAAACCTGTATCGACTTCCAGGAGAGTCTTGAACATCTCAACCTAAAGAGGATCTACCGAATAAAAAGAGGGTCACTGGCCATGAAAAATGGATTTATTAGAAGAATTCAAGACGAAAAAACCTGTATCGACTTCCAGGAGAGTCTTGAACATCTCAACCTAAAGAGGATCTACCGAATAAAAAGAGGGTCACTGGCCATGAAAAATGGATTTATTAGAAGAATTCAAGACGAAAAAACCTGTATCGACTTCCAGGAGAGTCTTGAACATCTCAACCTAAAGAGGATCTACCGAATAAAAAGAGGGTCACTGGCGATGAAAAATGGATTTCTTAGAAGAATTCAAGACGAAGAAACCTGTATCGACTTCCAGGAGAGTCTTGAACATCTCAACCTAAAGAGGATCTACCGAATAAAAAGAGGGTCACTGGCCATGAAAAATGGATTTATTAGAAGAATTCAAGACGAAAAAACCTGTATCGACTTCCAGGAGAGTCTTGAACATCTCAACCTAAAGAGGATCTACCGAATAAAAAGAGGGTCACTGGCGATGAAAAATGGATTTCTTAGAAGAATTCAAGACGAAGAAACCTGTATCGACTTCCAGGAGAGTCTTGAACATCTCAACCTAAAGAGGATCTACCGAATAAAAAGAGGGTCACTGGCCATGAAAAATGGATTTATTATAAGAATTCAAGACGAAAAAACCTGTATCGACTTCCAGGAGAGTCTTGAACATCTCAACCTAAAGAGGATCTACCGAATAAAAAGAGGGTCACTGGCCATGAAAAATGGATTTATTAGAAGAATTCAAGACGAAGAAACCTGTATCGACTTCCAGGAGAGTCTTGAACATCTCAACCTAAAGAGGATCTACCGAATAAAAAGAGGGTCACTGGCGATGAAAAATGGATTTCTTAGAAGAATTCAAGACGAAGAAACCTGTATCGACTTCCAGGAGAGTCTTGAACATCTCAACCTAAAGAGGATCTACCGAATAAAAAGAGGGTCACTGGCCATGAAAAATGGATTTATTAGAAGAATTCAAGACGAAAAAACCTGTATCGACTTCCAGGAGAGTCTTGAACATCTCAACCTAAAGAGGATCTACCGAATAAAAAGAGGGTCACTGGCCATGAAAAATGGATTTATTAGAAGAATTCAAGACGAAGAAACCTGTATCGACTTCCAGGAGAGTCTTGAACATCTCAACCTAAAGAGGATCTACCGAATAAAAAGAGGGTCACTGGCGATGAAAAATGGATTTCTTAGAAGAATTCAAGACGAAGAAACCTGTATCGACTTCCAGGAGAGTCTTGAACATCTCAACCTAAAGAGGATCTACCGAATAAAAAGAGGGTCACTGGCCATGAAAAATGGATTTATTAGAAGAATTCAAGACGAAAAAACCTGTATCGACTTCCAGGAGAGTCTTGAACATCTCAACCTAAAGAGGATCTACCGAATAAAAAGAGGGTCACTGGCGATGAAAAATGGATTTCTTAGAAGAATTCAAGACGAAGAAACCTGTATCGACTTCCAGGAGAGTCTTGAACATCTCAACCTAAAGAGGATCTACCGAATAAAAAGAGGGTCACTGGCCATGAAAAATGGATTTATTAGAAGAATTCAAGACGAAAAAACCTGTATCGACTTCCAGGAGAGTCTTGAACATCTCAACCTAAAGAGGATCTACCGAATAAAAAGAGGGTCACTGGCCATGAAAAATGGATTTATTAGAAGAATTCAAGACGAAGAAACCTGTATCGACTTCCAGGAGAGTCTTGAACATCTCAACCTAAAGAGGATCTACCGAATAAAAAGAGGGTCACTGGCGATGAAAAATGGATTTCTTAGAAGAATTCAAGACGAAAAAACCTGTATCGACTTCCAGGAGAGTCTTGAACATCTCAACCTAAAGAGGATCTACCGAATAAAAAGAGGGTCACTGGCCATGAAAAATGGATTTATTAGAAGAATTCAAGACGAAAAAACCTGTATCGACTTCCAGGAGAGTCTTGAACATCTCAACCTAAAGAGGATCTACCGAATAAAAAGAGGGTCACTGGCCATGAAAAATGGATTTATTAGAAGAATTCAAGACGAAAAAACCTGTATCGACTTCCAGGAGAGTCTTGAACATCTCAACCTAAAGAGGATCTACCGAATAAAAAGAGGGTCACTGGCCAGGAAAAATGGATTTCTTAGAAGAATTCAAGACGAAGAAACCTGTATCGACTTCCAGGAGAGTCTTGAACATCTCAACCTAAAGAGGATCTACCGAATAAAAAGAGGGTCACTGGCCATGAAAAATGGATTTATTAGAAGAATTCAAGACGAAGAAACCTGTATCGACTTCCAGGAGAGTCTTGAACATCTCAACCTCCTGTATCGACTTCCAGGAGAGTCTTGAACATCTCAACCTAAAGAGGATCTACCGAATAAAAAGAGGGTCACTGGCCATGAAAAATGGATTTATTAGAAGAATTCAAGACGAAAAAACCTGTATCGACTTCCAGGAGAGTCTTGAACATCTCAACCTAAAGAGGATCTACCGAATAAAAAGAGGGTCACTGGCCAGGAAAAATGGATTTATTAGAAGAATTCAAGACGAAGAAAACTATATCGACTTCCAGGAGAGTGAGGGTCACTGGCCAGGAAAAATGGATTTATTAGAAGAATTCAAGACGAAGAAAACTATATCGACTTCCAGGAGAGTCTTGAACATCTCAACCTAAAGAGGATCTACCGAATAAAAAGAGGGTCACTGGCCATGAAAAATGGATTTCTTAGAAGAATTCAAGACGAAAAAACCTGTATCGACTTCCAGGAGAGTCTTGAACATCTCAACCTAAAGAGGATCTACCGAATAAAAAGAGGGTCACTGGCCATGAAAAATGGATTTATTAGAAGAATTCAAGACGAAGAAAACTATATCGACTTCCAGGAGAGTCTTGAACATCTCAACCTAAAGAGGATCTACCGAATAAAAAGAGGGTCACTGGCCATGAAAAATGGATTTATTAGAAGAATTCAAGACGAAAAAACCTGTATCGACTTCCAGGAGAGTCTTGAACATCTCAACCTAAAGAGGATCTACCGAATAAAAAGAGGATCACTGGCCATGAAAAATGGATTTATTAGAAGAATTCAAGACGAAAAAACCTGTATCGACTTCCAGGAGAGTCTTGAACATCTCAACCTAAAGAGGATCTACCGAATAAAAAGAGGGTCACTGGCCATGAAAAATGGATTTCTTAGAAGAATTCAAGACGAAGAAACCTGTATCGACTTCCAGGAGAGTCTTGAACATCTCAACCTAAAGAGGATCTACCGAATAAAAAGAGGGTCACTGGCCAGGAAAAATGGATTTATTAGAAGAATTCAAGACGAAGAAACCTGTATCGACTTCCAGGAGAGTCTTGAACATCTCAACCTAAAGAGGATCTACCGAATAAAAAGAGGGTCACTGGCCAGGAAAAATGGATTTATTAGAAGAATTCAAGACGAAGAAACCTGTATCGACTTCCAGGAGAGTCTTGAACATCTCAACCTAAAGAGGATCTACCGAATAAAAAGAGGGTCACTGGCCAGGAAAAATGGATTTATTAGAAGAATTCAAGACGAAGAAAACTATATCGACTTCCAGGAGAGTCTTGAACATCTCAACCTAAAGAGGATCTACCGAATAAAAAGAGGGTCACTGGCGATGAAAAATGGATTTCTTAGAAGAATTCAAGACGAAAAAACCTGTATCGACTTCCAGGAGAGTCTTGAACATCTCAACCTAAAGAGGATCTACCGAATAAAAAGAGGGTCACTGGCCATGAAAAATGGATTTATTAGAAGAATTCAAGACGAAGAAACCTGTATCGACTTCCAGGAGAGTCTTGAACATCTCAACCTAAAGAGGATCTACCGAATAAAAAGAGGGTCACTGGCCATGAAAAATGGATTTATTAGAAGAATTCAAGACGAAAAAACCTGTATCGACTTCCAGGAGAGTCTTGAACATCTCAACCTAAAGAGGATCTACCGAATAAAAAGAGGGTCACTGGCCAGGAAAAATGGATTTATTAGAAGAATTCAAGACGAAGAAACCTGTATCGACTTCCAGGAGAGTCTTGAACATCTCAACCTAAAGAGGATCTACCGAATAAAAAGAGGGTCACTGGCGATGAAAAATGGATTTCTTAGAAGAATTCAAGACGAAGAAACCTGTATCGACTTCCAGGAGAGTCTTGAACATCTCAACCTAAAGAGGATCTACCGAATAAAAAGAGGGTCACTGGCCATGAAAAATGGATTTATTAGAAGAATTCAAGACGAAGAAACCTGTATCGACTTCCAGGAGAGTCTTGAACATCTCAACCTAAAGAGGATCTACCGAATAAAAAGAGGGTCACTGGCCAGGAAAAATGGATTTATTAGAAGAATTCAAGACGAAGAAACCTGTATCGACTTCCAGGAGAGTCTTGAACATCTCAACCTAAAGAGGATCTACCGAATAAAAAGAGGGTCACTGGCCAGGAAAAATGGATTTATTAGAAGAATTCAAGACGAAGAAAACTGTATCGACTTCCAGGAGAGTCTTGAACATCTCAACCTAAAGAGGATCTACCGAATAAAAAGAGGGTCACTGGCGATGAAAAATGGATTTCTTAGAAGAATTCAAGACGAAAAAACCTGTATCGACTTCCAGGAGAGTCTTGAACATCTCAACCTAAAGAGGATCTACCGAATAAAAAGAGGGTCACTGGCCATGAAAAATGGATTTATTAGAAGAATTCAAGACGAAGAAACCTGTATCGACTTCCAGGAGAGTCTTGAACATCTCAACCTAAAGAGGATCTACCGAATAAAAAGAGGGTCACTGGCCATGAAAAATGGATTTATTAGAAGAATTCAAGACGAAAAAACCTGTATCGACTTCCAGGAGAGTCTTGAACATCTCAACCTAAAGAGGATCTACCGAATAAAAAGAGGGTCACTGGCCAGGAAAAATGGATTTATTAGAAGAATTCAAGACGAAGAAACCTGTATCGACTTCCAGGAGAGTCTTGAACATCTCAACCTAAAGAGGATCTACCGAATAAAAAGAGGGTCACTGGCGATGAAAAATGGATTTCTTAGAAGAATTCAAGACGAAGAAACCTGTATCGACTTCCAGGAGAGTCTTGAACATCTCAACCTAAAGAGGATCTACCGAATAAAAAGAGGGTCACTGGCCATGAAAAATGGATTTATTAGAAGAATTCAAGACGAAGAAACCTGTATCGACTTCCAGGAGAGTCTTGAACATCTCAACCTAAAGAGGATCTACCGAATAAAAAGAGGGTCACTGGCCATGAAAAATGGATTTATTATAAGAATTCAAGACGAAGAAACCTGTATCGACTTCCAGGAGAGTCTTGAACATCTCAACCTAAAGAGGATCTACCGAATAAAAAGAGGGTCACTGGCCATGAAAAATGGATTTATTAGAAGAATTCAAGACGAAGAAACCTGTATCGACTTCCAGGAGAGTCTTGAACATCTCAACCTAAAGAGGATCTACCGAATAAAAAGAGGGTCACTGGCCATGAAAAATGGATTTATTAGAAGAATTCAAGACGAAGAAACCTGTATCGACTTCCAGGAGAGTCTTGAACATCTCAACCTAAAGAGGATCTACCGAATAAAAAGAGGGTCACTGGCCATGAAAAATGGATTTATTAGAAGAATTCAAGACGAAAAAACCTGTATCGACTTCCAGGAGAGTCTTGAACATCTCAACCTAAAGAGGATCTACCGAATAAAAAGAGGGTCACTGGCCATGAAAAATGGATTTATTAGAAGAATTCAAGACGAAGAAACCTGTATCGACTTCCAGGAGAGTCTTGAACATCTCAACCTAAAGAGGATCTACCGAATAAAAAGAGGGTCACTGGCGATGAAAAATGGATTTCTTAGAAGAATTCAAGACGAAGAAACCTGTATCGACTTCCAGGAGAGTCTTGAACATCTCAACCTAAAGAGGATCTACCGAATAAAAAGAGGGTCACTGGCCATGAAAAATGGATTTATTAGAAGAATTCAAGACGAAAAAACCTGTATCGACTTCCAGGAGAGTCTTGAACATCTCAACCTAAAGAGGATCTACCGAATAAAAAGAGGGTCACTGGCGATGAAAAATGGATTTCTTAGAAGAATTCAAGACGAAGAAACCTGTATCGACTTCCAGGAGAGTCTTGAACATCTCAACCTAAAGAGGATCTACCGAATAAAAAGAGGGTCACTGGCCATGAAAAATGGATTTATTATAAGAATTCAAGACGAAGAAACCTGTATCGACTTCCAGGAGAGTCTTGAACATCTCAACCTAAAGAGGATCTACCGAATAAAAAGAGGGTCACTGGCCATGAAAAATGGATTTATTAGAAGAATTCAAGACGAAGAAACCTGTATCGACTTCCAGGAGAGTCTTGAACATCTCAACCTAAAGAGGATCTACCGAATAAAAAGAGGGTCACTGGCCATGAAAAATGGATTTATTAGAAGAATTCAAGACGAAGAAACCTGTATCGACTTCCAGGAGAGTCTTGAACATCTCAACCTAAAGAGGATCTACCGAATAAAAAGAGGGTCACTGGCCATGAAAAATGGATTTATTAGAAGAATTCAAGACGAAAAAACCTGTATCGACTTCCAGGAGAGTCTTGAACATCTCAACCTAAAGAGGATCTACCGAATAAAAAGAGGGTCACTGGCCATGAAAAATGGATTTATTAGAAGAATTCAAGACGAAGAAACCTGTATCGACTTCCAGGAGAGTCTTGAACATCTCAACCTAAAGAGGATCTACCGAATAAAAAGAGGGTCACTGGCCATGAAAAATGGATTTCTTAGAAGAATTCAAGACGAAGAAACCTGTATCGACTTCCAGGAGAGTCTTGAACATCTCAACCTAAAGAGGATCTACCGAATAAAAAGAGGGTCACTGGCCATGAAAAATGGATTTATTAGAAGAATTCAAGACGAAAAAACCTGTATCGACTTCCAGGAGAGTCTTGAACATCTCAACCTAAAGAGGATCTACCGAATAAAAAGAGGGTCACTGGCGATGAAAAATGGATTTCTTAGAAGAATTCAAGACGAAGAAACCTGTATCGACTTCCAGGAGAGTCTTGAACATCTCAACCTAAAGAGGATCTACCGAATAAAAAGAGGGTCACTGGCCATGAAAAATGGATTTATTAGAAGAATTCAAGACGAAAAAACCTGTATCGACTTCCAGGAGAGTCTTGAACATCTCAACCTAAAGAGGATCTACCGAATAAAAAGAGGGTCACTGGCCATGAAAAATGGATTTATTAGAAG
Organism: Acanthosepion lycidas; assembly: GCA_963932145.1. Lineage (NCBI taxonomy): Eukaryota > Metazoa > Mollusca > Cephalopoda > Sepiida > Sepiidae > Acanthosepion > Acanthosepion lycidas. The sequence continues at coordinate 15,345,965 of OZ010612.1, read as the reverse complement.
AATTCAAGACGAAAAAACCTGTATCGACTTCCAGGAGAGTCTTGAACATCTCAACCTAAAGAGGATCTACCGAATAAAAAGAGGGTCACTGGCGATGAAAAATGGATTTCTTAGAAGAATTCAAGACGAAAAAACCTGTATCGACTTCCAGGAGAGTCTTGAACATCTCAACCTAAAGAGGATCTACCGAATAAAAAGAGGGTCACTGGCCATGAAAAATGGATTTATTAGAAGAATTCAAGACGAAAAAACCTGTATCGACTTCCAGGAGAGTCTTGAACATCTCAACCTAAAGAGGATCTACCGAATAAAAAGAGGGTCACTGGCGATGAAAAATGGATTTCTTAGAAGAATTCAAGACGAAGAAACCTGTATCGACTTCCAGGAGAGTCTTGAACATCTCAACCTAAAGAGGATCTACCGAATAAAAAGAGGGTCACTGGCCATGAAAAATGGATTTCTTAGAAGAATTCAAGACGAAGAAACCTGTATCGACTTCCAGGAGAGTCTTGAACATCTCAACCTAAAGAGGATCTACCGAATAAAAAGAGGGTCACTGGCCATGAAAAATGGATTTCTTAGAAGAATTCAAGACGAAGAAACCTGTATCGACTTCCAGGAGAGTCTTGAACATCTCAACCTAAAGAGGATCTACCGAATAAAAAGAGGGTCACTGGCCATGAAAAATGGATTTATTAGAAGAATTCAAGACGAAAAAACCTGTATCGACTTGCAGGAGAGTCTTGAACATCTCAACCTAAAGAGGATCTACCGAATAAAAAGAGGGTCACTGGCGATGAAAAATGGATTTCTTAGAAGAATTCAAGACGAAGAAACCTGTATCGACTTCCAGGAGAGTCTTGAACATCTCAACCTAAAGAGGATCTACCGAATAAAAAGAGGGTCACTGGCCATGAAAAATGGATTTATTAGAAGAATTCAAGACGAAAAAACCTGTATCGACTTCCAGGAGAGTCTTGAACATCTCAACCTAAAGAGGATCTACCGAATAAAAAGAGGGTCACTGGCGATGAAAAATGGATTTCTTAGAAGAATTCAAGACGAAGAAACCTGTATCGACTTCCAGGAGAGTCTTGAACATCTCAACCTAAAGAGGATCTACCGAATAAAAAGAGGGTCACTGGCCATGAAAAATGGATTTATTAGAAGAATTCAAGACGAAAAAACCTGTATCGACTTCCAGGAGAGTCTTGAACATCTCAACCTAAAGAGGATCTACCGAATAAAAAGAGGGTCACTGGCGATGAAAAATGGATTTATTAGAAGAATTCAAGACGAAAAAACCAGCATCGACTTCCAGAAGAGTCTTGAACATCTCAACCTAAAGAGGATCTACCGAATAAAAAGAGGGTCACTGGCCATGAAAAATGGATTTATTAGAAGAATTCAAGACGAAAAAACCAGCATCGACTTCCAGAAGAGTCTTGAACATCTCAACCTAAAGAGGATCTACCGAATAAAAAGAGGGTCACTGGCCAGGAAAAATGGATTTATTAGAAGAATTCAAGACGAAGAAAACTATATCGACTTCCAGGAGAGTCTTGAACATCTCAACCTAAAGAGGATCTACCGAATAAAAAGAGGGTCACTGGCGATGAAAAATGGATTTATTAGAAGAATTCAAGACGAACAAACCTGTATCGACTTCCAGGAGAGTCTTGAACATCTCAACCTAAAGAGGATCTACCGAATAAAAATAGGGTCACTGGCCATGAAAAATGGATTTATTAAGACAATCCAATCCATAAAATCGTGTCTCGGTTGACACGATTCAACATCTTAACCCAAAGATAATCTACTGGCGGTGAAGAGATGATCAATGGCAATGAAAAATAGATTTTTTACGAGAATGCAGAAGGAAAGAAATCCTTCAGTATATGAAGTATTATGTACACTATTTTCATTACTCGGACAATTGTCCTCATCTTTGTTGCCATATTTATCACAACGTTTCGGCCGTGTGTACGCTCCGGCCTTCTTCTGGTGCTTGGAATGTCGAACTGAACCCTTTACATATATATATATATATATATATATATATATATATATATATATATATATATATAAAGGGAAGTAAGGCCGCCCCCTTAAGTTCAGGCTTCAAAAACACCGAAAAGCTGTAACACGAGGAGAGATAGAAAAATCAGGCACGGCTGACCACATATGGAGAGAAAAGGGAGATCGCCGCCCACTGTGGGATCAGGTGAAATCATAGACAAAGAACATCATTGAAAAATTCGTAAACTTAAAGAATCAGTACATATGCTAAGCCGCAAATTCTCCTGAGCCGACCAAGCATAGAAATGAATACAATATGGGAACCAGTAATAAGTAGTACTAGAGAAAAGCAATAATGTTAACGGAAATTGCAATATGTGCTCTGGTAAAAACATGTTGATAACAGCAAAAATTGCTCTCTGAAAACTGATAAAAAAATGGTTCCTGAAGACATTAATAGTTATGGAAATCCTGTCTCGATCAAGGACAGAGTTCAACATCTCAACCTAAAGAGAATCTACTGGGGGAATATGGTTAGTAGTGATGGAAAATGGATTTATTAGGAGAATCCAGACAATTATATTAATATATTTTATAGATACAAATATGTAAGTAAATCCTCAATTTATAATATAATGAAATTAAAAAATGATAATATTTTTTATTATAAACAGAGTATTTATTTAAATAAATCCTTAATTTATAATAATATAATGAAATTAAAAAATATTAATTAATTTTTTTTTTATTATAAACAGAGTATTTATTTAAATATTTGTATCTATAAAAATAACGTAAATATTGTTTTGATATATTGTTTATTTCAATATACTTTTAATTGTGAACATTATTTACATTATTCGGTCTATTGTCCTCATTTTGTCGCCATATTTCTTACAACGTTTCGGCCATTGTACTCTCCGGACTTCTTCAGGTGGTTGGAATGCCGAACTTAACCATTTATTTCGCTCACTGGGGTAGACTGTTCTAGTTCCACGTGCCATGTTCAATGCATGTCAGTTATCAGTTATCTCCTATTAATTTCCCTCTGAAAGTTCTCCACTGCCTTAACCGGGAATTGAACTCACACTCTTTGGGTCCTGTCACTGGATCTAACCAACGCCTTTATCCACTGTGCCATGTGTCCTTGAGTTCAATACTCGCTTAAGGCAGTGGAGAGGGGAATTAATAGGAGACAACTGATAACTGATATTCACTAGACATGGTATGTGGAAATATAGAGAGATACCGAACAGCCGAAACGTTGTAATAAATATGGCAATAAAGATGAGGATAATAGTCCGAATAATGTAAATAATGTATATAATACCTCATCTCAGAAATATAGACAGATACTGAAAGGCAGAAACGATGTAATAATTATGACAATAAAGATGAGGATAATAGTCCGAATAATGTAAATAGTGTACATAATACCTCATCTCAGAAATATAGACAGATACCGAACAGCCGAAACGTTGTAATAAATATGGCAATAAAGATGAGGATTATGTAAATGGGTTTATCTCTTTATTTAATATAATAATATTTTAAGAAGGGTTTCTTTAAGTCTGAACTGCCTTCTGTTTGATGCTGGGTATAAAATAAATAGGTCATTTCTTCTCTTCTTTTTTCTCCCCATTATTTTCTCTTCCTTTCACCCCTAACCGATCCTCATATCCACACTTACACTAATTCCTTGTTTTTATTTACTCTCTTTTTCTTTTTTCTATTTTCTTCTCTTCTTTCTTCCCTTCTTCTGTTTTGGCCAGTTTTATTTCAATAACTTATCATCCATTGACTGGTTTGAAAAATCCTTGTAAATTTTATTTCAATTTACAAGGTAAAAATGATCATTAACCTAATGTAATCTTAATTCATATTATATAAAATATATTGGTCTGTTTAATTAAAGTATTAAGTTCTAATGTGTGAATCAGGTTTAATATTTCATACATTTTATTTTATATTGTATTAATCGGATTCACCGGGATTATATGGCAACAGATTATTACTTAATAATAATAATAATAATAATAATAATATATATATATATATATATATATATATATATATATATATATAAAAGTGAACATAGAAGTCAACACTTAGAGGCGACAGTCTGTTTCATGCTAGATGCAATTTTCAGGCCTGACGATTGCAAATAGCATGAAACAGACTGTCGGCTCTAAGTGTTGACTTCTATGTTCACTTTTATATTTACACACGCTCTATCACTGATATTGAGCACTTTATCCATAAATATAGCACATCTGAAGTGTATATTTCTTTTCACACACACATATATATATATATATATATATATATATATATATATATATATATATATATATATGTAGTGGGTGAAAACAAATATTTTTACTTTATTGTATTTCCAACAAATGGATAAACATACTTTTTCTATAATTAACTACATAGATCCATAAGGACTAAATATGCATAGAAAAGAGAAAAAAAAATAGTTTCAATAGAATTAAATCCAATTTATATATTTTAATAGGTGAAAAATATATTTGTACAATGCAAATTTCAGATTTAAAACGTTTAAATTGCTTTAATACTCTAGTTAATTCAAGTAGAATATTCTTGAATGTTCCACTAATGTTATCTGTAGTTATTGTTTGCCTAAAAGTGCAAACAGAACATTCTGTAATTGATATTCGTGCAAGAAGGTTTTCATCGTGGCAAGAAGTAAAGAATTAACAAATTCGCAAAATGAACTGATTTTTAAGCTCTGGAAGAATGTAAAAGTTAGAAAAAAAACTCAGACAAGCTGAATATTCCATTTACTACGATTAGTTCATTCATTGCAATGTATAAAAAAACTCAAAACTGTTGAAAACCAAAGAAGAACAGGTGCTCCACGGTAGATTTCTTCAGGATCTTCGAGGAAATTAATGCGTCAAATTAAACAAAATCCAATGGTTACTCGTAAAGTGCTTCAGGATGAATTGCTTTGATTAGGAATCTGTCACTAAAAGGAAATAAGCAATGAAATTCATAGGAACAATCTAAACTCACCATCCCCACAGAAAACTCTACTGCTGTTGAAAAGACACAGAAATGCCAGGTTGAAATTCCTTCGTGAATATAAGGATTGTATTGGGAAATCGTATTATTGACAGAGAAAACCAAAATTAAGTTGTCTGGACGTAATTCTAGAAATCATGTATGGAGGAAAGATGGCGACGCCTTCAAATAAAAGAACACAGTTCCAACAGTGAAATTTGGCGGTTGCAGCATCATGGTTTGGAGATTTTTTGTCTGCAAAAGGTGCAGGTAACATATCAGTAATAGATAGTAGAATGAATGCCGAAGAATATGAAAATATTTTAGAAGTAAATGTAATGATTTCGGTTGAAAATCTTGAACTTCCTCCTGATTGGATCTTCCAAAAAGATATGATCGCAAGCACACTAAGAAGAAATGGTTTGCTGAAAATAATATAAACATCCTGAAATGGCCAAGATTTAAACTTAATCGAGAACCTGTGGCGTTATTTGAAAATTCAAATCCAATCGATAGCTCCAACTAACATCCCGGATCTGAAGACCATATGCGAAGAAGAATGGGAGAAAATACCAACTAAAATTTGCAAATCATCACTTGAGAACTACAAGAAGAGGTTGGTTGCTGTAGAAGTGAATCTGTGTCACTAAGCAGACACTAAACAATGAAACTCATAGAAACAATCTAAACTCGCCCTCCCCTTGGAAGACTCCACTACTTTTGAAAAGGCACTGAGATGCCAGATTGAAATTCATTCGCGAACATAAGGCCAACGAAAAATTCTATTGGGAAAGAGTATTATGGACAGACGAAAGTAAAACTGAGTTGTCTGGACGTAATTTTAGATATCAGGTATGAAAGAAAGATGGCGATGCCTTCAAACAAAAGAGCACAGTTCCAACAGTGAAATTTGGTAGAGACTGCATCATGATTTGGGGATGTTTTTCTGCAAAAGGTACAGGGAATATATCAGTATTAGATAGTAGAATGAATGCAGCAACATATCAAAATATTTTGGAAGTAACGGTAATGATTTCGGTTGAAAATATTAAACTTCCTTCTGATTGGCTCTTCCAAAATGATAATGATCCTAAGCACACTGCAAAATCTACGAAGAATATGTAAATATCCTGAAAAAGCCAAGATTTAAACTTAATCGAGAACCTGTGGTGTTATTTGAAAATTCAAATCCAGTCGAGAGATCTAATAAAGATCCCAGATCTGAAGACCATATGCGACGAAGAATGGAACAAAATACCAAATATGCAAATCATTACTTGAGAACTACAAGAAGAGGTTGGTTGCTGTAGAAATGAATAATGGCTATTCTACAAAGAATTAAATGAAGATTATGTTTTCTTTTTTGTATTGAATGAATAGTTTTTCCACTCATTAAAATGGGTAAATAGGATTTATTTCTATTAAATCCATTTTACTGTTTTCTATGCATATTTAGTTATCATGCATCTGTGTACAATTAATTATATGAAAAATATGTGTATTCATTACTGGGGAATACAGTAAATTAATAATTTGTATGTACATAAATATTTGTTTGCTGCCACTATATATATATATATATATATATATATATATATATATATATATATATATATATATACATATATATATATATATATAACACGGGTATATGGAAAATGTGGGCGTTTTAGAAGTATAAATGAAACAGAGAACATTCTGAGCAGGTCATATATATATATATATTTAAACATATATATACTATTATAGTAATTCATCGAGTCTAGAAGAATCGTCAACAGAATGCAGAAAGTATTAGACAGCTGTTTCGTCCTATTTGGGACTCATCATCAGTGCGCATCCTTTACCGAGAATCGCACGTGGACCGTTACGATAGAACGCAAGCGTCATACCATCTGCACCAATGGGTGACGAAGAAGAAACTGACTAGACTCGATATAAATAATAAATTCGTGGTGATACTCATCCACGTATTCAAACCCAACGGGTTGTGCTCTAAGAGCAACGTCTTCCTTGCACTTACCCGTTCCATCACAGAACATTAGCTGGGTCAAGCAAGGATCTACAAGTGATAGAATTTTCGGGGATTAGAATAATTATTATAGTATTTCATCGAGTCTAGAACAATCCTCAGCAGAATGCAGAAAGTACTGGACGGCCGTTTCGGCCTATTTGGAACTTCATCAGCAGTGCGCATCCACCTGCAATAATTACGAAGAAATATAGATATCCTGAAATTTCGCCCCCAGATATTAACCGACTTATATATAAACCTCTGGTGTTATTTGAGAAATCATATCCGATCGAGAGCTCCAACAAACCTTCCGCATCTGAAGAATGAAGCAAAATGCCAACTAACATATGCATATCATTAATTGAGGTCTACAAGAGGAGGTTGGCTACTGTAGAAATGAATAATCTTTATTCTAGAAAGCATTAAATATAGATTATGTATTTTCTATTGTACGAATACTTTTTTCATCCATTAAAATGGGTAAATAGGATTTATTTCTATTAAATAATTTTTTTCTATGCATATTTAGTTATTATGCGTCTGTGTAGAGTTAATTATATGAAAAATAAGTTTATTCATTAGTTGGAAATAAATAAATTAAAAATTCATATGTGTACGAATATTTATTTCCGCCTCTCCACCAAAATATAGTTGTTTCCCAAGTGTACCTTAGATGTGGCACAAGGCCGAAAGTAGGGATCACACAGTGAGGATCGAACTCACTACCCAATCGTAATTGTTCTAGCTTGCTAACCATTATATCGCCTCGAGGTGGCCCCAGTGATTTACTAAGCATATATTAGTTATGGCACAAGGCCTAGATTAAGGAGCAACAGGCTTGCTAACCATTAAACCACGAAAAAGTGGTTATTGATTTTCTAAGCTTAACTTAGAGGTGGCACAAGGCCAATTGTATAAGGCATCCGTTGTGGATCGAACTCACTCTTCAGTTGTAACTGCTTTATGGTTGGTTGGTTGGTTGGGTTTTATGGCATATCAACCACTGTGGGTCATTTAATGCCAAATTAAGCTATATATATATATATATATATATATATATATATATATATATATATATATATATATATATATATATATATATATATATATATATATATATATACAGTACTATTAAACATATAGCTGGCAACATTATTCTTTCAAAAACGTATAGCTGGCAACATTATTTTTTCCCCAAAACGTATAGCTGGCAACATTATTCTTTCCAAAAAACGTATAGCTGGCAACATTATTTTCCGAAAACATTATCTGAAGCCTTGTTGTTGGACGTAGTTTCTCGTCATACCCAGGACGCGGATGTAGTTTCTCGTCATACCCAGGACGCGGATGTAGTTTATCGTCATACCCAGGACGCGGATGCAGTTTATCGCCATACCAAGGACGCGGGTGTAGTTTATCGTCATACCCAAGGCGCAAAACGTAGAGCTGGCAACATTATTTTTTCCAAAAAACGTACAGCTGGCAACATTATTGTTTCAAAAACGTATATCTGGCAACAGTATTTTTTCCAAAAAAACGTATAGCTGGCAACATTATTGTTTCAAAAACGTATAGCTGTCAACATTATTGTTTCAAAAACGTATAGCTGGCAACATTATTGTTTCCAAAAAACGTATAGCTGGCAACATTGTTTCAAAAACATATAGCTGGCAACATTGTTGTTTCATAAACGTATAGCTGGCAACATTATTTTTCTGAAAACATTATCTGAAGCCTTGTTGTTGGACGTAGTTTACTGTCATACCCAGGACGCGGATGTAGTTTATCGTCATACCCAGGACGCGTAACTGCTTTAGCGAGAAAAGCTTGCTAACCATTACACCACGACGAGGTGTACTTTAATTTTCTAAGCAGAGATTAGATGTGGCACAAGGTTGAAAGCAGGGGTCACCCAGTGAGAATCGAATTTAGTCGTAATTGATTTTGCGAAATAAACATGCTAACCATTACACTGCTTGGAAGGGCCCTGGTCATTTTCTAAGACTAGCTTAG
>OZ010612.1:15291889-15331889 GCA_963932145.1 Acanthosepion lycidas | reverse complement strand
GGCATTGGTTTATACCAACGGCTTCTGTTATCAATTATAGGCATTTAAGAATATTTGTGGAGTTTTCATAGTTTATTTTGTCCAGGTTAGGTTTCAAGTGTTTTATGTATATAGCTTCAAGAATTATTAGTTTTTGTTTATTGTTTTCATGTTTAAGTATAGTTGGGTTTTCAACAAGGATTTTCCGGAATTGAGTATGCGGCCAGGCATGTTGTTTTAAATGCCTAAAAATATTAGAGTTATCATTCAAAAGTAGAATCAAGCGTCGTGAAAGCGAATTTGTTGTGTGACCATCATAAGTATTATTTAATCCATTAATCTCCCACAGGGAACTTGAATTTGTAAACTATGTTGTTTTTTTTGCAAATCGCTAATGGTGGGGGGTAAAATAAATAGACAAAACTTGTCCATATTATTTAACGAAACATGCATCAATATATATATATATGTGTGTGTGTGTGTGTGTGTGTAATTTTTTAGATACAAATATTTATGCAAATTCTCTTTTTATAATAAATAATATTTACCGAGAAATTTCGTAGAAAATATGTATCTTCCGACAGGAATCGAACCTATATCCTACATTGAACCGTTATATAGCTTGACGTGCTATACCATTTAGCTGCTGAAGAAGCGTCTGGCTAGCAAGGTCGCACTTAGTCCATTTCCCAATATATATATATATATATATATATATATATATATATATATATAAACACAAAAAATTACCTCACCTCTATTTCAAACCCTTCTCTATTGGGCTCTCATCAGCCCCTAAGTGTCTGTTCCGGGGCATTGTTTTAAATAGTTTTAGGGATAGGTACAAACTATGTTTAGAAGAAAAAATCACGATAATAAAATATAAAAATCAATAAAAAACTGAACGGATAGAACTAATCACGTAATGTCTACATAGAAATTGTTTCAAAATTACATAAGGATACATGTGCATATATGTGGGGATCTATGTGTACGTACAGAGGCATATATGTATGTAAATATACATATATGTATATATGAAGCTCATGAAGGATTGAAAGAGAATTGAAATATATATATATATATATATATATATATATATATATATATATATATATATATGCGTGTGTGTGTGTAATTTTACAACGAAAAACGGTTCACGTGTGCTTATAATATGTAGATCTAATAGGCCTGTTAACAATATGGACAATAAGATTAATGATATTATATATTAACCTATTGACTAAATTGAAGAAAGATTTTAATGTTGGAATTTTCGGACACGCCTGTGTCCTTTTTCAACGAGACGGGTTAAAATATATTTTGAAAATAAAAGCATAGGGGAGCCCTCTAACTACCACCAATAAAATTATTCCTCGGAAGAGAAAGTCGCACTTATTTGTTTATTTCTCTACAGCAACGAAAAAGCTGTTTGGAGGCGATTCTTTCAGGACCAGACGGGCCAGGCATCACTGGAACCAATCGAGAAGGATTCTTTTGGTTGGTTGCTTGGTTGATTTTATTTAGCGGCATGTGGACACCTCTGTGATATTTAATGTCGAAATGTAAATATTTTGTACGTAATTTTATGCTTTCAACTATAGATATTTTTATATCATTTTTATAAATTCATCATTTTGCGGCCACAGTAATTTTTACACATTTATATTTCCGAGAATGTATATAAATTAAAAAAAAAGCCTGTGTAGCTAATCAGTATCTAACCGATTCGTTTTCTACAGCTTATCAACTATTTCCAGGTTATTTAATGCAGAAATATATTTTCAGATTGCAAGAATTTAATTTTAAGATAATAATGAGTTAGTTGTACAACTAACTCATTATTATCTTAAAATTAAATTCTTATTAATTAACCCGTAGCTGGGGGTGAATACGAGGATGCAGAAGTTTGCCGTACCTGGTATTACCAAACGGCCTCATATCGAGGAACTGATTAGGCACAATGTTGTTTAACGTCGGTGATCATACACGAACCGCTGTTTCAACGTGATGTGGCCGTAAGCTAAGATAGATGTCAATACTTCTGAGGCTAAAACAAAAACGAACAAAAAACTTGTAACTTCGCAAGTGGCTCACCAAAAAAAAAAAAATAGATAAATAAAAATAAAATAAAATAAAGTAATTGAAGAAAGTGTTTCAACCAATAAAAGCTGCTTCCGCCCAAAGCAGAAAACAATCTCCCGTGAGCCTCTGGGGCATAAGAACTTGAAGGATAGTTCGTTCCATGGAATAATACACTGGTCAGATCCACTTTCTCTCTGGAATTCGAACTCTCCGATTCCTCAATCCAAGCCGCAATCCATTACTCCACCGTGAACAGTTGGATCCATGCCTTTCCCAAGGATATTAGCACATAAGTGAATGTAATGACCTCGACTGGAATTCGAACTCTGCAATCGGATTCCTCAATCCAAGTCCCATTACTCCACTGTTCCTCTTCAGGCCAGAACAGTTGGATTCATGCCTTTCCCAAGGCTATTAGGACATAAGTGAATGTAATGACCTCGACTGGAATTCGAACTGTGCTCTCCGATTCCTCAATCTAAGCCGCAATCCATTACTCCACCGTGTCTCTTCAGGCCAGAACATTTGGATTCATGCCTTTCCCAAGGATATTAGCACATAAGTGAATGTAATGAACTCGACTGGAATTCGAACTCGACTCTCCGATTCCTCAATCCGAGCCGCAATCCATGACTCCACCGTGCCTCTTCAGACCAGAACAGTTGGATTCTTGCCTTTCCCAAGGGAATTATCACGTAAGTGAATGTAATGAACTCGACTGGAATTCGAACTCCGCTCTCCGAGTCTTCATTCCGAGCCGCAATCCATTACTCCACCGTGCCTCTTCAGGACAGAAGAGTTGGATTCATGCCTTTCCCAAGGGTATTAGCACATAAGTGAAAGTAATGAACTCGACTGGAATTCGAACTCGGCTCTCCGATTCCTCAATCCGAGCCGCAATCCATGACTCTACCGTGCCACTTCAGACCAGATTCATGCCTTTCCCAAGGGTATTAGCACGTAAGTGAATGTAATGACCTCGACTTGAATTCGAACTCGGCTCTCCGATTCCTCAATCTGAGCCGCAATTCATTACTCCACCGTCCCTCTTCAGGCCAGAACAGTTGTATTCATGCCTTTCCCAAGGGTATTATCACGTAAGTGAATGTAATTGAATTCGGACTCGGCTCTCCGATTCCTCAACCAAAACCGCAATCCATTACTCCGTCCTGCTTTCTCGGGTCATAACAGTTGGATTCATGCTTTTCCCAAGGGTATTAGCACATAAATGCCTTCTAGAATTCGAACTCCGATTCCCCAATTCGATATAGTTCATTTCGTATTCCGTGTCCTTACTCACAGACTGCCCCGGGGAAGAGGGTAACCATTATGCATATGCGTGTATGTCTACCATATTATCGCAGTCTGTTCATCTACATTTTCCGTTACTTTGTGCATATGCACGCATATCTGCATATTATTCTCGGATTTTCAATCTCTCTCCCTTTTCCTCCGCCCCTCTGTACACACACAGATCCATAAACACACATATATAACTCACACACACATATATTTCTCTGTGTGTGTGTGTGTGTGTATTTTATTGAAGGAGACTTGATGCATCGATACGTATTTCTAAGATATTAACAGATTCCAAGCCTTTCTTTTTTTTCATGTGTCTTGTGCTTTCACGACGTAGGCAATCATGGCCCTCCACTTCTCCCTATCTCTTGTAGCTCTTAATAAGTTTCGTCCCTCTGCCTTCTCCCCCAGACCCCGTTTTGCCATCCACTTGGTCAAACCCGCCAGGTATGTCATTCTTTGGTTGCCCTTGTCTCTCTTTCCCTCTAATTAACCTATGAGTATCAGATTCTCTAGGCCGTCCTTCTTCATTGTGTGTCCCAGAAACTTCAGCTGCCTCTTTCTGATGTTAAGTATAAGCCTCGTCCTTGTTTGCCTTCAGAGACTAGTCGGCTATAAACTCATATATGACCTCAAGTGGAACTCATACTTACGAGACATCACTGAAAAAATAGTCGGTACCCTGTACCCCTACACAAAGTACCTGACTTCTCTGTGCCTTGAGAGAATTTATTTTATTTTATGTGCCATGTTCTTTAAGGAAGTATGCGATCATAGCACTCAACTTCACCTTATGATTCGTAGCTCTCAATGTGTTTAGTCCGTCTGCTACCTCCCCGAGAAAACAGTCATCCAAACTGTCATGCGTTGCTTGCCCTTGTCTCTCTTTCCATCTATTCGTCTTTCCGGGATGAAATCCGGTCTCAAAATGAATGACAAACGCAGGAATGAAATATAGCAAATAAATGTATTGACGTAATAATACAATTGGTAATACAGTTAGTAGATCCAGAAATGCGGTTAGTAGCAATAATAATATATATACAGTCTGCGAAATTCAGTATCGAAGTATGACTTCCTTCTGAGTCTACGTGCTCGCAACTGTGTCTCCTACAAAGCGGTTACCTCACACTCTCACTCTCTCACTGTCTCACTCTCTGGGTATTCACCGGCAGCGGTATAAGTACACACTGGGCGAGTCCACTTGTATGAAAAAGGGGTGGACCCCTTAATAATAATCATTTATATGCAGGGATTCCCTGAGACATAAAAATTCTTTCAAGGCTTCCACAAGGGTTAAAATTTGAGAAACACCGGTCTAATCTATTTTCAATTTTCTTATCACTATATTAAAATCCTTGGTTATTATAATAAAATTCTATTTTCAATTACCTTATGGCCGATCCTAAAATTCTTGGTTATTATAATAAAATATAAAAGCGATAGATATTAATAATTGTATATAATTGTTGTGGATTCCCGGATGAAATCCCGTCTCAAATGAATGACAAACGCAGGAATGAAATATAGCAAATAAATGTATTGACGTAATAATACAATTGGTAATACGGTTAGTACATCCAGAAATGCGGTTAGTAGCAATAATATATATATATATATATGTATTATATATATATATATATATATATACAGTCTGGGAAATTCAGTATCGAAGTATGACTTCCTTCTGAGTCTCGCAACTCCTACAAGGCGGTTACCTCACACTCTCACTCTGTCACTCGTCTCACTCCCGGGTATTCACCGGCAGCAGTACAAGTACACACTGGGCGAGTCCTCTTGTATAAAAAAGGGGTGGACCCCTTAACAGTCCTGTGAGTATCAGATTCTCCAAGCCCTAATTTCTCATTACGTGCCCCAGAAATTTCAGCTGCCTCTTCCTGATGTTAAGCATAAACTTCCTCCTTGTTTGCACCCTCTCCAAACACTCATCATTGCTCACACGCTCGGTCCATGGTATCCTCAGCATCCTTCTGTAGAACTACATCGCCTGAGGATATCGTGGACCGCACGTGAACAACGATGAGATCTTGGAAAGGATGCAACTGTAAGACTGTAAATATCGATTTATGTGTCTATATGGGTTTCGAATGATAATGTATATTTCGAAATGTCACTTCTTGAATTCCATACACCACAAATTATTCTACGTTGGTCTAAAAAGTCGAATTCTCCTGGAACATGATTAACAAAAGTAAAAAATAAACTAGAATACCTTTCTTTCTTTTTTTTTCTTCATATCCCATTCGCAAATGGATCTCTATCTATAAAAGGCAGTGTGTGTGTGTGTGTGTGTGTGTGTGTGTAACGAATGCACGGCTGCAATTTTCGACGGATAGTGGAAATAATCAATTTTTTCATGCTTCTACAGCAGTTTTCATATAGCTTGCGGCCATTTTCTACTGGCCAGAGTGAGAGCCTATAACTGGCTGCACGAATAGGCAGGAAGATTCTATTGGCCAGCGTGATAGCCAACAGCTGACTGACACGAATATTAACTAGCATGCTAGCATGCAAAAAAAATCGATAGCTGCATTCGTCAGAAGTGGGAAAAATTTAAATCTGCATGGCACTTTACTCCAATTGGCTCATTCGCTTGCTTAAACTCAACGTTGATTCTGATTCCGCAGAACTGGATTGGGTGTGAATAAGTGTTTGTTGTTAACAACGGTAGTTTTAATGTAGTTTGCGGCCATTTTCTACTGGCCAGAGTGAGAGCCAATAGCTGGCTGCAACGAATAGGCAGGAAGATTCTATTGGCCAACTTGAGAGCCAACAGCTGACTGATACGACTGTTAACTAGTATGACAGCATGCAAAAAAGTATGAAAAAGTATTTGTTGTTAACATTCTTTTTTCATTCGGTTTTTTCCAGTTACGTGTCCTTTTTTAAAGCTGATCGTTTTGTGTTCATTTTGTTTAGTTCTTTTTTCGTAACAGATTTAATGTTTAGTATAGAGCTTAGAAAAAATTCGCAGTGTCAGATTGGCAAGTAGTAAGGCATGTAGGAACATCAGCACGGCAAAGGGCACTCCTTTAAAGGCAAGGAAGGGCAAAAATATTTTAAGTCAAGTGATAGCGATTTCTGCTAATCTTTAATAAAAATGAAAAATGTGATAAACCTTTCTTACTTGGTCTTTATCGTATCCTGTAGGCATCCAATCCATATCTGATCTATATTTCATCTTTAACTCAGTCATATATATTAGTATTAAACGCGATCTCCTTTTTGCAGACGACGGTGTACTTGTAGCTAACTCTTAAGAAGAAGTTCAAGAAATACTCAACAGGTTTTCTACGGCATTCTGACTTAACACCGGTATCAAGAACTCTGAAGTTGTTCATCAACCTTGCCCGACACCGAAGCAAATTAGAGGTGTAAAGCAAAGACCTCCTGTTCGTAAGTTTCCTGAGGTCCTTTTCGAAAGAATCTCAAGTACGTGGAATCTTTCAAATACCTTGGGAGCATGGTAAATTCAAGTGCTTCACTTGATGACAAGATTGTTAATCGCATTTCAAAAAACAGCGCTTCTTGGGTTCGCTGCGTCATAGGTTGTGGAACGAAAGGGGAATAACGCTTTGTATTAAAATCCAAGTCTACAACGCTGTCGTATTGTCAACTCTTTTGTATGGCTGTGAAACTTGAACACCTTATAGATTGCACATTAAACGATTAAATGTCTTCCATAAAGTTTGTCTCCGTAGAATCTGTAGTCTAACGTTTGATGATCGAGTGTCAAATGGCGACCTTTTTGAGAAATGCAAGATTGGTACCATCAAGACCTTTATAATGCAACCTGAACAAGTTGGGCTGGTCAAGGATGAGTGAGGATTGTGTGGTCATAGAAATGTTGGTAGAACTTGGCTCACGTATAAAGATAAACTAAAAAGCAACCTTTTTTGTGTCAACTTTCCATTTAAGAACTTTGAAGAGGGTAGCTATGAAGAGACCAGAGGATCGTCCCAGCTGCCATTCAGGAATAATGCACCATCTAGAAGTAAGCTACAGTCCACTATTGTGAAACACGAAAGCAAAATAAGATAGCTAACAATGTTCCTGCTGTATTTCGATACAATACATTCTCCTATACTGTTTGTAGTCTTCTGTGCAATTCTCGAGCCGGTCTCAAAATCATGCCCGTCAAAGGCCCGCAGCTAATTAGTTCGTGGTCGTCCGAACCTCATACGTCGAACTCGACGGGAGAGTCTATTGTATATATATACATTCAAAAAAAAAATACCGGCAA
Source organism: Acanthosepion lycidas (assembly GCA_963932145.1). NCBI lineage: Eukaryota > Metazoa > Mollusca > Cephalopoda > Sepiida > Sepiidae > Acanthosepion > Acanthosepion lycidas. Next base: position 15,324,259 of record OZ010612.1, on the reverse strand, counting down.
TACATTTTTGAAAAAAAAAATTACTAGTAATAAAAATCTTGTCGGCATTTTTTTAATAACCCATTGAGATTTTTTCTTTCCATTCTCTTTAAGGACGTAGGCAATCATGGCTCTCCACCTCTCTCTATCCATTGCAGGTCTCAGCAAGTCTATTCTATATATATATATATATATATATATATATATATATATATATAGAGAGAGAGAGAGAGAGAGAGAGATTATTTAGAGAGATGTGTGTAATATATATATATATATATATATATATATATATATATATATATATATATTAAGTAATGAAAATATTGGTAATCCGTATGGATAATCCTGGGAGCTCAATATTAATTCAGAGCGAATAATTTAATTTAAAGAAAAAGAAAAACAGACCGCTTTAAGGCGCCATTGTAATAATTTATCTACGAGAGACTTTTATTTTTTTCTAGATCTTCAGACATCACTTTCAAAAGGTGAAACGAAAAATGAAATTAAAATTTATACTTTTGACGGGCAGTATTAATCTTATATAAGTTGACATAGAGGGTGATGAGTGATGGTGTGAGAGACATGGTCGAGTTTAGAGAGGGAAGAGAGAGTTTTAAAATTTATTTTTAGATTTCTTTTCATTATAATACTTAATATTGAGGAAAGGAGGTGGTAAGGAGCAGACATTGACCTTTTTAATCGGCAAAATCAACGGAAATGATATGGGAAAAAGAAAAAAAAGGTAAAAAGAAAAAAGGGGGAAGTAAAGAGAAAAGAGATGTACTTAAGGTTTTCGGAGAAAAGAAGACGGGTCGTATAACTTTAGCAATTTAGATAAAAATAGATTTTAAAAATTTGATAGTAATTTAAATGTATATATATATGCGCGGATGGCGAGGGGTTAGAATGTTCGCTTTCTGAACAGGTGAACCTGGTTCGAATCTCAAGATGATCTATTTGTCAGAAAGGATACTTCCTGATGTTATCAGTCTGGAGTGGGGACGACACGAGCATGTGGCACCCGTGGAAAGTGCTGGAAAACCATATCACGCTTTGACCTACGCCTTGTGAGTTTAATTGGGTAGATGGAACACCTGAGGCCGTCGACAGCTGCGCTGGCACGAAGTCCCAACTCATTGTGACCGGGTTCTGCTGGTGTTGTTCAAGTTGTTGATCATTCTAGATAACATGCTCTCTCCCAGGAACCGTAACTAAGGTCTGCTCAGCATAGTTGCAGTATAAACAGGTTGCCTCTGTGCATGTAGGAAAATCTGCAATAGGGATTGGATAGTCGTCCTAGTAGAAGGGTATCCTCGAATACGAGTGACCATATATATATATATATATATATATATATATATATATATGTGTGTGTGTGTGTGTGTGTGTGTGTGCGTGAAAATATTATAGAAAATAGGAAAGAAACTGGTTAGGAAAATAGTCCAAAGTTCCTTAGTATTTTTATTATTTTTAAAAAATAGTGCTCGATACGAAAGTAGAGCATAAATTTTTTTTGGAAGATTCCCAAAAAAATTTTGCTTGAAGATGGAACAGAGCCTACTTTAACTCAAGTTAATTCAAATATTATTTTGAAGTTTTCGGCTCTTGTTTTGAAACATGAGACCTCTTATGTAGCGAGTTGGAATCATATTTTTAAATAAATAATTATATATATATATATATATATATATATATATATATATATATATATATATATATTACTCTTGCTCTATATGCGGCCTCCTTTGTAAATCAGTAGCGGGTCTTAAATGCCACTTAAGATTATCCCACAAAATTTCATAACTGAATCAATTAAGCTGTTAGATCCTCATACATCAAAACAGACGGGAGAGGCCATTATTACATACATATATATATATATATACATACATATATATATATAAACACTCTTGGAGCGGGTAGAATGGAGATCAACGTGTTTTAGTGGACTCAGCAGTTTTCAATCTGCTTGTCTGAATCATGTTCAAGAAACGAGAGCAAGATCTAAAAGGTCAGCCAATTTAGCAGTGATCTCATCTCATAATCCTCACCATTGCTCCATATGTGGCCTCCTTTGTAAATCTATATATGTATGTGTGTGTGTGCGTGTGTGCATTTAGGCAGCAAATTCTCTTTTAGGCATGTCTGATTAAATAAATTACTGACATTATGTCTGCTTATTTTTAATATAATCCTTTTATATTCACGGATATTTTTTCCGTGTATTACAATCAAATGATGCAAAAAAAAAATCACTGTTAAAAATCACTGTTATTTCTCAAGTACTTTCCATCTCTTTCTGAGATCATCATCAAGGGTGCAACGGGTAAGGCAAGAGTCTATGTGTTAAGTTTTATTGCGTAACATGCACAATTGTGGCACAAGGCCGAAAAGAGGGCATGGGGTTGAAGCTGATCGTCACTTACTATCCTATACCTAGCTAATCCGTTTTACGAGCCATTCATTCACTACAATTCAGACATTCACCACAAAAACACATCCATCGCCACTCAATCCTCCATATAACGTAATATCGTATACTCTGAGTGGTGGGGGGACTAAAAACGCACCCCATGACATAAAATTTTCAATTCATGATTATAAACTACTATACATAAAAATTTGTACATGATATAAAATGAGAGGGGGATGATCCCCCCCACCACAAAAAAACTAAAATATCAAAACAAACAAAATAAAGATAACTTATGTTATTTAGACCTAAGATCTATGTGTAGCTATTCATTGCAGAATTCTTTTCTTTTTGCGTTTAAATTCAACGGCTGAGAATTTTACTTCAGCGATCATTAGAAAAAATTATCCATTATGGAATTTTTTTTTAATTTTTATTTTGGAATGTCATGATGAAGCGCGCTTTAAAGCGGGAAAACATCTTTTCATCGGCTTTTTAGAACATTATTACGTCATTCAGTGTCGGCTTCAATATTTTTTCAGAGGATTGGAACGATGGCGTCTTGATTAAGGGACAAGCCTCGCGAAACAGAGTGGCTCTTGCAGCGTGTCTCACTGTCAATGGTGCGAGATAATGCTTTCTCCATCATTGCGGCTGGCAAAGGATAGCCAAAAAAAAAAAAGAACATTTTGTTTATAGTTACTTTGTTCAAACTTTTTTTTTTAATAAATTCATCAACATTCATCTCTAAAAAAAATAAATTTTAATGCAGATTGTTTCGTGGATAACTGTTATGGTGCATTTCTTGCATCATTTGATTGTAATGTCTGTGATTTATTTAATCAGACATGCCTTTTATATATATATATATATATATATATATATATATATATATATATATATATATATTAGGTTGGTGCAAAAATAATTTCGTTTTCTAACATATGTTACTATGTGAGAAAACGAAATTATTTTTGCACCAACCTAATATATATATATGTGTGTGTGTGTGTGTGTGTGTATGTGTGTAGTATTTTTTAGTGCGTATCCGTCCTATCTTGATCATATCAAGAAATATGTTTTGACATCTCACGAGATTTTAACCACAGATTTATTTTCAACAACTTTTCATCGTGTTCTACTCTCAAGCACACTCGCTTGCTATAATTCGGTTTTGTTATATTTAATAATTTTCAAATTATTCAATGAGCTTTGCAGTCAGTCTGAGTTATTCTCAACCTTGGAGCCTACAAAACTAAACGCAAATTCGTGGTGTCAGATGAAAGCCGAGATGAAGACCTGAGGCAGATGGAGGAAAATTTGATTCTCCCACCCACACTATCCAATTGAATGAATTGAACAGCGGCTAGACAAATGAATGTCAAGTCGGGTTTGAGATTTTGAAAGTGTTTACAAGATCGTGGGAAGCGCGGTTGGGGTAATGGATTTTGGAGCTGAATATGAATTTGGTATACCGATTTCAATTCTCGCTGCATTTTGTTTCATTCACTTTCGGCCTCATGTCCTTCGAGAATGCATAAAAATATCTTCCTTCAGCTGTTTTAAATAACAAGTCAGACTGGTCTCTCTTGACTTCAGAGGGCAACGTGTCTAGGAGAAGGAAAACTCTCAATTTGAAACAAGAACGAAGAGGGTTGATTATCTTGCACAAGAGGGAACACTGCGACAATGGCTTGGATTACGGATCACACAGACGCACAAGGTCTTGATGGGGCACATTTTTCAGATTTGGTTTGATTTGGTTTGTTTCTGGGACACATAATGAGAAAGGAGGGCCTGGAGAATCTGATACTCACGTGTCGAATAGAGGGAAAGAGAGACAAGGGAAAACAGTGCGTGACATATCTGACGAGCTGGTAGATAACAGAACGTGGTCTGTGGGAGGAAGCAGAGGGAAGGAGCTTGCTGAGAGCTGCAATGGATAGAGAGAGGTGGAGAGCCATGATTGCCTACGTCCTGAAAGAGAATGGAAAGAAAAAATCTCAATGGATTATTAAAAAAATGCCGACAAGATTTTTATTACTAGTAATTTTTTTTTTCAAAAATGTATTGCCGGTATTTTTTTTGAATGTATAGCTGATATCTTTTTTAGAAATGTATTGCTGCTAATGATTTTTTACAAATTATTTCTGGTATTAAAACCCATTTTTACACTTTCAGAGTGTTTTGGTCCCAGTTTGGGGGTTAACTATTTGCCCATAGCTCGGAGCCTAACAGGTGCTACCACCCCGGGTCAAAGTGGACCTGGGAACACCAGCAATTAAGAGGTGGTTCCACACTCCTCAAAACCTCCTGGTCAGAGGCCTTGCTGCTGGATGTAGTTTATCGTCTTACCCAGGACGCGGATGTAGTTTATCGTCGTACCAATCACGGGTTAAAGAAAGAGAACATTTATTAAAAGCCACAAAGTACAGGAAATTGTGGAGAGCTATGATCGCCTACGTTCTGGAAAAACATTGTACATCTGTTATTTAAACCATTGGGCCTTTCATTTCCTCACTCACTCCATAATGATTCGCTAATTTATACAAAGTAAGAGAGCAAAAGAAAACTACAAAACCTCTTGCAGAAAGTGATGAAGAAAAGCGAGAAGAAAAGACTAAGCATCAACTGCAAGAAGACAGAATGCATGGTTGTTAGCAAAGGCATGAAACCAAAGTGCGAATTACAAATCGGGGATACTGAAATCAAATAAATGGGGAAATTTAAATAACATAGGAAATTTTGGGAGAGCCAAATATGCATTTCAAAAGCTAAGCAGAGTACTAAGAAATACGAAAAAAAAATGTTGCTGGAAACAAAACCAAAGAATACTAAGGTGTTAGGTGATATCTGTCCTCGTCTATGGCAGTGAGTGCTGAACAATATTCTCAAAGAAGAAACTTGAAGTAACAGAAAGGCGGTCCTACAGAAGGATGCTGGGGATGCCATGGATCAAACATGTGAACAACGACGATGTTTTAAAAAGAATATAAACAAAAAAGAAACTTATACTTAACATCAGGAAGAGGCAGATGAAATAACTTCAGAAGAATGATGAGGATACCATGGAACGAACATGTGAGCAACGACGACGTTTTTAGAGAAAATGGAAACAAAAAGGAAACATACTTAGCATCAGGAAGAGGCAGTTGAAATTTCTACAGAAGGATGATGAGAATACCATGCACCGAACATGTGAGCAACGATGAGGTTTTAGAGAAAATGGAAACAAAAAAGAAACTTATACTTAACATCAGGAAGAGGCTGTTGAAATTTCTACAGAAGGATGATGAGGATACCATGCACCGAACACGTGAGCAACGACGACGTTTTAGAGAAAATGGAAACAAAAAGGAAACTTATGCTTAACATCAGGAAGAGGCAGTTGAAATTTCTACAGAAGGATGCTGAGGATACCATGGACCGAACATGTGAGCAACGATGAGGTTTTAGAGAAAATGGAAACAAAAAGGAAACTTATGCTTAACATCAGAAAGAGGCAGTTGAAATTTCTACAGAAGGATGATGAGAATACCATGCACCGAACATGTGAGCAACGATGAGGTTTTAGAGAAAATGGAAACAAAAAGGAAACTTATGCTTAACATCAGGAAAGAGCAGTTGAAATTTCTACAGTAGGATGAAGAGGATGCCATGGTCCGAACATGTAAGCAACGATGAAATTTTAAAGAAAATGGAAACAAAATGGAAACATACTTATCATAAGGAAGAGGCAGTTGAAATTTCTACAGAAGGAGGATGAGGATACTATGGACCGAACATGTCAGCAACGATGAGATTTTAGAGAAAATGGAAACAAAAACGAAACTTATACTTATCATCAGGAAGATGCAGTTGAAATTTCTACAGGAGGATGATGAGGATGACATGGACCGAACATGTGAGCAATGACAAGGCTTTAGATAAAACGGAAACAAAAACCAAACTTTTACTTAGCCTCAGGAAGAGAGAGTTGAAGTTTCAAGAGCACACAATGAGGAAAGAGGGCTTGGAGAATCTGAGACCCTCAGGACAGATTGAGGGAAAGAGAATCAGAGGTAAACAACCTATGTAGCGAGATTAAAGTAGATGAATGGCGGAACATTGTTTAGGAGTGTTAAAACAAAGTTTATCAAGAGCCACAAATACGGGAAATTGTGGAGAGCCATGATCGGCTACTCTCTGAAGAGACACTGCACATTGACAAGGAAGAAACGTTAGTTGAACCCATGAGAATTGGATTTATTCATTCTACAAATAATGAATAGCTAATTTATACACAGCAAGAGGACTTGCGATGAGATAAAATGTATTATTCAAAATATGGAACGAAGCCCTTCCATCAATCAGGTAGAATCCTAACCCCCTACTGAGCAAACCATGGCATGGCGTGAATCCGTCAAATAACCCCACCTACTCAATTATTCTTCGTGTCCCTTCCCTGTCCGTCGGTCTCGGGATACATCTATCTTCGTTCGCAATTTAAACGAGCAAAACTTGGACGGACCGCGTGGGCTGCGCTTCTCAGGTATGAGCTGGCGTTGTCGGATAAAAACTGGTTTCAAGAACGTGGGCATGTGCAGGTCTACGGATAGCTGAACTTGCCACCTACTAGCGCCGCCCTTTGTTTTGACTGAATTAAGCAGGTCGCAAGATGGCGGTTAATCGAAAGAATGGCGCGAAATCGCATGTTTGCTAACAGATATCGAAATCTCTCGGAAGGATCAATATGAGACAGACTGAGAGAGGAAGTGTGAAGAGAAAGATGAATATAGTGATACCAAGGGAGGGGGATAGAGCAGCATATCGAGAGGCCATAAATTGTGAGAGAGTAGGTGTAAAAGCAGAGCAAAGAGAAATGAACAGATTAATTTGGGGAGGGAAACCCGATGGAGAGAATGAGGGAGAGAAGTTCCAAACAGATAGAGAGGGAGGGAGATGTAGAGAAGAAAACAGGTGTAGTGAGTGGTGTAGAGAAGGATATAAATTCAGGGATAGAGGGGGAGTGATAATATGAAGAAAGGAATGTTGTGATAGAGTTATATGTAGAAAAAGAGAGAAGGAGAAAGAGAGAGGAAAACAAATGGTTTGAACGGGGCTGTGGCAGAGAGAGAAAGAAACAGAGAAAGAGAGGAACTGAGAATGATAGAGAGGAGCGCTTTAGAGAGGGGGAGAAAGAGACGGAGAGGAGAATAGAACGTGAAAGAGGAAGAGAGAGTATGACGTGGAAGTACAAAAGTGAGAGAGGAAAAGGGGTGTGACGGAGAGGAGTAGGGTTAGATGGGGTGATGGGATGAGAGAGTGAGAGACTGTAGCAGAAAGAGATAGATGAAAGGGCAAGTGAGAGGAGCAGAAAGATAGGGAGAAAAGCGAGAGAGAGAGATGGACAGAATGAATAGAGGAAAATGCGAGAGAGACAGAAGTGTAGAAATACGAAGAGGAGTGCGAGAAAGGAATAGAGAAAGAGAGGGGCTTAAGAGAGGGGGAAAATAGACGGAGAGGAGAACGTAAAAGAATACGGAGAGGAGTGCGAGAAAGGAACAGAGAAAGAGAGGAGCTTGTGAGAGGGGGAAAAAGAGACGGAAAGGAGAACGATATAGAGTAACAGACAGAGATAGAGAGGTGGACGATAGTGAAAGAGAGAGATAGGGGGTGGAGATCGTGAGAGATGTGAGGAAAATGATGGTAAAGAAGAGAAGTAGAGAAGAAGGGTGAAATAGTGTGTGTAGCAGAAAGAGCTGCAGAGGAAAGATAGAGAGAGATGAATGGGAGGTTAATAGAGGGAAGTGAGAGAGTCGGAAAAGTAGAAAGAAATGGAAAGGGGGATTAGAAATAAACTGAGAGATTGAGAGAAGCTTAGACTGATAGATAGTGGAAAAGAGACGGTGAGCAAAACGTGAGAGAAGAACAGAGAGAGATAGAGAGGAGGACAACAGAGGAAGAGCGAGAGTGAGAGAGGGGAAGGCGAGAGATGTAAGGAAGAGAAAGGTGAGGGAGAGAAGTAGCGTGAGATGGAGCGAAGGATAAGATAGAGAGTTTAGCAGAAAGTGATAGATGAGAGGGATAGAGAGAGGAGCAGATAGACAAAGAGAAATGCGAGAGAGAGATGAACAGAAAAGAAGAGAAGAGACGTCGAGAGAGAGAGGAGTGGAAAAGAACGGAGAAGAGGAAGAGAGAGAGAGAGAGGAACAGAGACATATGTAGAGGAAAACTAGAGGGGCATTAACAAAAAGATGAGGAGGAGGGCTATCGAGAAGATCAGAGAGATAGGAGGAGGAGTGCGTAGGGAGGAAGTGAGTGTAGCAGAAATTTATGGACAGACCAGCATGAGTGTGGAAATCAAAAAGTGTTTGAAAGGAAAGCGAAAGAGGGAGAGGGGCGCAAACAAGGGAGAGGAGAGTGAAAAAAGGAGAGGAGAGCGAGGGAGAAAGAAGAACAGGGAGAGAGGGAGGATCCGGAGAAAGGTTAGACAGGAAGAAAAATCTGGAGAAAAAGACGAAAATATGGATAGAAAGAAACAAAAGATGAGAAGATTGGAGAGGGAGAGAGAGAGAAAAGGAGAAATCGATAGAGACTGAAGGAAGAGGGTAGAGAAACATAGAGTGAGAAGGAAACAAAAGGAAAGTGAGAGGCGGAGAGGGGAAGATGGAAAGAAAACATTGAAAGCGATTTACAATGAGAAACTAGAAGTTATCGAAGTTGCTGACAAAAAAATATCTGTTAATCAAAGAAGGGAATTAACTGTAAATTGCCGACACATTTTATTTTTATCTTACAATATAGTGATTTTTTTTCAAAATTAGGTAGTACCATTTCTTATGGCGATAATTTATAAGTAAATAACGGTCCACCCTCTAATTACCTTATTAGTAATTACTTTATTTTCTTTATTCAGAAAAGTAATTAGCTTATTTTCTTTATTCAGATTTAGTATTGCTATGTATTTCCGTCCGGGTAGTATTATTTAATATCTTATATAGATATTCCATATTTTTTATTTTATCTACAGGTTCCTTTAAGATGCTTACTTTTTATTTTAAAAAAAAAAAATTCTGTTGTAATGAACTTTGCGTCTGGTTATCCTTCTAACCCTCCCCTAAGCGTCCGTCGAAATATTGAACATGTCATATTCCTCTACAATCACAATACATTTGTGGCTTACATGTTTTCTGCAATTGTCAATCATGATCTCTCTAAGTTCCGGTTTAACATGTCCTAAAAATAACTCCCTCACTTTTATACTCTGTCTTTAATTTTCTGTTTAGCGTAGACCTGACATTTAATTGGTTGATCACGACAAAACCACAAGTCTTTTCTCCTCCCCACACCCACGATATCTTTCGGAAAAGGGATAACATTTTGCTTTTGAAATTTTCTTAAAAATTATTTAACTACCAGTCACTTACGGTCGCCTGTTAGGTACCACGCAGGGCAGAAACTCAAATGCTATGGTGCAGCGATTTCATATATATATATATATATATATATATATATATATATATATATATATATATATATATATATATATATATATGTATAAACCGTTGGGGTTTGTAAGCTATTTAGATTAAGTAACTCCAAGTTATATATATTTTAAGACATTTTTATGTTCATACATTCTTTTTTATAGATACAAATATTTAAGTAAATGCTCTGTTTATAATAAACAGTATTAAACAACATTTACCGACCTGGATGTCCGAGAAATTTTCACAGAAAATATTCTTCCCCCGACAGGTTTCGAACCTGTATACTATACGGAACCATCATTTAGCTTGACGTTTCTTTAACTGATTTGGCCACACAGGAGCGTTCGGTTAGCAAGGTCGAATTTACTGTCTTTAAACTTCAAACTTCCATGAATCTCTCACGTACATTCATATCTGCTCATGGTGTATTAAATGTAAACAAATGACGTCACATATTATGAAATGGACAAAGTCCGACAATTATTTTAAGACATTTTTATGTTTAACATTCTTTTTATAGATACAAATATTTAAGTAAATGCTCTCTTTGTAATATATATATATATATATATATATATATATATATATATATATGATTTAAAATCCTACAGTACAAAAGAAGGTGATAATCTAAGGTATTTTAATTTGAGTTATGATCCCCACTTACCCTCAGACATTTCCAGTCATTTTCCTCGCACAAAACTTGTTCATTTTTTTTATTTTAACCTGGGTAAGCCAAAGAGAGCTTACGTTCTCTAGTGCAAGGCGTCGTTAATAAAATTGCACACTTGGTCTCATCACCTTCACATGCGCTGAAATACATACGTACGTGAAAGTAAACAGTGAAATAATATTTCCTTACCGAGTAGCTTATTTAATGATGTTCCTCGGAGTATATATATATATATATATATATATATATCCGACTCAGGCAGGTGACTTGAAACGATCGGACGATTTTCAGCCTCATGTAGAAATTTGGTAGCAGACCATAAAATGAAAATATCAAATAAAAGTCTGATAAAACAAAAATTTATTTGGCATCACTATATACAGGCTGTCGATAAAAGTCTTTATAAGGTTAGATACTTAGCCATATAATTCTAAAAGTCTAAGATTTAGGCTTGTGTAGTGCGTCGTCCGAACGATGCATAATAATTTAAGTGTCGTCCCCCCTCACTCCTTCCACCTTTCTCTCTCTCTCTCTCTCTCTCTCTCTCTTTCCACTTCTTTCTCTTTATTCTTCTCTCTCTTTCCACCACTCTCTCTCTTTCCAACTCTCTTTGATTGTGTGCGCGCTTGCATGGTGCGTCCGTCCATCCGGCCGGTGCATAATGATTTAAGTTTCTTTCAACCTCTCTCTCTTTCCACTTCTCTCTCTCTCTTTCTCTCTCTCTCTCACTCTCTCTTTCCGCCTCTCTGTGATTGCGTGCTAAGTCCGTTCGGCACATAATGATTTAAGTTTCTTTCAACCTCTCTCTCTCTTTCCACTTCTCTTTCTCTCTTTCTCTCTTTCTCTCTTTCCACTTCTCTCTCTCTCTCTCTCCACCTCTCTGTGATTGCGTGCTAAGTCCGTTCGGCACATAATGATTTAAGTTGCTTTCCATCTTCTCCTTCCTCTTCTTATTCTTCCCACCTATCTCTCTCTCACTCTCAACCTCTCTCTTTCAACCTCTCTCTTTCGACCTGTCTCTCTCTTTCCACTTCTCACTTTCCACCTCTTCTTCTTTCAACCTCTCTCTCTCTCTCTCTCTCTCTCTCTCTCTCTCTTTCCACCTCTCTGTGATTGCGTGCTAAGTCCGTTCGGCACATAATGATTTAAGTTTCTTTCAACCTCTCTCTCTGTCTTTCCACTTCTCTTTCTCTCTTTCTCTCTCTCTCTCTTTCCACTTCTCTCTCTCTCTCTCTCTCCACCTCTCTGTGATTGCGTGCTAAGTCCGTTCGGCACACAATGATTTAAGTTGCTTTCCATCTTTCTCCTTCCTCTTCTTATTCTTCCCACCTATCTCTCTCTCACTCTCAACCTCTCTCTTTCAACCTCTCTCTTTCGACCTGTCTCTCTCTTTCCACTTCTCACTTTCCACCTCTTCTTCTTTCAACCTCTCTCTCTCTCTCTCTCTCTCTCTTTTCACCTCTCTCTGTGCGTGCTTGCATGGTGCGCACGACCGGCGCTTAATGATTCAAGTTTCTTTCCACCTCTCTCTCTTTCCACCTCTCTCTCTTTCCACCTCTTTCTCTCTCTTTCCACCTCTATCTCTCTTTCCACCTCTCTCTCTTCCCACCTCTCTCTCTTTTTCCACCTCTCTCTCTCTATCTCTCTCTTTCTCTCTCTCTCTCTTTCCACCTCTGGTGCATCAATCCAGCGAAAATCATTTGTTTCTTTCTATCTCTCCTTCCAGTTCTCTCTCTTTCCACATCTCTCTCTCTCTCACTCTCAGCCTCGCTCTTTCGACCTCTCTTTCACCTATTTTTCTCTTACCATCTCATTCTCTCCACCTCTCCTTTCCACCTCTTTCTCTCTCTCTTTTCACCTCTCTCTCTTCCCACCTCTCTCTCTTTCAACCTCACTATTTCCACCTCTCTATCTCTCTTTCCATTTCTCTCTCTCTCTTTCCACCTCTCTGTTTTTTCACCTCTCTGATTGTGTGGTGCATCAATCCAGCGAAAATCATTTGTTTCTTTCCATCTCTCTCCTTCTCTCTCTTTGCACATCTCTCTCTTAGCCTCTCTCTTTCAACCTCTCTTTCACCTCTCTTTCTATTACCATCTCATTCTTTCCACCTCTCTCTCTCTCTTTCCATCTATCTTTATCCGCCTTGCCTGGCGCGCCTGGCGCGCCCGTCCGGCGCATAAGATACTCTAATTTAAGTGAATAAAATTTTAAAATACATATTGCTTATACGGTAATTATTTTTGTTTTAACATTCGACAAACAGACATTTTTTTTTAATTAAGATATTGTTAAGTTAAAGACAATCACAAAGAGATCCCGCTTTGCCGTTCCGTCCAGTTGTTTGTAGAGGAATTATTTATATTTCAGTTTTCTTTAAACAAACAATATTTTAAATATTAAAAATATTTTTTGGCATATTCAAAAATATTTATAGGTTAATCTGATTTTAAGAAAATTTTAAGTGAATAAGATTTTAAAATACGTGTTGTTTATGCAGTAAGTATTTTTTTTTATTTCAATTTTCTTCAGACAGGCAAATTTTTAATGTTGAAATCAACTTCAATGTTTTATAACCTGAAACCTCAGTGGCCCAATGGGTCACGGGTAGTCTAGTACATAATAACAGTGACATCGAAATCTGAAGGCGCTCTGGGAAAACAAAAGGTGCTTTCCAGAAGCTAAGCAACTAAGAAACAAGATATTTTCTTTAAAAACAAAAACAAAAGAGCACTGAAGTGTGATATAATATCGGTCCTCCAATATAGCACTGAATGCTGGACTATTTTCTCACAGATGAAGAAGAGACTTGAGTCAAAATGTTATTCTAAGAGGGATTTTCAGAGGACCTTGACATGAACGGGAAGGAAAACCCGCACGAGATACTGAATGCAAGTGGGTCAGAGGAAAGTAGACCTATACCTACCTGAGGTGCTTGTGTAAAATGGTTAGCACAACAGAAACAGCAAAAAGAAACAAGACATGCAAAGAACAAGAAATTGTGGAGAGCCACGATCGCTCACGTCATGAATGTATACGTCAGATAGAAGATATGTACTGTGAAATTTCCTGGTATTGAATCTCAACAGATGCTTTTATTAAAGATTACCAGAGTCACTGCCACACATGAAGCAGAATACACACACACACACACACATATATATATATATATATTAAGACAATTTTTATGCTTATACATTTTTTTTATAGATACAAATATTTAAGTAAATGATCTGTTTATAATAAACAGTATTAACAACATTTACCGGCCTGAATGTCCGAGAAATATTCATATAAAATATTCGTCCTCCTACAGGAATCGAACCTGTATCCTATGCGGAACAGTCATATAGCCTGACGTGCTTTTACCGATTACGCCACAGAGGAGAGTTTCGGTTTTAGATTTTATTATTTTTAAACAACAATTTTCAACGATTTTCTCGCGTACATTCATATCTGCGCATGGCGTATCCACATGTAAACAAAAGACGTCACACATTATGAAATGGACAAAATTCGACAATTATTTTAAAACAATATATATATATATTCTGTTTATATGTTATTTACAATTTATTTAAGTAAATGATCTGTTTTAAATAAAGAGTACTAATAACATTTACCGGCCTGGAAATTAGATAAATTTCGTCGAAAATATGAGTTCTCCGATCCTGTATCCCCATACGGAGACCGCCATTTAACCTGGCGTACTGTACCATTAAGCTACAGAGAAGCGTCTGATTAGCAATGCCCGAATTACGGTTTATAAACACACAATCTTTGACAATCATTTCATCCTTTCTCCTATGGCATCGTTCTGGAAATGTCTTCTCACGAAAATTGACTTTCCCGGAGACCATAGATCGGGAGTCAGGATTGGACATTGGGGAGCTGGAGACAACAATGCAGGACCGAAGATTGTGGAAAGAGATTGTGAATGAAGTTTGGACCAGTCCCACGAAGGTCAAAGGATGATAATGATGATTTCGATTATTGTAGTTAACAATTTACACATTAACAGATAGTTCAAAAGCACAAAAGAAAATTGCATTCCTATATATTAAGGGCAATCGTGTTCATTAGATGATTGTGAAAATCTGCCAAAAATTAATTCTGCATCCAATTCATTTAATAGTTCCTTTTAAATGCATAGCAAATTCTATGATTCCTAATGCTCTTCAGACAACGGCTTGAAGACATTGGCGTTGAAAAACCAATTCTCGTCCGCTCACTGAAGTTAAGCAACGTCGAAGCTGGTCACTCCCTAGATGAATGATCGCTAAGAAATACCGGATGCTTTGTGGCATCGTGCACTATAATGCACAAATCTGCTGCAACCAGGCATGTGCATGCTCTCTTTATGCTGCAACAGTTCCAGATAATTTTAACCATTCTTAATTATGCCAGGGTGCAAGAAAAACAAAGCAAATTATTTCATTTCCTCGTTTGTAAAACATATTTTTCATCATATCTTTCGTATCTTCTCTTTCCTTGACGTCTTTTGGAATAATACTGACGCACAAAAATTTGCTACAGAATCAAAGAACGCAATGTTTCTTCACTGTTCCTCTGTCCAAGGTTCATGCCTTTTGGAGATTGACATGCGTTCCATTTACCTTTCTACAGTCAGCCTTTGTATGATCTTCGTTGAAATCAAACTTGGTTGAATCGTGCTGTCGGATGCAATAGATACAAAAGGCAAATACAGAATGTTATAATTGACATTTCTTTTTAATTTTATATCATTTGTTGATATTTCTAACTAGTTTACCCCACAATTTACAAATTAACACATAGCTCAAAAGCACAATAGTTCGTTCGATGCAGTCCCTCTCTTTTAAGAGGAATCGTGTTTTCTTGATGATTCTGTGAATCTGCCAATAATTGCTTTTCCATCAAATTCATCTAGCAATTCATTTTCATTGGATAACAACATGTATGATTCGAAATGATCTTCAGATAATTCAAAGGCACAACAGAGAATTGCATGCAGTACTCTCTGTTAAGAGCAATCGTGTTCACTTGATTGTGAGAATCTGCCAAAAACTGATTCTGTATCTAATTCATTTAACAATTTCTTTTAAATTCATAGCAAATTGTATGATTCCAAATGATTTTCAAATAGCTAAATTCTTATTCTTGTCTTTAAGATCCAAAGCTTTAAAAACGCCCTCACATATTAGATATTAATAATTGATACTGTCCAATGACTTTATAAAGAATTTTATTACGAAAACATCTGTGTTTGGTTCTTCATTGTATTTTTATTTGATATAAATTGACATTCCAGCAACAGCCCACTCTATTAGGAGGCTCACTTGCGATAGGGCCAGATGACACTCTGTCAAGTCTGACACAGATAAAGACTGCAAAAATTGGGCGGTAGGGATTTATTAAATAACTTTTTGTTATTTTTCTAAAAAATAAATGTTTAAATTTAAATTTCTCTTCTTACATCATTCTAAAACGACACAGCTAGTAATTTTAAAAAATATTTGTCTTTATTATTGTTTTAAAAATAAATAAATAAATACATAATGAATAATAATAATAATAATAATAATAATAATAATTTATTAATAATAATGAATAAAGAAACAATTAAATAAATTTAAAAATAAATAAATTTAAATTTTGATTTCATACCTCATTCTTAAACGACGCACCTAGATTTATTATTGTTTTAATTTTTTCTGTACCTACTCTTTACTGAACAAGTTTATTCTTTGTTTTGATTTACGGTTTATCAACACCTCAATGGGTTATTTAATGCAGACAAGAGTTTACGGGTATGTTCGTACGAATAGAATATGTATTCTTTGTAAGAAATCAATTTGTAGATCAGGGTTTGGGTTTATTTTGTTTTACGGCATATCAACACCTTAATGGGTTATTTAATGTCGACAAGATGTTATGGATAGGTTCGTACGAATAGAATCTGTATTCTTTGTAAGAAATCAGTTTGTAGATCAAGTTTCATTGACATATTTTTGTGAAGAGGGTTTCTGTGGAGAGTCAAATGTATTGATGGTATTTTTTATTTTATTTTTTTATAGAGAAATGTATTACCAACCATATTTTTTTCAAAAATGTATTGTGGATGGCTTTACTACAAAAATCTATTCCCAAACTTTCATAGTGTTTTGACCCGTTTGGGTGTTAACTATTTGCCCATAGCTGGGACCCTAACAGGTGCTACCACTCCGAGCCAGAGCGTATGTGGGAACAACACCGATTATGGAGTGGTTCGACGTTCCTCAAAACCACCTGATCAGAGACCTTGCTGCTGGATGTAGTTTATCGTCTTACCCAGGACGTGGATGTAGTCTATCGTCTTACCTAGGACGCGGATGTAGTTTATCGTCTTACCCAGGACGCGGATGTAGTTTATCATCTTACCCAGGACGTGGATGTAGTCTATCGTCTTACCTAGGACGCGGATGTAGTTTATCGTCTTACCCAGAACGCGGATGTAGTCTAGCGTCTTACCTAGGACGCGGATGGGGTCTATCGTCTTCCCCAGGACGTGGATGTAGTTTATCGTCTTACCTAGGACGCGGATGTAGTTTATCGTCATACACGGGGACATGTTATCGTCATGTCCAGGACGGTCAAAACCTCCTGATCAGAGGCCTTGCTGACTGATGTAGTTTAGCTTCATACCAAGGAGGAAGTTTATACTTGGCGCTGACAGTAAGTTTATACGACTCACAAATAGCTATGTGTTGTATTTCTATTCAGCAATAATATTTGATCTCCAGTGCCATGTCGTTAAATTACGTGTCTGCCTGCCCTGATCGAACCCAGCAATACATTATCCAAACGTCTCCATCCTATGAGGTGATGCTGCCCCGGTGTCACTGGGGTTCCAAAGGTTATCGATGGACCCTTATGAGAACACGACATTAGAACACATACAAGAAGGGATAATCGCGAAAATAGGCGGTGAGTGCAGAGTGAAAGAGAAATTGTGCATCGCGGTGCTACCTGGCGTCAATTACAAGATCGATCTCGTAAACTAATCGATCGCTACTAATCTACAATCGATTCAGGGGAGCTGGCTTGTCATTCTATAGCGAGAGATTTAAATCTCAATTTTTTATCTTTATCTATCTATCTATCTATCTATCTATCTATCCATCCATCTATCTATCTCTCCATATATATATAATATTATCGGTCTGTGCATTTCTTTCTATCTATCTATCTATCTATAAAATACTGTTCATATCCATTCATCTATTATTTTCTGTCAATATCTATCTATCTACCTATGAATCTATCTATTTATCTATCACATTCTGTGCATATCTATCTATCTATCTATCGCATTCTGTTAATATCTATAGATCTATGTATATATAATTATGTACTAAAGAGCCAGGCAAACCTACCTAGGCTTTACCTACTGTGCTCCTCAGGGTACGATATATATATATATATATATATATATATATATATATATATATATATATATATATATATATATATATATATATATATATATATACATAGTGGCAACAAACAAATATTCATGTACATACAAATTATTAATTTACTGTATTCCCCACTAATGAATAAATATATTTTTCATATAATTAACTGTACACAGATGCATGATAACGAAATATGCATAGAAAACAGAAAAAAATGATTTAATTGAAATAAATCACTATTTATCCATTTTAATGAGTGAAAAAATATTCATACAATACAAAAAAGAATATATAATCTTCATTTAATTCTTTCTAGAATAGCCATTATTCACTTCTAAGGCAACCAACCTCTTCTTGTAGTTCTCAAGTAATGATTTGCATATTTTAGTTGGTATTTTGTTCCATTCTTCGTCGCATATGGTCTTCAGATCTGGGATCTTTATTAGATCTCTCGACTTGATTTGAATTTTCAAATAACACCACAGGTTCTCGATTAAGTTTAAATCTTGGCTTTTTCAGGATATTTGCATATTCTTCGTAGATTTTGCAGTGTGCTTAGGATCATTATCATTTTGGAAGAGCCAATCAGAAGAAAGTCTAATATTTTCAATCGAAATCATTACCGTTACTTCCAAAATATTTTGATATGTTGCTGCATTCATTCTACTATCTATTACTGATATATTCCCTGTACCTTTTGCAGAAAAACATCCCCAAATCATGATGCAGTCTCTACCAAATTTCACTGTTGGAACTGTGCTCTTTTGTTTGAAGGCATCGCCATCTTTCTTTCATACCTGATATCTAAAATTACGTCCAGACAACTCAGTTTTACTTTCGTCTGTCTATAATACTCTTTCCCAATATAATTTTTCGTTGGACTTATGTTCGCGAATGAATTTCAATCTGGCATCTCAGTGCCTTTTCAAAAGTAGTGGAGTCTTCCAAGGGGAGGATGAGTTTAGATTGTTTCTATGAGTTTCATTCTTTAGTGTCTGCTTAGTGACACAGATTCACTTCTACAGCAACCAACCTCTTCTTGTATTTCTCAAGTGGATGATTTGCAAATTTTAGTTGGTATTTTCTCCCATTCTTCTTCGCATATGGTCTTCAGATCCGGAATGTTAGTTGGAGCTATCGATTGGATTTGAATTTTCAAATAACGCCACAGGTTCTCGATTAAGTTTAAATCTTGGCCATTTCAGGATGTTTATATTATTTTCAGCAAACCATTTCTTTGTAGATTTTGCAGGGTGCTTGCGATCATATCTTTTTTTAAGATCCAATCAGGAGGAAGTTCAAGATTTTCAACCGAAATCATTACATTTACTTCTAAACTATTGTCATATGCTTCAGCATTCATTCTACTATATATTACTGATATGTTACCTGCACCTTTTGTTTCTATGAGTTTCATTGTTTAGTGTCTGTTTAGTGACACAGATTTCTGATTTAAGCAAATCATCCTGCGACGAGTAACCATTGAATGGTGTTTAATTTGACGCATTAATTTCCATGGTTCACAGGTTTTTCTTTGCTTTTCAACAGTTGTGAGTCTTTTATACCTTGCAGTGAATAAAGTACTGGTGTTAAATGAAATATTCAGATTGTCTGAGAATTCCTTGTAAATTTTACATTCTTCCCAGAGAATAACAGTCAGTTATTTTTACGAATATCTCTCTTTATCTTTTGTCATGATGAAAACCTTCTTGCACGAATATCAATTACAGAATGTACTGTTTGTACGTTTAGGCTAAAATTAACTACAGATAACATTATTGGAACATTCTAGAATATTCTGCTTGAATAATTTAGAGTATTAAAGCAATTTAAAAGTTTTAAAATCTGAAATTTGCATTGTACGAATAGTTTTTTCACGCATTAAAATGCATAAATGGGCTTTATTTCTATTAAATCGAAATTTTTTTTTTCTGTTTTCTACGCAGATTTATTTATTATGAATCTGCGCATCTTTAATTATATGAAATGTATGTTTATTCATTCGTTGGAAATACGAAAAATTTAAAAATTTGTATGTGTACGAATATTTATTTTCCCACTTTAGATAGATAGATAGATAGATAGATAGATCGAAACAGACTTAGAGATAGATAGATAGATAGATAGATAGATAGATAGATAGATAGATAGATCGAAACAGACTTATAGATAGATAGATAGATAGATAGATAGATAGATAGATAGATAGATAGATAAAATGTATATTTCAGCTGCAACCAAACATTTAAACAATCTTATACTGAAACTATTCTGAACAGATGTTAGTTACAGTTTCTGGGAAAGAGCGTGTTCAACAATTTGAAAAAAGCCAGCACGGACAAGCCGTCGGACATGGTAACCTGTAATTCGTGCTAGCACAGCTATCAACAGACTCCAATGGTTCCCTGTCGACAGATACCCGATTATATAATAACAAATATTGAATATTACTCTCACACGTGGTCTTGCTTCTAGAGATTCTTGATAAAATCCAAATAAGAAGCTGCAATGTTATCAGAACTGACCCCTATCGCGTTTTCCTCAATATTATTATCTTAGTGCTTTGAGGAAGGTGCTGCTGAATACCTGGAAACCCCGGGAGCAACCCCCTTCTCTAATCCAAAATAAGAAGGGAACAGATATTTACCTGAAATTCAGACGAGGGCAGGATTCCCTACATGAAACTGTGGGGTATCCTTATCTATACATATACACTAAGGACGAAATTTGCTCAATCTTCCTGACCCCTGCAATGCTTTTATAGATATTACACCAAACCCAAATCTCTAAGTTCATTTAGGGAGGTGCTACCACGATGTTAGAATCACCGGGGCCTAACATTTTCTCAAATCTAAAAAAAGTTACATATTTCTACTGGGCTCAATAAGGCGATGGACACTTAAATATAATGTTATGGGGTCCTCCCCTTTTTCATATAAGTGGACTCGACCAGAGTGTTACTCGGACTGCTGCTGTTAAATACCCAGAGTCAGTCATAATAGAGAGAGAGAGAGAGAGAGAGTGAGAGAGAGAGAGAGAGAGAGAGAGAGAGAGAGCAGAGATTGAGATTGGGTTGGAGGTAGAGTAATACTGTGAGGTAACCGCTTGTAGAAGTCACAGTTACAAGCGCGTAGACTCTAAGGAAGTCCTACTTCGAGACTGTATATATATATATATATATATATATATATATTGTGTGTGTATTTAGGCAGCATCTTTTCATTGATAGACGTTTCATTAAATATTATAGACAAATGTTGTCTATTTATTTTATGTATAATGTTCAAGGATTTTTAGTTTTTGTCTGTTATTTTGTCTATAGTTTCTGTCTATTCTATACATCAAACATTTCAAACCCAACCTAAACAAAATCAATTATGGCATCTCTACAAATATTCTTAAATGTCTATAATTGGTAACAGAAGCCATTGGTTTATACCAACGGATTTCCATACTTTATACTTCTCCAATTCACTCCCGTGTGGTCATGTGTGACGTCATGAGATGCGGTGCAATTTTCTAGCGTCTTATATGCGCGTGTTTATCGTTGCTTAGAAATCATCTATGTAAACAATGACAGACTATCATCACTGTCTTTTTCGTATATTGTTTAATATGTTGTAATTGACATCTTTGATAATGGCTTAAGTAAGCCGAAAGCTTAGATTGGATTAAAGAAAAAAATATGAATCAATATTGTCAATTTCTGTCTTCGTTCAACGATAATGTTATTAAACTTATCAGATGTTACGAAAAAATTTCACATAAAATAAATAGACAACACTTGTCTATAATATTTAATGAAACGTGTATCAATATATATATATATATATATATATATATATTATTATTATTATTATTATTATTATTATTATTATTATTATTATTATTATTATTGCTACTAACCGTGTTTCTGGATTTACTAATAGTATTACCAATTGTATTATTGTGTAAATATATTTATTTGTTATATTTCATTCCTGCGTTTGTCATTCATTGGACACCGAATTTCATCTCGAAATCCACAACATATAAAAATATATAAATAGCTTTATTGTTCGAATTGCGGCAATTGGGTAGAGTGAAGGAGAAACAGAAAGGTTGTGATTGTTCACACAGGAATTGGCGGAGACAAATATTCTATGAAACTCTAACCAGCCTCTCTCTCAGGCCAAGAGTTGGACCGTTTTTTATAACATTTTGGCACCTACGCAAATTCATGTGGCTACGTCTCTTCCGGCATGCGCCCACGCAAGCACGCATTTCTTTCCGTTCAGGACACCTTTGCGCCCTGTTTATTTTAGCCATTTTCTGTTTATGCTATCGCCGATACCGATTTTCGTTCACTCTCTGATGCAGCGGAAGTGAGGCCAAAGGTCTTCCTCAAACGATATTCAAACATAAGGAGAAAACAGATACTATGCTTTCATCCCAGTGGAATAAAGGCCAAGAAGTTATTTACCTGAAATTCCCATTAAAGTAAGTTTTCACACAGGGTCGCTTATTTATGTGGGGTGACCGTATGTATGCATATCGGCCAAGGAAAAAAGTGCTCAAACCTCCACGACAACAGGCACGCTGGCATCGACATCACACAGTCCTCCTGCTTTTAGTAGATTTTGAAAGGTGCTACACCAGATTGGAATCCTGCTTCTAAAATAAGAAGAGCTACTATGCTTTCATCCCAGGCAAAAAACCGAGAAAGTATTTAGCTGACCTCCCAACTAGGACAGATTTTCACACATGGTCTTTTTTTATATGGAGAAAGTGCGTGTATATACAGGGTGTCCATAAAGTTCGTGTGCACTTTAAAAAATTTATAACTTTATTTGTATTTGCGATAGAAATAATCTGTAAAAAATGTTATAAAGTTTAACGTACCTAGTTTTAAGTATAGCTAAAATAACTAATGTGATTTCAGGCATTACTGTAAATCAGTTGGCAAATGTTTTCCGTGTACTGCAAAATCGTATTACCCTTTGTATTGCTAATGATGGAGGACATTTGGAAACTTAAATAAAATTTCAATAAAACCATAAAAAATATAGATTTATTTATTTCTAATCTTTTTTACGAATTAATTCTATCGCAAATATAAATAAAAAGTTATAATTTTTTTAAGTGCACACAAACTTTATGGACACCCTGTATGTAGCTGTACAGTGTAATCCGGATATAAGAGACCCGGATATAAGAGAAACCTGGATATAAGAGAGATTTTCTATGGTCCCAAATTAGAGCTATATTTACCTAAACAAAATAGACCAAACCCGGATATAAGAGAAACCAGGATATAAGAGACTTCTTCCCCGGTCCCGACAACTCTCTTATATCCGGGTTACACTGTATATGCATATGGGCCAATGACAATAGTTGCTCAGTAGCACAAAGACCACTGTCACACTGACGTCGATGTTACATCGATAGCAATTCTCTTAGGTTCTAACCGCAGGTTTGGAATCACTGGGACCTTATCGCTTCGAAAACAAAGAGAGAACAAATACAAAGTTTTAAATCCCAACCAAGATGTCGGGAAACTATATGTGCTATATAAGAAACAGTGAAGATCGGGCTTAATAACATTCGGTTGGTGCAAAAAATAATGTCGTTTTCTCACATAGTAACATATGAGAGAAAACGACATTATTTTTGCACCAACCTAAACAAGCTATACAATAGAATGGTAGAGAAGGGTCGGGGATATTTCGTAATTTTCAAAGATATTGTACACTGACATCTTCTTATCTTCATGTATTCACACAAGAATGATTCAAACAAACCAATGACGTCACAGAAAAAGGATCAAAGAGAACGATGGTTAATTACAAGCAAATTTACCAAAACTCAGTGGAGGTTAGTCTATAAGGAGCAAACTGCGTTACACATTTCTCTGGGAGTAGGGTCTGTTATCATTTGATTCGAGAGCATATAATCGTAGTACAAAAGGCAATCAGTCGTGTCGACATCAAATACGATAGGGCGTTTCCCGGTTAATTAATAATAAATGTTAATTAATGTTTTGTTTTTTGCTTTCGCGTAAACGGGAAGACGGAAGTTATTTTCGATGTCGGTTTAATTGCTTTTGTGTTTTACAGGGGACAGTTTTTTGTTTTTTTCCTGCGACTTGCAGCTTTCAAATATATTAATCCATATATTAAAGAAAGAAAGAAAGAAAGAAAGAAAGAAAGAAAGAAAGAAAGAGGATGCATTGATGGAGAGATAGCTAGATATGAAAAACTGATAAAGATATAAACAAAATGAAACAGATAGATAGATAGATAGATAGATAGATAGATAGATAGATAGATAGATAACGAAGAGACGGAGATAGATAGATAGATAGATAGATAGATAGATAGGTAGATAGATAGATAGATAGATAGATAACGAAGAGACGGAGATAGATAGATAGATAGATAGATAGATAGATAGATAGATAGATTTGAACTTATGACAGATAGATAGATAGATAGATAGATAGATAGATAGATAGATAGATAGATACGCAACGAAGAGACGGAGATAGATAGATAGATAGATAGATAGATAGATAGATAGATAGATAGATAGATAGATAGATAGATTTGAACATGACAGATAGATAGATAGATAGATAGATAGATAGATAGATAGATAGATAGATACGTAATGAAGAGACGGAGATAGATAGATAGATAGATATATATATAGATAGATAGATAGATAGATAGATAGATAGATAGATAGATAGATAGATATGAATGTAGATATGAATGTAGATTCAATGAAAGAAAGATAGCTAGATATAAAAGACTTACCTTTGTCAACAGTATGAACCACACACATACACATACACTTATATATATATCTGTGTGTGTGTTTAGTCGTTTCTTGGGAGTGTTCAATTTTTCAAAACATATGTATTAAACTGAGTTCGAATTTCACTTTACTCAATTTGTCAATGATGTGACTTCTTCATAATTTTGGCCTGGAAAAGTTGCCATTATGAGGAATGTGCTTTGGCAGATAAATTGGGTAAATTTAATTCCTGGTTCCACCCAGAGACTTTTTTTAAGCATTGTACCCCAAGCAAGGCGGGAAGCCACTAGCACGCAAGGGGTTACATAGGATTTGGAGCGAAAGCAGATAGGACTGATAGAGGAAAGGATGAAGAGAAGGATAGTGGATAGATCAAGGCAACTAGAGATGTCGATTGACATTACATTTGAATACTTGGAGATTATAGCTATCAGGGAAACAAGAAAAGGGAAGGGAGATCCACAGGCGAGAGGTGCAAGATAGGAAGCTATTGAAGTAGAAGAGGCGGCTACATCTAACAGTTTCAACAGTGAAAGGGTGAGAGCGGGATAACAGCCTCGTAGGACGCTTGAATTCGCAATGTTTGGGAACCAGCAAAAGCAGCTCATCAGATTAATTAAGGTCATAAATTGCATCATGATATTCTCTACAGACCAATTAAAAAAAATCTCACCTATTTTAACTCTTCGTAATGTGCGAGCTATACTTGTGAGTACAATATTTTTGTATTTCTTTGAGGCATGGACTTCCAGGAATCCCTTCAATGAATCTATTCGAATATTTTCCAGTCAATCCGAGGGCTCCAACTACAACAAGGAATGTTGATGTTCCCATGTGCCACATTTCTGAAATTTCTATTTCAAGTCCTTGTATTTAGATAGCTTTTTAAGGATCTTCAAAGATGGTATTTATCAATTCCCTCACGAGGATTGAATGTGGCACAAGGCCTTTTTAATGTGGGTACCTCCGAGCCCGTAGGCCCAGCCAAAAATAAATAACCATCCAAACCCCCCGAGGGGGACCAGTTCCGTCAACCTCCCCCAACGAAACCCTACCCTTCGGCGGAGCTTCGTCAGGGTTCCTCCCTGCAAGCAGAGAGTTCGACAGACACCCGACCCGGCAGCTCACAAAGCACAGATACTACACTTTGATACTAGCCACCGGGCCGGACGGGTATGATTTTTTTACATACATCTTCAAAGATACATTGCAGTCTTCAGGTAGTGACATATCAATGAGGAAATTCTTTTGTTTGTGGTCTCTAATAACGATACCAGGGCGATTAGCTTTGATTGTTCTGTCTGTGGGTATTGTGTAGTCCCATAAAAATGATTACAGTTGTGACGTCGTCCCCTGGTCGCAGCGCCAACCGTGTCGTTGTATCCCAGTCTACCACGGCACCAACTGTGACGTCCTACTTTGATTCCCAGTCTGCCTACCCACGTTGTGAATTGATCTAGGCAGAGGAAATCAATCAGTCATCGGGGCCGTACTGCAAACCGAGTCCAACGGGGGTGATACCACAAAAATACGCATAAAAGGCAATAAAATGAAAACTCAAAAGTTCAAAGTATCAAAGAAAAAGGTAACAAACTTTATGTCTAGTTGTTCGTTACATAGGACTGCATCTATCTCCCGACCCGTTCTATGGATTATGACACGTCGTTTTCCGCTAGGCAAGTTTTAACACTTCAAGTCGTCTGCTCTCTAAGAAATTGGTGTTTCGGTGGGTCTTTGGACGAAAGTCAAAAGAAAAACTTATTTCGGTGATCTGGATCTAAGTCGCTCTTCAAAATAATTGTTCTTGGTTTGAAGATGGTCGGAATGTGCGTGGATCCTGGTCAGCTATCTGCGAGGCTTACCTCAACCGGAGACTGACTCTGGGAACTTGCTGGAACTCGACTCATTTCTGCTCGTTGTGGCTTCGTTTATATGGGCGCCGACCAAAACCGGGGTGAGTTTGTCGGCGTCGGGAGGTTCCTCGATAATTCTAAATACATATCCACCTCTCTGGTTAGGAATTTCAACCTTTTTCCATTTTTGGGAACCTTTCCTCACTCCCACCTTCTCATCATACTTCAGAGGAGCGTGAACTGCCCTCCCCACATCTTCGTGGCAACCTCTCTTACTCATCCTCCAGATGGACGCCAACAGCCTCCCTCGTGCATCACGTGATCACCACTCGACCAATGATGTCTTAGTCGGGCGTGGACGAATCTGCGGCTTTGTTTCAGGAAGAAAAAAATAGCTTGCTTAAAAAAAAAGTATCTCTTTTCTTTCCCTTTTCTTCCCCTTAATGGTTTATCATTTCTCCAGCCGCGAACGGGACAATATGACAATGGCGGTCATAACTCTTGTTCTACTCGTGGTTTACGTCAGGTATTTTATCGCTAATTATCAGAATGTGTGGTCTTCTTGACACGGTCTCAAAAAAAAACCATCTCCAAAGTTGCAGTCGGTCTGTCGCCACGGAGAAAGAAAAAAAAAATTCATTTTCCTTCGGCACAAATACCTGATAACAACATTTTATTATCGCAGGCCAAGGATGCTCGTCGGTGGTTTTTAATTTTTCATATCTGTTCAAGTCCTTTTAGTTGTCTGTTTTTCGTCACTTAACGAAATAACATTTTCATTTGAATTTTTTTCTTTTTTTCTTTGGCCAGCCGGTCTGTAGTTGATAATAAGATGTCTTCCCGTACCAATAGTTTGTTTTCATATCCTTAGATAACACAGCCGATGCCAAAACATATCTGATTCTATCCTTCTTTCCCTTTCCCTTTACTCAGAATTTCCCTGTCATTGTAATGACACTCTTTCGCCATTTGTTACTTATCAAAATATCCTTTTATCCATTGTCTCTTAGCTGTGTGTGTGTTCTTGCTTATCACTCACGATTCGGTTCTTAGCCTCTCCTTTTCTTCTTCCCTTTCTTTTCCCTTTCTGCCTCGTTAAATGGTGCCACACAGGTCCTATCTCCATAAACGGATTTGGGAGGTATTATTATTATTATTATTATTATTATTATTATTATTATTATTATTAACATTTTTCATGGGGCAGATTCTACGCCGATCGTAGACCGAAAATAAATAATCATCTTTGATAGGTAAATTGCTTCTTCCTCTTCTTCGTGAGCTGTGTCTCCTCAGGACGTTTTCGATCATGGCCCTCCATCATTTCCTTTCCTTCGTAGCTCTTGATAACTTTTGTCTTTTTGTTATTTCTCCCCAAACCTTTTCCGCCGCGCATTTAGTCATGCTGACTAATTATGTCATGCGATTGTTTTCCTCTGTCTCGCTTGCCTTCAATCTGCCCTGTGGGTATCAGATTTTTCAAGCCTTCCTTCCTTCTTATGCGCTATAGAAATTTCAACTATCTCTTCTTGATGTCAATCATAACCTAGAACTTAGTCGTTACGCTCATATTTTGATTACGGTATCCTCAGCATCCTTCTGTAGAACAACATTTCTGTTGCTTCAAGGCTCAACCTTTTTTTTTTCATTTTTGAGAAGATTGCCGAGCAATCACTGCCATACAGCAGGGAAGATATGTCGTAAGAATTCAGTAATCTTTCCTTTGATTCTAACGATTTTTCCTGGTTCTTAGTAATCTGCTTAGCTTTTGGAAAACATCTTTGGCACCTTAATATTTTAGTATCGGACTGTCATCTTCTAAAACACTTGCTAGCTCCTGCTAATAATACTACTACTAAAAAATGATGGCAGTTATTTTGTCTTTAAGGGGCTTGTAGTATCATTCTCGGCTTGGTTAATTCTTCATCGAATGCAATATTTTCTTAACAGAGGATATTGGATAATATGAACACATATAAAATAAATAATTTCCTGACGAAATTTCCAGACAAATTTTACCGGTTTTTTGATAAAATATTTACCGGGTCGATTAAGTATTGTCGGCTCTGCTCACCAAACAGGAAAACTTACTGTTTCCTTTTCATTATTTTCTGTAATTTTTTTTTTACTGTCTCGTTACTAGGTGTTATTTATGCTATCCTTCTTCAAAATTCATAGCCCTCCGCAGCTTCCTTTTATTTGTTATTGCTATAGATTCTCTGGAAATAGTTTCTCGTTATCCTCTTAATTCTGTTTTCTTTGATTTGTTGCCATCTAAGTTTAGAGATTCCCGTTGAACTTATATAAAGGGTGCGATGGATAAATTGTCATCTCCTTGATGAAAAAAAATATCCTCAGTGAAATCTCATTTTAACAGATATATTTACCAAACTTACACACAAATAACTTCAAAAAGGAAAGAGTAAATTTATTCAATACAATCGCCATTTTACTTCAACCAAGGCCGCCAGACGACTTCAGAAACTCCTGCATCTCTTCGGAGATGGTATGACAGTGGCATGGCGTGACAATGTGCAGGGTACTGTAGACAGACATAGGATCTCCAGCGGCCTTACTCTTGGCACAGGGCAGCACTACCTCCTCAATGCACTTGCCGCCCTGGGTAAGACGATAAACTACATCGGTATCCTGAGTATGACGATAAAGTACATCCGCGCGTCCTGGGTACACATCCTACATCCAGCAGCAAGGCCTCTGATCAGGAGACTTTCAGGAGCGTGGAACCACCTCTTAATTGCTGGTGACCCCAGGTCCACCCTGACCCGGGGTGATAGCACTTGTTAGGTTCCCAGCTATGGGCAAATAGTTAACCACGAAACTGAGGTAAAAAGCATTATATAAGTGTAAAAATAGGTTTTAATATCAGACATACTTTGTAAAATGCGGTAAAACAAAATAAACCAAACCAATCTAAACCAAAGAATACATATTCTATTCATACGAATCTATCCTAAAAATGTTGTCGGCATTAAATAACCCATTGAGGTTGATATGCCGTAAAACAAAATAAACCAAACCAATCTAAACCAAAGAATACATATTCTATTCATACGAATCTATCCTAAAAATGTTGTCGGCATTAAATAACCCATTGGGGTTGATATGCCGTAAAACAAAATAAACCAAACCAATCTAAACCAAAGAATACATATTCTATTCATACGAATCTATCCTAAAAATGTTGTCGGCATTAATTAACCCATTGAGGTTGATATGCCGTAAAACAAAATAAACCAAACCAATCTAAACCAAAGAATACATATTCTATTCATACGAATCTATCCTAAAAATGTTGTCGGCATTAATTAACCCATTGGGGTTGATATGCCGTTAAACAAAATGAACCAAACTAAACCTTAATGCACTTGATGTAGAGCTTTATGTTAAGAATGAGACCCTGTAGGAAGATGAATGCAGGCATAACTTTGGCATCACTCGTGATCACTCCAAACACCGTGATGTTCACTGGATGTAGCATCCCACTTTGGATAAATTGTCGCCATTTTTTATTCCTATTTTTGCATATGCGCGTTGTTTATTTTTGATTTTGTCAACAACAAAGTAGAAAAAAAGAGCACATTGATACAATTCAGTCCACTAGAATTTAGGAAAACGCCTACTGTACTGGTTGGCATTCGCGCCGAAATCTCTAATACGAAGATTTCCGACTGTCAGAGTGTAAAGCTGAGGACAGCGCAGAGGATTCAAAATGATTTGGATAAGTCTAATTTTGATTAAGAAGTCACCACCACTCTGAAATCACACTCTCATCGTCTTGGTAAGAAAAGAATTCTCGAATTTGTTGATAAGGACCTCAGACTTAACACGGCGTCCTACATCAAGTGGCTTGCAGTGCTGCTCTGGATCAAGAGGGAGGTTGGTGGAAGACCCTACGACTGACAGCAGGACACTGCACAAACGAGATAACCAAGTAATGGCTGTCAAACAATTTCTGTAACCGCATCAACTCTTAAATCTGTCCACTTAACTCCCCAGACTGCAACCCACTTAATTATCATGTGTGGAGCGCAGTTGAGCAAGAAACCAACAAAACTCCCTGTAACACCAAAGATGAAGAGGAGGCAAGGATTATGGCAGTATTCTCCAACTTAAACACGGACACGGTCTAGAACAGTCGCAGGAGATTCCGAAGTCGTCCGGAGGCAGTGTTCAATGGCAATTTTATTGAATAAATTTAATCTTTCAAAATATTTATCATCGTTTAAAATGGGATGTAAGTGTTATTTTTATTTTTGCGTAATTTTCATGACAGTTTTTTCCATCGCCCCCTATATATCTGTTCAAATGAGATGCTAGTGTTATTTTCATTTCGGCCTCATTTAGACGACAATTTATCCCTTGCTCACTGTATATCTGTTCAAATGAGAATTCACTGTTATTTTAATTTCGACCTCATTTAGACGACAATTTATCCCTCGCCTCCTGTATATCTGTTCTAATGAGGTGCCAGTGTTATTTTCATTTCGGCCTCATTTAAACGATAATTTATCCCTCGCCCTCTTGTATATCTGTTCAAATGAGTTGCCAGTGTTATTTTCATTTCGGCCTCATTTAGACGACAATTTATCCCTTTTCCCCTGTATATGTGTTCAAATAAAATGCCAGTGTTATTTTCATTTCGGCCTCATTTAGACGACAATTCATCCCTCGCCCCCTGTATATGTGTTCAAATAAAATGCCAGTGTTATTTTCATTTCGGCCTCATTTAGACGATAATTTATCCCTCGCCACCTGTATATCTGTTCAAATGAGATGCCAGTGTTATTTTCATTTCGGCCTCATTTAGACGACAATTTATCCAAGGCACCCTTCATGTGTATGGAATCAACTTTTAATTATTTACAGATTCATGTTGCCAACGATGACACCAAAACGAAACATTCCTGTTTGGTCGTAGCTATTTTGATGAAAGAAAATGGAAGCTTTATGATGCTTTTTTTTTCTCTTTCTCTCTTTCTCTCTTTCTCTCTCTCTCTTTCTTTCTCCCTCTCTTTCTGCCTCTCTCTATCTCTATCTCACTCTCTCTATCTCTCTGTTTTGCAACCACAGCTGCAAAGAAACGCAAAAAATAAAAATGGTCGCCGGACATTTTGTGTATTTTTGAAAGCTTCTTTCCGCGTGTACGCGTGACAGATTCGGAAAGTCTGCTGGAAATACTTCCCGACATCTAAACAGAACAAGTAACAATCTATTAAAAGGCTAAAATCGGAGAGAGACATTTAAGACCGTCTTTGCTCAAATTAAACACGCGTTTCTTTTTTCGCATGCTACGTGAAAGTTCCATGAACTGCTCATTGAACTGTGGGCAATCGAATCAGAGCCACGGCTTCAAGTCTGAATAACTCCCATACTAAATTCCAGGGTCTTAATATGTCATGTAGCAACACAAACAGAACTTTAGTGACAATTCGAAATAAAAACATTCACTACAAACTTCTTCTTACTCTACGTGACACCTCCATTCATAATGTGCAAGGACACTGCTCTCAATATCCTCCCACCTCTGCAGCTCTTAAAAATCGTTTTATTCCTACAATTCTTCTCATTTCCTGTTTTGCCAGCCATAAAATAATCCCGTTTGTCCTGGGTATGACGATAAACTACATCCGGCAGCAAGGCCACAGATCAGGAGATTTTTTGAAGAGCTTGTAACCACCTCTTAATTAGCAGTTGTTCCCAGGTCCGCCCTGACCAGGTGTTCGTA
>OZ010612.1:15276889-15286889 GCA_963932145.1 Acanthosepion lycidas | reverse complement strand
ATCAGGATAATTTTTAATTTTTGTATATGAGAAAGTGTAAATTTAACACGAGATGACATTATATCCAAAGAAAATTATAAACAAACTACGATTATTACTTTTTTGCTTTAGGTGATAACGGTGAAGGTTTTATTTTTTTTATAGCGTTTCTAGTAATAAAAATGGCGGTATTATTTTTTGTAATGCGTCTGATACTTAAAATGGGAGTTTTATTTTAGTTTTATTTGAAATCGTTTTCCCGTTATTATCATATTTTGGTCGATTACCTAAAATATAATTGAACGCTTATCGTATTCAGTCATAACTGAACCATTATTAAATTCTGTATTTCTGAAATTTCAACATAAGAATTTCTTTTAAAAGAATTCTAATTCCAAAAGAATCTTAGTCCTAGAATAAATGGTTCTAGCCTTACGGAACTAACGTCTTAACACTAGAACACTAACCATGGGTATATAGTACCCAGCGCAAATTTTTCCTATTTTTAATTACAATTTACAGTACCTGATTTTCTTACCTAAATAATGTTTTTCGGTTGCTATTAATGTTAACTCAAAGTAGAAAGTTTGAAGTGCCTGAATGGAAAATACTTCAAATAAAGATTTATATTTAATTTTTTTTTTTTTTGATATTTTCAAAATCGGGTATGATATATCCATGGTTAGTAATGGTGTAACTTTAATTGATGGTTAGTGTTCTAGGGTTAATAAGATTTGCTGTTGCTTTGTTGGGAACAAACAGATTCGTAATGAGCGCTGAGGTCTGTAAAATTGGATTACCTGAACAATAATGTTACATAGTTTCATTTTTGTACGAAAATGTTGCAAGAAGACAATATACCAGTATTTTGATACGCGAAACAGAGTAGAATTTATTTTTTTTTTTTTGGAACATTAACTCCAGTTCTGATTGATTTAAGTTTTCTTCTTGTTTCTTACAATTCCATTTCTCTAAGAAAATGGTAATTTTTCTTTTTCCAAAAATTACCGCTGTCTCATACGCATGATTTCATTCCATCGTACACTTTCCTTCGACAGTGTCAGATTGTCACATTAGCTTGGCTACTTTTCCTGTCGAAAATGACAGGCGGCGCCGTAAATCATTTATAATTTGTCTTTCTATTTCTCTTCTCCCATCCCCCCGCCACCATTTATTTCATAGTGGTTTCCAAATGACAACATCCGAGGAAGGAGGAGATATATGACTTCAAGGCGTGCTGCAGTTGCTGGCGGCGGTGGACAAAGATGGATGCTTAGCTAGAAAGATGGCGTCTCATTTCAAAAGACAAATGGTATTTACGTAAACAACGTTGTTGCAATTTCTCACTCACACACACTTATATAATTACAGTTGTGGACAGAATTATTCACCCCACCCATAATTACAAATAAAGCTGTAATACCTCAAATTTTAATGGAAACTTCCTGCTCATTTTTTTAAAATAATAAAATAATGCATTTGAAAGAACGTGCAGCGATGTCCACAAGAAAATTTTTATTTTAATCTCAAACAATAACACGGGGAAAAAAAAACACCAGAAAACAGTTAATATATTAGGTTGGTGTAAAAATAATGACGTAATAATGTCGTTTTTTGACGTATTTTTAACTTCAAAAACGACATTATTACGTCATTATTTTTGCACCAACGTAATAGTATAAAATTATTGGATCTCTTGCTTCAACAATCAATTTATGTAACCGTTATTCTTGAGTATATGTCGATATTTCTGAGATGTGGTATTATGTACATTATTTATATTATTCGGACTATTGTCCTCATGTTTGTCGCCATATTTATTACAACGTTTCGGTCGTTGTACGCTCCGGCCTTCTTGAGGTGGTTGGAATGTCGAACTCAACCCTTTATTTCGCTCACTGGGGTAGACTGTTCTAGTTCCCCGTGCCATGTTTAATGGATTTCAGTTATCTCCTGTTAATTTTCCTCCAAAAGTTCTCCATTGCCTTAACCGGATATTGAACTCACATCCCTGTCACTGGATCTAACTAACGCCTTTATCCGCTGTGCCATGTGTCCTTGAGGATATCTGTGTATAAATTTCTGGGTATTATAAAACTAATGATTTCATCAACCATTTTTTACCAGTGCTCATTTTACAATTTTTACTGTTATCATTATTGGTTTTTACCAGAGCTCATATTACAATTTTTGTTGATATTATCTCTTTTGTCCGGCACTCCTTATTACTGGTTCCCATATTATATTCATTTCTATGCTTGGTCGGCTCAGGAGATTTTTCTGGCCTAGGTTTATTCTTGATTATTGCCTTTAATCATTTTCTTATAGCTCCTTAAAAGTATTACTACTGCTACCACGCTACGGCTAAGTAGCAAAGTCTCTAAGCCTGGAAACACATATAGATGTCGCTTCAGTAAACATTACAAGCACTTCCCGGCTGTCACATAAACCTGGTTACTTCGTCTCAACCAAAGGATGATAATCGGTCTTATTTCCACATTTTTCTTCTTTTTTGCCCCAAAGTCAGAAGGCTCTAACCACCTGACTGTATGCCAACACTGTTCCTACTTTGAGAATTGTCGGCTTATTACGATCTTATGTTTGGATTACAGACACACACACACACACACACACACACACACACACACACATATATATATATATATATATATATATATATAAATGGTGGTACTCGCTTGGATTTTACACACACACACATATATGTATATATATATATATATATATATATAAATGGTGGTACTCGCTTGGATTTTACACACACACACATATATATATATATATATATATATATATATATATATATATATATATATATATATAAATGGTGGTACTCGCTTGGATTTTACACACACACACACATATATATATATATATATATATATATATATATATATATATATATATATATGGTGGTACTCGCATGGATGATACATATATATATATATATATATATATATATATATATAAATGGTGGCACCCACTTGGATTATATATATATATATATATATATATATAAATGGTGGTCTTTGATTATATATATATATATATATATATATATATATATATATGTGTGTGTGTGTGTGTGTGTGTGTGTGTATGTATGTATAAATGGTAGTACTCGCTTGGAAAAACCTTGTAGTAGAACAAAACCCAAGGAAAAATGAGGAATAAAAAAAGAAAGAATCAAGAACATTAAACCCAGGCGAAAACAATCGTCCAGAGTTCAAGCTCAACGTCCAAAGAGAAAATAAAACTCCAAAACGAGTAAAAAGCAACTACGTAAAATGCTCAAGAGCAAAACCTAAGATAATCCTAAGGAGCCAGGCAAACCTACCTAGGTTTCACCTAAACGGTTGTCAGGCCAATGCTGGTCGGAAAGGAAAATAATGGAACCTTTTTTTCCCTATGCATGGAGGCAAAGTATAGCTATTGTTAGCTATAAAGAACCCAATAATTTACTAACCCTAAAATCGGAAATTCTTAGCAGATGTAGACATAGGAAACGCTGCTTATTAGAGTAGTTTTTTTTTTGTTTTTGTTTTTTTGGATAAAGAACATAACTCCGAACCCCTTGTTTGTATTTTTACTATTTTTTTTTTTTTTTTGTCATGCTTGTTTTTTGGTTTAAGCTATATATTCTGTTCCATTATTTTCCTTTCGGCTAAATTCTATATTGAAAGAAAGAACAGTAAGATTGATAAAATGGAATATGCATACACCTATGTCCTTCCTCACTGAAATATGATTGGCTGGTCTCAGTCATAAATACCGACGGATGTGTAGGAGAATCAAGAGCCTTAGTTTGAGAGCTAAGTCTATAACGCCATTGATCTACACTTCTTACCTGCGACTACGACACGTACCAGTCGATTACCATATTCTACTTGGTTATAGTAGCCAAAACCCCTTAGCTACTTCGTTCAAATATACCCCTTTCCAGGACATATCAAAGATATATAATCCGGTGTTCTTATTGATATTTATTTTTACAAAACAGTGCTCAATGTAAATTTACAGAGCATGGATATTATAAATTAACTGATTTACAATATGGTTTCTTCGCCACACGGTATTAACCATGTTTCAAAAACTGAAGCGAAAAACTTCAAATTTAATTAAATAATTAAATTAAAAGCATTAGTTCTGTTTCATCTTCAAGCGAATTTTGGAATAACTTATTTTTAAATTTACTGAGTTTTAAACGCACATATGAATTCATAATTTCCTGTTTCCAAGGATACAGAGAAATCTAATCATTTAGACAGAGGCTGTAGCGTGTTCATTTTTATTAACTATTGTTGTATCAATTGTGAGTTACGTTCGAAAAAGAGGTTAAGTTTAGGGAGGGTAGGGATGCATTTTTCAACGAATTCTGACATCCGTTAAACCCATGACGTCTTTTTGGGGGGGAGTGGGGGGGCTACGGTAAAAGTTTTTTCAGCATTTTTTTCGTACTTGTATACTTAAAGATTCCTTCTAAACGGGGTGTTTGGGTTAGAATACGTTTTATTTAACTACAATTTTAAAATATTTTTAGTCTTTATTACTAATAGACTACATTACTTTTTAAATCAATTAAATGTAATAAAATTACTTTAATTATTTATTTTTTTTCATATCAAATATAAGTATGTATATTACCAGCACCCATTTTTTTTTAATTTTTAAATATTATTTAAGGAAAATTTTTGACAATGACGGCAAAGAATAGCTATTTCATTTATTTGATTCAGTAAATTTTATTTTTTATAATCTTAGTAATATATAGTTTTTCATGTATGCACAAAGGACATGGGTCATTTAATGACCTACATATTCTACCTTTGCTTTTCTTATTAGTTTCCATTTTACTGTAGGTCTTTTATTGGATTCTTTTAAGTCTATATATATATATATATATATATATATATATATATGTGTGTGTGTGTGTGTGTGTGTGTGTGTGTGTGTGTGTGTGTGTGTGTGGTCAGAATTATTCACCCCACTTCCATAATTAGAAATAAAGATGTATTACCTCAAATTCGGAAATAATGGATTTGAAAGAATGTAATGTTATAGTCACAACAAAATTTTTACTTTAATATCAAATAATAATAAAAAAAATCATCTTTATTGTTCCTTACAAGATCACTACAAATTCTAATAGATATTTTGCTCTATTCTCCCTTGACAATGTCTTCAAGTTCCTCGAAATTCAAAGCACTTCTTTCTATTACTTTTTTCTTCGAATATGTCCATAAATTTTCAATGATGTTTAGGTTAGTTCTTTCTGTGAGGCATACTTATATATTAATTTGCTATCATCTAAGTATATTGTAAAAATTTCTGCCGTATGTCTTACGTCATTTTCATGTTGGAACGTCCAGTGATGCTCCAAAGACATATTTTATGCACATTCTTTTATATTATTTTAAAGAATAACCAAATACTAATATTTATCCATGATAGCCTAGTTCTCGTGGTCTAGAAGCAGCAAAACATTTCGATACCAGAATTCCTCCACCATCGTTCGTAATTCTAGGGAGGGTATTTTTTGGCTTATGATCATCATTTATTATCTTATATACATAAGGAGAGTTTATGCGACCAAATAATTCTAGTTTGGTTTCATCTGACCATAAAAAAAACAGTGTTCCAATATTTACTCCCATCTTCTAGATGCCTTCTACCATAAAGCTAAGCTGCATTTTAGCTGTTTAGCCTGAAACAAGGGACTATCCCTTGGACAAGGAGCTCGAAGTCGTGCTCGATAAAAGCATCTAGTCATTGTTTTCATAGATAGATAGATAGATAGATAGATAGATAGATAGATAGATAGATAGATATGAAAAGACATAGATAGATAGATAGATAGATAGATAGATAGATAGATAGATGAAAACTGTTATATAGACATTATTATAATGATGTAAATGCATTGCTGGTGATTTTACGATAGGAATACGTTGAAAATCAAACACAGGCGATCCCATTATTGAATTAAGTGGATCACGTGACCATAGAGGAAATGCATATATACGAAGTCGCGTGACGTCTAATTGATCCTTATTTCTACACTATCCTCTATTACTTTACAGACCGCTATTCTCTACTCTATTTACTATACTATTTCTCTATTCGGTCCACTATACGGATTACTATTCGAGCGAGTATTATCGAGCAAGTACTATTACAGCAAGTGATATTCGAAGGCGTCTGACACCAGTATTGTTCAACAGCGTTACTATAGTTCATCTGCAATTACTATGATAGATAGATAGATAGATAGATAGATAGATAGATATGAAAAGACATAGATAGATAGATAGATAGATAGATATGAAGAAAGTGAGATAGATAGATAGATAGATAGATAGATAGATAGATAGATATTAGTTGATCCTAGACATAAAAAGATCGAGATATCAGTTTTCAAAGACGCCTGTTCCTGTAAACATGACTTGACTTGTCCTGTCTTTGAAGGTGACATCTAAGGAATGAAACTCGACCAAACATCTACCATAGTATTTATTTTTAACGGTAAGGTTCAGTCTGTACAACGCACGGGGTTTACCCAAGGTAGAGGTTTGCCTTTAGGGCTGACTTTTATGGAATATCGATAAAGTAACGAGGGGCAAGCAATGTTTCCTCGGTGCGATTAGGTTTATTGCGTGGAGAATAAGTGTATATCTGAAACTAAAAAAAGAATATTAATACGAATAATTCTTTTACAAGTTATACTTGTGTACAATATGACGAACGAGATGTGTGAGAAAAACTCTCAGCACGAAAAAAAGTTGTAAAATTATTCATGATAGTTGCGCACAAAGGGGATTTGGGGAGCGGAAACCTACGGGATATATTTTGATCATATAAACAGAGATTTGAAAAGGAAAACGCAATAAATCATTGACAGACACAGAAAGTTCACAGGAGAACAGTTGATTTGTATAAAGATATCAGACCGAGAATAGATAGATAGATAGATAGATAGATAGATAGATAGATAGATAGATAGATAGATAGATAGATGTGAAAAGAACTGAGATAGATAGATAGATAGATAGATAGATAGATAGATAGATAGATATATGTGAGAAGAACTGAGATAGATAGATAGATAGATAGATAGATAGATAGATAGATAGATGTGAGAAGAACTGAGATAGATAGATAGATAGATGTGAGAAGAACTGAGATAGATAGATAGTTAGATAGATAGATAGATAGATAGATAGATAGATAGATAGATAGATAGATAGATAGATAGTGAAAAGAACTGAGATAGATAGATAGATAGATGTGGAAAGAACTGAGATAGATAGATAGATAGATAGACAGACATCAAATATATAGATAGATAGATAGATATGAAAAATGTGATATAGATTGATATAAAAACAAATGAGATAAATAGATATAAATAAAATTATATAGATAGATAGATAGATAGATAGATAGATAGGAGTAAAGTCAGATGGATAGATATGAAGGAAATGAGATAGATAGATAGATAGATAGATAGAAAGATAGATAGATAGATAAAACGATACGTATATAATTAAATTTGAACAAACCAACATATGAGAATACTGATCTGGATATATATACGAGGCTGGCCTGAAAAGTTCATATGGGGGCGATGCTGTGAAACCTTGCATGCATTAATACCTCCATTGTTTTTTTCCGAGTAAACTAACATCTGACTTTCCAAAAAGAATGGTAACCGTTTTGAATAAAAATGTCAACAACAGTTTATGTGGCTTCATCATCGTCACGATAGCTGTTCCCAGCCCCGTGCTATTATTTTTTTCTGTTGGGGAACAGATGATAGTCAAATCAGGGAAAATAGGGAGGGTGCTGAACTTGTTCAAACCAAATCACGTACAAAAGCTATTAATAGCAAGGAATTGAATACTGGAGCATTGTCCTGATAAAACTAGAAATCATTTGTCAGTTTTCCTGGGCGTTTGGTATTGAGAGCCTTAGTAATTTGTTATAGTACCATCCGGTGACTGTGTGGCCATTTTGAACACAATACACCCCCAAAATGAACATCTTCCCTGCAAATGAATCATCTTTGGCTTTCACTGGAGAAGTTGAGGATATTTCGCTTATAACTTCAGTCACTTTCCCAGCGCCCTAACGTAGCTTCTGTTTATCATTTTGTTGTGACCAACTAAATGTTTAAAGAAATAACAAAACAAGTGTTACAGATATATATATATATATATATATATATATATATATATATATATATATATATATATATATTAAACAGTAAATACAACAAAAGTGTATTACACGACTAGTGAGTGTGGGTCGGTTGACCCAGCGTTCAATCTATTCGACCGTTAATATTTAACAGCCTCCCCCCACGACGGATATATGTGGCACAAGGCCGAGTTTACCGTGTGTTCTCCGAGCCCGTAGGCTCGTCAAAAATATTCCCTTTGAACCCGTATAAACGGTTTCAGGGTCTGTCTACCTCCCCGGACGAAACTTTGCTCTGCGTCAAAGCCTCGTCAGTGTTCCTCTCTGCTCGAGGCAGAGAGTTCGACAGTTACAAACAGTCTGGTCGAATGTTAATATTTAACGGACGCACCACGAGTGATGTATGTGGCACAAGGCCGAGTTTACCGTGGGTTCTTCGAGCCCGTAGGCTCGATAAAATATATGCCATTAGAAGCCGCATAAACGGGTTCAGGGTCTGTCTACCTCCCCGGACGAAATTTGCCCTGCAGCAAAGGCTCGTCCGGGTTCCTCTCTGCCGAGGCAGTGAGTTCGACAGTTACGAACAGTCTGGTCGACTGTTAATATTTAACAGCCCCCACGAAGGGTGTATGTGGCACAAGGCCGAGTTTAACGTGGGTTTTTCCGAGCCCGTAGGCTCGGACAAAAATATTCCTTTGAACCCGTATCAACGGGTTCAAGGACTGTTTACCTCCCCGGGAGAAAGCCTCGTCCCAGTTCCTCTCTGCCGAGGTAGAGAATTTGACAGTGAACAGTCTATTCGACTGTTTCCCCAAGGCCTACTTTCCAACTAATCTTATAGTAGGCGGAAGTGTCCAGTATAGACTCTTCAGAGGGAGAACACCACAACACATTTCTATAAATATTTTCATAGCAATTGTTTTTATTAGCTTTCCTCCGTGGTACGTCGACCCTACGAATTTAAACGCAGAACTAGATTGGGAGCTAGGTCTCTCAGTTC
Source organism: Acanthosepion lycidas (assembly GCA_963932145.1). Taxonomy (NCBI): domain Eukaryota; kingdom Metazoa; phylum Mollusca; class Cephalopoda; order Sepiida; family Sepiidae; genus Acanthosepion; species Acanthosepion lycidas. Next base: position 15,277,696 of record OZ010612.1, on the reverse strand, counting down.
TATGTTAAGAGTTTATTCTCTAGCATTTGCAGAACTCTTTTCCAGCTTCTTGCTTTTCCAGACAACCTTGAACTTCAAAAATGTAAATACAATGTCAGCCTTTATCTTCTGTATTCTCTTTACGTTTCACTGCCCCCGTCCTTAATATTTTGTTTTTTAAAGATTTCTTTCACACTTAGTAACCCCTTACGTCTAAGCGACTTTATTCCGTAGCTAGAAGTGAAATAGGGTACAAACGAAATTGTAATTGCAGTTAATATGGTAAGAACCGTGTTTAGGTTGACTGAGGCGTCATATGAAATTTCAACAAAATATGACCTTTTTTATGTGGCTTTGTCTTCTTTATTTGCAGGGAACAATTGTTTGGGGATTTCCTTTCACATTCCGTTGATCAATAAAGCGATAGGTAAAAAGAGAGACAGACTTATATAAACAGAATATTTACTTAAATATTTGTATCTATAAAAAGAATGTATAAACATAAAAATGTCTTAATATATATATATATATTAAGACATTATATATGTATATATATATATATATATATATTAAGACATTATACATATATATATATATATATATATATATATGAAGACATTTTTATGTTTATACATTCTTTTTATAGATACAAATATTTAAGTAAATGCTCTGTTTATAATAAACAGTATTAAAACAATATTTACCGGCCTGAATATCCGAGAAATTTTCATAGAAAATATTCGTCCTCCGATAGGTAAATGTTGTTTAATACTGTTTATTATAGAACTTAAATATTTGTATCTATAAAAAGAATGTATAAACATAAAA
>OZ010612.1:15264389-15266889 GCA_963932145.1 Acanthosepion lycidas | reverse complement strand
AAATGATGTAAATGTTTTGGGGACTACTTGTACACACACACACACACACACACACATATATATATATATATATATATATATATATATATATATATATATGATGTCAGTTATATGTCAGTTATCAGTTATCTCCTGTTAATTCCCCTCTTCACTTTCTCCACTGCCTTAACCGGGTATTAAAGAGGAGATAATTGACATCCATTAAACATGGCACGTGGAACTAGAACAGTCTACTCCAGCGAGCGAAATAAAGGGTTCAGTTCGCCATTCCAACCACCTAAGAAGGCTGGAGCGTACAACGGCCGAAATGTTGTAATAAATATGACGACAAAGATGAGGACAATAATGTAAATAATACACACACACACACACACACACACATATATATATATATATATATATATATATATAATCGACTCTCCCGTCGAGATTCAACGTATGAGGGTCAAGCAGATCAGTTTCCAGGAAACCGACAGCCCGACATCGGCACATGAGATTTGATTATAGTGGTGAAGGCCTCGTGCAGGACCATCCACACTTTTTGGAGGGACGAATACAGAGACCTGGTGCACCGAATGCCACAAGGTTCCCAAACGACCCTCCGCAGGTTTTGAATTCAGAGTTGTCCTTCTCCTAGACCAGTTGCCATCCAAGGCTATAGAACCCAGTCTGTCCTGCTATTTTACCCATAGCTGGAGGGAGAAGAAGAGGATTCATACCTTTCCCAAGGGTATTAGCACGTAAGTGAATGTAATGGATTCGACTGGAATATATATATATATATATTCGACTGGAATACATATATATATATATATATATATATATATATATATATATATATATATATATATATATATATATATATATATATATATATATCCGGTTGCCTCTAGCTAGGATCAAAACCCGACTGAATTGGCGTCAGTCGAGGATTCTACCACTAAACATGGCAGGGATGAAGGTGAATTTAAGCGTATTTATTTTTAGATAAACACACAGTGACTGAGAGAACGCGATTCGCTTTACCGAAGAATCTGTTATTATTAGCCGTAATAGTTACTGTTTACAAATTCAACCGTAATTGCCTACGTATAATACACTTTCATTCATAATAGGCACCCCTAAAATTGTGCTGAAAGTGAGTGAAAATGATTCTACTCACGCATAATGTGCACGCCTTGTTTGGTAATCAAACCCTATAAATTGAACCTCTCCAATTTCATTACGACCAGCGATTCCTACTCTTTTTCAAGCTACAATTGAAGATAGTTATAAAAAAAAAGCTTCATCATTTTGTGATTTCCTACCAAAGCCTATTCTCGATTAAATGGTCACAAATTTTAACTGGACGGATTATCAAGAATATGGATCGGGTATGCCCGTGATAATGACAAGTTGTTGCTGAAATGGCCAACATATTCACCTCACTTAAGATCTTGTGATTTTTCTTTCTATATGGCTATGTGGAAAGACGGGTCTCCCTTCCTACAAAGCCCCAGAGAAATGACTAAGGTGCTGAAGAATGTTACGCAAGACCTGCTACAGGGGGGGGAGAGAGACATCGTCACAGAATTCTTGAGAAATAAATATTTTTTGTTGTTCAACAGGGAGCTTATTTAATTTCGTTTGCTTGGGACATTTAGTTACACAGATATCCACATTTTAAATAATGGCAATATTTTGGAGACTACTTTTTCACACACACACAAACATACATACATATATATATATATATATATATATATACATATATATATTGTCATCCATAGACAAACTCTTTCGCTGTATCAATTTACCCGTCGCATCTATATATATATATATATATATATATAGATATATATATATATCTATATATATATATATATATATATATATGTGTGTGTGTGTATGTGTGTGTGTGTGTGTTTGTGCGTGTGTGTGTGTGAATTATTTTCAAACAGTGAGTATCGGTAAAGGAACGAAATGAATGCAAACACAAGAGAAAAAACTATTCATAGCCGATGTTTTTAGGATATATATATATATATATATATATAAACACACACACATACACATACACATACACACACACACATATATATATACAAACACACACATATATATATATACAAACACACACGCATACACACACACACACATATATATATACAAACACACACACATAGACACACATACACACATATATATATATGTATATATACAAACACACACGCATACACACACACACACACACATATATATATATATATATATATATATATATATATATATACAAACACACACACATACACACACACATATATATATATATACAAACACACGCACAAACACACACATATATATATATATATATATATATATACAAACACACACATACACACACGCATGATATATGTACGAATGCAAGAACAATTGAATAAAAGATTAATTGCCGCCGTCCCTTTTCAGGCGACTATAATAAAACATGTATAAAAGAGCGATAACTGGCCAAAAACACAAT
>OZ010612.1:15256889-15261889 GCA_963932145.1 Acanthosepion lycidas | reverse complement strand
GTGTCCGTCATAAATGCCGACGGACGTGTAGGAGAGTCAGAAGTCAAGAGCCTTAGTCTGAGAGCTAAGTCTATAACAACGCCCATTGGACTACGCCATTGATCTAAACTTCTTATCTGCGACTACGACGCGTACCAGTCGATTACTGCTACCGTAATTCTACTTGGTTATAGTAGCCAAAACCCCTTAGCTACTTCGTTCAAATATATCACTTTCCAGGACATATCACCTTATTAAAAAAAAAAAAAAAAAAAAACAACACTTAATAATATTAACTTTGAACATGGACACAATATCTTGAACGTGTTTTGAAAAATGAAAACATTTTATACAACATACATACAACAAACTATTTCTTACTTAACAGTTAAAATATTTCCTCTTTATATCCACATTGTACTTTCTTGTTTGTTTATCAAATTCTGATTAGGTATAAATCCAGGTCGTCTCTCCCCAGCGATGGGTTAAATTGTAAGACTTGTATCACTAAAGTATTATTATCTCCCTAAAAAAGTTCCCACAATCTAAAAATATTTTCTGGCTTTAAATAACCTGAAAAGGGTTGATAATCCCTAAAAAAACGAATCAATCAATCAATGCAGACAGATGTAGCACATAGGCGCACACAGCATCGAATGAAGTAATTAATGGCGTTTATAATACGTCTCAAAATTGTCCGCTTACAGTAACGTTCATTTTACGCAGAGCCCCAAAAAGAAAGTTGCCCCTCAAACACTTTCTCCTCTAAGTAATAGACGCAAAACGAGACCAAACAAGTGGTACCCAAGAAGTTTACTGTTTTCCATTTATGCAGCAGTGAGGATTAGAAATGTCCTCCAAGTGGGGCAACTTGCAGCTGATTATTTTCGTGGCAACAGCTATTAATTCACTTTATAGCGCTCCTGTCTGCTGCCGAGCATTTAGCATACCAAAAAGTAACACCTCCGTACGATAGGTCAGGTTTAAAATATTCCATTAAGTAGAACAGACATTGAAAGTCTGTTACGCTTTTGGGCGAATTTCCCCAGGTGTCGAACCGAATCGATCAATGTCTGGTGGAAACTTGCTAAGAAACTATCCGAAATTAGGTGTTATCTTCCCGACGCTTTCGATCTTTCTTGGAAAGTAAAAAAAAAAAAAATTACAAAGAAAGAGTGTAGCGTTTTGGCCGTGAAATAATTTAAAGTTTCAAATGAACGTGACTTCATGTGCTAGAATTTAGAAATGTTAACAGAATCGTTTTATTGGCTATCTTCCATCCTGCCGCTTACTTTCATTTCCTGGGAAATGGACAGTGAAAATGGTAAACATTCGAGATAGAAAAACGTTAAAATTGTTGGTAATACCTGCAGGCTACTGGTCTTATCCCTGTTGCAGACAACTGCTCAGGCACATTTCAACACCACCAAAAAAAAACAAAAAAACGAACAAAGTTCTTTTAAGTTTTTTGGTATTATCTGCTAGTTATTCCTTTTATCCCTTTTGCAGACAACTGCTCAGTCACATTTTGACACCACCAGCGCAATCTGTGGCTTATGCTGCAACCCTGTTAAGAAAATCACAGTTTCCACGAGAGAGTGCATATCCTGAATTGAATTAGTCTCTAACTTTCAGTCAGAATTATTGAGGTTTTGTATTTGCACAACTTTCGATGGCTTCCTGAATATTTCGTGAAAGCAATTCAGTTCTGAGTCCGTTAAACCTCTCACCTCGCTGGGTCTTCTTTCAAATAAACAATATAGCAAGGTCATGTCTAGGTCAACTGCGGATGTATTAACGGTTTTTGTTGAATGTGTTTATAAGACTTTAAATAAGAATGGTGAAGCTTATGTTCCTGATTTGCATATCTCGAAGGCATTTGACACTCTTTGGCATGCCGATTTTCTACATAAGTAGAATGGTTATGATATTCCTAGACTAATTTTTGAACTGATTCAAATTTTCTTATCCAATCCCAAAATGAAAGACGTCATGAATGGCCACTCTTCTCGATCTATTTGCCTTAATGCAGGTGTCAACCAGGGCTCTGTCCTTGAACCTATATTCTTTTATCGACGGTATTCGTGATGTCATTATGCTTAGGATACAACTATTTACTCCTGTCTTAATTGTATGTCAGATCAGTTCGATAAGGTCAAAATGGAATCTGATCTCAAAAAATGACCTACAATCTGTTGTTAACTGGGGCAAGAAATGGCCTGTTAATTTTAATGGAGACAAAACCAAACTACTCTATTTTAATCAACTGACAGAACCTTTTTTTTAACTTTCCATCAACATGCCTAATACTAATTTTCTTGGGATAACATTTTTGACTGATATGAAGTGGTAACATGATATTGAATACATTGCTAGTTCTGCTCCTAAAAAATTGGTTCACTGTGTCATACAAGTCTCTTTTTTTTTACTTGTGTAAAGGGGTGTTGTCTGCTAATGATATGTATCAACATAGAGTTACTTTCATAAATGTCAAGTCAGGGTAAGGTGGGGGTGTCAAAATTTAAAGCGGAAGATGTTTTCAATCAGTCAGGTTAACTTGTCTATGAAGATTAATTTATTTTTTTTATTTTATTTCTTTATGAAAGGGTTTTGTGTATATAAAAACATACGTAACATTTGTTATTTGACGACTTCATAAAGGGCTATCATTTTTTGTAGGGTGTTAAAATTTTTTATTGGGGCCATGGATTATAAAAGTTAATTTATTGTATGTTTGTTTTAAGCTAAATTGTTCAATGCGTGAATTTGATGATGTCGGCAAAAACCGTTAACTCATGTCTATTGTTTAATAGATTTTTATTATATATATATATATATATATATATATATATATATATATATATATATATATGCAAATGTAAAAGAACGAAGAATAAAATTTCAACATTCAAAACATTAATTTAAAACAGGGCTCAATACAAAAGTAGACCGATGATGTCACTATCATCGTTGTTTGCCACCTGAAGAGACGTTGATTTAACGTTGAATCAAAATATGCAATTTTGTAGTGGATATTTCTATATTCTAATGTAACAGGGCATATATATATATATATATATATATATATATATATATATATATATATATATATATGAATAAAAACAGATCACTTTAAGGTTCCATGTAATAAGTTATTTCACCACAACCCTTTTAAAGGGCTCTGGATCATTTCAACTTTTGGAAGTAAAGTCTGATGATCCGGAGCCCTTTAAAAGGGTTGTGGTGAAATAACTTATTACATGGAACCTTAAAGTGGTCTGTTTTTATTCAAACATATTTGCTCTGAATTTACATTGAGCTCTCTGGATATCATCCTCCTTGGGTCTACCCATACGGATTACCTAGTTTTGCATAAACTAATATATATATATATATATATATATATATATATATATATATATATATATATATATATATATATGTAATGAAAAACAAATCACTTTAAGGTACCATTACGATAATTTATTTCACCTAAATCCTTTTTTAAGGATTCAGGATCATCAGGTAAAACTTCCAACAACGAATTGAGCTCTCAGGATTTCATCCTCTTTGGATTTACCAATTCGGTTTACCAAGTTCCTTATAACTTAATTAATTATATATATATATATATATATATAGTGATTCAATCTTATAATATCGCTGAATAAATAATTGTCTTGATCGGCCATTCTTCTAGATCTTTTTGTATTATTGCAGGTTGTCTTAGGGCTCAATCCTTCGTCTTAAATTGTTCCTAGTCTTGGGATCATCAATTCTTTAACTATGTATTTATGCTGATGACACAATTTTTTACTCATGTCAGTATAGTATTTCAAATCGGCCAATAAGGTCCAATTATCAGCTGATCTAAAAATGACCTACAATCTCTTGATAATTAGGTCAAGAAATGACGCGTTAATTTTAACACATCCAACATGTAACTGCTGAGGGAACGTTTATATGCCTCCCATCAGCATGGCTGATGCTAGCCTCCAAGGGAGTGACTCATTGCGCGTTCTCAGGATAACGTCTTTCTCTTGTCACTTATCTATTTCTGTCTGTTTGCGTTATTCATACACATGCTAATGTCTTTAAGCCATCGAATTTTAACACCTACTGATAGTTTTCAAGTGACAGCAAACGTCGAACGTCCTGGGTATGGCGGTAAACTACATCCGCGTCCTGGATACGACGGTAAACAACATCCGCGTCCTGGGTATGACGATAAACTACATCCGCGTCCTGGGTATGATGATAAACTGCATCCGCGTCCTGGGTAAGGCGATAAACTGCATCCAACAGCAAGGTCTCAGATAATGTTTTCAGAAAAATAATGTTGCCAGCTCTAAGTTTTTGAAACAATAATGTCCCAGCTCAAAGTTTTTGAAACAATAATGTTGCCAGCTCTATGTTTTTGAAACAATAATGTTGCCAGCTCTAAGTTTTTGTGTAAAAAAGTAATGTTGCCAACTATACGTTTTTTTTTTTTGTTTTTTTTTTAAACAATAATGTTGCCAGCTATACATTTTTTATTCCATACAAAATAGGCATTTAAAATTCATATAAACTGGATTTGGCATTAAATAACCCACAATGGTTGATATGCCATAAAACCCAAACAAACAAACAAAAAAAAGCAAACGTCGATTAAATCTTTCTTAATATTTGTGGAGAGTGTTTCGTTGCAGGATGTTGAATTCATCTATTTGTAATGATATTTAGACGGGAAACAACAGAGACTCTATTGTCGTAGATATTTACACAAGGTTGTTAAACCTGTCAACTATAATCATTATTATTATTGTGTGTAATCTCGTCTTGCCAGAGAGTAATTTTAAATGCCTAATTACCAAGTCACCTAGCTGGTCTGTGAGTAAAAGTTTGCGCATTAGGGAAGTTATTTATCTACATTTGGGACGTTTTGTTTAGATGGCGAGTTTGCGGGTACTATGTTCTGTTCCGTACAAAGTAATTGTTAGTAGCTCAGCGATGCTGATATGTCCACGAACTGTACTCAC
>OZ010612.1:15184389-15251889 GCA_963932145.1 Acanthosepion lycidas | reverse complement strand
CGTGTCCTGGATAAGACGATAAACTACGTCCAACAGCAAGGAACAAGGAGGTGGAACCACCTCTTAATTGCTGGTGTTCCCAGGTCCAGGGGTGGTAACATTTGATAGGGTCCCAGCTATGGGCACATAATTCCAAGCCAAACTTGTGTAAAAATAGGTTTTAATACAAAAAAAAAATATTATCAGCAATAAATTTTGAAGGAAAAACTATCAGCAATACTTTAAAAAAATACGAAAAATGCAAGCAGTTATACATTCTTCGAAAAAAATATTACCAACTATAGATTTCTTCAAGGAAAAATATTCCTAGACATAGAATTTTGAAGAAAAACATATTACCAGTAATAAAAATTTTGTCGGCATTAAGTAACCCATTGAGGTTGATAGGCCGTAAAACAAACCAAACCAAAACATATTAGTGACAGAGCAAACAAAACCAGCAATAAAAATTTTGTCGGCATTAAATAACCCATTGAGGTTAATATGCCGTAAAACAAAAATAAAACTAAACTACATTTTAATGATTTTAAAGTTCTGTATCCCGATGCAAATGTAACTTCTGATTTTTTTTTCTATTTCTGGCGCAGTTCCGACGCTTAATCTTTTCCGAAATTCGAAGAGAAAAATATGACGAAAGCGCAACTTTCCATTCTCCATCTTTAAGGCATTCATTTTGGGACAAAACGTCAACATTCAACAAAGTCTGACTCAAAGCTGAACGATGCAAGGTTTCAATCTCGAACACACCAGAAATCGGCTGCAGTTCAAAGTTTCTCTCATTTAATTTAAAATGAAAATCGGGCATAAACTAATACATATATATATATATATATATATATATGCATATTTGGTTGAATAAATTACAGATATTATGTCTGGTAATTTTTTAATAAAATCCGTTCATACTCAAAGGATGAGAGAAATATGCTATAGCAGTTTAAATGCTAGACACAATCGTAGGCCTAACCATTGCGTCGAGCATGAAACAGCCTGTCGCCTCTGAGTGTTGACTTCAATGTTCACATTTATATTTACAAATGTAAAATATTTGCCTTTATCGGGTATTGAACTCAAGGACACATGGCACAGTGGGTAAAGGCATTAGTTAGATCCAGTGAGAGGACCCAAAGAGTGTGAGTTCAATACCCAGTTAAGGCAGTGGAGAACTTTCAGAGGGGAATTAACAGGAGATAACTGACAACTGACATCCATTAAAACATGGCAACTAGAATAGTCTACCCCAGTGAGCGAAATAAAGCGTTCAGTTCGGTATTCCAACCACCTGAAGAAGGCCGGAGCGTACAACGGCCGAAACTTTATAATCAAGATAGGGACATAGATGAGGACAATAGTCCGAATAATTTAAATAGTGTACATAATACTTCATCTCAGATATATATATATATATAGTTTGCTATATTTTGAGAAGAATATGCATAATATCAGGAATAATTGTGACCTGGAATATTAATTTTTGTTTGTGCATTGTAACCATCGCTCCTAACAGTGATTTTTCAAGCGTACCTTAGATGCAGAACAAGGCCAAAAGTATGGGTCATCCAGTGAGGATCGAGCTCACCACTCAGTGGTAATTGCTTTAACGAGACAAACTTTCTAATCATTAGACCTACTCGGAGTCCCCAACCATATATATATATATATATATATATATATATATATATATATATATATATATATATATATATATATATATATATATATATATATATATATATATATATATATATATATATATATATGACGTATTTGAAAGCAGAAAAAATGGTTTATATTGCTTGTAAAGGCATTAAACCTTACATCCGAAACGAAGCTTCCCTCTAGGCTAATTTTCTTCCCAACACCCATTACAAAAGACTATAATTTTACCTAACACTGCCTATCCTACTCAGTAATATTATTATTTGATTACTAAGACCATATTATTATTAATGTTTTTATTGCCTTTGATATCAGGCGTGAACGCATTTCTTTCCGGGTCCCGCCGAGAGACCTAAGGTTAGAGACGTTATCATGACATTTTACACTGACAAAAAAAACAAAAAAAAATTACATAGATAAAACCCTTCTTAAAGTGTGGGCTGTACTTGTGAGAACAATTTTTTTTGTATTTCTTTGAGGCATGGGCTTCCAGGAATCCCTTCTACTAGAATCTTTTACAACCAATCCTAAAGCTCCAACTACAACAGGGATTGTTGATGTTCCCATGTGCCACATTTTTGAGATTTCTATTTCAAGGTCCTTGTATTTTGAAAGCTTTTTGAATATCTTCAAAGCTACATTGCAGCCTGCAGGGACTTCCATATCAATAAGGAGGCAATTTTTTTGTTTTATTATTATTTCCTTTGATTTCTGGCGTTTACACATTTCTTTCCGGGTCCCGCCCAGTGACCTAAGGTTAGAAATGGCATCATGACATTTTACACTGACCATTTAAAAAAAAAAATATCACACATATTTTTCAAAGATAAAGCCCTTCGTAAGGTGTTGTCTGTACCAGCAAGAAGATTTTTTTAAATTTCTTTAAGGCATGGGCTTCCAGGAATCCCTTCCATTTATCTACTAGAATCTTTTCCAACCAATCCTAGGGCTCCAACTACAACAGGGATTGTTGATGTTCCCATGTGGCACATTTTTGAAATTTCGAATTCAAGGTCCTTGTATTTTCTATATTTGGATTTCGAGATGATTATTATTATTATTATTATTATTATTATTATTATTATTATTATTATTATTTTCTTTAATATCTGGTGAGTACTTAATTCTTTCCGGGTCCCAGCAGACATTTTCCACTGAGCAATTGAAAAACAAAACAAATAACAAACAAAAAAAAGGAGAAAAACACACATATTTCACATAGATAAAGCCCTTCGTATCGTGTGGGCTGTACTCGTGAGAAAATTTTTTTGTATTTTTTTTAGGCATGCGCTTCCAGGAATCCCTTCAATGAGTATTAAAATGTTTTCTATCCAATCTGAGGGCTCCAACTACAACAGGGATTGTTGATGTTCCCATGTGCCACATTTTTGAGATTTCGATTGGAAGGTTTCAAGCTTTCTCGTTTTGGTATCCATTCGCATAATGTCAGCTGTGGTCCAGTTAAAGATGTTAAAACTGTATTGCACGACAGGGAAAGCCAATGTATTTATGGCTGATATTCTGTTTTATTTATTTATTTTTTTAAATTCAGCTCGGTATTCATTCCCAGACGCACACGCCTGTAGTACTCCTTTCTTACGTTATGCTGGATTCAATCTCTTTCGCTAATTCCTAGGTACTTATCGGCTTCATCTTGTTCTCGTTCCCTAATCTTTGTGACAATGACGATACTGTTGACGGTGTTTCTGTATTATTATTATTATTATTATTATTATTATTATTATTATTATTATTATCACGTTGATTACCATGAAAATTGGCTTTTGGGGAAAGATTTGTATTTTCTTGAAATTTTTTTTTTTATTTGTATGCAGTTTTCAAGCATAACATGAATAAGACATCTATCCCGTCAAATTATTGTTGAACTTTGACAGAATCTTGCTTTTTTTTCTCTTTCTTTTCTGAAATCGGTTTATTCTCTAAGATTTATTAAATTATTATTATTATCATTACCATTATTATTATTATTATTATTATTATTATTATTATTATTATTATTATTATCAATATTACTATCATCATCATCATTATTATTATTGTTATTATTATCATCATTATTATTTCTATTATTATTATCATCATTATTACTACCATTATCATTATTATTATTGCTATTATTATTATTATTATCATCATCATTATTATTATCATCATCATCATTATTATTATCATTCTTATTATTATTACATTGATTCATTTTTGACGGCTTATCAACATTTTGCAGGTTCTTTACAGAAAGAAAATATATTTTTATATTGTATTGCTTTAGTGAAACCATCCTTACTAATTAACCCATAGCTGGGGAAGAAGAAGTAGATACATACTTAGTCAGATCAAGAAATTATATAAAGTGGAGGGTTCGATTCCATATTCCAATCTATATATAAACTGATCTCTCAGTTTGTAGCCACGTTAGTTCCTATATATTTATATTCCGGAGAATGTAAATAAATTGAAAAGACTTACCTGTGTAGCTAATCAGTATTTCATCGATTGGTTCGTTTTTAAGGTTTATCAACCCTTTGCACGTCATTTAAAACGAGAAAATATTTTAGATTTTAAGATTTTTTTATTTATTTCTTTTCTTTTTTTTCTTTTTGAAACAACATTGTTTTAGGAATTATAAAGTGGATATAAAATGGGGAGTCAGTTATACATTTCCATCATTATTTAAACTGATCCCTCACTTTGTGGTCCCAGTAATTTTGATAAATCTAGGATGTAAATAAATCAAAGAGACATGCTTGTCTAGTTAATTAGTATTTAATTGATTGATTCGTTTTCGACGGTTTATCAACCCTTTGCAGGTTATTTAAAGTCAGAAAGAATTTTTAGATTGTTAGAAGTTTAATTTTCAGACATTAATTATTTAGCCATATAAGTCTTACTAATTAACCCATAGCTGGGGAGAGAAGAGGTTGATTCACCCGTTTCCAAGGGTTATTTGCGTGTAATTGAATATAACGATCCAAACTATTCTGAACCATTATCCATGGCACCAATCGCAAAAAATCGGTCACCAATCGCGTCGACCAGGCTCGACATTGCTTAACTTCAATGATCGTACGAGAAACTGCAACTAAGGTCTGCTCAGCATAGTTGCATTATAAACCAAAAGTGGGCTCTGTTGGTGTTGAACAAACATGCGCCTGAGAAAGCGTCAGTAATAGTGATTGGCTAGCTTTCTCTGAAAGAGACTTCCTGCTGCTATCGAACTGGGGAGGTCGATCCAAGCACCTTTGGAAAGCCTTGAGTAGACGAAACCTAGCGCGAAGTTTCAAGTCATCGTGACCGAGGATTTGAGAGTATTGGCCTTGTTCAAATTGTGGATCACGCTAGATAACACGCTCCTTCTTTGTAAGGTCTACTCAGCATAGTTGCAGTATAAACCAAAAGTGGGCTCTGTGGATGTTGAACAAACATATGCGCCTGAGCAAGCGTCAGCAATAGGGATTGGCTAGCTTTCTCTGAAAGAGACTTCCTCCTGCTATCGAACTGGAGGAGTCGATCCAAGCACCTTTGGAAATCCTTGTATAGACGGAACCTAGCGCGAAGTCTCAAGTCATCGTGACCGAGGATTTGAGCGTATTGGCCTTGATCAAATTTGGGATCACGCTAGATAACACTCTCTTTCCCAGAAACTGTAGCTGTTCATCATAGATGCAGTATAAACCACAGGTGGGCTCTGTGGGTCTTAAACGAACTTTTTAATGCATCCAAAAAGAAACTACTCTCATTTTCCGACCATAGAGTAACTTCCTGTCGGCATGGTTGAAAGCTCAACTTCACGAGAGACCCTTACTGCGCCTTACTGCGCCTTACTGCGCCTTACTGCGCCTTATTGATCTCACTTATTGTTCCACTGACCTGAGGAGGAACGACTACATTGAATCAAGAAAAGTTGGTTCTGCGTCGCGCAAGATGTTTTTTTCTCGTCTGAATCCATCCTTTACATCTACAAATCTAGCAGTCATCCATTCATGGGATACTGTGGCCATATACACCCCCTGGTCAAAATTAATCCAATCTTCTTTGTTCGTATTCAATAAAAGATATTTGAAAGAAAGGTTGCTACCAATATATACACGCCTGATCAAAATCTTAAGACCAGATAAAAAAGGGTAAACAAAAAATAAAATACTGTAATTTAATCAAAATATATTTGCGTAACATTAACATTTAATTAGAAAATGTAGTTTATCAACAAACAACTGAACATTTTGAGTTTTTAATTGATTAATTTAAACAAATATTGAGAAAAGGATTTTAAGCCTTTTGTATCTGGTCACCAGGGGCGTATGTGGTCTGGTGACCCTGCTATTTATTTTGAGGTTCTCGACAAAAGGCAAGATTGCAAGAACTGCATGAAACTCCGAGTCGTGCTATCTTCGTTGGATATTATGAATATTCACTTATATATATATATATATATATATATATATATATATATATATATATATATATATATATATATATATATATATGTGTGTGTGTGTGTGTGTGTGTGTGTGTGTGTGCAATCCACAGAAAAACTTAGCGCGAAACCTAGGGTTACATACTCACATCCATACAAAGATAAATGTTAGTTCCATCATTGATATTGCATGCTTTCCAATATGTACCACACATATATAATATACCCATAATAACATAATGGACTATTCCATACGTAATAAATACTGTGCCTCAAGAGGAAGCAGGGATATCAGTCCGAAGTCGGGCGACCGGCTGATCGGTTGAACTCTCTACCTTCGGGCGGGGAGGAACCCGAACGAGGCTACGCCGAACGGCGGAGTCTCTCTCGGGGAGGTAAACCGACCCTGAACCCGTTTATACGGGTTCAAAGGGCATATTTTTGACCGTGCACACGGGCTCGGAGATCCCACGTTAAACCGGCCTTGTGCCACATGATGCCCTCGTCGGAGTGGAGGGACTAAATACCGTTCCGTCTGAAGTCTAGAGTTCCGTCTGAAGTCTGGATTGAAGTCCGTCAGGAGTCTGTTAGTCAGTCAGAGCGAGCAAGTCAGTCAGTCGAGTCAGAGGCAGTCCGAAACAGAGTCGCGTTCAGACAATTACTACTAAACCTGATTGTTCGTACTAAAACTTTCTACTTCTCTGTATATATTCCTGTTTGTAATATATTTGTGTTATTCCATACCTGTGTTCGAGTTCTTTATTGGTTCTACCAATATATATATATATATATATATATATATATATATATATATATATATATATATATGTATGTATTAGCAAGGTCGAATTATTGCTTTTAAACTACAAATTTCTCATGCTTTCTCTCGAACTATCATATCTTCTCGAACTATATCTTAACGGAAACAAATGACGTTATATGTTATGAAATGGACTGAGACTGACAATTATTTTAATATATTTATTGTTTATACTTTATTTTTATAGATACAAATATTTAAGTAAATGCCCTGCTCATAATAAATAATTACCAGGACGTGACCACACACTTGATTTCATAACCTTCCAATGCGCGACATACCGAATAAGACATGCATAATCCAGTTATGAAACAGCAAGAGATTGCTGCTGTTAAAGTCCCAGTTACAAAACACTATGAAATCGTAAAAATAGGTTTTATTATCAGCAATACATTTTCATGGAGCCACGGTGGAGTTATGGATAGCGGTTCGGATTGAGGAATCAGAGAGCCGAGTTCGAATTCCAGTCGAATCCCATTCACTTACCTGCAAATACCCTTCGAAAAGAGATGAAACCAATTGTTTTGACTAGAAGAGGAACGGTGGAGTAATGGATTGCGACTCGGATTGAGGAATCGGAGAGCCGAGTTCGAATTCCAGTCGAGTTCATTACATTCACTTACGTGCTAATACCCTTGGGAAAGGCACGAATCCAACTCTTCTGGCCTGAAGAGGCACATTGGAGTAATGGATTGCGGCTCAGATTGGGGAATCGGAGAGCCGAGTTCGAATTCCGTTCGAATTCATGACATTCACTTCCGTGCGAATACCCTTGGGAAAGGCATGAATCCAATTCTTCTGGCCTGAAGAGGGTCGGTAGAGTAATGGATTGCGGAATCGGAAAGCCGAGTTCAAATTCCAGTCGAGTTCATTACATTTACTTA
Source organism: Acanthosepion lycidas (assembly GCA_963932145.1). NCBI lineage: Eukaryota > Metazoa > Mollusca > Cephalopoda > Sepiida > Sepiidae > Acanthosepion > Acanthosepion lycidas. The sequence goes on along the minus strand of OZ010612.1, from coordinate 15,244,091 downwards.
CATGCTAATACCTTTGGGAAAGGTATGAATCATGTTCTCCCTCCACCTATGGGTAAATAGCAGAACAGATTGGGTTCTATAGACTTGGATGGCCAGTGGTCTATCGCAGAAAAAATGGTAACCTACTGCGGGAAAAAAATCTGCCTCGTCATTCATGTATTGAAAGATACATGATCGCCTAAGCGTGTATTACGCATGTCACATAAGTGACTGAAATTCACTTGCGCGCTAATACCCTTGGGAAAGGTATGAATCATCTTCTTCTCCCTCCAGCTATCGATAAATAGCAGGACAGACCGGGTTCTATAGCTTTGGATGGCAACTCTACCGCAGAAAGAAATGGCAATCTGCTGCGGGAAATCTGTCTCGTCTGTCATGTATCTCGCATCGCACATAACTAACTGCATACATTTTCGAACAACAGAATATATTACCAGCAATAGAAATCTTCTCTGCATTAAATAAGATATGCCGTAAAACAAGACAAACCAAACAAAACTAAATTCACACTTGAGTCTTAGTGGCTTTATTGCCTTCATTCAAATACAATACAGAAACAGAAGAGACAAGAACCGTATTGTATTTATGATGTAGATACCTTAAGTTTAAAAGCCAGAGAAATAAAAAAAAATTGTGAACGCCTAGCAAATAAACAGACAGACAGGTTGTTGGATATATACCTTTTTTCTGAAATACGATATATTTGATAGAATCAATTGAGGATCACAAATTTCACTGACTGCTATCGGCCATTGCAAAAAAGTGGGTTAAAAAGACTTTTCAGTTGTCTGCAAATTAAGAAATCAGCAATTGGAAAGATGTCGAGATTATTTTAAATTAAAAAAAGTGTTTCTTCTTACAAATTATTTCAGTTCGAAATTTTGTCTCTTAGAAAACACACTCGGATCGAAACTACTAAAGTTTAACAAGAAAAAAATGCTATAATATTAAACCCCAAATTTTGATCAACATTGAGTGGTAGTTCTTCAGCATTATTCCGAATACACTTCACACTACTGACGATAACGGATCTGTAAAAACTTGGTCACCAACCACAGCAAATGTCTGGCTGCTGTGCTTGCCAACAAAGATATCTTCACCAAATTTCGATTTAGGTTTTGCCATGGAGGGAAATACCTATTTTTTTATTTTTTATTTTTTTTGTTCAATAAAAAAAAGAAAGAAATGGTCAAAAAATGTCTCACAATCAAGACGGGCCTAACCTGAAAATTATAGACAGTTCCTATTTTTGTAAGGTGGCAAACTCAGAAAATCAGCAGGGGATGAAATTCTTATTGTTTCAATAAAAAAGAAATAAATGTTCAAAAATTATTATAATGAAATTTTCGAGAATTTTTTTATATTCTAACTCTCACTTTAAATTAGGGACATACCGTAAAAATTATAGACCGTTCCTATTTTTGTAAGGTGGCAAACTTAGAAAATCATAATGAGGTTAAAATACTTGTTTTCCCCACTGTTCAAAAGGTGATTTAGTCTCAGACAAATCAGTCCTAATTTGAGCAGCCACAGTATTTTCATACTGAAGTATTTTTGTTCAAACATTGGTTTGTATCCATTAAAGTCATTCAACCGATTTTTGTTATTGTGTTTATTTTTTTTAAATGTCAAGACAAGTCCATTTATTTATTTTTAGTTATTTAAATTTGTTTTATTCTGTTGTAATTTTAGACATTTGAAATGATTATTAGATTTAGGTCATCGGTTATTAGCTGTTTATTTTTTGAAGTCGTAATGCGATAGGAGGAATTTGTTTTTATGTCAGCATTTGAAAATAAGCTCTGATCTTTTTCTTAGGAGCTTATATTGTTCTAGAAATGAATTATCGTTATTGCCTTAGCAAATGTTACATTGTTTTGAGGTGATGTCATTTTTTTTCCATTATACACAGCACATGTTTTAGCTTCTTACTTACATAATTAATTGCACGGAGCTTATGGCAACGCAAGTTAGAAGAAGGATATTAAATGCTGATTTTCAAGAACACTACATCCAATCTACATTGCTAATCGAGAGAATACATGAATGTTTTCGTTTTTATATTTTCCTAGGGATGTGCGTGTGGTGTAATATATAGAAAGTTGGAAAGAGAAATCGGAGAGAGATGTTTGAATTCCTATCGAGTTCGCCACATGTCTAAATACTCCTGGGAATGATATGAATCGTTCTCCCCCAGCTATGGGTTAAATAGCCGGTCTTGAATCTCGAAAAATTGTGATCCCCCACCAAAAAAAAAACATTGTTCATGCAATAACCACATGCCAAAAAAAAAAAAAAAAGAACTGAATTAATTTTACAATCCAAAATATTTTCTCGGTTTTCAGTAACCCCCAGTGTTGATAACCCATAAAAATACTGTTTTCTTATATTTACTATAATAATGAAAGAATAGATTTAGATTGCATATTGCTTGCATTACCAGAAAGACCAAGTAAAATAACATTTTAATTGGCTCAAGAGCCGCTCAAGGTAGAGAGCTACTGAATGGAAATGTTGAAAGTAGATAATTGTTTACACGAGACATTTTTTAATTATTTCAACCTAAGCAAGGCAATAAATGCAGTAAGCGTCAAAGGGTTACTGAGGCTAAAAGAAGAAGAGAAAGAAAAAAAACATTATTAAGGAGAGAACAACAAAAGAACAGGAATTTAAACGATAGAAGATAATCACTGAGACTGCATTTAAATTTTTGAAGATCAAAAAAGCAAGAAAGACTGGAAAGCAAGCAACTGGGACATAATTCCACAAGCGAGAAGTGCGAGAGAAGAAAGTGTTAGTATGGAACTTACGGTTAGCTCTAACCTTTTCAACTATAAAATGATAAGACCTAGCTGCCAATCAAGTACTGCGTTTCAATTTCTATAGTCTAGATACCGAAAGCCTCATGAGCCTCATATTTGTAGAAAATATACAGAGAAGCTATGTTACGGCGGTAGGAAAGTGACCAAAGCCGAGATACAGGAGAGGATCAATAATATTGCAGATTCTTTTTGCATTTTTTCAAGATTTTCAAAAACAATGCAGAAGCACCAGACTAGATGCGACGGCAATATTTGAAACTTGAAGATGTTAAATTGTAGCGATCGGGAAAGCATCCTCTCAGGGGTCTGTTCCACTAAGCTGTTCTTGAGAAGATGCTGTCTAATTGTAATTTCTTTCTTCATTAGAATATGAACTAAATGAGGCTGTTTGGATTGTTTGTCAATGTTAGTTTTTAGCGGTGACGGTCTAAACTGGTGGAGCTAATGAATTTAGATGTTTTCAAATGAAACTCACAGGGTGGTGTTCGAGGCACGTCTGTGTTGACGAGGCCAGTTAATTGCGACAGTGAAATGCGTTACGCAAAATGCAAAGCTCTTTCTCGTAGGCGCCTTCTTAGGAATAAATATCTTCGTGGATAAACGCAAAGCGGAGTTAAGAACCTCAGAAAGCATTTGGAACTGTGGTATGCCATGTTTATTGACGTCTGCTGGAACAAGTTTCTGATTTCTGGAGGCTGTCTTTCTTTCTTTTTTTTCTATATTTTTTTTTTTTTTTCGAAAATCGGATAAATAAGAGATTTAGACAAACCAGAAGAAATACGAAAGCGGATCTAGAGAAGAAAGCAGTCTTGAGAAAGCAGGTTGACGGTTGGAAGAAGCATGCCTATAAGGTAAGATGGGATAATGTTACTGGATAAGAAATGGCAGCGGTAAGTAAATTGTGGCGGAAGATACGGGAGGCAGTGTTCGATTAAGGACTTCGAAATAAAAAAAAAATTCAGTTAGACATAAAACGAGGGAAAATAAATAAAGAAATAAAGATAAAAAGAAAGAAACAACCAAAAACGACAATAGAATTGAAGGCAAATATATAAAAAGAGGAGGGTATTTACGATAGGTTATTGAAAAGTTCTCAGCCCGACAAAAGAAAAGGACCTTCAATCATGATATTTCACTATATTCAACCTATAGATGTAAAGGCTGTTCCAACAACTTGGTCAGATTTTAAATGGGAATTAATTTTAAGCGTCTTAATGGGCTGATATAAGATATCTTTTGACAGTGTGACATGAAATCGAAAGGTGCTTTGTGATAGCGAGTATTTCGTATTTCATTTTTGAGAAATGTTTAATATTCTTGCATTATTTCGGACAATTCATCTCATCAGGGTTGATATAGATGTTCTTAAAGAATCAACGTGGAAGGTGTATTTCGCTATCCCAAAGCACCTTCAGATTTCAAAAGATATATCAGCCGATTAACTGATGATGATGATGATGATGATGAGAGGTACTTGGTCGAAACGTTGTTTCTATAAAAACATCTATATCAACCATGGTAAGATGAATTGTCCGAAATAATACAAGAATATTATACATTTCTCAAAAATGAAATACGAAATACTCTCTATCCCAAAGCGCTTTCCGATTTCATGTCACACTGTCAATATATATATATACTAGCAGCATGGCCCGGCGTTGCCCGTGCTTGATTCAAAAATATTACGACATACAGCAATCGCTATCACTTGACTTAAAATATTTTTGCCCTTCCTTGCCTTTAAAGGATTGCCCTTTGCCGTGCCGATGTTGCTACATGCCTTACTTCTTGCCTATCTCACACTGCGAATTTTTTCGAAGCTCTATACTAAACATTAAATCTGTTACGAAAAAAGAACTAAACAAAATGAACACAAAAAGATCAGCTTTAAAAAAGGACGTAACTGGAAAAACCGAATGAAAAAAAGAATGTTAACAACAAATACTTTTTCACACCCAACCCAGTTCTGCGGAATCAGAATCAACGTTGAGTTTAAGCGAGCGAATGAGACAATTGGAGTAAAGTGCCATGCAGATCTAAATTTTTCACACTTGTGACGAATGCAGCTATCGATTTTTTTTTTGCATGCTAGCATGCTAGTTAACATTCGTGTCAGTCAGCTGTTGGCTCTCACGCTGGCCAATAGACTCTTCCTGCTTATTCATGGCAGCCAGCTATAGGCTCTGACTATGGCCAGTAGAAAATGACCGCAAACTACATTAAAACTGTCGTAGAAGCATAAAAAAATCGATTATTTCCACTATCGATGGGAGTTGGGAAATGCAAAGTCGGTCTTGGCCTTCCCGCTAACTTGGAGCTTGTGCATGTATTAGGTTGGTGCAAAAATAATGACGTATTAATGTCGTTTTTTGACGTAGTTTTTAACGTCAAAAAACGACATTATTACGCCATTATTTTTGCACCAACCTAATAAATTTTGGTACAAATCCGTCGAAAATTGCGGCCGTTCATTCGTTACACACACACACACACACACACACACACACATCCTGCCTTTTATAGATAGAGATCAGCCCATTAAGACGCTGACATATAGGAGGACTAATATTACATAACATTTCAAATTATGAACAGTATTATTTTTTCAACCATTGTAAAATAAATTAAGGATCATATTAATTAAAATAGAATGCAAGTTTTAGTATTTCATTTCAGACTTCAGTAATTTTCAATATTCTTACATTATTTCGAACTATTCTCATCTTGGTTGATGTTGATGTTATTATATACACGACGTTTCAACCATTTACCCATTGGTCATCATCAACCGTCCATTCATTATACAATAATCAATGGATATTATATATCAGCCAATGGACACCTGATTATGACAATGTGATAAAAGCGAAAATATACCGACGACTGGATGTAAAAATGCCTATTTTATTGTATGAAGTTGCCAGCGATAAATGATTCAGTTGCTTGATATGACGGGAAACAGGCAAAACCAAACCAAACATCGCGTTGCAATCTGCAATGTTCTTGGTCCTAACATTGTATAAAGATTTCAGTCACTCGCCATAACATACACCCTGGTGCAAATTGATTGAAACAAAACGAATAATTCCGTTATTATTTACTTTTTTTTCGGATTTTTCCAATGAAGCATAACCCAGTGCACATGTTAGGACTTCGTATGTCCATTCAACGAAGTCGTTCCTTACAGGTTGACCACAGATTCTGGATTGGATTTAAAACAGGAGAGTTTCCTGGTCATTCTATTTATCCCAGCCAGTTTATATCTATCTATCTATCTATCTATCTATCTATCTATCTATCTATCTATCTATCTATCTATTTCAGCCTGTTCATATCTATCTATCTATCTATCTATCTATCTATCTATCTATCTACACCCTTGTGTAAATTAATTGAAACAAAACAAATAATTCCGTTATTATTTACTTTTTTTCGTATTTTTCCAGATCTCTCTCTCTCTCTCTCTCTCTCTCTCTCTCTCTCTCTCTCTCTCTCTCTATCTATCTATCTATCTATCTACTTCAGTGTGTAACTTATCTATCACATTCTCTTCCGATCTATCTATCTATCTACTTCAGTGTGTAACTTATCTATCACATTCTCTTCAGATCTATCTATCTATCTATCTATCTATCTATCTATCACAGCCTTTTCATATCTATCTATCTATATTGGTCTGTTCATATCTATCTATCTATCTATCTATCTATCTATCTATCTCAGTCTGTTCATATCTATCTAACTATCTATCTATCTATCTATATATATATATATATATAATATATATATATATATATATATATATATATATCTTGATCTGTTCATATCTATCTATCTATCTATCTCAGTCTGTTCATATCTATCTATCTATCTATCTATCTATCTATCTATCCCTGAATCTGTTCGTATCTATCTATCTATCTATCTATCTATCTATCTATCTATCTATCTACACCCTGGTGCAAATTAATTGAAATAAAACGAATAATTCTGTTATTATTTACATTTTTTCGTATTTTTCCAATGAAACATGACCCATTGCACATGTTAGCCTTCGTATGTCCATTCCACGAAGTCATTCCTTGTAGATTGATCACAGATTCCAGATTGGATTTAAAACAAGAGAGTTTCGGTAAATCTATAATACTTTGATTTTCTCACTGGGAAGGCATGTCAGTGAGTCCGGGTAGCGTTACAATTTTCGTACGCTTCCTTGGAGTAACGTCCATCGCTGAAAATGGCGGTAGGTCAACTAATCGACAGTCGAGACAATAGTATCTGAGTGCGATGAAAATCTGATGCAATCACGAATGACGCAATATTTTTCAAGGCCAAACAAATTTCATCATACACCCCGAAATAAGATTCATATTACTGCACACCACTGCAAATGACCTAATCTGAGGAAAAATAGAAATCGATTACACCCTGTCACTCCAGTGGGTCTAAAACTGATTGTATGGTGAAAGAAAGGAAAATAAAGCAGTTGTTTCAATTAATTTGTACAAGTTTGTATCTTAATTCTATATTTTCAAAAAATGTTGTTCTCTTGAGCTTTCATATTTTGTACCTAGACTTTAGTAATTGAAGCGCAGTGCTAGATTGGCTGGGAGGTCTCTTAATTTGACAGCTGAAATGGCTAGATTTAACCGTATGTTCTATGCTATAGTTTCTTCTCTCGCACTTCTTGCTGGTAGAATTCTCTTCTGACTTATTGCTTTCCAATCAGTTTTGATCCTTAAAAGATACAAAATGCAATGTCAATCGTTATCTTCTATCAGAACTGTAAGCTTATACCAAACTTTCGTTTACAGATTCAAATACTTTTTTTTTTAGTATTTCACACAAGCAAGACAAAAACTAACACGCAAAACGGTTCCTGAAAAGTGAAGCAACAAAAATAATATTATTGATAATAATACTAAGAATATTTATTGTATAGTAGCATAAAATTTGCTCTATCTGGCGGCATTTAAGCTCGCTCCTGTGGAGGACACTTGATTGCACATTAGTAAGAATAGTTAGGGAAAATTAGATGCAATAGGCAACAATAAACTACAGAAGAACTCAAATGATCGCTGCATTTAAGCATTACATTAATATTTAAACTTACCTTTTAAACTTTAATGAGGATTTTTTTGCCGCCATTTAATTTAAAGATAAATTATTTCATTTAATGGGTGGCTTTCGCTGGATTTCGTAATAAAATTTGATTATTCCCAAATTTATTTACAAGTTATAAAAATTGTCGCAAAATGTCGTTGTAATGAAAACTTGGTCATCCAATTTTTTTTTCTGGAATGTAAGAATTTGTTAGATAGATAGATAGATAGATAGATAGATATGAACAGGCTGAGATAGATAGATAGATAGATAGATAGATAGATCTGAACAGGCTGAGATAGATAGATAGATAGATAGATAGATAGATAGATAGATAGATAGATAGATAGATAGATAGATAGATAGACAGATAGATATGAACAGACTGAAATAGATAGATAGTTATGAAAAAACTGAAAGATACACACACACACACACACACACACACACATATATATATATATATATATATATATATATATATATATATATATATATATATATATATATATATAGAGAGAGAGAGAGAGAGAAAAGAGTTAAAGTTGGTTCATATTAATAAAATCTTGGTTGTGTATTTAAGGTCGAAACAATCTTTTGAATATCGTTGTTATATTTGTGTCTATATGATTTTCCGTGCTTGGCGAATAGGTAAATATTTCTTATGAGTATATGAGGTCAAAGCATTTCGTGATCGATGGCCACTTATGCGTGTGGAGGTCTTCCTTCACTGTATGGGGGTACACCTCCTCTTCTCCGCACACAGCGCCGAATGATAAGTATGGAATTAGGCAGATAGATAGATAGATAGATAGATAGATAGATAGATAGATAGATAGATAGATAGATATTGACAGACTGTGATCAATAAATAGATAGATAGATATAGACGGAGGCGGACAGATATAGATAGATTAATATAAACAAACTGAAAGATATATTATACACACATAGACACACACACATACACACATACACACACACACACACACACATATATATATATATATATATATATATATATATATATATAAAGAAATATAGTTTGAAGGTGTGCTATATGTTTGGGATAGAGTGCTCAATATTACAGATAGAGCATGTGTAAATATAAATATTAGGATTGCGTCTGAGTGTTGACTTCAATGTTCACTTTGTATATATATATATATATATATATATATATATATATATATATATATATATATATATGTATGTATATATATATATATATATATATATATAGATAGATAGATAGATAGATAGATAGATAGATATGAGCAGGCAGAATATAGATAGATTATTATAAACAAGCTGAAAATAGATATGATTAATGAATGCATATACGCATACAAAAAAATGAACACTCTCTGTCTATTCTACTCCTTTCTCTTTTATATATATATATATATATATATATATATATATATATATATATATATATATATATATATATATATATATATATGTGTGTGTGTAATTGTCAGGGAGCGAGGGTGATGAACGTATGCGTGTGTGAGTCTACATGTGTGTGTTACTCTGTCAGTGTTTCTGTGTGTATGTTTGCGGGGGTGGGGAGTAGGCGAATGTATACATAACAAAATCAATATTGCAACCGAGACAGGCCAAGAAAGGAAAAAGACTGACAGACAAAATTAAAACCAGACGCTACAAGCTTTACATTTACAACAAAACCCGCACCATTAAAAATATTCAATTAGATTCCAATTCCTCTTACGACATTTGCTATTTCCGATTTGAATAATTTTGCTTTTTTCAAAATATATGAGAAAAAAAGAATTGAGACCACATCAGACAAATTCAAATCAATTCTCCAGAATGTATGGACCAAATGAAAAACAAGATCAATAACAACAACAACAGGTACTTTGACTTAAACGCGTTAGAAAATTGCTTTAAAAAAATGACGAGTCTAATGCCGTCGCCATTACTCCGACGAAAGTACAGTCTCCACACTTACTTTTCCTTTCTTAAATAATAATAATTATTTTTTAAAATGTCAGGCCTAACACCATCGTCTTCGCTACTATAATTCTACAGTCACCAGCCTCTGCCCACTTGAAAAACACAAGAGCCACCATCACAAATGGGCGTCTTACTGTACTGGAAATTTAAACTTCACGTCGAGCAGAAACGTTACTGACACAAGCCAGAGAATGTGATGGAAAAGTCAAGATTAAATGCGATGTCCACATGCAAACAAAAACGATCAATGACGTTACCAAATCAAAAATCAACGTTGTTGAGAAAGAAAAAAAAAACCCCAAAAAAAACAAAGAAAATGTCTGGTTTGGTTTGTTTGTTTCGTTTTCATTTACGACATATCAACCACAATGGGTTATTCAATGCCGACAAGATTTTTATTGCTGGTTTCGTTTCGTTTGTTTTCTTTTACGGCATATCAACCTCAATGGGTTATTTAATGCCGACAAGATTTTTATTGCTGGTTTCCTTTCGTTTGTTTTCTATTAGGGCATATCAACCTCAATGGGTTATTTAATACCGACAAGATTTTTATTGCTGGTTTCGTTTCGTTTGTTTTCTTCTACGGCATATCAACCTCAATGGGTTATTTAATGCCGACAAGATTTTTATTGCTGGTTTCGTTTCGTTTGTTTTCTATTAGGGCATATCAACCTCAATGGGTTATTTAATACCGACAAGATTTTTATTGCTGGTTTCGTTTCGTTTGTTTTCTTCTACGGCATATCAACCTCAATGGGTTATTTAATGCCTACAAGATTTTTATTGCTGGTTTCCTTTCGTTTGTTTTCTATTAGGGCATATCAACCTCAATGGGTTATTTAATACCGACAAGATTTTTATTGCTGGTTTCGTTTCGTTTGTTTTCTTCTACGGCATATCAACCTCAATGGGTTATTTAATGCCGACAAGATTTTTATTGCTGGTTTCGTTTCGTTTGTTTTCTATTAGGGCATATCAACCTCAATGGGTTATTTAATACCGACAAGATTTTTATTGCTGGTTTCGTTTCGTTTGTTTTCTTCTACGGCATATCAACCTCAATGGGTTATTTAATGCCGACAAGATTTTTATGGCTGGTTTCGTTTCGTTTCTTTTCTTTTACGGCATATCAACCTCAATGGCTTATCTAATGCCGACAAGATTTTTTATTGCTGGTTTCGTTCCTTTGTTTTCTTTTACGGCATATCAACCTCAATGGGTTATTTAATGCCGACAAGATTTTTTATTGCTGGTTTCGTTTCGTTTGTTTTCTTCTACGGCATATCAACCTCAATGGGTTATTTAATGTCGACAAGATTTTTATGGCTGATTTCGTTTCGTTTCTTTTCTTTTACGGCATATCAACCTCAATGGCTTATCTAATGCCGACAAGATTTTTTATTGCTGGTTTCGTTCCTTTGTTTTCTTTTACGGCATATCAACCTCAATGAGTTATTTAATGCCGACAAGATTTTTTATTGCTGGTTTCGTTTCGTTTGTTTTCTTCTACGGCATATCAACCTCAATGGGTTATTTAATGCCGACAAGATTTTTATTGCTGGTTTCGTTTCGTTTGTTTTCTTCTACGGCATATCAACCTCAATGGGTTATTTAATGTCGACAAGATTTTTATGGCTGGTTTCGTTTCGTTTCTTTTCTTTTACGGCATATCAACCTCAATGGCTTATCTAATGCCGACAAGATTTTTATTGCTGGTTTCGCTCCTTTGTTTTCTTTTACGGCATATCAACCTCAATGGGTTATTTAATGCCGACAAGATTTTTTATTGCTGGTTTCGTTTCGTTTGTTTTCTTCTACGGCATATCAACCTCAATGGGTTATTTAATGCGGACAATATTTTTATTGCTGGTTTAGTTTCATTTGTTTTCTTTTATGGCATATCAACCTCAATGGGTTATTTAATACCGACAAGATTTTTATTGCTGGTTTCGTTTCGTTTGTTTTCTTTTACGGCATATCAACCTCAATGGGTTATTTAATGCCGACAAGATTTTTATTGCTGGTTTCGTTTCGTTTGTTTTCTTCTACGGCATATCAACCTCAATGGGTTATTTAATGCCGACAAGATTTTTTATTGCTGGTTTCGTTTCGTTTGTTTTCTTCTACGGCATATCAACCTCAATGGGTTATTTAATGCCGACAAGATTTTTATTGCTGGTTTCGTTTCGTTTGTTTTCTTCTACGGCATATCAACCTCAATGGGTTATTTAATGTCGACAAGATTTTTATGGCTGGTTTCGTTTCGTTTCTTTTCTTTTACGGCATATCAACCTCAATGGGTTATTTAATGCCGACAAGATTTTTTATTGCTGGTTTCGTTCCTTTGTTTTCTTTTACGGCATATCAACCTCAATGGGTTATTTAATGCCGACAAGATTTTTTATTGCTGGTTTCGTTTCGTTTGTTTTCTTCTACGGCATATCAACCTCAATGGGTTATTTAATGTCGACAAGATTTTTATGGCTGGTTTCGTTTCGTTTCTTTTCTTTTACGGCATATCAACCTCAATGGCTTATCTAATGCCGACAAGATTTTTTATTGCTGGTTTCGTTCCTTTGTTTTCTTTTACGGCATATCAACCTCAATGGGTTATTTAATGCCGACAAGATTTTTTATTGCTGGTTTCGTTTCGTTTGTTTTCTTCTACGGCATATCAACCTCAATGGGTTATTTAATGCGGACAATATTTTTATTGCTGGTTTAGTTTCATTTGTTTTCTTTTATGGCATATCAACCTCAATGGGTTATTTAATACCGACAAGATTTTTATTGCTGGTTTCGTTTCGTTTGTTTTCTTTTACGGCATATCAACCTCAATGGGTTATTTAATGCCGACAAGATTTTTTTTGCTGGTTTCGTTTCGTTTGTTTTCTTCTACGGCATATCAACCTCAATGGGTTATTTAATGCCGACAAGATTTTTTATTGCTGGTTTCGTTTCGTTTGTTTTCTTCTACGGCATATCAACCTCAATGGGTTATTTAATGTCGACAAGATTTTTATGGCTGGTTTCGTTTCGTTTCTTTTCTTTTACGGCATATCAACCTTAATGAGTTATTTAATGCGGACAATATTTTTATTGCCGGTTTAGTTTCATTTGTTTTCTTTTACGGCATATCAACCTCGATGGGTTATTTAATGCCGACAACTTTTTTTTTCCTGGTAATATTTTGTTTTGTCAAAAATCTTTTTCTGGTAATATTTTTTCCTAAAAATGTATTTTATAGCTGGTAATATTATTTTAAAAAATGTATTGCTGGTAATTTTTTTTCAGAAATGTACTGCTGGTAATAGTTTTTTCTTTCTTCAAAAATTATTTCTGGCAATATTTTTTACAAAGTATTTCTGGTATTAAAACATATTTTTACCCTTTCATATTTCTTTTTACATCAGTTTCCAAGTTAACTATTTGCCCATAGCTGGGACCCTAACAGGTGCTACCACTCCGGGTCAGAGTTGACCTGGGAACACCAACAATTAAGAGGTCGTTCCACGTTCCCGATCAGAGGACTTGCTGTTGGATGTAGTTTATCGTCTTACCGTGGACGCGGATGTTGTTTATCGTCATACCTATGGCGGAGAAAATGTCTGATCATCTATATGGTTGCTACTTTCTATAATATCACTCTATAATTTCTGCTGTTCCCAGGTCCTTCCTAACCCGGAGTGGCTGCACCTGTTAGGGTCCTATCTATAGGCAAATAGCGAAACTGCAAACAAAAAGAAAACACTATGAAGGCATAAAAATATATTTTTATAATAAAATTACTAGCAATATATTTTTATATTATAAAATTACCAACAATACATATTTTTGGTAAAATGACACGCAATAAAATTTTATAGAATTACCAACAATATATTTAACAGCAAAATGACCAATATATTTCATCTCTAGATGAAGGGATTCAAATTAAGTTTAAAGTATATTTAGTTTGAGGCCATAAAATCGTGTTCAAACTATTAGGATTCGGTATTATATAATCCCCAGAGGTTTTGATATACCACTAAAGAAAACCAACCAGAATTAAAATGTACTCTAATCGACGGATTCAGTTTGCTTGAATGTGGGACCTTCAAGGCCACTATTCTCTGGGTTAACATTGAGATGTTTCCGAACATAAAGACCTACATTAGTAAAATCGGAATAATAATCAGTATTCCATCGCTTCAGAAGTCTTCATTGCCTGACACTGCAAAATATGTTAGCTGCTTGAGATCATACGAGTTGATTGAATTGGAGTGACAGGGTATAATCGATTTCTATTTTCTCCTCAGATTAGGTCATTTGCAGTGGTGTCTAGTATTATGAATCTATTTTAGATAGATAGATAGATAGATAGATAGATAGATAGATAGATAGATAGATATGAATAGGCTGAGACAGATACACACTTGTGAAAATTAATTGAAACAACTGCTTTAGTTTTCTTTCTTTCACCATACGCTCAGTTTTAGACCAACCGGAGCGACAGGGTGTAATCGATTTCTATTTTTATCTCAGATTAGGTCATTTGCAGTGGTGTGCAATAATATGAATCTTATTTCGGGGTGTATGATGAAATTTGTTTGGCCTTGAAAAATATTGCGTCATTCGTGATTGCATCAGATTTTTATCACACCGAGACCCTATTGTCTCGATTGTCCATTAGTTGTCCTACGGCCATTGTTTGAGATGGACGTTACTCTAAGGAAGCGTACGAAAATTTGTAACGGTGCACGGTGAACACACTGGCAAGCTTTACCAGTGAGCAAATCAAAGTACTCTAGTCTGGAACAAAAACTCTCCTGATTTAAATCCAATCAAGAATCTGTTGTCAATCTGCAAGGAACGACTTCGTGGAATGGACATACGAAGTACTAACATGTCCACTGGGTCATGTCCCATTGGAAAAATCCGAAAAAAAGTAAATAATAACGAAATTATTCGTTTTGTTTCAATTAATTTGCACAAGGGGATAGATAGATAGATAGATAGATAGATAGATAGATAGATATGAACAGACCAAGATAGATAGATAGATAGATAGATAGATAGATAGATAGATAGATAGATAGATAGATAGATATGAACAGACCAAGATAGATAGATAGATAGATAGATAGATAGATAGATAGATAGATAGATAGATAGATAGATAGATAGATATGAACAGGATGAGATAGATAGACTGGCCCGGAAACTCTCTTGATTTAAATCCAATCATGAACCTGTGACTAATCTATAAGGAACGACCCCGTGGAATGGACATACGAAGTACTAACATGTGAACTGGGTCGCGTTTCTTTGGAAAAAATACGAACAAAAAGTAAATAATAACGGAATTATTGATTTTTTTTTCAATTAATTGAATATCCATAATCCATTTTACTGAAAAAAAAAAAAAAAAAACACGCTGATAATGATATGATAATAATATGAACTACATTAATAATAATAACAATGATCAAAAACGAATTAATAATAATATCGCTGGCCTCACGTATTCGAGGATACCCGTCTACTAGGGCGACTAACCAATCCCTATTGCAGACGCTTGTTCAGGCGCATTTGCGTTTATACTTTAGTTACAGTTTCTGGGCGTGTTATCTGGTGTGATCGATAATTTGAACAATGCTAGAATGCTCAAGCCCTCGGTCCCGATGACTTGTGACTTCATGCTAGCACAGCTATCGACGTCCGCCAATTTCACTCATAAGTCTTGGGTCAACCCGTGGAAGGGGTTTCAGGCATTTTCCATACGCTGGGATCAATCTCTCCAGTCCGATAACTCCAGGAAGTCTCTTTCCTGACAAATCAGCCGTGCTGAGATTCGAACCCGGGTTTCATGGTCATGCGAACGTTCTAACCACTCAGCCACTTGCCAATAATAATAATAATAATAATAATAATAATAATAATAAGAAGAAGAAGAAGAAGAAGAAGAAGAAGAAGAAGAAGTTCAAAATGGAGTTTCTAATGTATTCAGCAATACGAGTAAATCACAGTACACCGACTGAAGCTTCAAAATATATAAAAAAGAAAGCAAAAACAAATCCAACCGACCAGATACAGAAGCAATGGCAAGATAAAAATGGGCCTAAAACTGACCGTATGGTGAAAAAAAGGAAACTAAAGGGGTTGTTTCAATTAATTTGCACAACGGCGTATCTGTTTATCTCAGTGTATTCATATCTATCTATCTATCTATCTATCTATCGAAAATAGATTCATATAACTACACACCACAGCAAATAACCTAATCCGAGGAAAAAATTAATCGATTAAACCCTGTCATTATAACGGATCTAAAGCTGACTGTATATTAGAAAACTAAATATGACCGTATATTAGAAAACTAAAGCTGACCGTATATTTAGAAAACTAAATGTGTATTTTCAATTAATTTGCACAACGGTCTATCTATCCCAGTCTGTTCATATCTATCTAAAATAGAAATCGTTTACACCCTATCACTCCAGTGGGTCTAAAACTGATCGTATGGTCAAAAAAAGGAAACTAAAGCGGTTCTTTCAATTAATTTGCACAACGGTGTAATTCAATGTCAACCATTTCAGTTTTCTCTCAGGGGACACTTTGTTGTTTTGCACATTAATGCACACAAATAGTACAAATCTAGTGTCAACAAATTAAGGAACCTTTTTTTTAGTCATCTGTTGCTTTAGTTTTGTCCTCGTTTTTGATTTCCCCAACTTTGTCATCTGCTAGACGCGCTACTGCCAGAAACACAATAGGAGTTATGTAAAAATAAAAGGAGTTGAACTATTTCAAAGTCAACAAATTTAGTCTCCTCTCTCTCTCTCTCTCTCTCTTTCTTTCTTTCTTTCTTTCTTTCTTTATGACTCAACGAACACTCGTTGTCACTTTTGTAATGTCAACGAATACTCGTTGTCACTTTCGTAATGCTCATTGTAGTAGAGACTTTGTAATCGCAGATACAACTATAGTAACGCCGTTGAACAATACTGGTGTCAGACGCCTTCAAATAACATTCGCACTAATTGTATTTGCTCGATAATACTCGCTCGAAAAGTAACCATCGTATAGTGATCCGAATAGAGAAATAGTGTAAAGTAAAGAATACAGAATAGCGGTCCATATAGTGATACAGGAGAAATAACAATCGTTAGTCGTCAGTTACTTCCTACGTACATGCGTTTCCTCTATGGTCACATGGTCTACTTAATTCAATAATGGGATTACCTGTGTACGTTCACTGGTGATCTATGTTCAAACCCAAGAGTTGGCAGCGACACTTTATTCCTTTCTTTCTTTCTTTCTTTCTTCTGTGTCCCTTGCCTTCTTTCATTCCATTTCTTTTCTTCCCATTCGTATATTTCTTTCTTTCTTTTTCTTTCTTTTTTCTTTCTTTCTTTCTTTCTTCTCGTCCGCTTTCTTTCTTTCTTTCTTTCTTTCTTTCTTTCTTTCTTTCTTCTTGTCCGCTTTCTTTCTTTCTTTCTTTCTTTCTTCTTGTCCGCTTTCTTTCTTTCTTTCTTTCTTTCTTTCTTTCTTTCTTTCTTTCTCCTCTCTCCGCTTTCTTTCTTTCTTTCTTTGCTTTCTTTCTTCTTTTTTTCCCTTTCTTTCTTTCTTTCTTTCTTTCTTTCTTCTCTTCCGTCTTTCTTTCTTTCTTTCTTTCTTTCTTTCTTTCTTTCTTTCTTCCTTTCTTTCTTTCTTTCTTCTTGTCCGCTTTCTTTCTTTCTTTCTTCTTGTCCGCTTTCTTTCTTTCTTTCTTTCTTTCTTTCTTTCTTTCTTTCTTTCTTTCTTTCTCCTCTCTCCGCTTTCTTTCTTTCTTTCTTTCTTCGCTTTCTTTCTTCTTTTTTCCCTTTCTTTCTTTCTTTCTTTCTTTCTTCTCTTCCGCTTTCATTCATTCTTTCAATGATCGTTGACATAGTTTAGCTTGGCCCATACACGCCCTTTAATAGGACAAGATTAGCGTCACCAAATTCACGAACCAACATTTTATTATACTACTTATACCATCCGTCTTGTTCTGTCTAACTTTGACATTCCTTAGATACACTACTGCTAGTGATACACAAAAGTAGACATGAGACAATAAAAGAGCTAAACTATTTCAAAATCAATCAATTCAGTCTCTCCTCTTTCTTTCTTTCTCTTTTTCACTCTCTCTCTCTCTCTACACTTTCTCTCTCTTTCTCGCTTTCATGTAGACATGTGTCAACAAAAGGTATTGAACTGTGAGATAACAAAGCATAAAAAAGCGGTAAATAACAGTAACAGAACTGATGTAAAGGAATAACCTGTCACACCCATGAGTGAATACTCTATACGTAGTAACTACCTGTAAGGCAACGGACTACAGGAGACCAGCTGGAATCTGTTCCACCTGTGCTGTCGACCTCTCTGCCCGAAGGCAGAGAGGAACCCGTGTAGGAATCCTTCTACTCGGTTTTTCGTTGAATGTTAAAATTTGGAGTATCGGGATTCAATACATTAATAAAATATCGTTACAGGGTCGCTCGTAATTTGGCCGCCTAGAATAATCAAACGCTTTTCATTGAAAGAATAAAATTCAGTAAATAGATGTCGGCCACGCCAAATGCGCTACGCCGTAACGTCCCATTCCCATTAAACAAACCAACAAGTTTGACACATCGTAAAACAAAATAACCGAAAAATTATTATCATAAACAATTCAAACCAACACTTTCTTTCTACATGGTTGAATATTTTGTCTCTGAAACATCGAATCGTTTACGAGAACGACTGTCGTTTAATAAATCGCTTCGTTTATTAGTTTCCTCCTAGACCGGTAGAAAAAGCTTCGAAACACCTGAGACGTGACATAAATTTTAGAAGCTTTGATAACGGATAAGAAGCGGAAAAATCTTCTGTCGGAAAGAATGAAAAAAATGATACTTATTATTTTTTCTTATTCATGTCAAGGAATTTGGTGTTATCTCTCCCTGCCTGAAAAGATTCCTTACTAAAAAAAGAAAATCTTATCGCAATACAGGCGGTGAGAAAATAGTAGCAAATAAATTATTCTTGTCACAAAAACAAATAAATTGAACAAGAAATAACGTCCGGACGAGAAGACTGCGAAATCTCGTCAACGAGAAATCGCCATTTTGTTCGGGCGTTAATACAAACCTTTAATGAAATTACATTAATCAAACATAGCTGGGAAAACCAAAAGGTGAGACTGTTGGCTGTGTAGCTGATTTCAGCTCACAACATATTGATTATTAGTCATAATTGTTTGGAGTTCACCCAATCTAAAACAAGCGATTTGCTAGCAAACCTCATAGAAAATCATTATCGTCAAAGATTCCATCTTCATTGAAGGTTTTAAACCAAGTCTTTTCCAGACTAACTAAAAGAATTAGTATACATTACAATTGAGGTGAGTTCGAAATTCACTAAAGGTACCAAATTTAAACAAACTGATTTTTTTTTCAAAGTGTTAAAGCAACGGTTGTGTATCCAATATCGTAATCTCTTGATGCTAAGTTCAATCCTTAAACAGGTTACCTGAATCAATGTCCTTGTCCAAGGTAAATGTAGTACACATCAAATACCTATATATGAAATCTACTCAAAGAGAAGTATTACATTATAACTTCTTAAGTCATGCAGTGTTGAGTTTTATGTCAACAATGTTCAATATATATATATATATATACACAGTGTAACCCGGATATAAGAGACCCGGATATACTCGAAAACCGGATATAAGAGAGATTTTCTCTGGTCCCAAATTAGAGCCATACTTACCTAAACAAAATAGACCAAACCCGGATATAAGAGAAACCCGGATATAAGAGAAACACGGATATAAGTGACTTCTTCTCCCGTCCCGACAACTCTCTTATATCCGGGTTACACTGTATATATATGAGGAGGCACGGTGGAGTAATGGATTGCGGCTTGCATTGAGCCGAGTTCGAATTCCAGTCGAATCCATTACATTCACTTACGTGCTAATACCCTAGGAAAAGGTGTGAATCTTCTTCTTCTCCCTCCAGCTATGGGTAAATTGCAGAACAGACTGGGTTCTATAGCCTTGGATGGCAACTGGTCTTGGAGAAGGACAACTCTGAATTCAAACCCCTTGTGCTACCTTCCGGCAACTCCTGCAGCCGCGCTGGTACCAAACTATTGGATTATCCTCTCCTGCTATCAAAGCCGAGATGGGGAACTAGACGTCTGGGCAGCTCTTGTTCTCCATATATACCCCACCAGGCTCGTAGCGCATCGCGTTACTCCATCGTCTCTCGAGACGGACGGACGGATGCCGACAACGACGACGACATATATATATATATATATATATATATATATATATATATATATATATATATATATATATATATATCAGTATTTCCAATAAGTGTGGCTGGTTTTACACAAGCCTTCACCGCTCTAAACAGATCTTTTAGTGTGGATAGTCTTCTGTTGAGTTCTGTATTCTTTCTTTGCTATTCCACTTGAGCAACAAGTCCCCTGGCGAGAGAGTTAAGGCGACGGAGACAGGTACAAGATTAAAAACTGAACTGAAAGACACTCATTCGTCGAAAACGACGGGAGAGTCCATCATATATATATATATATATATATATATATATATATATATATATGTATATATATATATATATATATATATTGTGTTGATTTTTATGTCAAAAATATTATATATATATATATATATATATATATATATATATATATATATATATATATATATATATAACATATTTTTTCCTTACTGGTATCAAGACTCTGAGTGTCATAATCTCACGTGATTACAATATTCCACATGATAACCACGTGGGATATTATAGCTAAAAACAAATCTTACAATGAGAAAGGCAATGGATGTAATTTATGCCTTGTAGAAAAATTAAAACACTTAAAAAGATATGAAACAAGAGAAATGAATTGATGATCACATGTAGGCCTAAAACTCAATACCTGTTGAAATACGTCGAAGGAGATTAATTTCTATCTTAGATTATAAGCTTTCCTTTTTTAATGTTCTTTAGCTTATTAACCTTATTTCAAGCCTGTTTGTTTTTTGTTTTCTAATTTCAGTTTCGTTTATTTTCACGTTTCTTATTTTTAAATATAAATGTTCTTTGGGAGAGTATTTTTAAGTAGGAATTTCCATATAGCCCTAAATTAATGTCATAAGGTTAATATGTGGGTTTGATTTTAGAAAAAAAAAACCTCTTCCCTTTAAGCTTAATACCTAGCACACTTCTCTGACAACTGGCTCGTGCCTTTTGTCTGACTAAAACATTGAAATGGATAAATTCTGTATTAGTTTTTCAACTGTAGTTTTTTACTGTTTCTGATATGAACTCAATCCACCTCGGAGTTGATATGACAGACGACCGATATCTTCCCCTGCGGCTATTCCCCTTAAAATGTGATTTGTGATTTTATTGCTTATATATATATATATATATATATATATATATATATATATATATATATATATATAATTATTTATTTAAAAATATGATTCCAACACGCTACATAAGAGGTCTGATGTTTCAAAACAAGAGCCGAAAACTTCAATATAATTATTTGAATTAAATTGACTTAAAGTAAGCTCTGTTCCATCTTCAAGCGAAATTTTCTTTTGAATAACTTATTTCTGAAATTTACGTCTTTTAATAGTATATTCACAATTGAACTTGTAAAACTTGGGATGACCCATGCCCTTTTTGCCTCCATGAGAAACTGCACATTATCAACTACCAGCCATTACGTAATCGTCAGAATTTCATCCTACGGAAAGTATTATAATCGCCCTCGGAATCTTTACACGGTCATTAGTCTGAATGTAAATAATTTACGTAAATCGGAATTAATTCGTAAATTTATTAGTTACATAACTTACACACCGAAAATGTTGTCAATTTAATGTCCCTGTAAGGGAAAAAGAAAAAATAATGTTCTTATTCAGGAGATTAATTTAAAAAATATATGTAAACATTGAAAAAAAATAATATGCTGGAGATGCAGAGAACGTCGGGAAAATGGCGACAAAGAAAAAAACGGAAACATGGCTAAATGAATTGATTCAAATAAGGGCAGATTAATTTAATAAAGAAAAAAATCTAGTTGAAAAAATCGTAAGAAACAGCAAAAATCGAGCCAATTAATTTTGAATCGCATAATATGGCGAAATCAGCGTCATGATAAAAAGGTAAGAGATTAAAAAAATAGTAAAACCGAAAAGGTCTTAAATTTACGCAAAAGTAATTGCCACGTCTGCACATGCGCGGTCTTAAAGGCGGGAAACGTCTTTTGTCACTATTTCTCCAATTTCTTTGCATCCAATTTGCTTTCATTAAAAAAAAAATGTCGGACCTAATAGAACCCTTTTTTGGATATTTCCATATTAATTTAATTCCATCGTTTCGACATAATTATTTTAATTCAATTCTGTTTTTGATGAATAGATTGATTGCTTTCTATTTTAAATTAACATTTATTTTTTTTTTTTTGTTTTTGAATTTATTTTTTTAGTAAAACAGATTTTAACCCAAAATTGTCATGGACGCTATTATCAATAAAATCGTGGCCGTCAGTTTCTCTATAATGATTATTACGATTCTAAAATTCTTTTGTACAAGAAAAATAAAAGCCTGAATTGTAAAGCACTTAGACTGGGGACTGATGAAGGTGGAAAGTTTAACATATTATTTTTATTATTATACCAAATAGTTAGGTCTGCGGAAAGAAATTATTTCTTCTTCTTCTTCTTCTTCTTCTTCTTCTTCTTCTTGACCTTCTCCTTCTCTTCTTCCTCTTCTGTTCCTCCTCCTACTACTACTACTCTCACTTTTTCTTCTTTTTCTTCTTCTGCTGCTGTTCCCCCTCCTCCTCCGCTCCTCCTCCTCCGCTCCTCCTCCTCCCCTCCTCCCCCTCCTCCTTATTTTTCTTCTTCTTCTGCTCCTCTCCCTCCTCCTCCTTCTTCTTCTGCTGCTCCCGCTTCCTCCACCCCCTCCTTCCTCTTCTTCTTCTCCTCCTATTTCTCTTCTTCCTCTTCTGCTCCTCCTCCTCCTCCTACTACTACTCTCTCTTTTTCTTCTTCTTCTGATGTTCCCCCTCCTCATCCCCTCCTTCTTCTTCTTTTTCTTCTTCTTCTTCTTCTTCTTGACCTTCTCCTTCTCTTCTTCCTCTTCTGTTCCTCCTCCTACTACTACTACTCTCACTTTTTCTTCTTTTTCTTCTTCTGCTGCTGTTCCTCCTCCTCCCCTCATCCCCCTCCCCTCCTCCTCCCCTCCTCCCCCTCCCCTCCTCCTCCCCTCCTCCACCCTCCTCCTTATTTTTCTTCTTCTTCTGCTCCTCTCCCTCCTCCTCCTTTATCTTCTGCTGCTCCCCCTTCCTCCTCCCCCTCCTTCCTCTTCTTCTTCTTGTCCTCCTATTTCTCTTCTTCCTCTTCTGCTCCTCCTCCTACTACTACTACTCTCTCTTTTTCTTCTTCTTCTGATGTTCCCCCTCCTCATCCCCTCCTTCTTCTTCTTCTTCTTCTACTTCTCGCTGCCGCCATATCATCTTCTAGCATTGGTTTCCGCACGATCACCGAAGTTAAGCAACGTAGAACATGGTCAGCAAAGAGATGGATCGATGGTGCGTTTTTCCAGTTTCAATTGGTTTCGTTGTATTCATTTACGGGCAAATGAACTTGAAAAAGATAAGAATCGACCTCTTCTCCAATTAGTAAAACGTTTATCACTAAATCTGTCATTATTACCCCCACCCACAAATCGACCAATCTAAAAATATTTTCTGGCTTTAAATAACCTGCGAAAGGTTGATAAGTCGTGGAAAACGAATCAATCAATCTATCAAATAAAGATTAACTACAGAGGCATATCTTTCAAATTCTCTGGAATAGAAATGTATAGAAAAACTGTGACCATAAAGTGAGGGATTGGCTAATATAATGATTATAACATTGAATTGATCCTCCACTTTATATCCATATCATAATTTCTTGTTTGTTTATCAAATACTGATTAGATTCGCTGTCATGTCTTTTAGATTTATTTACTTTCTCTGGGGTAGAAATTTGTAGAAACTAACGTGGACGCAAAGTGAGTGATCAGTTTATATATTGATTGTAATATAGAATTGATTGCCATGTTTATATCTACATTATGATTTATTCCTTTTTATCAAGTCCTAATTAGGTATGAATCCACATCTTCTCCCCTAGCTATGGGTTCGTTATCCAATAATTCAGTTTATTATTATTATTATTATTATTATTATTATTATTATTATTATTATTATTATTAAAGAATGGTTGATCTAAATCTTACAATATTATTCAACACTTGGAGAAGTTCTTTACTAACATTTTTCTCGCACATCTCACTTGTGACTTCTTTCGGCTTCTTGCTTTCCAGTCAACTTTGATCTTCAAAGATTTAAATGCAATGTCAATCGTTATCTTCTGTCTTCTTAATTTCAGTTTTTTTTTGTTGTTGTTCTCGATCCTTAATAACTTTTTTCTTAAATTCTTTCACACTCAGTAACCACCCTGCATGTTAGTGGCTTTATTGCCTTGCTTTGGTTGAAATGATAAAAAAATAAACTTATTTTTTCGAATTTTCTGTTAAAAGGTGTCAACTCAAAACAAGGACTTCAGTCAGACAATTATTTTTTGAAGTATGCTTGATGTACTCTGTAATGAAGTTTATTATTATTATTATTATTATTATTATTATTATTATTATTATCATCATCATGATCATCATTATTATTATTATCATCATTATTATTATTATCATTATCATTATTATTATTATCATCATTTTATTATTATTATCACCATCATTATAATAATTATTATTATTATTATTATTATTATCATCAACATCATCATCATTATTATTATTATCATTATTATTATTATTATTATTATTATTATTATTATTATTATTATCATCATTATTATTATTATCATTATCATTATTATTATTATTATCATCATTTTATTATTATTATCATCATTATTATTATTATCATTATCATTATTATTATTATCATCATCATTTTATTATTATTATTATCACCATCATCATTATTATTATTATTATTATTATCATCAGCATTATTATTATTATCATCAGCATTATTATTATTATCAGCATTATTATTATTACTATTATCATCATCATCATTATTATAATAATTATTATTATTATCATTATTATTATTATCATCATCAGCATCCTTATTATTATTATCATCATTATTATTATTATCATCAACATCATTATTATTATTATTTTTATTATTATTAAAAAACGAAATGATTAACCTTAATGATATTACAATATTATTCAACACTTGGAAAGCTTCTTTGCTAACATTTTTCCCGCACTTTTCACTTGTGTAAATCTCGTTCGGCTTCTTGCTTTCCAGTCAACTTTGATCTTCAAAAATGTCTATCTTCTGTTTTCATAATTTCTGTTCTCTCATTGTTCTCCCTCCATAATAATGTTTTTTTTTTCCTATATTCTTTCGTACTCGGTAAGCTTCTGCGTCATAGTGGCTTTATTGCCTTACTTTGGGTGAAATAATAAAAAAAAAATTTGAATTCCGTCTTAAAACTTATTTTTCGTCTTTTCAGGAAAAAGATTCTAACTAGACACACACAATAATACATTTTTAGATATTAAGTCTTCCATCACACCTTTCTGTTTTATATGACTTTATTATATTTGAATATATTAATAAGCTATAAAAAGAAAATAATATTCTCCAGTATTTACATTATGCGGAGTATTGGCCTCATCTTTGTCGCCATATTTGTCATAACGTTTCGGCCGTTGTACGCTCCGGCCTTCTTCAGGTGGTTGGAATTTCGAACTGAACCCTTTATTTCGATCCCTGGGGTAGACTGTTCTAGTTCCACGTGCCATGTTTGATGGATGTCAGTTATCAGTTATCTCCTGCTAATTTTCCCTCTGAAATTTCTCCACTGCCTTAACCGGGTATTGAACTCACACTCTTTGGGTCTGTCAATGGATCTAACCAATGCCTTTATCCACTGTGCCATGTGTCCTTGAGGACGTTATGACAAATATGGCGACAAAGATGAGGACAATAGTCCGCATAATGTAAATACTGTACATAATACCTCATCTCAGAAATAATATTCTCATTCATTAAGAATAAAAAGAGAAAGCCCTATAAAAACATCAACAACATCCAAATATAATCAAACTCTATCTTGGAAGCAAAACCGTTCTAGCATGTCCGCAAATGGAGGAATATAAAACTACATCTCACTATGGGAATTATTGTCCCATTTTTCAAACCAGTTCCGGTTTTCTACCTAAGCAAACGCAAAATAGACAATCTTTGATAACGATTTTTTACAAAAGATATTTTCTGTTTCATTATGTATTCAGCTCAGTGTGTTTACGATTTTGCTCTTTCAAATAAAATTTTGATTTATTTTAAAGATGAATAAAAATTTCTGAAAATGTATACTTGTGTGTAATATGAAACATCCTTTTTGGCTGAATTTTCGTTAAAATTAAACGCATTCTACACAAATACTGTATATTAAAATTTGACTGCATATATCATGGTTCTCTCTTGAACATTTTGTCTGATTGTTGATCGAATTAATAGATCATAGAGTTGTCTCAAATTCGTTGTTCAAATCTTCGGACATTCCTTTTGCTGACATGCTATTTGCAATTGATAGTCCTTTCATCTTGCTTTCCTTTAGTTTTCATTCTGTGTAATCTACCAACATTGTGGCGTCCTGGGTATGACGATGAACTACACCCGGCAGCAAGGTTTTAATCGGAAGGAGCATGGAACCACGTTTCAATTGATGTTCAGAAATTTAAATGCAATGTCAATCGTTATCTTCCCTCTTCTATCTGTTCTTTTACTGTCTTAGCTCTGTAATAATAGTATTTTCTCTTTTTTATATATATATTCTCTCACGGTAAATAAATCCTTGCATCTTAGTGGCTTTATTGCCTTACTTGGGGTAAAAATTATGACCAGCAAAAATAATTAAAATAAATAAATAAAACTAATCGAAAAAAAGAAATTCATAATATATAATATCTGTTTTAACAACTGTTTGATATTATGGATATATATATTTGTTTTGTTTTTTCTTGATTGTTTCAGGTGAGTCATATTTTTGGTTGGCAGTGATCCGTACAGAACAAAGAGACATGAATAGGATTGCTTAACAACGTCCACAACTTGCCAAAAACCCGAACGCAAGTTTGTTTTGTTTGTTTGTTTTTTGGGTTTTTTTTTGTTGTTTTTTTTTGTTGTTTTTTTGTAGTTTGATTTTTTTTGGGGGGGGGGGCGGTTTTTTTTTTTTTCATTATCAAACATTTTTCATCTGGTAACAATATGTCTGACAATATAGCTGATAATATGGCTGAAAACATGGCTGACAATATGGCTGAAATAATCACTATAATAAGAGATTTCATAATACGAGCTTATTTTAATGTAGATACCACCACAGATTCGTGATATCCATGGTTTAAAATTATTTTTTAAAAACTAGAATTTTTTTTTGCAATCCTTGGAGTACTTGGTTGTGTTCAAGTTATCGCTAAAATTTATTGTCAAGATTTACAAACTCTGTTTCGTTCCAATTCGCAAACCAATTGATGAAATTTGAATAAACTGATTTGCATGGAAAATACTTTAACATAAACCCTAATTCGAGGTTTTTACGAACCCTGGTAAAAAGCAACAGTAGTAGGAAGCACGGTGGAGTAATGGATAGAGGCTTGGATTAAGGAATCGGAGAACAGAGTTCGAATTACACTCGAGTTCATTACATCCACTTACCTGCTAATAACCTTGGGAAAGGCATGAATCCAACTCTTCTGGTCTGAAGAGGCACGGCGGAGTAATGGATTGCTGCTCGAATTTAGGAATCAGAGAGACGAGTTCAAATTCCACTCGAGTTCATTAGATTCACTTATGTGCTAATACCTTGTGAAAGGCATGAATCCAACTCTTCTGG
This sequence comes from Acanthosepion lycidas, assembly GCA_963932145.1. NCBI lineage: Eukaryota > Metazoa > Mollusca > Cephalopoda > Sepiida > Sepiidae > Acanthosepion > Acanthosepion lycidas. The sequence continues at coordinate 15,216,155 of OZ010612.1, read as the reverse complement.
CCTAAAGAGGCATGGTGGATTAATGGATTGCGGCTCGGATTGAGGAATCAGAGAGCTGAGTTCGAATTCCAGTCGAGTTCATTACATTTACTTAGTTGCTAATACCCTTGAGAAAGGCATGAATCCAACTATTCTGGCCTGAAGAGGCACGGTGGAGTAATGGATTGCGGCTCGGATTGAGGAATCGGAGAGTCGAGTTCGAATTCCAGTGGAGTTCATTACATTTACTTACGTGCTAATTACTTGGGAAAGGCATGAATCCAACTGTTCTGGTCTGAAGAGGCACGCTGGATTAATGGATTTCTGCTCGGATTGAGGAATCGGAGAGCCGAGTTTGAATTCCAGTCGTGTTCATTACATTCACTTACGTGTTAATACCCTTGGGAAAGGCATGAATCCAACTCTTCCCCCCATCTATGGATAAACAGTAGGAGAGGTTCTATAGCCTTGGATAGCAGTTGGTTTACCGCAGAAAGAAATGGCAACCTACTGCGGGAAAAAATCTGTGTCCTCAGTCATATATCGAAAGCGTGTATGACTGACATTCTAGTCCCTTACTTGTTTGTGTTTCTCCGTGTTTCGTGTTTGTGTTTCGATCAGCCAATATCTGACTATTTTCGAGGTTCTGATAGACGGACAAAATAGACGTCACAGAATTTTATATATAGATGAAACATCTTTCTTGAAGCTTTTAATTTGATTTTAATTTCAAGATGATAGATTAAATGTAATATTTCTAATAAGCAAAATATTTTGTTCCATTTCAAAACTAATTTAAATTGATTGGAAAGAGTTTTCGTTTTGAGTTTTTATTTTATTTTAACGCCATTTTAGCCACCTATCATCAGAAATAATTATGTACATTTATGGAACTTTATTTGAGGAATATTAGTCGTTTTAAAATATGATTAATTTAATTTGAAACAACTACCATTTACTTTAAGTTTAAAATATCACAGATTTTTTTTTTTTTTATCAATCAGTAGTTGTTATTTAATTTGTTGATTTTTTGACAGTTTGATAAAAGATTGATATTTATCTAATGCTTTTCTACAGAGACTCTATCAGTCAAAAATAATTGAAGAATATAACGTGAGTGGCTTTTATATATACTTTTTAAGTGCATAGTAATCTTAAAAAATTCGGAAAATTTACTCCATAATTTATTTTTTTATTAAATTTTATATATTTTGGTTTTAGCTTTACGATAGTTATCACTGTCTTTTTATAATAATGTTTTGTTTGGCAACCCGTATCTACAAAAATCGGTACGTTTATACGCATACAAAAACAATTCAAAAGTTTTCGAAATTGTAATAAGCTTTACGATTTAGGATCTGTAAGTAAAGTTTTGACTTAAAAGTATTCCCTAACCTTTACGCCAAGGATACTGAATTTTAAAAGATTTTAAAAACATTATAAACTATTGTAATTAAAACTTTTAAAAATTAAAACAAATCTTGTAAAACATGATCGAAGTAACAAATTCTTACAATAGTGTCCTTAATATTTCTTATTCACGAAAGCAATTAAAAGTTTTTTTCTAATTAAATAATGTCTCAGTTTTATTGCGTTCTTTCTTTTAAAATTCAGTGTAAATTTTTGGTAAGACAAGTTCCAATTATGCAAAAAAATATGATGATTTAAATTCTCCAAGGTGTTTAACTAATGTAGTCATTAAGAATTATCTCGTTGAATTTCTCGACTTTTCATAATTTCAAGTGGAATGGAACATTTGTAAAAAATGTATTTTTAACAAAGATTTTATTTAAAAAAAAAAAAAATCTTATAAAATAACGTAATTCCTTTGTGAATAAGTTCACAAAGTTTCATTAAATTTCAAACAGTTATTTGATTTTTGCAAGAATTTCCAAATCAATGTGACTTTAAAAAAACAAACAAACAAAAAAACGCTAAAATTTGCTATGCTAATTTATAATCGACCCTTTGACGCAAGAAATGCAAGATATATATCCAAATTTTCGAACGTTCTAAAAAGAAATGAAAAATATAAATAAACAATCAAAATAATACTTTGGTTTTTCCTCTTGATAGTATAAAGATTTTGACAATAAAACATAGTTTTGCTCACGTTTGGAACATTTTTTCATCACAGTATGCTCTTTTTTTTTACAGCGAATTAGCGGAGGTATACCCCCTTAATCGGACAGTTTTGTCGCTGTTTTTTTTTTGCTTTCTATTTTTATCGACCCATTCTTCAGAATGACGAAAAACTACATCCGTGTTCTGGGTAAGACGACAAACTACGTCCGACAACAAGGGTTTTGATCAGGAGGTTTTGAGGAGCGTGAAACCACCTCTTAACTGATGGTGCTCTCAGGTCCACCTTGACCAGGGATGGTAGCACCTGTTAGGGTCCCAGCTATGGACAAATAGTTAACCCCCAATGGATGAATTATCATCTAAATAGCACAAAATTGGGGGGGGGCAGACATCTCATTTTAACAAATATACAGCGTGCGATGGATAAATTGTCGTCTTAACTGCGCTAAAATAAAAATGGCATTGGCATTTCATTTTAATATATATATTTACCAAAGTTGAACTAAAAAAATCCTGAAATGCTAAAGAATAAATTTATTCAATAAAATCGCCATTGGTTTCAACCATGGCCTCCTCGCGACTTCGAAATCTTCTCGACGGTCTCTTTGTTTAAGTTGATTAATGTTCCCATAATCCTTACGTTCAGTTCATCTTTGGTATGACAAGGAGTTTTTTTGGTCTCTTGCTTAACTGCACCCCACATATAATAATCAAGGGGTTTGTATCTAGGTAACAAGATGTAAAGTGTGATGTGATCAGAGAAATTGTCTGACAGCTATGATAGGTTTCTCTGCTTGCGTAGTACAGTGCAGAGTTCTGTTGCCAGATATAGCGTCTTCCAGCAACCACCCTCTTGACCCAAGTCAACACTATCTCCTCAAATCACTTGATGTAAACCTCCGTGTTGAGTCTGAGGCCCTTTGGGAAGGCGAATGGTTGCATAACGTCGCCATCATTAGTGATCACTCTAAACACAATCGTAGTCACCATTAGACTCATCCAACTCTTTCCAAATGCTCTGCACTGTCTTCAGGTTGCTACCTAAACACACTGAAATGTTTGTATTGGAGGTTCCGATGCGAATGCCAAGCCGTACAGCATGCCCTTTCCAAATTTCTGGCGGAGTGAATTGCGTCATCGTGCTCTTTTTCTCAAAGACGAGGCTCAATTGACCCTATTATACTACGCAATCGACAAAATCAAAACAAACAATGCGCATGCGCCAAATTAATAATATAAAACCGTGACAATTTACACATCGCAATCTGTTATATCCTACCTCAAAGAAATGGGTTTATACCAAAACATATACACCTATAACAGATTATATACAAACTATATATCTATAAAACATACGTTTACACTGAAACTATGAGAGAAAAATATATAGCCAGTGATAGAATCGTTACCAATTTACCTTCACTCTTGGAAGCAAATTCTTGGACATATTTGAACGAATTAAAAGGATCTAGTGCTAAATTTTCTTATGGTGCCTGGAAAACTAAAAGTAATATTAAAAGAAAACAGTGATAGAGTTAGAATATAATACTTTGGTTGCAACTTGGGTAGTAGGCAGTAAAGAAACTTATTCAGAATCGTAGTAAATGAGAAATAAGCCATGTTAGTTCGCATCCACGCTGAAATACGAAGGCGCTTTGGGATAGCGAAAGATGACTTCCAAAAGATAAGCAAAGTATTAAGAAACAGGAAAATTGCATTGGAAACAAAGAGTACTGAAGTATTATGTAATATCAGACTTTGAAAATGGGATAATGAAAGAAGCCTTCCAGAAGCTAAGCAAAGTATTAAGAAACAGGAAAATTTCATTGGAAACAAAGAGTACTGAAGTATTATGTAATATCAGACTTTGAAAATGGGATAATGAAAGAAGCCTTCCAGAAGCTAAGCAAAGTATTAAGAAACAGGAAAATTTCATTGGAAACAAAGAGTACTGAAGTATTATGTAATATCATACTTTGAAAATGGGATAATGAAAGAAGCCTTCCAGAAGCTAAGCAAAGTATTAAGAAACAGGAAAATTTCATTGGAAACAAAGAGTACTGAAGTATTATGTAATATCAGACTTTGAAAATGGGATAATGAAAGAAGCCTTCCAGAAGCTAAGCAAAGTATTAAGAAACAGGAAAATTTCATTGGAAACAAAGAGTACTGAAGTATTATGTAATATCAGACTTTGAAAATGGGATAATGAAAGAAGCCTTCCAGAAGCTAAGCAAAGTATTAAGAAACAGGAAAATTTCATTGGAAACAAAGAGTGCTGAAGTATTATGTAATATCAGACTTTGAAAATTGGATAATGAAAGAAGCCTTCCAGAAGCTAAGCAAAGTATTAAGAAACAGGAAAATTGCATTGGAAACAAAGAGTACTGAAGTATTATGTAATATCAGACTTTGAAAATGGGATAATGAAAGAAGCCTTCCAGAAGCTAAGCAAAGTATTAAGAAACAGGAAAATTTCATTGGAAACAAAGAGTACTGAAGTATTATGTAATATCAGACTTTGAAAATGGGATAATGAAAGAAGCCTTCCAGAAGCTAAGCAAAGTATTAAGAAACAGGAAAATTTCATTGGAAACAAAGAGTACTGAAGTATTATGTAATATCAGACTTTGAAAATGGGATAATGAAAGAAGCCTTCCAGAAGCTAAGCAAAGTATTAAGAAACAGGAAAATTGCATTGGAAACAAAGAGTACTGAAGTATTATGTAATATCAGACTTTGAAAATGGGATAATAAAAGAAGCCTTCCAGAAGCTAAGCAAAGTATTAAGAAACAGGAAAATTGCATTGGAAACAAAGAGTACTGAAGTATTATGTAATATCAGACTTTGAAAATGGGATAATGAAAGAAGCCTTCCAGAAGCTAAGCAAAGTATTAAGAAACAGGAAAATTTCATTGGAAACAAAGAGTACTGAAGTATTATGTAATATCAGACTTTGAAAATGGGATAATGAAAGAAGCCTTCCAGAAGCTAAGCAAAGTATTAAGAAACAGGAAAATTGCATTGGAAACAAAGAGTACTGAAGTATTATGTAATATCTGACTTTGAAAATGGGATAATGAAAGAAGCCTTCCAGAAGCTAAGCAAAGTATTAAGAAACAGGAAAATTGCATTGGAAACAAAGAGTACTGAAGTATTATGTAATATCAGACTTTGAAAATGGGATAATGAAAGAAGCCTTCCAGAAGCTAAGCAAAGTATTAAGAAACAGGAAAATTTCATTGGAAACAAAGAGTACTGAAGTATTATGTAATATCAGACTTTGAAAATGGGATAATGAAAGAAGCCTTCCAGAAGCTAAGCAAAGTATTAAGAAACAGGAAAATTTCATTGGAAACAAAGAGTACTGAAGTATTATGTAATATCAGACTTTGAAAATGGGATAATGAAAGAAGCCTTCCAGAAGCTAAGCAAAGTATTAAGAAACAGGAAAATTTCATTGGAAACAAAGAGTACTGAAGTATTATGTAATATCAGACTTTGAAAATGGGATAATGAAAGAAGCCTTCCAGAAGCTAAGCAAAGTATTAAGAAACAGGAAAATTTCATTGGAAACAAAGAGTACTGAAGTATTATGTAATATCAGACTTTGAAAATGGGATAATGAAAGAAGCCTTCCAGAAGCTAAGCAAAGTATTAAGAAACAGGAAAATTTCATTGGAAACAAAGAGTACTGAAGTATTATGTAATATCAGACTTTGAAAATGGGATAATGAAAGAAGCCTTCCAGAAGCTAAGCAAAGTATTAAGAAACAGGAAAATTTCATTGGAAACAAAGAGTGCTGAAGTATTATGTAATATCAGACTTTGAAAATGGGATAATGAAAGAAGCCTTCCAGAAGCTAAGCAAAGTATTAAGAAACAGGAAAATTTCATTGGAAACAAAGAGTACTGAAGTATTATGTAATATCAGACTTTGAAAATGGGATAATGAAAGAAGCCTTCCAGAAGCTAAGCAAAGTATTAAGAAACAGGAAAATTTCATTGGAAACAAAGAGTACTGAAGTATTATGTAATATCAGACTTTGAAAATGGGATAATGAAAGAAGCCTTCCAGAAGCTAAGCAAAGTATTAAGAAACAGGAAAATTTCATTGGAAACAAAGAGTACTGAAGTATTATGTAATATCAGACTTTGAAAATGGGATAATGAAAGAAGCCTTCCAGAAGCTAAGCAAAGTATTAAGAAACAGGAAAATTTCATTGGAAACAAAGAGTACTGAAGTATTATGTAATATCAGACTTTGAAAATGGGATAATGAAAGAAGCCTTCCAGAAGCTAAGCAAAGTATTAAGAAACAGGAAAATTTCATTGGAAACAAAGAGTACTGAAGTATTATGTAATATCAGACTTTGAAAATGGGATAATGAAAGAAGCCTTCCAGAAGCTAAGCAAAGTATTAAGAAACAGGAAAATTTCATTGGAAACAAAGAGTACTGAAGTATTATGTAATATCAGACTTTGAAAATGGGATAATGAAAGAAGCCTTCCAGAAGCTAAGCAAAGTATTAAGAAACAGGAAAATTGCATTGGAAACAAAGAGTACTGAAGTATTATGTAATATCAGACTTTGAAAATGGGATAATGAAAGAAGCCTTCCAGAAGCTAAGCAAAGTATTAAGAAACAGGAAAATTTCATTGGAAACAAAGAGTACTGAAGTATTATGTAATATCAGACTTTGAAAATGGGATAATGAAAGAAGCCTTCCAGAAGCTAAGCAAAGTATTAAGAAACAGGAAAATTGCATTGGAAACAAAGAGTACTGAAGTATTATGTAATATCAGACTTTGAAAATGGGATAATAAAAGAAGCCTTCCAGAAGCTAAGCAAAGTATTAAGAAACAGGAAAATTGCATTGGAAACAAAGAGTACTGAAGTATTATGTAATATCAGACTTTGAAAATGGGATAATGAAAGAAGCCTTCCAGAAGCTTAGCAAAGTATTAAGAAACAGGAAAATTTCATTGGAAACAAAGAGTACTGAAGTATTATGTAATATCAGACTTTGAAAATGGGATAATGAAAGAAGCCTTCCAGAAGCTAAGCAAAGTATTAAGAAACAGGAAAATTGCATTGGAAACAAAGAGTACTGAAGTATTATGTAATATCTGACTTTGAAAATGGGATAATGAAAGAAGCCTTCCAGAAGCTAAGCAAAGTATTAAGAAACAGGAAAATTTCATTGGAAACAAAGAGTGCTGAAGTATTATGTAATATCAGACTTTGAAAATTGGATAATGAAAGAAGCCTTCCAGAAGCTAAGCAAAGTATTAAGAAACAGGAAAATTGCATTGGAAACAAAGAGTACTGAAGTATTATGTAATATCAGACTTTGAAAATGGGATAATAAAAGAAGCCTTCCAGAAGCTAAGCAAAGTATTAAGAAACAGGAAAATTGCATTGGAAACAAAGAGTACTGAAGTATTATGTAATATCAGACTTTGAAAATGGGATAATGAAAGAAGCCTTCCAGAAGCTTAGCAAAGTATTAAGAAACAGGAAAATTTCATTGGAAACAAAGAGTACTGAAGTATTATGTAATATCAGACTTTGAAAATGGGATAATGAAAGAAGCCTTCCAGAAGCTAAGCAAAGTATTAAGAAACAGGAAAATTGCATTGGAAACAAAGAGTACTGAAGTATTATGTAATATCTGACTTTGAAAATGGGATAATGAAAGAAGCCTTCCAGAAGCTAAGCAAAGTATTAAGAAACAGGAAAATTGCATTGGAAACAAAGAGTACTGAAGTATTATGTAATATCAGACTTTGAAAATGGGATAATGAAAGAAGCCTTCCAGAAGCTAAGCAAAGTATTAAGAAACAGGAAAATTTCATTGGAAACAAAGAGTACTGAAGTATTATGTAATATCAGACTTTGAAAATGGGATAATGAAAGAAGCCTTCCAGAAGCTAAGCAAAGTATTAAGAAACAGGAAAATTTCATTGGAAACAAAGAGTACTGAAGTATTATGTAATATCAGACTTTGAAAATGGGATAATGAAAGAAGCCTTCCAGAAGCTAAGCAAAGTATTAAGAAACAGGAAAATTTCATTGGAAACAAAGAGTACTGAAGTATTATGTAATATCAGACTTTGAAAATGGGATAATGAAAGAAGCCTTCCAGAAGCTAAGCAAAGTATTAAGAAACAGGAAAATTTCATTGGAAACAAAGAGTACTGAAGTATTATGTAATATCAGACTTTGAAAATGGGATAATGAAAGAAGCCTTCCAGAAGCTAAGCAAAGTATTAAGAAACAGGAAAATTGCATTGGAAACAAAGAGTACTGAAGTATTATGTAATATCAGACTTTGAAAATGGGATAATGAAAGAAGCCTTCCAGAAGCTAAGCAAAGTATTAAGAAACAGGAAATTTGCATTGGAAACAAAGAGTACTGAAGTATTATGTAATATCAGACTTTGAAAATGGGATAATGAAAGAAGCCTTCCAGAAGCTAAGCAAAGTATTAAGAAACAGGAAAATTGCATTGGAAACAAAGAGTACTGAAGTATTATGTAATATCAGACTTTGAAAATGGGATAATGAAAGAAGCCTTCCAGAAGCTAAGCAAAGTATTAAGAAACAGGAAAATTGCATTGGAAACAAAGAGTACTGAAGTATTATGTAATATCAGACTTTGAAAATGGGATAATGAAAGAAGCCTTCCAGAAGCTAAGCAAAGTATTAAGAAACAGGAAAATTTCATTGGAAACAAAGAGTACTGAAGTATTATGTAATATCAGACTTTGAAAATGGGATAATGAAAGAAGCCTTCCAGAAGCTAAGCAAAGTATTAAGAAACAGGAAAATTTCATTGGAAACAAAGAGTACTGAAGTATTATGTAATATCAGACTTTGAAAATGGGATAATGAAAGAAGCCTTCCAGAAGCTAAGCAAAGTATTAAGAAACAGGAAAATTTCATTGGAAACAAAGAGTACTGAAGTATTATGTAATATCAGACTTTGAAAATGGGATAATGAAAGAAGCCTTCCAGAAGCTAAGCAAAGTATTAAGAAACAGGAAAATTTCATTGGAAACAAAGAGTACTGAAGTATTATGTAATATCAGACTTTGAAAATGGGATAATGAAAGAAGCCTTCCAGAAGCTAAGCAAAGTATTAAGAAACAGGAAAATTTCATTGGAAACAAAGAGTACTGAAGTATTATGTAATATCAGACTTTGAAAATGGGATAATGAAAGAAGCCTTCCAGAAGCTAAGCAAAGTATTAAGAAACAGGAAAATTGCATTGGAAACAAAGAGTACTGAAGTATTATGTAATATCAGACTTTGAAAATGGGATAATGAAAGAAGCCTTCCAGAAGCTAAGCAAAGTATTAAGAAACAGGAAAATTTCATTGGAAACAAAGAGTACTGAAGTATTATGTAATATCAGACTTTGAAAATGGGATAATGAAAGAAGCCTTCCAGAAGCTAAGCAAAGTATTAAGAAACAGGAAAATTGCATTGGAAACAAAGAGTACTGAAGTATTATGTAATATCAGACTTTGAAAATGGGATAATAAAAGAAGCCTTCCAGAAGCTAAGCAAAGTATTAAGAAACAGGAAAATTGCATTGGAAACAAAGAGTACTGAAGTATTATGTAATATCAGACTTTGAAAATGGGATAATGAAAGAAGCCTTCCAGAAGCTAAGCAAAGTATTAAGAAACAGGAAAATTTCATTGGAAACAAAGAGTACTGAAGTATTATGTAATATCAGACTTTGAAAATGGGATAATGAAAGAAGCCTTCCAGAAGCTAAGCAAAGTATTAAGAAACAGGAAAATTGCATTGGAAACAAAGAGTACTGAAGTATTATGTAATATCTGACTTTGAAAATGGGATAATGAAAGAAGCCTTCCAGAAGCTAAGCAAAGTATTAAGAAACAGGAAAATTGCATTGGAAACAAAGAGTACTGAAGTATTATGTAATATCAGACTTTGAAAATGGGATAATGAAAGAAGCCTTCCAGAAGCTAAGCAAAGTATTAAGAAACAGGAAAATTGCATTGGAAACAAAGAGTACTGAAGTATTATGTAATATCAGACTTTGAAAATGGGATAATGAAAGAAGCCTTCCAGAAGCTAAGCAAAGTATTAAGAAACAGGAAAATTGCATTGGAAACAAAGAGTACTGAAGTATTATGTAATATCAGACTTTGAAAATGGGATAATGAAAGAAGCCTTCCAGAAGCTAAGCAAAGTATTAAGAAACAGGAAAATTGCATTGGAAACAAAGAGTACTGAAGTATTATGTAATATCAGACTTTGAAAATGGGATAATGAAAGAAGCCTTCCAGAAGCTAAGCAAAGTATTAAGAAACAGGAAAATTGCATTGGAAACAAAGAGTACTGAAGTATTATGTAATATCAGATTTGAAAATGGGATAATGAAAGAAGCCTTCTAGAAGCTAAGTAAAGTAATATGAAACAGGAAAATATCGTTAGAAACAAAGAATACTGAATAATTATGCAATATCAGTCATCCTATCTGGTTGATAGACCTCCGGAGAGATAAAGAAGAAACTTTAAGCGATAGACATGTGGTTCTACAGAAGGATGCTGTGAATACTATGTACTGAACATATCAACAACGAAGAAGTTTTAGACAAGATGGAAGTAAAAAGGGCAATTTACTTCACATCATTATCCTTTCTCCTCATTAACCCCCTTGCGTCTGAGTGGCAATATCCCATTCCTTGGTGTGATATGATAAAAATGAAATTATGATTCATCAGAAAACTAAAATAGGAAAACTATGAATTATTTAAGAAAAGGGGTTTCTAGTATTTACAATATTTAACGTCAGAGGGAATTTGAATTAATTCAAATTGAATATTAATTATTTCAAATTGAAATAAGCGCATGAGCGCGAATGTAAGCATACAAATGCATACGCAGGCACGTACACATACACGTTGAGCAAAATTGGACTAATAAAAAGTGTAAATAAAAAATGAAAGAGCGAGAAATAATAGCAATTAATTGATGACATCCACTGACGAGTGGATGGTGTAATTGCGGAGGGTCCGTCTACGAAACTCTCATGATAACATTAACTGAGTGAAAAAACCTTTTACCTGCAATAATTATATATATATATATATATATATATATATATATATATATATATATATATATATATATATATATATATAGATATATATATATATATATTGTTTATATTTTATTTGAGTAAATGATCTGTTTTAATTAAACAGTATTAATTTCAATTACAGGTCTAAATATTTGACCGATTTAATCCATTTCATCTATCTATCTATCTATCTATCTATCTATCTATCTATCTATCTATCTATCTATCTCAATTCCTTCATTATCTATCTATCTATATATATATATATATATATATATATATATATATATATATATATATATATATCCATTCAGTTTGATCGAATCTATTTAACTGTCTGTCTTTCTGTCTGTCTATTTAGGTAGATACTATCTATCTAACTATCTATCTATATGAATCCCTTCATTATCTATCTATCTATCTATCTATCTATCTATCTATCTATCTATCTATCTATCTATCTATCTGAATCCCTTCATGATCTATCTTTCTATCTATCTATCTATCTATCTATCTATCTATCTATCTATATATATATATATATATATATATATATATATATATATATATATAAATCCATTCAGTTTGATCGAATCTATTTAACTGTCTGTCTATTTATGTAAGTTAGATACTATCTATCTATCTACGTAGCAGCATACTACATGCCCCGGTTTGGCAAATCTCACGTTCGTCTATGGTATTTGTATTCGATTATTTTTGTCTGGCTGCCCTGAAGTTTAACGTGTGTTGTCTTGTGAAAACAATTTCTTAGACATAAAAATTAAAACTTCCCCCCTTCGAGTCCTGGAAACATTTCTATACATATCTATCTATCTATCTATCTATCTATCTATCTATCTATCTATCTATCTATCTATCTCAGTTTGATAGTATCTATCTATCTCCGTATATAAATATGTATGTATGTATGTATGTATGTATGTATCTATCTATCTATCTATCTATCTATCTATCTATCTATCTAACGATCGATCGATCGATCGAACTATACATTTCATTCTGCATCTATCAATCTATTTAAGTCAGTCTGCTTAGATTTAAGTAAGTTTGATCGAATCTATCTATCTATCTATCTCTCTCTCTCTCTCTCTCTATATATATATATATATATATATATATATATATATATATATATATATATATTCTGCTCATATCTCTATCTATATACCTATCTATCTAACTACCTCGCTAGCTAGCACCCCATTTTTGTATCTATCTATCTATCTATCTATCTATCACACTTTCTCTCGCTCCTGCTCTCTCTCTCCCTCTCTCTCTCTCTATATATATATATATATCTATATATATATATATATATATATATATATATATATATATGTATGTATATAAATATGTGTGTATGTGTATGTGCGACAGACTTTTTTGTATCTATCTGTGCACATATCTAAGTCAGTTTGTTCATATCTACCTAGATAACTAGCTCAGTTTCAAACATTCAAGTGACATATGTTAGCTCTCAGAAACATGTTTGCATATATGATTAGTTCTTTTTTTTGTTCCAACGGATTTTCAGTTTGATTATGTACGAAGTCTGACTCTCACGAAATTGTATTTTTTTTAATATATATATATTTTCTTGTCACTTGGGGCTGATGACAAAGAAAGAATAAAAAGAAATGCCGACGTCAAAATACTCACACCAATAACACTAATCATATACAGACGCGAATTATCGCCTCAAAGAGATTCCAGTCAAAGAAAGATGGTCTCCACTTACTCATTACTATAACAGACATTGAGTTGTTTTCGTTCAATCTTTGTCTTCTCTCATGATAAGGGGGTCTCTGAATTCTTTTTTCGTCAACACGATTAAAACTGAAAGACTGTCTTGGTTATATATATATATATATATATATATATATATATATATATATATATATATATGTTGTTACGGTTTTTTGGGTATATATGACTAGTGAGCCAATCTAAATGACTTAACTTCCTTTATAGTCTACCAATAGAAGGTTAACCAATCAGAAGCCGCAGAACATTCTATCCGTCGTGTATAAAGGCGGCCATTTTTGTTTACCCTACCCGAATGACCAGTACCAACTTGTCAGGCGAATATGACAGAAGGAAGTACTACACTCTGCTACTTTGCTGCGATATCCACTGCTAACCTGAACTACGCTTTCCTATTGTCTCTGAAATATTCACTACCAACCTCTGGATTCTATACTCGAAGACGACCGTCATGAATTTGTAACATATGTTAATTTAAAAGAAAAACAGACCACTCCATAGGCTCCATAGTAAGAATTTATTTCACCAGAGAATTTTACTTTTTCTCTGGAACCTCAGACTTTACTTTCAAAGACGAAACGAAAAAATGAATTTAAAATTTACACTTTTGACGGGCGGTATTAAGCTTATATAAGTTGAATTAGAGGGTGATGAGTAATGGTGTGAGAGACATGGTCGAGCTTAGAGAGGGAAGGGAGAGTTTAAAATTTATTTTTTATATTTCTTTTTATTATAATACTTAATATTGAGGAAGAAAGTGGGTAAGGATCAGACATTGACCTTTTTAATCGGTCAACTTAACGGAAATTATATGGGGAAAAGGAAAAAAGAAGAAAAAAGGGAAAAAGAAAAAAGTGCGAGAAGTAAAGAGATAAGAGATCTACGTAGGGAATTGAATTATTTTTTATATACTTTTCCTTGGAAAATCTTGGTAAAAATAATTCTTTTTACTGCTGTTAACCCCATTTATTTAATTTTATTAAATTTCGAGAAATTAAATTTTGTTCCGAATCTTTTTTATATATTATTTAAAAGCAGGATACTTTGGAGAATTTAAAATCTTTTTTTTTTTTATTTATTTATTTTTTTTTTTCAAAGCAGTTACTCATTCAGCGTAAATCTGCCCCCAGTCGTAAAATTAAAAAAAAATCGAATAAAACTATGACATTATTTAATTAGAAAACCTTTTAATTGCGTTTAGATATATTAAGGAGACGACTGTCTTAAGAAAAAAATATTTTTTTCTTTGAATAATTAACTTTTACAAGAACTGTTTATTTATAAAATTTTAAATCTTTTAAAATTCTGTAATTTGAGTCCAGCAAACATACTCCAAAAATTTCTGTCTGACTGAAATCCTTGTTATAACTTCACAGGCACTATCGTTTTCTGCTATAGAAGGCTACTATACAACAGTAGCATAATGTATTTTTAAAAATCATTTCGACCTAAGCAAGGCTATAAAGCTTAAAGTAAGTTTCTCTCCTCGAGTTTAGGGTCGGGCATGTCGATGAAAGTGAAAAATGTTGAATCAAAGATAACACTTTTCTTTTGGCGCCGTTAAAATTTACAAGGCATTTCTTGCCCCAGTTAACAACTGATTATTGGTCATTTTTCAGTTTCAGAAGCAGCTCTTTCAGGGTTGTCTGTTTTATGTCTTCAAGTCATTGAATATGTCATGCCTTTGGGAATAATGCTGTGAATGAACGCACAGCCAGGCACTGGTTCCAGAAGTTCAGGTCGGGAGATCTGTCCCTTTTTGATGAACCTCGCAGTGGTCAACCACAGGTCTTGGATCCTGAGTCGCTGAAGGTGGCCATAGAAAAGGACAACAGCCAACACTATGATGTCATTCACCTGTATATCAGTATTAGATTCACGGACGAATAGTAAATATGCAAATGTGCAAGATGGATTCTGACGAGAAGTAATATGTCTACCATCGTACAGAGAACCCACTTTTCTAGCCACAGACCTTGCAATTGATTTAATATAATCACTGAACTTCATGTCAGTGGAAAACGTGAGACCACGATTGCCTGCTATTATGATATTGGGCTTTTCTGCAGCTGATTCAAGTCGCAGAATATCTCAAGCCTTTGGGGATACTGCTTTGAGTGAACACCAGGCATTGGTTCCAGAAGTTCAGGTCGGGAGATCTGTCCGTTTGTGATGAACATCGCAATGGTCAGCCACAGGTCCTGGATGATGAGATCCTGAAGACGGCCATAGAAGAGGACAACAGCCAAATCTGTGATGACCTTTTGCCGAACATTTTCATGTTTCTGATGAAACAGTCATACTTTACCCGCGCAAGAGTATTCAATTCACCGACGAATAATAGATATACTAATGTGCAAGATGGATTCTGACGAGAGAAAAGAATCCGGGACGACACAGAGAGCCCACTTTTCTAGCCACAGACCTAGCAATTGATTCAGTATGACTGAATTTCATGTCAGTGGAAAACGTGAGACCAAGAAAGCGCAGTAAGTTGCTCTCCTGGGGGTTAGTATCGGCCATGCCGATGAAAGTCAAAAATGATCAAAGATAACACATTTGCTTTGGCGACGTTAAAATTTACAAATAATTTCTTGCCCCAGTTAACAACTGACTGGCGACATGTTCTAATTTCAGTTAATCATGCCTATTAAGAAACTAGTAAATAATTGAGTCAACGGTATAAATATCTATTTTTCGAAGCAGCTCCTTTAGGATTGTTTGTTACTTGACTTCAAGTCATTGAATATATCATGTCTTTGGGAATAATGCGGTGAATAAACACACCTCCAGGCACTGGTTCCAGAAGTTTAGGTCAAGCGATCTGACCCTTTGAGATTAACCCTATAGTGTCGAGCCCTGAAGGCAGCCATAGAGAAAGACAACAACCAAACTAGTTGGGTTCGTTATATTATGTGCAAATATCCTTGGGAAAAGTATGAATCCACTTCTCTCCCAGATATGGGTTAATTAGTTATACTTTTATCATTAAACCCATTATTATATAAAATTATGTACAAAATCATAGAGTTTGGCATTAAATAACGTATAGAGTTTGATATGCCGCTAAAGAAAACAACCAAACAACGATCTATTGAAATTTAAGTTAACCAAAAAAGTCCTTGCCATTTTTTACGTTATGTTGAAACACTGTTTCTCATACAATAACCAAAGTTAAGCATTGTTAAACCTGGTCAGTATCTAGATGGGTGACCACTTGGAATACCAGGTGCCGTAAACTTGGGTGTGTGGGTGGTGTAATGACTACTGGTTCAGAATTGTTAATCTGAGAACCGGATTCCAATTCTAGTAGGGTTTGTTATATTATGTGCAAATATCCTTGAAAGGTAAGAATCCACTTCTCCCCCAGATATGGGTTAATTAGTAAGACTTTTATCATTAAACCCATTATTATCTAAGAAAAAAATTATGTACAAAATCTTAGATTTCGGCATTAAATAACGTATAGAGTTTGATATGCCATTAAAGAAAACAACCAAACAACGATCTATTGAAATTTAAGGTAACCAAAAAAGTCCTTGCCATTTTTTACATCTTCTGGGTAGAAGTGATCACTGATATGCAAATCAGGGAATCGCATGCCATGAAAGCAGTGGAGACATTGCTCTTAACCAGTGCATTGTGCACACGCATCAGTCATAGCTTGAGTACCAGCGAGGAAACATGACAGTGTCGAAGCAGCTTGTTCAGGGTTGTTTGTTTCATGACTTCAAATCATTGAATATGTCATGCCTTTGAGAATAATGCTGTGAATAAACACACCACGAGGCACTAGTTCCAGAAGTTCAGGTTGGGAGATCTCTCCCTTTGTAATTTAACCCTACAGTGCCCAGCCCTGAAGTCGGCCATAGAGAAGGACAACAACCAAACTGGATTCTGATGAAACAGACACAATTAACCTGCACTGCATAGCGAAGGTGTACAAGTTGAACAAGTGGGTACACCACACACTGTTGGAAGTCAGAAAGGCGGTGGGGCATTGGCCTTGACCAATGCAAGAGCATTGAGGACACACATCAGTCATAGCTTGTGTAGCAGCGAGGAAATATAACAAGCAGCTCGTCCAGGTTTGTCCGTTTTATGACTTTAAGTCATTGAATACGTCACCCTTTTGGAGTTAATGCTGTGAATGAACGTATTACCAAGGTATTACCAAGGTATTTGAATGAACGTATAACCAACGTACAAGTTGAACAAGTGGGTACAAGGAGGCCAAATACCAACAACGAGTGACATTTTGTTTCTCTTTCTTTTCTACTCGCTTCAATGTACACGTATTAGATCGACTGCTCACCAGTGACGAAAAAGTGAGTCCTGTAGGACACTCCCAAGCGTGCCAGACATTGTTTGTATATGGTGGACTAGTTGGCAAGTGCTACCAACGAACCAAACCATCACAGCGGACCTATAGTCTTAGCAGGCGCTGAAGCAGAAGAGTTAATCGCAAAGTAATGTTCTTCCATAACAATGTTAGGCGTCATGTGGCGCTACAGAGCTTGCACCAACAGCTTTCAATCACTTCAATTCCATTTGTGGGAAATACTTCGTAAAAGAGGCAGATTTGCGCAGGAAGTCACGGACATCTTTACGCCCAAGACATCTGATTTTTACCGACAGAGCATTTCGCAGCTGGAGACGCGTTTTAAAAAGGTTCTGGATTCTAATAAGAATTACTTTCAGGATTAAAGTTATGTCCATTTCGCTGTATACTTTTTCTAATAAATAAATAACGTATTTTTTTGGTTACCTTATGTAGCTTTTAATTTTTAAAAGTGCTCAATATAAAGTAGAGCAATATATTATTATTATATTCTTATTATAAGAACTTATTTAAAAAACATTTTGAAATCGCTACACAAAAGATTTCATGTTTCAATACTTTGACTGTACTTCTTCAGTAGATGGTAAGTAACTTGTAATTAAATGATTTTTAAAGAAATATAAAAACAAATTGATACCTCTTTTCCGAAAGTTAAAGGGGACGGACATAAGGACAGAATTAAAATTAGACTTGTGAGTATGTCTTGATTATCCACTGGAATGTTAAATTCTTTTTAAATTTCCTTAAAAATTATTTAATCAACTGTTCTTTCTTTCTTCCCATGTTAAATTTCTTTTTCTTTCTTCTTCAAATTCTTCTTTCTTTCTTTCTTTCTTTCTCCTTAATCTAAATTCCTTTCTTTCTTTTTCAAATTCCTCTTTCTTTCTAAGTCTAATTTTTCTTTCTTTCTTTCTTTCTTTCTTTCTTTCTTCTCCTTACTGCAAATTTCTTTCTTTCTTTCTTCTGCTTAATCTAAATTCCTTTTTCTTTCCTTCTTTATTCTCCTTACTGCAAATTTCTTTCTTTCTTTCTTTCTTCTTTCTTTCTTTCTTCTGCTTAATCTAAATTCCCTTTTCTTTCTTTCTTTCTTTCTTTCTTTCTTTCTTCTGCTTAATCTAAATTCCCTTTTCTTTCTTTCTTTCTTTCTTTCTTTCTTTCGTTCTTTCTTTCTTTCTTTCTTTCTTCGCCTTACTGCAAATTTCTTCCTTTCTTTCTTTCTTTCTTTCTTTCTTTCTTTCATCTCCTTATATCAGATTCGTTGTTCTTTTTTTCTTTCTTTCTCTTTTAAATTAAAGTAAATATGACAAATCGATTTACTGTTTTCCCACATAAACGTCTCTTTTCCCACTTTTCGAGACTAAAAAAAAAATGTTAAACGCACCTGGAAATCAACGTTGATTTTGGCATGAGGCCCTGATTCGCCATATATATATATATATATATATATATATATATATATTGCTTTTTTCTTGTTGTGCTTACTTCCTTGATTCGTGCCGATACAACTTGCCCAGCGACAAGTCAGGACCGGTCATCAAAGTTGTTTGTTGTGGTTTCATTAAATTTGGAAGTTCGCCCGATTTTGATTTTGATTTTTTTTTTTAGATATTTTTTATTTAAAAATCTGAATTCCGAGAAAAACATTTTCATCATCACATAAAACTGGGCATTTAAATAAAAAATAACGAAAATCTGATTCGTGGCGCGAGTGAATCAAACATGGAAGAACATGTTTACAAAGAGAAGTTTGGTTTGGTTTATTTTGTTTTACGGCATATCAACCTCCTCAGTGGGTTATTTAATGCCCACAATATTTTTAGTTTAGGTCCGTATTAATAGAATATGTATTCTTTGTAAGAAATCATTTTGTAGATCAGGGTGTTGGTTAATTTGGTTTTACGGCATATCGACAGCTCAATGGGTTACTTAATGCTGTCAAGATTTTTAGGATAGGTTCGTATGAATAGAATATGTATTCTTTGTAAGAAATCAATTTGTAATTCAGGATTTCGGTTTATTTTGTTTTACGGCATATCAACAGTTCAGTGGGTTATTTAATGACGACAGGGTTGTTAGGATAGAGTCGTATGAATAGAATATGTATACTTTGTAAGAAATCTGTTTGCAGATCAGTTTTCATTGACGTATTTTTGTAAAGAGGGTTTTTGTCGAGAGTCAAATCGATTGCTAGTAATATTTTTTCAAAAATTTATTACTGATATTTTCCTACAAAACTGTATTATTACTTTTGTCCACAGTTTGGTTTGTTTCTTTGGTTAACGGCATATCAACACCCTTATGGGTCAAATAATGCCGAAATTTTATTTTCTTGGGAGCATTAGTAATTTCTTTCACAAAAATATATTGCTGGTAATATTTTTTTCATTTTTTTTGTATTGCCTGTATTTGACTATAAAAAAAATTCTATACATTCCTAGTTTCTTGACCCCAGTCTGGAGGTGAAATATGTTCCCATAGCTGAGACCCTAACAAGTGCTGCCACCCCGTGTAAGGGCAGACCTGAGAACAACAGCAGTTAAGAATTGGTTCCATGCTCCTCAAAACATCCCTTTCAGAGGCATTGCTACAGTTTGTAGCTTATCGTCTTACCCAGAACGAACTAGGAAAATGGCTCAAAGAATAAATTTCAAATAGTAAAAAACAATTCATATAAAACTGAGTGAAATAAAAATGCACATACGTGTATATAAATTTCTAAGAAAATTATTTTCATCCTCATTCGAAACCGTAGATCGTAATAAAAAATAATTCCAGACGAAGCAGGAGTAAATTAAGCATGGCAGAACCTATATATAGGGAAAAAGAGTATACTGCCAAATCTAGAAGTTTCAAATAACAAACAACTAACTACATCTAAATTGGAATTATGTACGAGGGAGTATTGTGTTGATCTCGACCAAATGATTTCCAGCAACCTACAAAAGTAAAAATTATAACAAGAAAATAAAACATCCAAGAAGAGATACGAGTGAATCAAGCATGGTAGAACATTTATATAGAGAAAAAAGTGCAAACTGTAATTATCCAGAATAAACTTTGCATAGCAACGAAGGAAATGCATTAAGGATAGGTGAAAGAAAGATAAGAAGAGTTCTAAAAAATTGCAGCCAATCTTATTTCAGGGATCAAATGACCACGTGACATATTATCATGGGATTCATTTTTGGGAGGTCGAGAATCTTTCTGTAATTCAAAGAATATTCTGTAATGTAATAGATTCTGACCTGGCATATCGACTTCATTTCTTTCCTAACTATCGCGACGTGACTTCCGTCTGTCTTTTCTATAATTAATTTCTTAAAAATTGTTTTGATTTCCTAACGAAATTTTCTTGTTTCTTAATACTTTTGCTTAGCTTTTGCAAGACACTTTTGTAATTCCAACGCGCCTTCGATTTTCTTTATTGTTTAAGATTTCTAATTAGCCTGTTATATCGTTCCTTTTGCTAACAACCATGTATCTTTCTATATTTCTGAGATGAGGTATTACGTACATCATTTATATTATTCGAACTATTGTCCGCATCTATGTTGCCATATTTATCACAAGGTTTCTGCCGTTGTAAGCTCGGGCCTTCTGGTAAAAAAGGTTGCTGAAGACATTAAGTTTATAAGTCCCAGAAATGTATACACAGATGATCCTTAAAAACACATGGCACAGTGGATAAAGACTTTGGTTTGATCCAGTGACAGGACCCAAATAGTTGTGAGTTCAATTCAGCGTTAAGTCAGTGGATAACTTAGAGAGGGGAATTAACAGGCGATAACTGATAACTGACATCCATTAGACATGGCACGTGGAACTAGAACAGTCTACCTCAGTAAGGGAAATAATGGATTCAGTTCGACATCCCAACCACCTGAAGAAGTCCGGAGTGTACATGAAACTACATAATTTACATTATTCGGACTATTATCCTCATCTTTATCGTTTCGGCTGTTGTACGCTCCGGCCTTCTTCAAGTGGTTGGAATGTCGCTCACTGAGGTAGACTGTTCTAGTTCCACGTGCCATGTATAATGGATGTCAGTTAACAGTTATCTTCTATTAATTCCCCTCTCCATGTTCTCTACTGCCTTAACCAGGTATTGAACTCACACTCTTTGGGTCCTGTCACTGGATCTAACTAACGCATTTATCCACTGTGCAATGTTTCCTAGGGACATGGCATGTGGAACTAGAATAGTCTACCCCAGTGAGCGAAATAAAGTGTTAAGTTCGACATTCCAACCACCTGAAGAATGCTGGACTGTACGACGGCCGAAACGTTGTGATGAATATGGCAATAGTCCGAATGATGTAAATAATAACCACGCATTCTGTCTTCTTTCAACAATATTAGAACTTTTCGCTTACCCTTCCTTAATTCTTTTATAGAGGAACTGCATTTATGGTACTTTGTCATTTCGGTGCAATATTAAAGAAGTTTTGTCGTTTCAAATATGCATATTCCTCACAAGAAATGACATTTCGGAAAAATTCTTTCGCAAGGAAATGATTATACGTTTTGGCTCATGTCAAGATAAAGTATAGCAGAGGGAGTCAGATAGAGAGACTTGAAAATTATCGGATTCATAATAAGGAAAGAAGGTTTGCAGAAACTGACGCTCACAGGGCATATTTGTTTTGGTTTGGTTTATTTTACGGATTATCAACACCTCACTGGATTATTTAATACCGACAAGATTTTTAGGATAGGTTCGTATGAATAGAATCCTTTGTAAGAAATCAGTGTTTCGATCAGGGTGTAGGTTTATTTTGGTTTATGGCATTTCAACCTCAATGGATTTATTTAATACCGTCAAGATACAATTATTTCTGGTACAAGTATTGTTCGTAATATTTGTTTTTCAAAAATGTATCTTGCAAGATGTTGTCTTCAAAAATGTATTGCTGGTAATGTTTTTCTTAAAAGAAATATATTTCTGGTAATATATATATATATATATATATTTTTTAAATGAATTGCTGGGAATATTTTCTTTTCATAAATGTATTACTGGTAATATTTTTTTCTTGAAAAAATATATTGCTGGTAATTTTTTTTCAAAAATGTATTGCTGGTAACATTTTTTAATCAAAGGTGTATTGCTGGTAACATATTTTTCAAAAATGTATTCCTGGTAACATTTTTTAATCAAAGGTGTATTGCTGGTAACATGTTTTTGAAAAATGTATTGCTAGTAACATTTTTTAATCAAAGGTGTATTGCTCGTAACATATTTTTCAAAAATGTATAGCTGGTAACATTTTTTAATCAAAGGTGTATTGCTGGTAACATATTTTTCAAAAATGTATTGCTGGTAATTTAAAAAAAAAATGTATTGCTGGCAACAGTTTTTTCTTCAAAAATATATTACTGGTAATTTAAAAAAAATGTATTGGTGGTAATATTTTTTTTCAAAAATTATTGCTGGTATTAAAACCAATTTTTACACTTTTATAGTGTTTTAACACCATTTTGGGGTTAAATATTTTCCCATAGCATGAACCTTAACAGATCCTACCACCCTGGATCTGGGTGGACCTAGGAACACAAGCAATTAAGAGGTTGTTCTACGCTCCTCAAAACCTCCTGATCAGAGGCCTTGCTGCCGGATGTAGTTTATCGTCACAACCAGGACGCTGTAAGGAGGGAAAATGCTTTATGTACTCTAGTATAGTGCAAGCTTTTATGATCAGTTTTTTACGCCAAAAAATAGTAGGTCGCCTTGTATACAGGTCATCTTTTTTTTAAAGTGGTTAAAATCATGCAATTTCGGTAACTGGATACACTATACACAAGTAATTGATTTTTCTGGAAGGTTAAGTGTCAAGCCCCCCAAAAAACAGGGGCCGTACTATGTATTAGGTCGACTTGTACACGGGTATTTACAGCGGTTATGTCTGGACTGCCTATTCAACAATCAGACTTACATTAATATTTTTTCAATATGGGCGGAGATGCTGAGCTCGTTTTCAACTTTCCAGTCGAAGGTTCTTTCATATCCGCCTAGTCAGGTATCTAATATTGATCCGGACTCTCTTGATTGATCCACAGTGCCATATCGATTAGAATTTACCAATTACCAATAGGAGGTCGTACATCGAGAGGTTGTTATCCGTCGCTCGGTAGAAGAAGAAACAATGCTACTGCATCAGATCAAGGTGAGACTTGACGTCGTATTAAACAAAAAACAGAAATTTGAAACTTTTTTTTTGTTTATGGTGGATTGGAGCTTTATGAACACGACGTCGGAAATAAAATGACAAATAAGACAGCATTTAATGAAATGTTTTAAGCGGGATATTATTTTAAAATTACTGTTATTAGGAACATGCGATCTCAATCTACAATATTTCTGCTGTAGTATGCGACCAACCCCAATATTTCAACCCCAGTGTTTCTATAATGGTATGAGGCCAACCCTAATGTTTCTACTGTAGTATGTGATCACCCCCAATATTTCTACCGTAGTATGAGATCAACCCTAATGTTTCTACTGTAGTATGCGATCAACCCCAATATTTCTATTGTGGTATGAGATCTACCCCAATGTTTCTATTATGGTATCAGATCAACCCCAATGTTTCTACTGTAGTATGTGATCAACCGCAATATTTCTAATGTAGTATGTGATCAACCACAATATTTCTACTGTATTATGCGATCAACCCCAATATTTCTATTGTGGTATGTGATCCCCCCAATGTTTCTATTATGGTATGAGATCAACCCTAATGTTTCTACTGTAGTATGTGATCAACCGCAATATTTCTACTGTAGTATGTGATCAACCACAATATTTCTACTGTAGTATGCGATCAACCCCAATATTTCTATTGTGGTATGCGATCTACCCCAATGTTTCTATTATGGTATGAGATCAACCCTAATGTTTCTACTGTAGTATGTGATCAACCGCAATATTTCTACTGTAGTATGTGATCAACCCCAATATTTATATTGTAGTATGCGATCAACCCAATGTTTCTATTATGGTATGAGATCAAGCTCAATGTATCCATTGTTATATGCGATCTATCCCAATGTTTTTATTCTGGTATGCGATCAAAAAATAATAACTTTTCTCTTATTTAAACTAAAAACAATTACATTTTAGACCAATTTAAAACTTTCCAGGTGTTGTCTCAAATTTTTGAACTGTATACTATTTTTTTTTCTATTTATTATACTTTAAAATTGAAAACATATCTAAACTTGGCGTTCTACTTATTAGAATATCTTTTTTTGCAATGTCGAATTTTGGACGGGGAGACACTTATATCCTCTTCCAAGGATTCTAATTGGAATTGATTTTCGTTTTGAAGTGTTTATTGCTGAAAGATTCTATATTTATTTTATATATTATATATACTTATATAATGATGAACAAAAATAAGTAAAAAAAACACGAGCATATTTTATATGATACAAAGAAAACAATGTATTATCATTATAAAAAGATAATAATTAATTTATAAAAACTTTATTTATTTACCTGTTTATTATATATTATATATACTTAAATTATGCTACCATCCCGGGTCAGGGACGACCTGGGAACACCAGCAATTAAGAGGTGGTCCCATGCTCCTCAAAACCTCCTGAGCAGAGGCCCTGATATTGGGTGTATTTTATCGTCTTACCCAGGAGACGGATGTAGTTTATCGTCTTACCCAGGACGCGGATGTATTTTATCGTCTTATCCAGGACGCGGATGCAGTTTATCGTCTTACCCAGGACGCGGATCTTGTTTATCGTCATACGCAGGATACACACACACACACACACGCGCACGCACACACACACATACATACACACACACATATATATATATATATATATATATATATATATATATATATGACCTTGCATTTGGAAACTAGAATCAACCAGCATGTACCTTCCGAATTCTTGATAAGATAATGTGTTATCTTCCCCGCACCCATAAATATGGAACCGGCTATTGCTCAACAGTTAGTTGAGAATATAGCCTGTGCCAAGTCGTAAAAAAAAAAGAGTGGTTTAAAATCATTCATACGGCTGGTTCCAACAATCATTTGAAGATTTTGGAATCGGTCTGCATAGGATTATGGAAACCTTCTCTCTGCCAGCAGAAAGAATTTGTAAAGTCCTTTAATCCGTTGTGGGGAATATTTTATTTTAACTGTCCCTCGCTAATTTATTTACACGTTATTTCCCCTCCCCTCGTTACAAGTATATAAACTTGTTTGTTAATTTAGCGTGTTTCCCCCCTTTTTTGCTCTTTATTTTCGTTACTGTTCTTTTCGTTAATTAATTATCCAACGCTTGTCTCCTGATGAGATGTTGGTTGAAAGGGCCTTAGAGACTAATAAATTTAAAATGAATAAATTCCTAGTTTTTAAAACTGTATATAAATTTTTTACCTCTAAGCATTTGTTTATATATATATATATATATATATATATATATATATATATATATATATATATATATGGGGGGGAGATTATTATTATTGCTAATTTAGAGGTCATATTTTGTAGTTACACGTATTTAGTAGGCATCTGTGATTTTTGAACAACGTAAATTTATATCTCCCAGTCTGTGTATTCGAGAATCAGCTCAGCACTTAAAGGTGAAACCAGGCTATGCCCGCTATGGTTGAGCGAGCTCAGCCATTGAAATCTATTCCGAATGAAAACATGATAAAAATGAGGAAAGGAGAGAAAGAAAAAAGAACTGATGCAGAAATGGAAAAAGAAACGAACAGAAAGAAAGGTAATGGAAAGAAAGAAAGAAAGAAAGAAAGAAAGAAAGAAAGAAAGAAAGAATGGAAACAGAAAGAATGGAAACAGAAAGAAAGAAAGAAAGAAAGAAAGAAAGAAAGAAAGAATGGAAACAGAAAGAAAGAAAGAAAGAAAGAAAGAAAGAAAGAAAGAAAGAAAGGAAGAAAGAAAGAAAGAATGAAAAATGTGAACTAGAAGGAAGAAAATGAAATGAAGGAAAAAAAGAAAGAAAAAAGAAAAACAAAACTAAATAAGAAAAAGAAAAAAGACAGAAAGAAAGAAAGAAAGAAAGAAAGAAAAGGAAAGAAAGGTAATGGAAAGAAAGAAAGAAAGAAAGAAGGAAAGAAAGAATGGAAAGAGAAAGAAAGAAAGAAAGAAAGAAAGAAAGAAAGAAAGAAAGAAAGAAAAATGTGAACGAGAAGGAAGAAAATGAAATAAAGGAAAAAAAGAAAGAAAAAAGAAAAACAAAACTAAATAAGGAAAAGAAAAAAACAAAGAAAGAAAGAAAGAAAGAAGGCGGAAGAGAAAGGAGAAAAAAGAAAAAATATTCGGATTAAGGAGAAGAAAGAAAGAAAGCAAGAAAGAAAGAAAGAAAGAAAGCATAAAAAGTAATTTTTAAGTAAGGAGAAGAAAGAAAATGGAATTTGGATTAAGAAGAAAGAAAGAAAGAAAGAAAGAATGAAAGAAAGAAAGAAAGAAAGAAAGAAAGAAAGAAAGAAAGTAATTTTTAAGTAAGGAGAAGAAAGAGAAAGGACTTTGGATTAAGGAGAAGAAAGAAAGAAAGAAAGAAAGAAAGAAAGAAAGAAAGAAAGAAAGAAAGAAAGAAAAAAAGAAAGAAAGGAAGAAAGAAAGAAAGAAAGAAAGAAAGCATAAAAAAGTAATTTTTAAGTCAGGAGAAGAAAGAAAAAGGAATTCGGATTAAGGAAAAGAAAGAAAGAAAGAAAGAAAGAAAGAAAGAGAAAGAAAGATTCGGAAAGAAAGCGAGAAAGACAGGTAATGGAAAGAGAAAGAAAGAAAGAAGAGAGTAAAGAAAGAAAGGTAAAGGGAAGAAAGAAAGAAAGAAAAATGTGAATGAGATGAGGGAAAATGGAAGAAGAGAAGAAAGAAAAAAGAAACACGATTCTAAATAAGAAAGAAAGAAAGAATGAAGAAAGAAAGAAAGAAAAAAGACAGAAAGAAAGAAAGAAAGAAAGTAATTTGAAGTAAGGAGAAGAAAGAAAAAGGAATTTGGATTAAGGAGGAGAAAGAAAGAAAGAAAGAAAGAAAGAAAGAAAGAAAGAAATTTTTAAGTAAGGAGAAGAAAGAAAAAGGAATTTGGATTAAGGAGAAGAAAGAAAGAAAG
The DNA here is from genome assembly GCA_963932145.1 of Acanthosepion lycidas. Taxonomy (NCBI): domain Eukaryota; kingdom Metazoa; phylum Mollusca; class Cephalopoda; order Sepiida; family Sepiidae; genus Acanthosepion; species Acanthosepion lycidas. The sequence continues at coordinate 15,188,724 of OZ010612.1, read as the reverse complement.
AAAGAAAGAAAGAAAAAAAAGAAAGAGAAGGAAAGAAAGATTCGGAAAGAAAGCGAGAAAGAAAGGTAATGGAAAGAGAAAGAAAGAAAGAAGAGAGTAAAGAAAGAAAGATAATGGAAAGAAAGAAAGAAAGAAAGAAAGAAAGAAAGAAAGCGGAAGGGAAGAAAGAAAGAAAGAAAGAAAAATGTGAATGAGATGACGGAAAAAAGAAAACAAGATTCTAAATAAGAAAGAAAGAAAGAATGAAAAAAGAAAGAAACAAAGAAAGAAAAAAGAAAGAAACAAAGAAAGAAAGAAACAAAGAAAGAAAAAAGAATAAAGAGTAATTTGAAGTAAGGAGAAGAAAGAAAAAGGAATTTGGATTAAGGAGAAAAAAGAAAGAAAGAAAAAAAGAAAGAAAGAAAGTAGTTTTTAAGTAAAGAGAAGAAAGAAAAAGGAATTCGGATTAAGGAGAAGAAAGAAAGAAAGAAAGAAAGAAAGAAAGAAAGAAAGAAAGAAAGAAAGAAAGAAAAAAAAAAGAAAGAAAGAAAGAAAGAAATGGAAAGAAAGAAAGCAGAAAAGAAAGCGAGAACGAAAGGTAATGGAAAGAGAAATAAAGAAAGAAAGAAAGCGGAAGAGAAGAAAGAAAGAAAAATGTGAATGAGATGAAGGAAAATGGAATGAAAGAAGAGAATAAAGAAAAGAGAAAAACGAATCTAAATAAGAAAGAAAGAATAAAAAGTAATTTGAAGTTAGGAGAAGAAAGTAAGAAAAGGAAAATTGGATCAAGAAGACAGAAAGAAAGAATGAAAGAAAGAAAGAAACAAATATGCAAATGGAGGAAAGGGAACGCAATGAAAGTAGGCAAGGAACACAAAAGAAAGAAAGAAAGAAAGAAAGAAAGAAAGAAAGAAAGAAAGAAAGAAAGAAAGAAAGAAAGAAAATAAAAAAATAAAGACATGGAAAGAAAGCGGCAAGTAAGAAGAAAGGAAATGACATGAAAGAAATCAAGATATACAAACAAGAGAGAAAGAAAGAAAATGGAAAGACAGAAAATGGGAAGAAAGAAAGAAAGAAAGAAAGAAAGAAAGAAAGAAAGAAAAATATGCGAGTCAGAAGAAAGGAAAGGAAAAAAAGAAGAAAATGGATAGAGAAAATAAGAAATAAAGACCAATATAAGAGAGAGAAAAAAAACAAATGAAAAAGAAAATGATGTACAAACTACAGAAAAACCAAACGGACAGGGAAATTGTCGAACGAATAATAAGTGCATTTAATTGTCTCTTGGGAAACTTGTCAATTAGCAGACGACCTTTTCAGTTAGAAGCTGACACATCTGTCAATATATTCTCTTGACTTTCAAGCGGACGCCATATTGACTGCAGACTCACGCTATCTCACTGTGCGCTTAAGGGGCCATATCATGAGCAGGCCATTCGTGACAAAACATACGTTTGCACGTATGTTTTCATGGGATTTTGTGAGCGGTTATTCGAGCCTGCCATACACCGTTGGAAGCCAATTATTTGTTCGATATGCGATCGGTTAGGCCTAATTAAAAACTCCTTCTTGAACATAATGTAACGTATATGCGTAGTAACCAAAGCAAGAGCAAGATGACACAAGACCTGAAAGGCAGTTATGAAATATAATTTTGTCTGGCAAAAGTAGCAATTACAAGACAACAGGTGACAAAGAAATTCCTCAGTGACAAGCTAAGCGAAAAGAAACTAGTTTAATAAACAATACTTGTAAGGGATTCTAACTGCATATATATATATATATATATTGGGTTGGTGCATAATTATCAGGCATTTTTGTCGGTGAGATATTTGTTACTAAAAAATGCTGTTTTATTTTCTTTTTTTAATAAAAATATTTTATTTTCAGGATATGAAAATGCGTGTCGATAATCAAACGCACAATCATAATAATCAATTTAAAATGTTATAGTTAATTATGTTTCTTTTTTTATAATAAATATTGTTTAAAACGCCTGATAATTACCAACTCTCTCTCTCTCTCTCTCTCTCTCTCTCTATATATATATATATATATATATATATATATATATATATATATATATATATATGTATGTATGTATGTATGTATGTATATATTAGGTTGGTGCAAAAATAATGTCGTTTCCTCACATAGTAACATATGTGAGAAAACGACATTATTTCTGCACCAAACTAATATATATATATATATATATATATATATATATGTATATATATATATATATATATATATAATGAATACAAAATCTTTAATAATCCATCTGGTTATAATTTATTTCGTGGACTTTTGCATCCATCTCTTCAAACCAAATTTTGTTAAAAAATGGAGCTCAATTTATCCAGACACAAGGAAAAAGAAAAAACAGACAAAAAAAAGGAAAAAGTTTGAATATTAAAAAGGTAAGAAAAAAAAATCGATGTAATTTTTGTGGGGGTGGGTGGGAGAGAGACAGAGAGAGAGACATAGGGGAAAGGAAAGGAGAGGAGAGAGTGATAGAGGGAGCGAAAGAAAGGAAAGAGTTTAGCATGGGCCGATAGGTTGACCTAGAAATGATTTTTTTCTTTCGGAACTGAACGAGTTAAAAAAAAAAACAGAATGGGGGAGGGGAGTGATCTGCTTCAAAGTAGATACATTGAATTGTCTAGTCATTTTTGTTAGTGAGACCATCATCATCACATTATAAAAGCCACAATTACAAATGAATTCTGATAATAGTAATAATAATAATAATGATGGCTGTAAAAGGACATATGGCATAGTGGATAAAAGCGTTGGTTAGATCCAGTGACCCAAAGAGTGTGAGTTCAATACACGGTTAAGGCAGGGGAGAACTTCCAGGGGGAAATTAACAGGAGATAACTGATTACTGACATCCATGAGACATGGCACGTGGAACTAGAACAGTCTATTCCATTGGGCGAAATAAAGGGTTCAGTTTGACATTACAACCACCTGAAGAAGGCCGGAGCGTACATCGGCCGAAACGTTGTAATAAATATGTCGACAAAGATGACGACAATAGTCTGCATGATGTAAATAGTGTACATAATACCTCATCTCAGAAATATAGACAGATACTGAAGGGCCGAAACGTTGTAATAAATATGGCAACAAAGATGAGGACAGTAGTCATAACAATGTAAATAGTGTACATAATACCTCATCTCAGAAATATAGACAGATACTGAAGGGCCGAAACGTTGTAATAAATATGGCAACAAAGATGAGGACAGTAGTCCTAATAATGTAAACAGTGTACATAATACCTCATCTCAGAAATATAGACAGATACTGAAGGGTCGAAACGTTGTAATAAATATGGCGACAAAGATGAGGACAATAGTCAGAATAATGTAAATAGTCTACATAATACATCATTTCAGAAATATAGACAGATACTGAAAAGCCGAAACGTTGTAATAATTATGGCCATAAAATGGGGACAATAGTTCGAATAATGTAAATAGTGTACATAATACCTCATCTCAGAAATATAGACAGATACTCAAGGGCCGAAAGTTTGTAATAAATATGTCGACAAATATGAAGACAATAGTCCGAATAATGTAAATAGTGTACTTAATACATCATCTCAGAAATATAGACAGATACTGAACGACCGAAATGCTGTAATAAATTATAAACAAATAGATTTTTAAGGTTTTTGTATTCTTGCATATATATATATATTTATTTGTTTGTGTGTGTGTGTGTATTCTATTCATACATTATTTTTATAGATACAATTTTATTAAGCAAATGCTGTTTTTTTTTCTTGTTTTTTTTTTTTTAATTAAACAGTATTTTTTACATATAATGCCCTGCATGTTCGGAAAACTTCGTAGAAAAAGTTCGTTCTTCGACAGCAATCGAAACATATCAGGCTGGTAAATGTAATTATTACTGTTTAATTTAAAAAGAAAAAGTGTAATTACTGAAATAAATTGGATCTATAAGAATAACATATAAACAGAAAATATATTAAATAATTGTCGGACTTAATGCCTTTCATTATAAGTAGTCATTGATATCATTTATCGAGAAAAATCGTCGAAGATCTGTTGTTTACAAACAGTAATTTGAACTTTGCTAACTGTAGCTAAATGGTATAGCACGTCAGATCAAATAACGATTTCCGTATAAGAATACAGGTTCATATATATATATTGTTATGGTCCAGGTTAGGACGAAGGAAGAACAACACGAACACCAGAGTAGAAATAACGACGGTATATTACATGAAATAATAATACAAGATGTGGAAGGTGTTAGTATGACTGTCAGTCTGGTTTGGAGTGAACTACTATCGGCTCGACTCGATTCGACCGTCTC
>OZ010612.1:15149389-15181889 GCA_963932145.1 Acanthosepion lycidas | reverse complement strand
TATATATATATATATATATATATATATATATATATATATATATATATATATATATATATATGTAAGAGACCTAACAAAAAACAACTTAGCTAATGCACTAGTCATACATAGAAATAAATTCAACCATAATTTTGATTTTAAAAATGCTACACTCATAAAAAAAGAAAATAACTCACTCAGAAGGAAAATTCTGGAGAGTGCCGCCATAGTAAACTACCCAAATATTAATCTACGTCCAGGTTTTTTCCCTATTTCGCCTTTCTTAACAAAATTAATGCTCTTACAAACAAATATACACAACAGATTCATAAAATCAAATGAAAATGGTTGAATACATCAACACAGTTATAATGACAATATTCTCCACACGTGACAATTACTGACGTTATTTTTCAGTTAAAAATATGAAAATAGCGTTTCTCTACATTCCAGTTGCTAGGTACATTCTGTTTTTGTTTTTATTAGTTACTTTGTTCATTTAATTTCATTTTCGTATTTTGCTTTGATAAAGTCCACATTGGACGAAACGCGTCAGCAATTACCAGTTTTCCTATTGTCATTTTTATTCATAAATATATATATATATATATATATATATATATATATATATATGTGTGTGTGTGTGTGTGTGTGTGTGTGTGTGTGTGTGTAAGATATGAAAAAATAGATTAAAATTGCAACGCCAATATATAATAGAACAATATTATTTATATTAGCATCTTAAAACAAGATGTAAAAATTGTTACACAAATTGTAAATGTACAATCGCCTAAAGAAACGCATTTGTATATGTCGAAACACGACTACAGTCATGTAGTGATTTTTGCATGTTGCTTTAATATACTAATATATACGTATATATATATATATATATATATATATATATATATATATATATATATATATGTATTGTTTTTTATTTATTTATAAATATATATATATTTTTATTTTTTTTTTATACCTGGAGTTATATTTTCAAATTTATTTTTGAATTAATTTGTAGGTGTGATGATTTGTATCTTAATTATGATTCGAATGTAATAAATTATAACCATGTAATATTAATATTTGAGCCTTTCACATTATATTCTTACTCTGTCCTGGACATTGAGTTCTACCTGGATTCCATCCTCTCTGGAATTTATATATATATATATATATATATATATATATATATATATTTATATATATATATATATTTCGATTATAGGTGCTGTTTACCGACACGTAAAAAACAAGAACAAATCTATTTCCATACCTGAAGATGTCTGTAGGAACAGACGAAAACTTGTAAAAACTAAAAAAGTCCTTATGAAACTAGAATTTATAAACAGGGATCATATCATTCATATACAGGTTTGGGGTTAGTGTACCTTATTGAAATTGTTTGCAAAGTTGTATTCTCGCTATTTAAATCATTAACCTCTATATTTATTTGTTTGTATGAATGATTTATGTAATTATATATATATATATTGACGATTGCATATAGCATGAAACAGACTGTCGCCTCTAAGTGTTGACTTCTATGTTCACTTTTATATTTACACACGCTCTATCTCTGATATTGAGCACTTTATTCCATAAATATAGCACACCTTAAGACTATATTTCTTTATATATATATATATATATATATATATATATATATATATATATATATATATATATATATATATATATATAGCTGTAGATAGGATTATTCTCCCTATTTCCACAATTACAAATAAAGATGTAACCATTCAAATTGTCCTGGTAAATTTATATGCACTTTTCACAAATGATGAGAGACTGGATTTCAAAAAAATTGCAGTGATACCCACAACATTTTTTTATCTTAATATCAAAAAAAGATTAATGAAACTCTCAAAAACAATTTAACATAGGACACAATTATTTGCCCTGTTGCTTCAATAATCAATTGTATAACCATAATTCTTGATTATTGCCTTTAATCATTTTTGACTGTTTCGTAGACGCGCTGATAGGTATTTTGCTCCATTCTTCATTGACAATAGCTTCTAGTTCCTCCAAATTCGAAGGACGTCTTTCTCTTAATTTCTTCTTTAAATATGCCCGTAAATTTTCAATAGGTTTTAAGTCATGACTTTGTGCAGGGTACGCCAATACCTTAATTTTGCTGTCATCTGAGTATTTTGCAATAATTAGTGCCGAGTACTTCAGGACATTGTCATGTTGCAACCTCCATGACGCCCCAATGACACCTTTTCGGCACTTTGTTTTACATTATCTTTAAGAATATCCTGCTCTTTGCCATATCCTGCTCTTTCTCAATGGTACCCCGTACTTTCACTTGTTCTGGTCCAGAAGCAACCAAACATCTCTAGATCATAATGCTCCCACCACCTTGCTTAAGTTTAGGAAGGGTGTTTTTTGGTTCATGAGTTTCAGTCACTTTCCTCCATATACAACAGGAGTTCATGTGACCAAATAATTCTAGTTTAGATTCATCTGACCATAAAACAGAGTTCCAATATTTACTCAAATCTTCTAGATGGTTTCTAGCATAAGCTAATTTGCATTAATGGAGGGAGTTTAACCATTGGACGACAGGCTCAAAGTCCTGGTTGATGAAAGCATCGAGTTATGGTCTACGTTGATACATTCAACCCTGCTGTCTTTACATCATTGGCAATGTCTTTTATTCTTAAGCGAGGATTCATGAAGACATCTCTGATATCGTCCCTTTTTATTCTGCCAGGAATTAATCGTTTTCTGTTGGTACTTAATTTATCCACAGCACTCTCGTTGTACATCTTGATAATCCAACGAATTATCGATCAAGGAATATTTAAATGCTTGGAAAGTAGTGTATACCAATCGCTTTGTCTGTACGAATCAACTATCTTCATCGTAGTTTCGTGCCAAGTTCAGCTGTCTTCGCCATGTTGTCGCTGAGCGAATCAGTTATCGCAGTGCGTGGCACGTACACATTGCCTTCATTGTCAATTCTTAGAATGGTATAGAATCAGGTCAATACTAATTCCTTTTTAAAAGGGTGTTTGTTTTAAATGTCATATTAGGAAAAAAAGACATTTCAATTGCCAAAGAGCATTATTATTTCATAATTTCATAATTTCCATAACAGGAGCGGATAATTTTGAACTGGGCCATTTTTTTAGAAAAACTATGAATATATTAGATTGAGACATCTAAACATTTCAGAATTATCTAAAGCTAAAAACGGAATCAACTATTAGGTTGGTGCAAAAATAATTAAATTAGTACTTTTAAAGAACCGCATTTCCATTAGCAAATATACAAATATTCATTGAGGGCGAATAATTCTGTCCACAACTATCCGATTTTAGAATTTCTGAATTCATGTATTTAAACTAAATTAAAATAAGCTAAAATAGCCAACCCTGAAGTATACATTTCCGCCATCGAGTTAAAAGGTTCCTCTTTGAAGTTCCTGTTGGAGGTATAGCCTGGAAGAACAGATATTTTGGAATTAGATATTTTACTTGATTCCTAACGTAATCACATCAGATTTTCATGGAAGAAACTCTGAATTATCAGTGGGGTAACATATTAATGCAGTAGTTCGTGAATAATTAGCTGTAAGTTAAATATCCCCTCACAGCCTTGTTCCAAACTTAGCTAAGCGTAGTAAATAGTAATGTTCTGCAAAAAGAAATCTGCCAGTTCTTCTCATAGCCAATTAAACACAATTTTCTCATCACCGCATAATAGAAAAACTATCGCCCGAAATTGTGGTTTATAGAACCTCATTTATGGAATGTAACTTTCTATTCTGCTGATTGAAAGGGCTCATATTGGCTGTTGCACTGTGTAGAGAAAAAAACCTTTGATCATCCCGCCGATTTTAATAAAGTTTCTCCCTCATTCTCGAAATTTTCGCCATATTAAACGGAATTCTCTTTCAATGCATCCAATATCTAAGTCGTGTTCGATAACATTCCTTTTTAACTATTGCGCAGTTAAATTCCATCTGTTGACTAGTGTTTCCCATAGTCAATCACTAAGGCAGTTCATGTATCGGTTCCAATCTCTAATGTCATGGCTTAGAGTACTAGATACATGGTTCAATATTTCAGTTTCATTGTTCGAAAAACCAAAAACTTCTACAGAAGACAGTAAAAGTAATCGAGAAGAACGGACTAAACATCAATTACAAGAAGACACAATGCATCGTTGTTAGTAAAAACGGGACATCTCAAAATGCAAATTACAGATTGGGGATACCATAATATTATTATAATAGTTGAATAAAGATATATTACTCATTGATTAAAGACATTTTTATGTTTAACGTTCTTTTTATAGATACAAGTATTTAAGTAAATGCTCTGTTTATAATAAACAGTATTAAATAACATTTACCGGCCTGAATGCCCGAGAAATTTCCATAGAAAATATTCGTTCTTTGACAGGATTCGAAATACTTAAACATGGAAGATTGAAGTTTATAAGCAGTAAATTCGACCTTGCCTACCGAACGCTCCTTTGTGGCCGAGTCGGTTAAGACACGTCAGCGTAAATGACGGTTCCGTATAGGATACAGGTTCGAATCCTGCCAAAGAACGAACATTCTCTATGAAAATATCTCGGACATTCAGGCCGGTAAATGTTATTTAACACTGTTTATTATAAACAGAGCATTTACTTAAATACGTGTATCTATAAAAAGAACGTTAAACATAAAAATGTCTTTAATCAATAAATTGTCCGACTTTGTCCATTTCGTAATATATTACTCATTCCTAATCATTATTGTATCCTATTTGTTCATTTTATATGAACTTCAAAGTTAAGATGCTTGTCTCTGTTGGTAGTTGCATAATTAAAAGGAGAAAAAAAACTTGTATTAGGTTGGTGCAAAAATAATGTCGTTTTCTGAGATATGTTACTATGTGAGAAAACGACATTATTTTGTACCAACCTAATATTTCCAACGAATGATTTATTTTTTGGAAATATCTCGATTAGAAGTTGCCAGTCTTGGTCACTCTTTTAATTGGAGTAAAAACAATGCAAAGAAACTAGAAACGCTTAAGAATTCAAATGAAGGGGGAAAAAATTGAATTGATGACATTTTCAAAGAACGTACGCTTTTTATGCGAGGTCCATATTTTATTCGTATCAAAGTTAAAATGCTTGTCTCTGTTGATAGTTCCATAATTAAAAGAAAAAAAAACTTATATTTCCAACGAATTAATTATTTTATGGAAATATTTCGACAAGAAGTTACCAGTCTTGGTTACTCCTTAATTGGAGTAAAAACAATGCAAAGAAACTAGAAACGCTTAAGAATTCAAATGAAGGGGAAAAAAATTGAATTGATGACATTTTCAAAGTAAGAACGTACGCTTTTTATGCGAGGTCCATGTCTTATTCGTATCAAAGTTAGGATGCTTGTCTCTGTTGATAGTTGCATAATTAAAAGAAAAAAAAAACTTGTATTTCCAACAAATGAATTATTTTATGGAAATATTTCGACTAGAAGTTGCCAGTCTTGGTCATTCTTTTAATTTGAGTAAAAACAGTGCAAAGAAACTAGAAACGCTTACGAATTCAAATGAGGGAAAAAAAAACGAATTGATGACATTTTCCAAGTAAGAACGTACGCTTTTTAAGTGAGGTCCATGTCTTATTCGTATCAAAGTTAAGATGCTTGTCTCTGTTGATAGTTGCATAATTAAAAGAAAAAAAAATCGGTTTGTTTTCCTTGATTTGAATTCTTAATTATTTCGAGCTTCTTTGCACTGTTTTTACTCAAATTAAGAGTGACCAAGACTGGCAACTTCTAGTCGAAATATTTCCATAAAAATAAATCATTCGTTGGAACTACAAGTTTTTGTATGAACCTCTTTCAGAATGCAGTTCTTAAATATGTGATGCAACCTGTGTACACACTGGAAAATAGTTCTAGGCTATTCGGAAAATAATGGCCGATTGTAGAATAAAACTTTTAATTGTATTCTAATATATTATTGTAATAGATTCACAAAGATATTTTTATTATTATTATCAATGATCAATATATATATATATATATATATATATATATATATATATATATATATATACAATTTTCATTCCTAATGATTAAAGTGTCCTCCCTGTTAATTTTCTAGCAAGCTCTTTCAGAATGTTGTTCTCAAATATGTGACAAACATTGAGTATACACTGGACAATAGTATTAGGCTCTTTGGGCAATGTCCGATTTTAGAATAAACCTTTTTAATTGTATTCTATTATATTAATATAATAGATGCACAAAGATATTATTTTTATTGTTATCATTACTAGGTTGGTGCAAAAATAATGTCGTTTCCCCACATATGTTACTATGTGAGAAAACGACATTATTTTTGCACCAACCTAATATAAATGCAATATATATATATATATATATATATATATATATATATATTGCATTTATATTAGGTTGGTGCAAAAATAATATATATATATATATATATATATATATATATATATATATATATATATATATATATATATAGATATATATATATTGCATTTATATTAGGTTGGTGCAAAAATAATGTCGTTTCCTCACATAGTAACATATGTGGGGAAACGACATTATTTTTGCACCAACCTAATATAAATGCAATATATATATATATATATATATATATATATATATATATATATATATTGCATTTATATTAGGTTGGTGCAATAAATATATATATATATATATATATATATTACTCATTTCTAATGATTAAAGTATGCTCCCTGTTAATTCGATATCAATCTCTTTCAGAATGTAACTTAAAACATTATATATCCCACATCTTGAAATTGAGAAGAAAAAAAAGGTATGTTGACATTTTGCATGAGTTCAATCTTTGCCATAATGCTTCTTGATCTGCTACCAACATTAACAAAGCCTGGGTGGGTGAAAAATGCAAATCTTGAAGATCATGCTGGTAGAAGACATCGATCTGCAATTGACAGTCTACAGCACAAATAATCTAATAAAAACGCATGTCAATGTTTCAGGGTAATGTCTCAGATAATGGGTGTCGACAGATCAACAATATCGGATCATCTCAAGAGAATTGGTAAAATGAAGAAAGTCGGTAAATGGGTTCCACATGAAGATACTGAAAATCAAAGAATTCGACGTTTTGAAGTTAGGTTCGATGCTGCATCTGCGAAATTGGAATAATTTATTTCTTTTTAATTAAATCGTGACTTGTAATGAGAAACACATCCTTTTTGACAATCGTAAACGACGGCTCAATGACTTGATCCTGACGAAGGACACAAACATTTTCCAAAACCTAAATTGCAACAAGAAAAGATTATGGTAGCAGTCTGGTGATCCACTTCTGGCGTTATCCATTAGATCTTTCTGGAATCAATCCAAATCATCACTACCAAATTTTACTATCAGGAATTGGATGAAAAAAACAGTTCAGTTAAGCAAAATGCGACCAGCAGTTGTTAACCGATTAGGTCCATTTCTGCTCCATGATAATGCTCGGCCTTCTATTCCGACAATGACACGACACAAGTTCATTCACGATACGAAACTACCTCGCCCAATTAAGAAAAAGCAGTTTTAACTGATGAGGTCTAATTTCGATTCATGACAATGCTCGGTCTAATGTCGACAGAATGGTGGTAGAAGTTCACTCACTTGAGATACGAGACTTTGAAGAACCAACATAGACCACTTATACCTTACTCACTGCCTGGCACTTTTTCAAACATCATGTCACTATTTTTAGTCCAAAGACATTTCGCTGCAAAAAAGATACAGAAATTGAATTCTAAGATTTCTTGGCGTCCAAACTCTTAGAGATTTATCATAGAGGCAAAAAGTACCTTTTAACTCGATCGCAAAAATATACAGAAGGTCAGGGTTGGCTGTATTAACTTATTTAAACACTGTTTAAATACATGAATTCAGCAATTTAAGAATTTACTGAATCTCTATGTACAAAACGCAGGATGTGTGTGTGTGTTTGTGTGTGTGTGTAACGAATGCACAGCCGCAATTTTCGACGGATTTGCACCAAAAATTACATGCACATGCTCCAAGTTGGGGGAAATGCCAAGACCGACTTTGAATTTCCCAACTCCCATCAATAGTGAAAATAATCGATTTTTTCATGCTTCTACGGCAGTTTTCATGTAGTTTGCGGTCATTTTGTACTGATCAGAGTGAGGGCCTATACCTGGCCGCCACGAATAGGAAGGAAGATTCTATTGGTCAGCGTGAGAGCCAACAGATGACTGACACGAATGTTAACTAGCATGCTAGCATGCAAAAAAAAATCGATAGCGGCATTCGTCACAGGTGGGAAAAATTAAAATCAGCATTGCACGTTACTCCACTTGGGTCATTCGCTTGCTTAAACTCAACGTTGATTCTGATTTCGCAGAACTGGGTTGGTTGTGAAAAAGTATTTGTGGTTAACATTCTTTTTTCATTCGGTTTTTCCAGTTACGAGTTTTTTATAGCTGATCATTTTGTGTTCATTTTGTTTAGTTCTTTTTTCGTAACAGGTTTAATGTTTAGTATAGAGCTTAGAAAAAATTTGCTGCGTGAGATAGGCAAGAAGTAAGTCATGTAGCAACATCAGCACGGCAAAGGGCACTCCTTTAAAGTCAATGAACAACAAAAATATTTTAAGTCAAGTGATAGCGATTGCTGTATGAGTCGTACGATTTTTGAAGGAAGCACGGGCAACGCCGGGCCATGCTGCTAGTATTTGTATAATTTCTAAGAAAATGCGATTATTTGCAAGTACTTAATTCACCATAAGTAGTTGATTCCGTTTTTCGTTTTAAATAATTCTGAAATTTTTAGATGTCTTAATATCTTATATTCATAGTTATAATTAGTTGTTCCTAAAAATTAACCCAGTGCAAAATTATTCCACCAAATCCTTATGGTAATTTATAAAATAATAATACTCTTTGGCAAGTGTAATGTTTCTTTTTCCCTTAATATGGCAATTAATACCCCGTTTGAAAATGAAATAGTACTGACCTGATTCTATAACATTCTAAGACTTATAATGAAGACAATGTCTGCCACGCACTACGATAACTCATTCGTTCTGCAACTATGGCGAAGACAGATGAACTTGATGAGAAGCTCCGAATAAAGATAGTTGATGCCTACAATCAAGATCATGGATATTTTTATTTTATTTTATATTTTTTTTAAGCTTAGCGCCCCGAGCAAGGCATGAAGCCACTAGGATGCAGGGGGGTTGCAGAAGATTTGTAGCAAGAGCAGATAGGAGTGATAGAAGAAAGGATGAAGGGAAGGGTAGTGTGTAGATCAAGGTAACTGGAGATGTCGATTGACATTACATTTGAATAGTTGGAGATTATAGCTGTCAGGGAAACAGTAATTGGGAAGGGTGTTCCACAGGCGAGAGGTGCGACGTATGAAGCTATTGGAGTAGAAGAGACGGCTAGATTTTAAAGTTTATACAGTGTAAGGGTGGGAGCGGGATGCCAGCCTCGTAATTCGCTTGTATTCATGGAGACTGGGGACCAGGGAAAGCAGCTCATCGGAGCAATTGCCATGAAAATATTTGTAGAAGAGACAGAGAGAGGTGACGGCGCGTCTGTGAGATAGTGGCTGCAGGCGAGACGCCATCTCTCTCTCTCTCTCTATGTATATATATATATATATATATATATATATATATATGTACACGTTTATGTACTTATTTTATCTATCTATTGTTTAGTTTTTCCCCCCACTCTGTGCGACTAATTTAAGTTTGATTCTTGTTCTAATCATTGTAACCTAAGTTTTGTTTTGTGTAGTTAAAAATCCTCCACCCTCCACCTGTGTTTAAATATTCCTAGATTGGTAATTCAACAAAACTCATTGTATTGAAAAATAAATTAAAAATAGAAAAGAAAATTATTAGTGTCTTGAAGAATCTTCACGTAATGACAAAGGATATTGTGAATTATGTAAAGACATCAAGGTTGAATGTATCGATGAAGACAAAGACTAGATGCTTTCACAGAGCAGGACTTGAGATTGTCATCGAAGGGAAACGACCTTCCTTAAGGCTAAACACCTAAAATGCAGTTTACCTTATGTTAGAAGTCCTGCTTTATTATATATTCTACCGTATTGAATACATCGATGATACATTCAACAGGGTAGAATATATGATCAAGCAGGACTAAACACCTTAATATACATAATTGATGCGTACAAACAAGGCGATGAGTATACAACTCATTTCAAGCATTTAAATGTTCCTAGATCGACAATTCTCTGGCATTATCAAGAATTACAACAACACTCATTGTGCTGAGGATAAATTAAGGACTGGTAAAAACGTTTAATTTGAGAAAATGGAAAGGGAAATTGTTAGCGATGTCTAGAAGAATCCTTACTTTCCGACAACAGACATTGTCAGTGATGCAAAGACATTAAGTTGAATGTATCAATGAAGACAATGACCGGATGCTTTCACAGAGCAGGACTTCAAGGTTGTCACACAAGGGAAAATTGCCCTTGCTTATTAGCTTCTGCTAGAAGTCATTTAGAATATGGGAGTAAATATTAGAACGATTAATTTCTGAAAGAATAGAAAGGAAAATTATTAGTGTCTTGAAGAATCTTCACGTAATGACAAAGGACATTGTGAATTATGTAGACATCAAGGTTGAATGTATCGATGAAGACAATGACGAAATACTTTCAAGGAACAGGACTTGAGATTGTCATCGAAGGGAAACTGCCTTGCTTAAGGTTAAACACATAAAATACAGATTAGCTTGTGTTAGAAGCCATCTAGACGATATAAATAAATATTGGAACACTGTTTTATGGTCAGATGAAACCAATCTAGAATTTAGTCACATGAACTAACGTTATGTTTGGAGAAATATGAATGAAACTCATAAACCAAAAAATACCCTGCCTAAAATAAAACGCTTGTTGGAGCATTCTGCTCAGGGCAGTAGAGGGTATCATTTACAAAGAGAAGTATATGGTTATTCTTAAAAATAATATAAAAAAAAGTGCCCGAATGGTGTCTTTGGGGTGTCACTGGATGTTGTAATATGACAAGGACTCTGAACTCACGGCAGGAATTGTTACAAAATACTTAGGGCACATCAAAATTAAGGTATTGGCGTACCCTGAACAAAGTCCTGACCTAAACCCTATTGAAAATTTATCGGCATATTTGAAGAAAAAAGTAAAAAAATTAAAAAAAATAACGGTAAAAGTTATCGGAAATCTACAATTTAGGAGTTATCGACAATTTAAGTGTGCGACATTTAAAAAGATGTCCTTCGATTTTAGAGAAACTAGAAGCTATCATCAAGAAAAGATGGAACCAAATACTTATCAGTGTGTGTAATCATCTTGCAAGGAACTATCAAAAATGATTAAATTCAATAATCAAGAATAAGGATTACATTATTGATTATGGAGGCAAGTGATCCCCAAAATGTTATCCAATGCTAATTTTTTTCTTTTTTATAAATAATGATATGAATATATATATATATAGTATATATAAAGAACGTATAAACAATAATGTCTTATAAATATATATATATATATATACAATATATATATATATATATATATATATATATATTATAAGACATTATTGTTTATACGTTCTTTATATATATATATATATATATATTAAGACATTTTTATGTTTATACGTTCTTTATATACATACACATATATATATATATATACATATATATATATATATATATATATATATATATAAAGACATTTTTATGTTTATAAGTTATTTATATATATATATATTGAGACATTTTTATGTTTACACGCTTTATATATATATATATATATATATGCATGTATGCATGTATATTAAAACATTTTTTATGTTTATAAGTTATATATATATATATATATATATATATATATATATATATATATATTAAGACGCTTTTATGTTTATACGTATTATATATATATATATATATGTATATTAAGACATTTTTATGTTTATTCGTTCTTTATATATATATATATATATATATATATATATATATATATATATATATATATATTGCTCTCCTTTGTACTGAGCACTTTTTAAAAATAAATACTAGTTTCAGAGGCGAGAAGTGCAAGAAAAGAAACTATTAGCATAGAACTTACGGTTATATCTAGCCAATTCAACTGCCTTCAGCAATCATGCGCTTGGGTTTCACTTGTCTTGATTATTACGCACACAACGCACAGATTTTAGTTTAAAACGAACGCCCGAAATTTAAAAAGTAACCTGAGTTTAAGCTTATTAAAACTGGGTTTTTAAAAAGCAGGATTATTTACAAATAATGTGCAAGAAAGTATTTAATAATAACATTTTTAAGGTTCAATTTTTTTTATTAAATTTGGGATTTTAAATAGCATTATTATTTACAAAATAAAAAAAACAAGTGCTAGATAATAACATGAAGAATTTTATGGGTTTTTTTTTTTTAGATTTGTTTTTTTTTTCAATAGCATGATTATTTAAAAAACAAAAACAAAAAAACTTAATCCTAACCCAGCCAAAGGACTTAATAATAACATAAATAATTTTAATCAATATTATTTAAGCATGATTATTTATAAAATAGCAATGCCAATAGCGGAAAGGCTAGCTTTTAAAATTTGTCTTATGATTTAAACAAGAATTCATTATCATTACAACATCAGAAGAAAAATCAACACTTGTCATTGCTTTACTAAATAACTTAAACAAATTTAAAAAAAAAAAAAAAAAGAATAATTCAATAAAAGTTTCACTTTCAACGATGTCTACAGTTTGGTTTTGCGCTGTAATTGAGACAAGTATGATGATAAAAAGATCACTAAAAAAGCCGTTAACTAAGTATGCTTCCGCGCATGACTACATGAGATAAACGCGAATGAGGTCAAAATTGAATTGTCGATAATTCTTAAATTGTAGATTTCCGCAAACTTTAAATGTTAATTTCGAAATAAGTATGCAAATTTACACCAAAATGCAAATTTTCTGTAAATTTTAATTAAAGTTGATGTGCAGGGTTTAATCTGCTAATTTACTCGATAAACTATTAGGTTGGTGCAAAAATAATGTCGTTTTTTGACGTATTTTTAAACATCAAGGAAACGACATTATTTCTGCAACAACCTAATACATTCGGCAGTAAGACTTTTGATCGGGAGAGTGGAGGTTTTGAGGAGGATGGAACTGTCACTTAATTTATGTTGATCCAAAGTCCAGCTTAAACCGGGGATGATAACAACAGTTAGGGTCCCATCTGTATAGTGAACTCTCTAAACAAACAAACAAATCACTATGAATGTATAAAAATACATTTGCATAGTAAAAATAACAAACTGTACATAATTATTCTAAAATTACCAAAAATATATTTTATCTGTAGTTGAAGGCATGCAATTACGTTCATGATATTTAGATTTGGGCATTAAATAACCCATAGAGGTGTCAATATGCCGCTAAACAAAAGCAACCAAACAACCAAATTGAAATAACTCTTCTATGATATTAAATCATATAATATCCTACATTTGCTTAAAGAAATCCAACTGGAACCCAAATTATAACTTCAACAAAGTACAACATTAAACACATATAAGACAGCCTCAAGTAATTATGTCCACAGAAACATGTATATGCACAAAAGCTGAGTATCATCTACCATGGATTCTACTGTGAAAGCAGAATAACAAAACTACAACATAAAACACACATATCACTGCCTCTAGTAATTATGTCCACAGAAACATGTATATGCACAAAAGCTGAGTATCATCTACCATGGATTCTACTGTGAAAGCAGAATAACAAAACTATAACATAAAACACACATATCACTGCCTCTAGTAATTATGTCCACACAAACATGTATATTCACAAAAGCTGAGTATCATCTACCATGTATTCACTTGCGAAAGCAGAATAATATATATCATAATTGTATTACTTCAAAGCACCCAAGAAAATTAAATTCCCGCATTAAATGACCCATAAGGAGTCAATATACCATTATGCAAACAAATGAATCAATCAACAACTTATACATATTTTTAATAATTTTGCGTCAAGCAAGGCAATAAAGCCACTAAAACAGAAGGGAAAAATATATGAAAAAGATTAAAATTAAGGAGAGAGAACAATAAAAGAACAGGAATTAAAAAGACAAAAGAACGATGACAATGCATTGAAATCGACAATACAATTTTATAATAAAAATACCTAAAATACATTTTATGATCTACAAAATATATATCTAAAAAAACAGAGCTTTAGTCTGAAAGTATGTAGAAATATTTAGAAAATATTTAGATTTCAGCATTAAATAACCCATAGAGGTGTTGATATGTCGCTAAACAAAATCAAACAACCAACATGGAGGAATTCTTTCATGACATTAATCCATATAATATCAGACAATTTCTTAAAGAAACTAAACTGTATTCTAAAATATTAATTCAACAAAACAACAATGTAAAACACGTCACAACCTCTAGTAATTATTTCCATACAGACTTGTATCAGCAAAAAAGTTGAGTATCATCTACCATGTATTCTATTGTGAAAGCAGAATAATATATATCATATTTGTATTACTTTAAAGCTCCAAGAAAATTAAATGTCTGTATTATAACCCATAGGGGTTGAACCAACATGAAAGAACACTTGCATGATATTAAATCGTATAATATCCTACAACTTCAAGAAATTATACTATATTGCAAAATATAACTTCAACAAGACTACAACATAAATCACATATATCAAAGCCTCTACAAATTATGTCCACAGAAGCATATATATATATATATATATATATATATATATATATATATATGCACATTAGCTCAAAAGCTCCCAAGAAAATTAAATTTCGGCATTTAATGTTTAATTTGTTGATATTCTGTTAAACCTATCAATCAATCATAAGTCTGACTATTGTCCTCATCTCTGTCGCCATATTTATTACAACGTTTCGGCCGTTGTACGCTCCGGCCTTCTTCAGATGGTTGGAATAACGAACTGAACCCTTTATTTCGCTCACACATGGCACAGTGGAGCGTACCACGGCCGAAACGTTGTAATAAATATGGTGACAAAGATGATAGTCCGAATAATGTAAATTATGTAGTCATGTACCCTCCGGCATTCTTCAGGTTGCTGGAATGTCGTAGACTGTTCTAGTTCCACGTGCCATGTTTAATGGATGTAAGTTATAAATTATCTCCTGATAATTCCCTTCCCCATCGCCTTAACCATGTATTGAACTCACACTCTTTGGATCCTGTCACTTGGTCTAACTAACGTCTTTATCCACTGTGTCATGTGTCCTTGAGACATGTCACGTGGAACTAGAACAGTCCACCCGAGTGAGCGAAATAAAGGGCTCAGTTCGACATTCCAAACACTTGAAAAAGTTCGGGGCGTACAACGGCGAAACTATTGTCCTGATCTTCGTCGCCATATTTATTACAACGGCCAAAACGTTGGAATAAATATGGCCAAAAGATCAGGACAATAGTCCGAATAATATAAATAGTGTACATAATACCTCATCTCAGAAATATAGACAGATACTGAAGGGCCGAAACATTGTAATAAATATGTCGACAAAGATGAGGACAATAGTCCGAATAATGTAAATAGTGTACATAATACCTCATCTCAGAAATATAGACAGATACTGAAGGGCCGAAACATTGTAATAAATATGTCGACAAAGATGAGGACAATAGTCCGAATAATGTAAATAGTGTACATAATACCTCATCTCTGAAATATAGACAGATACTGAAGGGCCGGAACGTTGTAATAAATATGGCAACAAAGATGAGGACAATAATCCGAATAATGTAAATAATGTACATAATACCTCATCTCAGAAATATAGACAGATACTGAAGGGCCGAAACGTTGTAATAAATATGTCGACAAAGATGAGGACAATAGTCCGAATAATGTAAATAGTTTACATTATACCTCATCTCAGAAATATAGACAGATACTGAAGGGCCGAAACGTTGTAATAAATATGTCGACAAAGATGAGGACAATAGTCCGAATAATGTAGATAGTGTACATAATACCTCATCTCAGAAATATAGACAGATACTGAAGGGCCGAAACTTTGTAATAAATATGGCAACAAAGATGAGGACAATAATCCGAATAATGTAAATAATGTACATAATACCTCATCTCAGAAATATAGACAGATACTGAAGGGCCGAAACGTTGTAATAAATATGTCGACAAAGATGAGGACAATAGTCCGAATAATGTAAATAGTGTACATAATACCTCATCTCAGAAATATAGACAGATACTGAAAGGCCGAAACTTTGTAATAAATATGGCGACAAAGATGAGAACAATAGTCCGAATAATGTAAATAGTTTACATAATACCTCATCTCAGAAATATAGACAGAGACTGAAGGGCCGAAACGTTGTAATAAATATGTCGACAAAGATGAGGACAATAGTCCGAATAATGTAAATAGTGTACATAATACCTCATCTCAGAAATATAGACAGATACTGAAAGGCCGAAACTTTGTAATAAATATGGCGACAAAGATGAGAACAATAGTCCGAATAATGTAAATAGTGTACATAATACCTCATCTCAGAAATATAGACAGATACTATCAATCAATCGTATTTATTATCTTAATTTGAGTTTTAATTGCTTTTTTTTACCCTAGTCGTAACAGTATCTTTAATTTTTTGTTTTAGCTGTATGATGGGAAACATTATTAATTTATGATTTGTATTACTTTCATTTTAACTTCAGTTGATTATCTCTCCTTCTATTAAGTCAGCCATTCGAAGTAAATTTGCTGCAATGTAATATAAAAGTAATCTTTTTTCTGAGCATGTACGACCCACGCATTGTCTAAGTCAGTTTTTCTCAAATAGGGTTCCGGAAGACGTCGCTAGGAGTTCAGCGAGAAACAGTGATAAACAGGTAATTTGAGTAATTATTATTTAATTTTATATTTGTAATTTTGATATACACGTCCGGCATATTGTTACAAAATCCTTGGTTATTGTAATAAAGGATTCAATCTCTTATATTATATAAAATTATAATTAGTAATAATCATAGGGAATGCCTTTAGAGATGTTTACATGGCGTCAATATGAAATCACCTTCACTAGACAGGATGTGTACTTGGCGGATTTGCGTATCATTCAGTGACACACACGAGTAGAGGACGAGTGTTCTTATAATATGTTTACTTCTTGAACTATGATAAAAATATAAAAGAGATAGATGTTAATAATTGTATTTAATCGTTTTATGCTGGGTTTACCGAGACATTAAAGTTATTTCAAGGGGTCCACAAGGGTAAAAAGGGTGAGAAACACCGGTCTATTCTATTTTCCATTTCCTTATCACTATATTAAAATCCTTGGTTATTATAATAAAATTCTATTTTTAATTACCTTATGGCCGATACTAAAATTCTTGGTTATTATAATAAAATATAAAAGCGATAGATATTAATAATTGTATATAATTGTTGTGGATTCCGGGATGAAATCCGGTCTCTAATGAATGACAAACGCAGGAATGAAATATAGCAAATAAATGTATTGACGTAATAATACAATTGGTAATACGGTTAGTAGATCCAGAAATGCGGTTAGTAGCAATAATAATATATATACAGTCTGGGAAATTCAGTATCGATGTATGACTTCCTTCTTAGTCTACGTGCTCGCAACTGTGACTCCTACAAAGCGGTTACCTCCCACTCTCACTGTCTCACTGTTTCACTCTATGGGTATTCACCAGCAGCGGTACAAGTACACACTGGGCGAGTCTACTTGTATGAAAAAGGGGTGGAACCCTTAATAATAATAATTTCTATGCAGGGATTCCCTGAGACATAAAATTTCTTTCAAGGCTTCCACAAGGGTTAAAAAGTTGAGAAACAATGGTCTGTTCTATTTTCAATTTCCTTATTCTACACTAAAATCCTTGGTTATTATAATAAAATATAAAACAGATAGATATTAATAATGGAATATAATCATTTTTATGCGTGTTTGTCCCGAGACATGAAAAGTAGTTCAAGGGTGGTACAAGGCTGGATTGAGCTACTGATCATGATCGAACTTCTCGTAATCCATTTAGGGTTGCTGGTGCATCACACGTATTGCAGCCGTCATAGCAGCAGTTATGTATTATGTACGACAATGGTGGTTAGAATCAGCCATACTAACAAATCTACTGTGATGTTTAAAACTCTGCTTGCGTCATTGCTTTCTGGAAATTTTATTATTTTGTCTTTTTTTTAACATAAAAAAAAATTGCGGCATTTATTTTTTCGGAAACACTTCTAATACTTACATTTGCTATTAAAATACCTTGTTAGATTAGGTTTTTCAAGCCCTTCTTCCTCTTATTTTTTTTCAAGAGATTTCAATCTGATTCTGAGTATAATTCATCTTTCTCTTGCCATTTTCTGTAAGCGTTTCTCGTTGCTTACTTACTCTGTCCATGGAATTCTCAGTATCCTTCTGTAGAGCCATATTTCTGTTGTCTCTGATCATTTCTTCATACGTTGGGAGGTTTGTTCAGCATCTAACGACATATCAGTGGATGGATAACTCTTTTCTTTGTTTCTGTCGAAATGTTCCTGTTTCTCGGTACATATGGAAATCATATTTTGCTAGTCGTCTGCGTGTTCAGATTTCGTTACATGCTCAAATACATTAAAAACTTCGGCCTGAATATTCAGCGTACAAATGGCGGTGAGGCGAGTTTAATATGCCCGTGCGTATAATCAAACACGATATTGGAACGTTACAGGCCATTAAGTTGACAAGACCTGTCGCAGGAAAAGAGGAAAAAGTAAAAGATATGAAAAAAAAAATGTGAAGAGGAATGAATTATATTACTGAGATTGGGAAGAAAAGTAAAAAAAGAAAGTGAATGTTTGAATGAAGGAGAAGAAAATGGCGAGGAAGCAAAATGAAAGGCAGAACGAAATAAAAGAGTAATTTTCGAAGAAGAGAAGGAAAAAGAAACAGAAGAAAAATAAAAAAAAGAATGAATGAACGAATGACAAAATACAAAAAAGGAAAAGAAGAAGAAGATAAAGCAAAAAGGAAAAGAAGAGAAAAAAAAACAAAAAAGGAAAAGAAGAAGAAAAAATAAAAAGGAAAATAACTACAACGACAGCAACAAAAAGGAAAAGCAGAAAAATCAAAAAAAGAAGAATAAGAACAAGAAAAAACAACAATAGGGAGAAGAAGAAGAAGAAGAAGAAGAAGAAGAAGAAGAAGAAGAAGAATGACAACAACAAATAAAAAAAGGAAGCAGAAAACAAACAAAAAGTCGTACAAAAAAAAACGGAAATGAAAACAGGAATGAAGGAATAATAAACTCTCTATAATCAGAAAGAGTCTGGAGAAATTCCACAGAAAAGACAAAATGGAATAAAGGAGGCAGATATTATTTTGATAAAATAGAATAATATTAGGTTGGTGCAAAAATAATGACGTAATAATGTCGTTTTTTTTACGTATCTTTAATTATTACGTCATTATTTTTGCACCAACCTAATAATAATAATAATAAGAAGAAGAAGAAGAAGAAGAGGAAGAAGAAGAAGAAGAAGAAGAAGAGCAACAACAACAATAACGACAAAAACAACGACAAAAACAACAACGACAAAAACAACAACAACAAAAACAACAATAAAAAAAAATAATAAAAAGAAAATGAAAAAGAAGGAAATAAAGACGAAGAAATAAAGAAAAACAAGAAAAAGAAGAGAAAGAAAAGAAGAAGAAGAAGAGGGAAAAAAGACGAACAAATAAAGAAAAGAATAGGAAGAAGAAAAGAAGAGGAGGAGGAAAACGAAAGAAATAAAGAAGAAGATAACGAAAAAGAAAAAATGAAGACGAAGAAGACGAAGAAATAAAGAAAAGAGAAAGAGGAAAAGAAGAAAAGAGGAAAAAGAAGACGAAGGAGACAAAGAAGAAGAAGAAGAGGAGAAGAAGAAGACATAGAAATCAAGAAAAAGAAGAAGAGGAAGAAGAAAAGAACAGTAGGAAAACGAAAGAAAGAAAGAAAAAAACGAAAATGAAGAAAAAGAAGACGAAGAAATAAAGAAAAAGAAGAGGAAAAAGAAAAAGAAGAAGAAGAGGAAAAAGAAAGAAAGAAAGAAAGAAAGAAAGAAATAAAGAAAGAATTGTAGCTTCGTGGTTCTGTCACGCATACCTCAATTAAATCCCGCCTTCCATTTTTGCGCACACCATTCTCTTTTATCAGACGCGATTTTCTTTAGATATCTTTGGGCTGTGACTAACAAAGAAGAAGCTGTCCCTGGCTCGCTGATACGACCCGCACCCCCTGAATAACAACCACGTAAATAGACATCGTTTGTCGTGCATGGAATAATTTCAACTGTCAAGCTGCGACTGGTGGCTTGATGATTATTCAGTCCTTAATATCGGATTGTGTTCAAATAATCTTCACAATAGGAATCAATTTTGAAATCCATGAAGGTTTTACAGGATTCCATTTTTTTTTCTTTTTCGGACGACCATCTTCATCTTAGTTATTTTTTTTTTCTCATGTTG
Source organism: Acanthosepion lycidas (assembly GCA_963932145.1). Lineage (NCBI taxonomy): Eukaryota > Metazoa > Mollusca > Cephalopoda > Sepiida > Sepiidae > Acanthosepion > Acanthosepion lycidas. The sequence continues at coordinate 15,161,254 of OZ010612.1, read as the reverse complement.
ATAGAATGGCTTCTCATATCAACGACCCGAAGTTCTGACATAAAATTTGACCTCGTTCCATCCTGTGAGTATCAAATTTCCCGAGTCCTCTTTTGTCATTAATTGCCCCAGAGATTTTAACTGCAGGCCTTTTTCCTTTTATAGCGCATATCGCTTTAAGAGGTAGGAGATCATGGCTCTCCACAACTTCCTATTCCGTGCAGATTATAGTAATATATCAAATCGGATTTTAACTACAAGCCTTTTTTTTCTTTTATACCGGATATCGCTTTAAGAGGTAAGCGATCATGGCACTGCACAACTTCCTATTCCCTGCAGATTTTAAAAATATTTCTATTATTCACAGGCCTTCCTCTGCCCATTTTTTATCCAGTCATGTAAGCTCATCAGTTATGTGGCACACTTCCTTCTTCTTCTTTCACCTTCAATACTTTTTGCGAGTGCTAAATTCTCCAAGACTTCTTGCCTCAGTATGTGCCCCAGACATTTCAGCTGTCTCTGATTTTAAATATAGGTGTGCTTCTTACTTCCACGTTCTTGAAAAAGTCCTCGTAACTCACATGGTATTCTCAGCATCCTTCTGTAGAACGACATTTGCGTTGCTTCAGACCTTCACTTAAACGGTAGCAGGTTATTACAAGTTTCTTTCATACATTTATAATAATATATTTCATGATCTAACACACCTTAAGATTCAGGGTTGACACGCCCCCGTAGAGACACACATAGGCACACACATAAAATGAACATGACAGTTTATAACACAAGAACAGAATCCCCACCGTCCTGGGTAAGACGATGAACTACATCCTGCAGCAAGGCCTTTGATTAGGAGGTTTTGAGGAGCATGGAACCAGCTCTTAATTGCTGGTGTTCCCAGATCCAATCTGATCCGGGATGGTAGCACCTGTTAGGGTCCCAGCTATGGGAAAATAGTTAGCCCCCCACCCCACCCAACACACACTCCAAAAAAAAAGCTGTCAAATCACTATGAAAGTATAAAAATAGATTTTAATACCAGCAAGAATTTTTTGGAAAAAAATTTACCAGCAATAGATTTTTGAAAAAATATATTACCAGCAATAAAAATATTGTCTGTCTATATTTCGGAATTGAGGTATTATCTACACTATTTACATTATTCGAACTATTGTCCTCATCTTCGTTGCCATATTTATTACAACGTTTCGGCCTTTCAGTATCTGTCTATATTTCTGAGATGAGGTATTATCTACACTATTTACATTATTCGGACTATTGTCCTCATCTTTGTCGCCATATTTATTACAACGTTTCGGCCGTTCAGTATCTGTCTATATTTCTAAGATGAGGTATTATGTATACTATTTACATTATTCGGACTATTGTCCTCATCTTTGTCACCATATTTATTACAACGTTTCGGCCTTTCAGTATCTGTCTATATTTCTGAGATGAGGTATTATGTACATTATTTACATTATACGGACTATTTTCCTCATGTTTGTCGCCATATTTATTGCAACATTTCGGCCGTTATACGCTTCGGCCTTCTTCAGGTAGTTGGAGTGTCGAACTGAACCCTTTATTTCGCTCACACATGGCACAGTGAATAAAGGCGTTAGTTAGATCCAGTGACAGGACCCAAAGAGTGTGAGTTCAATACGCGGTTAAGGCAGTGGAGAACTTGGAGAGGGGAATTAACAGGAGATAACTGACAATTGACATCCGTTAAACATGACACATGGAACTAGAACACTCAACCCCTTTCGGCCTTGTGCCACATCAAAGCTACGCTTAAACCAAATAAAGAGAAAAAAGGAGGTGGTGATACAAATGAGAAGAATACCCAGAGATATGAAATAATCTCTTATCCCTTACCATAGGGTAATGGTTAACAAGCTAGGTATACAAGTTTATTTCCATTGGAGTGAATTCAATTCTTATTCAGTTGGCTTTGTGCCCGACATATCTAGGCTTAGTAAAGAACGTATTCGTTACCGAGCAAACTAGTCCAACAGCCTATTACAACTTTCTTGAATTCAATTCTTATATAGTGCTCCACCTAGTTGACCCTGTGCCCGACTTAGACTTAGTAATGAACGCATTCCTTAGCAAGAAGAAATTGTTAGAATGCTAGACCAACAGGCTATTACAACTGTAGTAAATTCAATTCTTATTCATTGTTTCATTCACTTGACCTTGAGCCCGACATACTTAGGATTCGTAAAGAACATATTCTTCACCGTGGAGTAGTGGTTAACAAGTCAACACTAGAATTATGCCTATAGTGAATTCAATTCTTATACAGTATTCTAGTTAACCCTTCCCTGACTTAGCTTGGCTTAATAAAGAACGTATTTCTTAACGAGCAAACTAGCCCAACAGGCTATTACAACTTTCTTGAATTCAGTGCTCCATATAGTTGACCTTGTGCCCGACTTACTTAAGCTTAGTAAGAACGCATTCCTTACCGAGAAAAAATTGTTAGAAAAATAGACCAACAGGCTATTACAATTTTCTTGAAGTCAATTCTTATTCGTTGCTTCACTCACTTGACCTTGTGCCCGACTTACCTAGGATTCATAAAGAACGTACTCCTTAACGTGGAGCAGCGGTTAGCAAGTCAACACAACAATGATGCTTATAATGAATTCAATTCTTATACTGAATTCTAGACAGTTGACCTCTTGTCAGACCTAGCTAGTCTTAGTAAAGAATTTATTCTTTACAGAGGAAAAATGGCGAGCAAGCTCTCCAAACCGACTATTACGGCTTTCGTGAAATTAATTCTTATTCAGTGCTCCATATAGCTGACCTTGTATCGGATTTACTTAAGCTTAGTAAAGAAGGTATTCCGTACCGAGAAGCAATCGTTAGTAAGCTTGTCTAATACGAAAAATAGAAGGGTATTAGTTCAATTCCCTCTAGCAGTAGGGTAACCGATAAGAAAGCAAGTGATAATTGAATCTGCAGTGTGGTTTGAAACCTTATCTTCTATTTCAGACAGGTTAACATTATGGTAGTTTATATTAAACCTAACTTCATCGAAGATTTACGATTCCATCACGTAAAAATGTGAGATCTCGTACTGCGAAAGTCTCGAGCAATGGTGAGTTTGAATTAAGGCCATGCGTCTGGGGTGCATTACGTATGGATGAAACTGTCATTTGCTTTGATAGATTGCCGCCAGGTCAAAGGGTAATTAATGAAATATTTGACAGCTGAGAAAGAGAGATGTATGGGAAAAATTTTCAAAAAAATGATTAGATCTCGAAATAGACGGTGATAACCGGAATAAATATTAGAGTTTGGATATTTATAACTGGAAGAAGAAGAAGAAAATTCAGCTTAGAAGAAGAAGAAATATATGGATAGGTTGGAAAATCCAGGTTAGAAGAAGAAGAAGAAGAAGAAGAAGAAGAAGAGGAGGAGGAAGTAGATTAAGAAGAAGAAGAAAAACAACAGCAACAAATGTATGGATAGGTTGGAAAATTCAGCTTAGAAGAAGAGGAAGAAGAAAAAGAAGAAGAAGAAGAAGAAGAAGTAGAAGAAGAAGAAGAGAAAGAAGAAGAAGAAGAAGAAGAAGAAGAAGAAGAAGAAGAAGAAGAAGAAGAACAACAACAACAACAACAACAACAACAATTAAAACAGCAACAAATGTATGGATAGGTTGGAAAATTCAGCTTAGAAGAAGAAGAAGAAGAAGAAGAAGAAGAAGAAGAAGAAGAAGAAGAAGTAGAAGAAGAAGAAGAAGAGGAAGAAGAAAAAGAAGAAGTAGAACAACAACAACAGCAACAACAAATGTATGGATAGCTTGGAAAATTCAGGTTAGAAGAAGAAGAAGTAGAAGAAGAAGAGGAAGAAGAAGAGGAAGAGGAAGAAGAAGTAGAAGAGGAAGAAGAAGAAGAATATATGGATAGGTTGGAAAATTCAGGTTAGAAGAAGAAGAAGAAGAACAACAACAACAACAACAACAACAACAGCAACAACAAATGTATGGATAGCTTGGAAAATTCAGGTTAGAAGAAGAAGTAGAAGAAGAAGAGGAAGAAGAAGAAGAAGAGGAAGAAGAAGTAGAAGAGGAAGAAGAAGAAGAAGAAGAAGAAGAAGAAGAAGAAGAAGAAGAAGAAGAAGAATATATGGATAGGTTGGAAAATTCAGGTTAGAAGAAGAAGAAGAAGAAGAAGAAGAAGAAGAGGAAGAAGAAGAAGAAGAAGAAGAAGAAGAAGAAGAAGAAGAAGAAGAAGAAGAAAAAGTAGAAGATGAAGAAGGGAAATATCTGCCTATATCTCTGAGATGGGGGATTATTACTTGCTTTATTTACATTATTCGGACCGTTATCCCCATCTTCATTGCTATATTCACAACGTTTCGGCTATTGAACGCTTCGGCTTTCTTCGGGTGATTAGAATTTCGAAATGAATCCTTTATTTCGTCCACCGGCGGTAGATTGTTCTAGTTCGACGTGCCATCCCTCTTCCGGGTGTCTCAGTTATTTCCCTTTAACTCAAACTCTGCTGCTGGCCTGGTATTGAACTCGCAACACTTTGGCTCATGTCATTGGATCTAGCCAACATCTTTATCACATATTTCAGTGGATAATAAAGTTGAAGAGGCATGGCACCTGAAACTAGAACAATCAACCCCGGTGGACGAAATTCCAATCACCTGAAGAAAGCCGGAGCGTACAATAGCCGAAACGTTGTGAAAATAGCAATGAAGGTAAGGATAACAAGACGAATAATGTAAATAATGCAAGTAATCATAATACCTCATCTCAAAGATCTAATCACCTGAAGAAGGCCGGGGCGTACAATGGCCGAAACGTTGTGAATACGGCAATGAAGATAAGGATAACAATCCGAATAATGTAAATAATGCAAGTAATCATCATACCTCATCTCAGAGATCTAATCACCTGAAGAAGCCGGGGCGTACAACGGCTGAAACGTTGTGAATACGGCAATGAAGATAAGGATAACAATCCGAATAATGTAAATAATGCAAGTAATCATCATACCTCATCTCAGAGATCTAATCACCTGAAGAAGCCGGGGCGTACAATGGCCGAAACGTTGTGAATATGGAAATGAAGATGAGGGTAACGGTCCAAATAATTTAATAATACAAGTGTAAAAATATGTTGCACAAGGAATTTGAGGAAAACTTCGCAGCATACGGGCATCTCAGATAGAAGCATTCAAAAATTTACATTTTTCAGGTAACTCGAATGGCCAGACAAATGTCGATTTCAAGAGGTTATACAGAATATAATGAAAAATAGAAAAAAATGTCGGCCTAACTACAAAGGATTCGAATCTAAATATTCTGATGTGGACTAAGTTTGAATTACCATAGGTGAGGTACTTTTTAGTCAGCAAAATATCGATAGGTACATTCGAAATAAGCATTATAAATATATATCCATATATAAATTATTTCGTCACAGTGGATAAAGGCGTTGATTAGATCCAGTGACAGGACCCAAAGACTTGTGAGTTCAATACCTGGTTAAGGCAGTGGAGAATTTGGAGAGGGGAATTTACAGGAGATAATTGATAACTGACATCCATTAGACATGGCACGTGGAACTAGAACAGTCTACACCAGTGAGCGAAAATAAAGGGTTCTGTTTGACATTCCAACCACCTGAAGAAGGCCGGAGCGCACAATGGCCGAAACGTTGTGATAAATATGACAACAAACATGAGGATAATAGTCCGAATAATGTAAATAGTATACATAGTACCTCATCTCAGAAATATAGACTGATACTAAATTATTATTGTTGCCTTTTATTATATTTTATTTTATTATTTCACTCTTCATTATTACTATTATTTTATTACTAGTTTTATTCCATCTTATTATTGTTGCTTTTTATCCCAACACTCTGGCTCTATACACTCTTCATTATTACTATTATTTTATTACTAGTTTTATTCCATCTTATTATTATTGCTTTTTATCCCAATACTCTGGTTCTATACACTCTTCATTATTACTATTATTTTATTACTAGTTTTATGCCATCTTATTATTGTTGCTTTTTATCCCAATACTCTGGTTCTATACACTCTTCATTATTACTATTATTTTATTACTAGTTTTATTCCATCTTATTATTGTTGCTTTTTATCCCAACACTCTGGCTCTATACACTCTTCATTATTACTATTATTTTATTACTAGTTTTATTCCATCTTATTATTGTTGCTTTTCATCCCAACACTCTGGCTCTATACACTCTTCATTATTACTATTATTTTATTACTAGTTTTATTCCATCTTATTATTGTTGCTTTTTATCCCAACACTCTGGCTCTATACACTCTTCATTATTACTATTATTTTATTACTAGTTTTATTCCATCTTATTATTGTTGCTTTTTATCCCAACACTCTGGCTCTATACACTCTTCATTATTACTATTATTTTATTACTAGTTTTATTCCATCTTATTATTGTTGCTTTTTATCCCAACACTCTGGTTCTATACACTCTTCATTATTACTATTATTTTATTACTAGTTTTATTCCATCTTATTATTGTTGCTTTTTATCCCAACACTCTGGTTCTATACACTCTTCATTATTACTATTATTTTATTACTAGTTTTATTCCATCTTATTATTGTTGCTTTTTATGCTAACACTCTGGCTCTATACACTCTTCATTATTACTATTATTTTATTACTAGTTTTATTCCATCTTATTATTGTTGCTTTTTATCCCAACACTCTGGCTCTATACACTCTTCATTATTATTTTCTTCGTATTATTTTCTCAATAATTTTATGGAGTGGAAGAAGAAAACGTTCATTTTATGGCTGTAAATTCGCACATTGAGTTTCGGTTCAATACCTTATCTAATTAATTAATTGATCCAATTATTCACGAGCATAAAAACTACCCACTGACACAAATAAAATGTTGAATTCTCCCTCGGCAATTTCTATTAGATTTAAGTGTTGCTTCTTGATTTAAGAGATATGTATTGATTTTCTTTGGTTAGGATTCTAGCACTTGAATCATTTTACATTGCCTGTGAATATCTTTCCGGCCAGTAGATTTTCTTTTGGTTGAGATGTTAAAGACTGTCCTGAATCTAGAAACTATTTTCTTCCTTTTGGATTCTCATAATAAATCCATTTTTCATCGCCAGTGACCATATTTTTCACCAGTAGATTCTCTTTAGCTTGAGATATTGAAGGCTGTCTTGGGTCTAGACACGATTTTCTTCCTTTTCGTTTCTCGCAATCCACCCATTTGTCAACTCCAGTGTTCCTTGAAGATTCCCTTTAAGATGAGATTTTTAAGGCCTCTTAAAATCTAGACACGATTTTCTTAGTTTGGGATTCATCTCCAGTGACAATCTTTTTCCGCAGTCGATTCTCTTTTTTCAGATAGATAGATATGAAGACTGGGATAGATAGCCACGTTGGACCTCCTGATCAAATAAAACCCGAATAGTGATTTTGAACGCATAACTTCCTCCCGATTTCCGAAATATACAACTCTTCAAAGTCAATTTTTTTAATGAAATGAATTAAATCCTGGATATTTTCAATTTATTTTTTAAACGCTATTTTTGATCGAAATTCATATTTGAGTAGCTGCTCTCTATTTATTTATTAAAAAGTATATTTATTTATTTACATCCGCCTTTTTTAATATTCAAGAAATATTCACCCTCCGGCAGCATTCGAAAAAAAGTAAACGATTTCTTAAAAAAGAGTCATATGACATTTTATTTCCCTTCTGTTTATAAATACATGTTGCAAAATAAAATCATTACATTTCCCTGGGTAATATACATTAGAGGACGCAACGTCTCGGCTCAAATATGTTTTCCTTTTGTCTTTAGATACACCGAACCACACACTCACTATAAACCGAAAAGAGTAAATATAAATAGATAATAAAAAAAAGCAAGTAAAATAAATTAATCTAAATTCATCCAAATAAATAAACAAACTAACAAATTATTAAATTAACTGTTGCGGGATTTGTGGTAATTGAATGTATCAGAATGTGTAATAGTGTGAAGGCTTAAAAACGTGCATGTTCGTTAAACATTCATCCACAACAAATAGAATAAAACAAACATTTGAAGGCAATTGAATTGGAAGAAATCAAGGAGAACAACGTAGTTATAGATTTCAACAAATCACATGCATTTATATACGTTTGATATACACAAAGTGAATTTTAAGATTGCTTGTTCAATGTGATAAGTGAGATAAAATTGTAAGGAGTGACTATGCAGTGATTTGGTGCATGAAAGTTTGTAGTTAAGGTTTGTCTATGAAATTAAAACAGTTTGATTTCTGCAAGGTGAAATGTCACTTGTTTGGGTTCAAATAATAGTGTGTATGTGTGCGACAATTGTAAATATTGTTTAAAGTCATAAGGAGTTATGTGCCTTTGACTGATATGATGTACGTTGACTAAATACAGTTACTACTTCGGTAGTGAATAATGTCACTTTTTCTAATAAATTATAAGTTAGGTCAATTCGCGCGACAAGACTTTCTGAGTTGTTTTGAGCTGCTGAGAGAAAGAGAGAGTGGTGGTTGTTGAGTCAGTGTGCTGGCGCACGTGGAGTTTGTTGGCATCTCTGAAAGACTCAGTTCCTCTCAAAGACTTAATTACTGACTGGTATGCTGAGGCTGATTAAATGTACAATTACTATGTCATAGTAGTAATGTCACTTTTTTAGTCAATTGTAATTTAATTATCTTTGCGCGGCGATAGCTGTGTGTGTTGTGTTGAGTTACTGAGAGAGAGCGGTGGTTGTTGAGTCAGTATGTCGGCGCGCATGATGGTTGTTGAGTCAGTGTGTTGGCGCGCGTGGAGTTTGTTGGCATTTCTCGCAACTTGGTTACTGACTGCCTGAATCAAATGAAGCGATCCTATTTATTGAATTTTTTGGATTTCAATCCGGCTCCATATAGGTGAAAGGGGAAAACAGATTTGTCGCAAGTTGATACATTTTTGTGGGTCCTTTTAACAAATGAGAGATCAAGTTTGAAAAAGCGAAGTGATGATTGGTTAAAGTTGATTTGGTGGACGAGTGCATTTTTCCGCAGGGGTGAGTAGCAAATATGAAGGATTCCATTATAACCGTGCGAAAAAAAAAAAAAAAAGAAATAAAGATAATCAATCCAAATAAATACATGAAGTAATAAACAAATTAAAAACTGTTTCCCCCCACCAAAAAAAAATAATAGTTAAAATAAACTACAACAATCAACCCCAAAATTGAATAAATAGCTTTAATTATCTTCCCAAACGAAAACAAAACTATTAAATAAGCGATATAAACAAATTTTTACTACGTTAATAAAAACACCGATTAAAATAATAAATAAATAAATAAATATATAAGAAAAGAAATAAAAATAAAAAAAATAAATAAATAAAAATAATTAATGTAGCATAAATAAATAAATAAACAAATAAAGGACTTCCGGTAAAATAACCGCCAAAATAGACTACCCACAATGCACCACTGACCCGTATATATAAATAGCCTAGAAAAAAAATAACACTCGTTCCGTGACTTTTGCATATAGCATGAAACAGACTGTCGCCTCTAAGTGTTGACTTCTATGTTCACTTTTATATTTACACACGCTCTATCTCTGATATTGAACACTTTATTCCATAAATATAGCACACCTTAAGACTATATTTCTTCATATATATATATATATATATATATATATATATATATATATATATATTATTTTATATGTCAATATTTTACTATTTCATGTATAAATACTAGTAAAATTGATACCTTTTGTATCGAGATATAGAATGGAAAATATATTCAAACCAGTATTCCAATTATGAATCAGCCAATTATGTTTCGATACTGACGAGGCAGATTTTTCCCCGCAGTAGTTTGCCATTTCATTCTGCGCTAGACCAGTTACCATCCAAGGCTATAGAACCCGGTCTGTCCTGCTATTATATATTATATTATATATATATATATATATATATATATATATATATATATATATATATGTGTGTGTGCGTGTGTCTGTGTTTGCGTGTGATTTACAAAAATGACACTCGAAATTACCCCAATCGGATGGCCTTTTTTTCCCCTGAGGCTTGTCAATGCAAATAGATTTGTTAAAGAAATGACTTCTGTCATTTTTTAAGACATTTGAAAAATAAAATTTAGGAATGAAGGAAGGAATGATGGAAGGAAGGAAAGAAAGGAAAAAGCAGGCGGTAGTAAGAAGAAAGAAGAGGAACAAACAACATATACGGGAAATGATATATATATATATATATATATATATATATATATATATATATATATATATATATATGCTAAAAAATCAATATGGATAAATTGTCTTCTAAATTACGCAAAAATAAAAGTAACGTTGACGTCTCAATTTAACATATATATTTACCAAAATTACACAAAAATATCTTGAAAATATAAAAAATAAATTTATTCAATAAAATCACTATTTGTCTATATTTCTGAGAATAGGCATTATGTATATTATTTATATTATTCGTACTATTGTCCTCATCTTTGTCGCCATATTTATTACATCGTTTCGGCCGTTGTACGCTCCGACCTTCCTCAAGGACACATGGCGCAGTCGATAAAGGCGTTGGTTAAATCCAGTGACAAGACCCAAAGAGTATGAGTTCAATACCCGGTTAAGGCAGGGGAGAAATTCCAGAGAGAAACTGACAGGAGATAACTGATATCTGACATCCATTAATCATGTAACATGGAACTAGAACAGTCTACCCCAGTGAGTGAAATAAAGGGTTCACTTCGACATTCCAACCACCTGAAGAAGGCTGGACTCTACAACGGCCGAAACGTTGTGATAAATATGACGACAAAGATGTAACAATAGACTGAATAATGTAAATAAAATCCCTATTGTCTTCAAGACGACTTCGGAATCTCCTGGAACTCCTCTGAGCGGGCTCCTTGTTTAAGTTGGTGAATGTTGCCGTACACCTTGCATTTAGTTCATCGTTACTCTTACAAGGAATTATGCCCCACACATCATAATCAAAGTTGTTTGAGCCTATGGAGTTAGATGCTCAGATGTAATGGGTGAACTAGGTTCTCCTGCCTGTGTGCCTTGGTGCAGAGTCATCTTGCTAAACGTAGGGTCTTGCAGAAACCACCATCTTGACCCAGGCCAGCACTACCTCCGTGTTCAAGTCTAATGGCCTCAACAACAAAATTCGGTAGGTATTTTATTATCAGACCGATATAAGTGAGATTTCCGTAATCATTATATGACTCGCACAACTCTTTCCAAATCCTCTGCACTGACCAAAGATGGACACGCAAAAACTCTGAAATGAACGTATCCAAGCTCCCGGCTTCACATATGAAATATCGATGATTTAAACATCTCACCCGAAATACACATTAGAGATTATATTAGAAATACGGCTTTAATATCTATCTATCTATCTATCTATTTATATATATATATATATATATATATATATATATATATATATATATATATATATATATATATATATATATATATATAATATCAGTGATAAATATGCACATTCATATGCAATCATATATCTAAAATATATATAAAAATATATATTCATAAATACATACACATACATATATATATGTATAAAAAATAATTCCGAGAGGAGAGAATCCAAGTAGAACTCAATGTCCAGGACAGAGTAAGGATATAATAATAAAAAGGCTTAAGCACTAATATTCCATGGTATTATATTGCATGGTAATAATATTAGTGTTTAAGTCTTTATATATATATATATATATATATATATATATATATATATATATATATATATATATATATATATATATATATATCGTAGT
>OZ010612.1:15064389-15141889 GCA_963932145.1 Acanthosepion lycidas | reverse complement strand
TGTGCTATTAGGTTGGTGCAAAAATAATGAAGTAATAATGTCGTTTTTTGACGTAAACGTCAAAAAAAGACATTATTACGTCATTATTTTTGCACCAACCTAATATATAATGCCGAACCATATTCTGTGTTGAATAATTATTTTAAATCGGTTGGGGGGGGCACTCGCTTCAGCAATTAGTTGGAGATTCGTCTCCAGCTAAGCTAGTCGAACTCTCTGCCTATTCTATTCTATAACCGCTAGAGTGGATTACACACAATGCACCACTGATCCATATATATAAATAGTCGAAGAAATATCTAGCATTCGCGGCCTGACGATTGCGTTGAGGCAGTCGACACGCAGTCTCTGACTGTGTGTGACTTCTGTCGAACTCTCTGCTTTGGCAGAGAGGGACCCGTTCGAAGCTTTGCCGAAGGGCAAAGTTTCGTCCGGGGAGGTAGACAGATCCCAGGACTGTTAAACATCGGCCTGACGATTGCGCCTAGCATGAAACAGCCTGTCGCCTCTGAGTGTTGACTTCAATGTTCACTTTTGTATTTATATTTACATACGGTCTATCTCTTATATTCAGCACTTCATCCCAAAATATAACCCACGTACCTTAAAACTATATTTCTTCATATATATATATATATATATATATATATATATATATATATACGTGTATGCGCGCGTATAAAATATAGTTTCAGATAACATATATATGCATCTATATCACTGTTATATATACAAACATAGATACACACACACATATATATATAGAGAGAGAGAGAGTGAGAGAGAAGAGAGAGAGGCAGACCTTGTCGCTATTATTTAATGAAAGTTTAAAAGTAGTTTGAAAGAATTCTATCTGGCTAAACACACCATATTTAATTTATATATATATATATATATATACACACACACACACGCACAACTACAATCACACATACACACACACACATATGTATATATATATATATATATATATATATATACACATATATATATATATATATATATGTACATATATATATATATATAATTGTTTCTATGTGTGTGTTTTCTACATCGATGGAAATATGACACGATCTTGTCTTTATCTCCCCGCATCGTTCTGTCCCATCCAAGTCGAACCGCCATTTCTTCTTTGTAACCTGATATTTGATCAACATTTGAAGGCCCTGCGCATTTGGCCCCAGCTGACCCTTCGTCAGGATTAAAGGTTATCCAAACAAGAATCATTGCCGCAATGCTAACAGGTCCCAAACAATTTTTATTATTATTTTACACTTGTGTTTATCGCTTCGGAATATACGCGGTAGTGTAACGATTATCAGCGTTTGTAGAGAATTCAAGAAAGCTTAGATTATTTCCAGCCTAGTCAGAAAAAGAACAGGGATCTAGCTTTTTTCTTTCTAGTTATGGATTAAACAACTGCATATAGTGGGCTTTCTAGCTTCCGTTGTCTACTAGGAGAAATACTACGCTGACTTCAAAACAAAGACATTGAAAAACCGCAAAACTATATTTCCCAATAAACGATCCGGTTGCAAATTGCAGCCTCGTCTATTCCTTTTCGTTCTATTGCTCGAAATATTAGTTTCTTCGGAAAATAATTTCTGATTGTTCAATAAACTTGTGCCGATCTGTTTGGCACACACATATGTACATACACAAATACAAATCACATTCATTGGGTAATAAATCAACACTACGTTATTATAGACAATTTACAAATCGCAGCAATGCGACAATTTTGTAATCGCTCTATTTTCATGTAGTCAATTTTGGGAGAAATGGATCCCAGAAGCTTTCTTTCGTCTGCGCAAAGCTTGCTCGCTGATTGGTCAATGCCGACCAATCAGATCGTCTGCACGTCAGGAATAATTCTTCCCGCGCAGCGATTTGGAGCTTATGGTCACCTATATAAGCAAGAAATATTCTTAGCTAATTAGTGAGAATTCAGCTGCCAAACGAATCCACAACAGTTGAAACCATACGCCAAACTTCTCACTCACACACACCACATGCTGAACATTCCTGATACACTCACTTAGTCTTTTCTTACACAGCAAATCTGCTGAGAACAATTATTACAAGAAACTCTCATAAACTTTCTTTCAGTGAACTTTGAAATACAAATAATAAAGAGAGACAACTCTTGTTTTATTCAACCTTTTCTTACTTAAATGCATGTTTTCTTTCCCATCTTGTGCAGCTTGTTGTTTATATTTTATGTGTAATGATGTCTTTTTCTTATCCTTTTTCACGTCCGTTTTGTTTCCTAATCTAAAGTTAAATTAAAGTTGAGTGATGGGGTCTTACCCATAATAATAATAATGGACTATTCCATACTTAAGAAATACTGTGCCTCAGGAGTAGGTAAGGAGTCAGTCGCTCAACTTTTGAGCGACTGCACGGTTATACTCTCATCCTGCGGACGGGAGGAACCCGAAGGAGGCTACGCCGAAGGGCGGAGTCTCCTTCGGGGAGCTAGACCGGCCCTGAACCCGTTTATGCGGGTTTGAATGGGCTATTTTTTGGCCGAGCCTACGGGCTCGGAACACCCACGTTAAAAAGGCCTTGTGCCACATGACACCCTCGTGGGGGGGTGACTGAATATCGTCAGTCGTTCAAGTTTTGACTTGAGCAACTGTTCGGTTGTACTCTCATCCTACGGACGGGAGGAACCCGAAGGAGGCTACGCCGAAGGGCAGAGTCTCCTTCGGGGAGGTAGACCGGCCCTGAACCCGTTTATACGGGTTCAATGGGCATATTTTTCGCCGAGCCCACGGGCTCGGAATATCCACGTTAAAAAGGCCTTGTGCCACATGACACCCTCGTGGGGGGGGTGACTGAATATCGTTTATACGGGTTCAATGGGCATATTTTTGGCCGAGCCCACGGGCTCGGAATATCCACGTTAAAAAGGCCTTGTGCCACATGACACCCTCGTGGGGGGGGTGACTGAATATCGTTTATACGGGTTCAATGGGCATATTTTTGGCCGAGCCCACGGGCTCGGAATATCCACGTTAAAAAGGCCTTGTGCCACATGACACCCTCGTGGGGGGGTGACTAAATATCGTTTATACGGGTTCAATGGGCATATTTTTGGCCCTTCCCACGGGCTCGGAGTGCCCACGTTAAAAAGACCTTGTACCATGACGCCCTCGTAGTGGAGGTGACTGAATATCGTCAGTAGTTCAAGTCGAGTTAGTAGTTCAAGTTGAGTCAAGAGTCGAGTCAGAGACAGTCCAAAACAGAGTCGCGTTCAGACAGTTACTGCAAGACATTGGAATAGTGATACTGGTCGAGACTACATTGTTCTCTCTACTAAACCTGATTGTTAGTACTAACACTTCTACTTCTCTGTATATATTCCTGTTTGTAATATATCTGTGTTATTCCATACCTGTGTTCGAGTTCTCCTTTATTGGTTCTACCTTGGATTATCACCGTGGTACAAGGAACCGGACCATAACATGCTGTGAAGTCCGCCACAAACTTTTATTCAAGAATTAGTATATTTGAAAACGGTTTTAAATAATAACATGGACTCTAAGAATCCATATAGTTTTGGCGTTACAACGTTTAGTTATGCCTCTACGATAAAACTTTGGATACCAAGACGTCTTTGAATTCGGTTTCCATGCCTCCTTTGCAATGGAATGGTTTTGGTTTAGAAAATTTATTAACACACTGAAAAAATATTTCAAAATGCGTAACGGCGGCAAACCACCGTGCATTTCCTTATTTATCTACCACCAGGATATTTACCATCAAGAAGGGGGTTCAATGTACAATATGCTCCTGAATTTGGTTGGTGTTTTATGTATCGTTTAAGCTATATCTCGGTAGGACACATTCATAATAGAGAAGATTAAAGTTTTAGTATTAGATTAATACAGGTCTAACAAATGGCGGACTACCTGTCTCCCGATAGAATTATTTTGCAGGAAGATCTGCATGCAGAACTATGTCGGCTTGGAGTCATGGGTTTAAAAAAAGAGAAAGGTCATCAGGACTATTTTCAAAGGTTCTATGCCTTAATAAATCATATCCATAAAGCTCTACGACGGAGATCGGCGGGCGTTGAGGTACTGTTCGAAGGGATGAAGAAAAAGAGGGTAAAAGAAAAGAAGAGAGTGACGAAGAGGGAGAGGAAAAAAGAAGAAGAAAAAGGGGAAAAAAGAGAAAAATCGAAATATATAAAGGATGGCCAAGGTCGGTGTTTGAGGGGAGGGTCGTTTCTTTTAAGGTTTTTATTTTTATTTTATTTTTATTTTAACCTGTTCCTCGACGATATCTTGGTGTTTCTAGTACAGTTTTTATTTTCTTTCTTTCCGGGAAGAAGAGATATGGAAGGGGGAAAAGAGTGGGAAGCAGGAAGTAAGCTGAGTCTTTCTCCATAACACCTCCCTTTTTTTGTTCACGTTCCTTAACCTTACACAGTATCTTTTTTTCCTTCGATTCCCCTCCTGACAGCCTGGTACATTTTATTATTCCTACACGCGGCACCGATACCATTTTGTCTGGTGTTATAGTATGGGCAGCTATAACGTTGTCTTAGTTCATAATAGCCGAGAATTAGGAACAGTGTTGTTAGAGAGAGTATCGAAGGAACAGAAGACTATGTAGATGAAAACAAAGATGTTCATTAAATACTCATACATAGAAGGGGGACAGTTGAGTAAAACAAATACTACTCAAATCCTACTTTAATGTGTCTACTTGCGATATTTATAAGTCGGAGCAGTAGGGAATAGCAGGCAGAAAGTTGAGTCCTACTTTACAACACCTAATCACATATTTATCTTCACTGATGTTCCTATCCGACACAAGGCACCTGATCGAGAAATTGGATATTTTGAGGAACGCGGAATTACCCTTAATTACTGTTGTTCACAGGTACACCCTTGCATGAAGTGGTACCTATTTTTAGGGTCCCAGCTATGGGAAAATAGTGTTTTAATTTTGGGGCTGGCGGGTCACAAAGTACAAGAATACATTATGTCAAAATTACGAGCAATTCATTATATATATATATATATATATATATATATATATATATATATGTGTTTGTGTGTGTGTGTGTGTGTGTGTGTGTGTGTGTGTGTGTGTGTGTGTGTGTGTGTGTGCATGTGCATTTCGCTTGACGTGCCTTTACCGGTAAAGGCACGTCAAGTTAAATGACGGTTCCGTATAAGATACAGGTTCGAATCCTGTCGGAGGATGAATATTTTCTGTGAAAATTTCTCGGACATTTAGACCGGTAAATGTTGTTTAATACAGTTTATTATAAAGAGAGGATTTACTTAAATATTTGTATCTATAAAAAGAATGTATAAACATAAAAATGTCTTAAAAATAATTGTCGGACTTATATATATATATATATATATATATATAGTCATACACAGACATGATGCTTCGTTGTATCACTGCTCTTCAGTGTGGGTAGACGTTCGATTGCTACAGGTTGGGAAACCGGACCTGAAGCAAACGAAACCCGACTCATATGATATCAGTCAAATATTTTCCCCTAAACCTATCGTCACACGGCAGGTAAGAAGAGAAAATTTGACTTTTTCTATGCGAAATTCTATTCGTTTGAAGAGCAATGCGTTAATAGCTATATATATATATATATATATATATATATATATATATATATAAGTAAACATAGAAGTCAACACTTAGAGGCGACAGTCTGTTTCATGCAAGATGCAATCGTCTGGCCTGACGATTACATCTAGCATGAAACAGACTTTCGCCTCTAAGTGTTGACTTCTATGTTCACTTTTATATCAACACACGCTCTATCTCTGATATTGAGCACTTTATCCAATAAATATACCACATCTTAAGACTATATTTCTTCATATATATATATATATATATATATATACATACGTTTATCTTGAAAGTTTAAAATTATGTACAAAATATATAATTTTAGTGATAAATGTGCGAACAAAATATTTAGATTGCGGCACTAAATGACGCATAGAGGTGTTGATATTCCGCTAAACAAAAACAACAAATTACCATTAGCACACCATAATATCACACTATAATATCAAACACGAAGTGTCAATTTTTGCGCCTAAGAGGAATTCGTACCTATATAAAAGACTAGCAGGATAACCCGTCTTTGACCGGTTTTTGCCATTCTCTTGGCGCAGTTTAAGTTTAAAATCTCCCCACCCGAAAATCAATATTAGTAACAACATTTGGGTGCAACTGACGCAATTTGCATAGGGTGGTCCTGAAAACTGTATTATAAAAACAATATTATTGCATTAATATTATTTTTTATTATACAGTCCCCTTTTCATTATTATTTATTTTTATGAAAAGATATATATCCAAAAACAGAGATTAAATAGTAAAAATCTGCTGCGAGTTATAATGGACAGGAAGTAGTGGAGAGCCATTGTCGCCAACAATTTGGACTGCAAGCCGGCACTGAAGAATTAGCTATCAAACAAAAAAATTCATCAAAATCAGATGAAAACTGTGGAAATGCATAAACAAAATCTGACAGACAGACATACACAGACGTTTTGAGAGTTATAGATATAGATTATTGGAACCATGCCAATAATTTCATGCGACATTTCCGCCATCCCGGAGTAGCAACTGCAACAAATTGTCTGTGAAGTAGGTGAAGAGAAGAATTGCCATAATTTTAATCTACGCCAAAACATCTAAAAGAACTTTCTAAATTCTGTTTGCTCATCAACTGACTCCGATATTTTGCTGGTACAGTAAAATCCCTCATATCCGGAATCCCTCATATCCGGACTGCCTCATATTCGGAAACCCCCATATCCGGAGTGCCTGATATCCGGAATCCCTCAAATCCGGAGTGCCTCGTATTCGGAATCCCTCATATCCGGAGTGCCTCATATTCGGAAACCCCCATATCCAGAGTGCCTCATATCCGGAATACATCATATTCGGACTGCATCATATCCAGAATCCCTCATATCTGGAGTGACATATTCGGAAACCCCCATATCCGGACTGCCTCATATCTGGAATCCCTCATATCCGGAGTGTCTCATATCCGGAATCTCTCATATCTGGAGTGCCTCATATCCGGAAACCCCCATATCTGGAGTGCCTGATATCCGGAATCCCTCATATCTGGTGTGCCTCATATCCGGAAACCCCCATATCCGGAGTGCCTCATATTCGGAAACCCCCATATCCGGAGTGCCTGATATCCGGAATCCCTCACACCCGGAGTGCCTCGTATCCGGAATCGCTCATATTCGGAGTGCCTTTATATTCGGAAACTTCCATATCCGGAGTGTCTGATATCCGGAATCCCTCATATCCGGTGTGCCTCGTATCCGGAATCCCTCATATTCGGAGTGCCTTTATATCCGGAATCCCTCATATCCGGAGTGCCTCATATTCGGAAACCCTCATATCCGGACATGATTTTGATGTCATTATTTGAACTATTTGGGTGATATGTCACTGATTTGAAATTTTTGTTTTTCAGGAAATTTACTTTGGATAATAGCTTATGCTTATTTCACCCTAATGGCTTGTATTGGTGCGAAAGATGAAGGGAATAAGAGGCTAGGAGTCACATCTGCAACAAGATAGCGACTTGGATGCATGATTGTGATGAAACCTGGATTGAAATTAAAAAAAGCTATTTAAAAGGTTGTCAGTTTTATGGAAAGAAAGCCAGCATTCAGCTATGACGATTGCAATAACGCACGTAGATTTAAAAAGTGTATTTTGTTTTAAAAAAATTCAAGAACAAAAGCCAAGCCAAACGAAATGCGGAAAAAGTTGAGAATGACATTAGAAGAGAAAGAATCCTCATGCAACAGCGATTAAAAAAACCCTCGTTACATTATTTGTTTTGCATACGTGGCAGACTTAATTTAATGAATTTTCGTTAACATTACATAATTTATTTCTTTTTCCTTAAAATCAATTCCGTTATATTTCACTCGCCATTAGCTTATTTTGTTTACTATAAAACAATGAAAATAAATGTTAAACCTGATTTCAGTTCTTTTATTTTAATCTAAATATAACCCGTCATCCGGACATTGTAACCAATTCCTCATATCCGGAAGGCCTTCTTAGTCCGGTTGTCTGGGATTCTACTGTATAAAGAAACATCAACGATCAGCTTGTTCGTTTTAGTGTCCGTCATATCCGAAATCCCCCATATCCGGTCTTTGTAACCAATTCCTCACATCCGAAAGATCTTCGTAGTTCGCTTGACAGGGATTCTATTGTATTTCGAAAGTACTGTACGGTAGCTTACAATATATTTCGTAAAAATAACAGCGTTTTAAGATGTTTGCCCAAACATGATACCGTTTCTCTCAAAAGAAACAAAATTATCAGATTTAGACGAATATAAACAAATCACGGACACTCAAATCTCCATTGGGGTTTCCAATTGTTATTCTTCAGTAAAACAGACTTATAAAGGGAAAACAAAATAAGTCAAGTGAATTCCATCGTAAAATCAAAGAGGAACATTACCATTTCTTCAGAAGGAGGCAATTATCCCCATTTGTGTAAGCATAACTTGATTTATGTGAGTTGAACAACTAAGAATTAAACAAAAGTTTTAATGGCCGCAGCTCTGATATATCCAACATGACGATGTGACAGGAATAGAAATTACGGAGCATTTTATCAAACAAACAACTCTAACAGGAAATTGTATACTTGGTATGACGACCACACAGCAGCATATGATCACATCAATGGATGCTTCCTGTTCTCATCTATGAGAAACTTTGTTCCCAGCTGCAAATCCACTGAATGCATCTTCATTGATCCCCAAAATCCGACGAGGACCCCAATTCGGAAACCTATAAAAACTCATTAGGGGTACAAGGAGGAAATGAGATCCCCAGTTTATATGATCTCTTCCTAGACTGTGCGCTTGGCATTTATGTGTACAGATGTGAAAAGATGGACACGGATAATTCCATTCAACACTAGATACGAATGATCAAATAGAAAAAGCCATTTCTGCTATCCTTCACGAGGTAATTGTACCTATGCTGAATGGTGGGGGGGATGCGGGTAAATTTGTTTCATTCATTCCACCCCAAGCAAGGGAATAAAGTCACTAGGGCGCAAGAGGTTACTGAGTGTTAATGAATATGAGAAAGAAACTACTAGTAAGCAGAAATAACACTAAAAGAATAAAAAATTAAGAAGACAGAAGATAATGATTGACAATGATTTTAAATTCTTGAAGATCAAAGTTAACGGCAGAGCAAGAAGCCGGAAGAGAATTCCCCGAGCCAAAAGTGTGATCAAAGAAACTGTTAGCATAGAACTTACCGTTGCATCTATGTATTTGAACCGTGAAATCATGAGACCTTTCTGCTAATCTAGTATTGTCCTTAAAATTTATAAAGTCTATGTACCAAAGAGGAAAGCTCATCAGATTAATTATCAGGAAATTGTTTATAGAAAGACACGTAGAAACGTTGGGGATATTTTCATGGCCACAGCTCTGATAAATCCAACACAACAATTTGACATGAAAAGAACTTGCGGATCATTTGATCCCAATCGACTGCGACTTTGACGAACATGTTAAGGAAAACGTTCTTAGAAAAAATAACCAGAATCCACCGAACACTTAATGTTTAAAAAGCATGAAGATAATGACATATGCAAATTACTACGCACCCCCCCGACTTGGGAGGAGGACAAAATGACGGGAGTGTTCTGTAGATGTTATACTAGACTGTTTAATTGCTCTTGCTAACTAATCAACTGATGACACTCTCTGTTGTTACCTAGGGAAGCTTACTGAATAGAATAATCAAACGAAGGTTGGTAATAAATGATAATACTCAAGACAAGAACCACACATATAAGATTCGCCAGCGTAGAATTAGTCAAGCGAATTCTACAATGAACCTCCAACTGTAGTATATCTACCAACCATCACACGCGGTCAGATATGACACAAAGCCGAATTTTATGTTGGGTATCCGAGCCAGTAGGCTCAGCCAAAAATTCCCGCTAGACTTCTTATAAAACAGGGGCCGGGTAGATGTTTCCCGACACGAGACTCTGCCCTTTGACATAGCCTCGTCTGGGGATCATCTCTGTCCAGTACAGAGATTTTGACCAGTTCAACTGGAGACGAATCTCCGCATGTGGGATATCTACCAACCGTCCCACGCAGTCAGATGTGACACAAGGCTAAATTTAACGTGGGCTATTCGAGCCGGTAGCCTCGGCCAAAAATACCCCGTAGACCCAGTATAAAACAGGACCAGGTAGCTGTTTTTGCTTGGAAGCAGAGAGTTTGACCAGCGCAGCTGGAGACGAATCTCCAACTGCAGATCAACATACAGTATTTACTACAGTATTTATGTGAATGGGGATATACCCAATATCTTCTGTAGGTAAGCTACAACACAATACATTATGTTACTTGCGTTTAAGTTGCATTCTCTTCACAAGGTTTCACATTATCGCGTTGATTACCAGTAAAACCGTTTTTCTCAAGACAAATGACGGTTGTACAAAGACATATTTTTATACTTATATGCATTTTTAAACATAAGTTGAAGAAGACAGACATAGTATCTAAATATTGTTAAATAATGCACTTATTATTATTATTATTATTATTATTATTATTATTACTATTATTATTATTATTATTATTATTATTATTAAGATGAGTTGGCGATTTTAGTAAAGAAAAAGAAAAGAATGGCAATGTTAAACAATATTATTATTATTATTTATTTATTTTCTTTGATTTCTGGCGTTTACACATTACTTTCCGGGTCCCGCCCAGGGACCTAAGGTTAAAAATGGCATCATGACTCTTTCCAGTGACAAAAAAAAAAAAAATACATAGATAAAGCCCTTCGTAAAGTATGGGCTGTACTTGTCAGAACAATCTTTTGTATCTCCTTGAGGCATGGACTTCCAGGAATCCCTTCAATTAGTCTACTGCAATCTGTTCAAAACAGTCCGAGGGCTCCAACTACAAAAGGGATTGTTAATGTTCCCATATGCCTCATTTTCGAGATTGTCCTTGTATTTTGACAGCTTTTTGAATATCTTCAAAGATACATTGCAGTCAGAAGGGACTGCCATATCAATAAGGAGGCACCGTTTTTGTTTGTGGTCTTTAATAACAATATCTGGGCGGTTGGCCTTGATTGTTCTGTCAGTGTGTATTGCCTAGTCCCATAGAATTGTAACAGGTCCTATCTCCGTAACCAGGTCTGGGTGGTGTTCATAGCAGTTTCTTTCAGTTTCCTTCCCGTAGAAGTTGCAGATTTTCCAGTGCAGATATTGGCCCACTCTGTCATGTCGGGTTTTATATTCAGTGGGTGCCAACATCGTGCAACCTGATACAAGATGATCAATCGTTTCTGGATATTTATCACAAAATCTGCATTTTGGGCTGACACAATATTTTAGTATATGTGCTTGATAATTCTTAGTTAGCAAGCATTGGTCCTGTGCAGCAAGGATAAAACTTTCAGTTTCCGCTTTCAACCCTGCACTGCGTAGCCACTGATGGGTACGGGTTTTGTCTACGTCAGCTTGTTTGGTACGGGAAGAGTATTGGTCATGAAGCGGTTTATCTTGCCATCCCTTCTGTATCTGGTCGGTTGCATTCGTCTTTGCTGTCTTTTTTAAGTATTTTGCAATTTCAGCCGGTGTATTGTGCTGTAGTTGCATCTCTACGCCCATTTGAAACTCCATTTTGAATTTGTTGACTTTTTTTATTACGGAGTAAAGACGCTTACTACTTTCATGTTCCTTGACGCATACCATCATCCAGTCTTCTGTAGTTTCCAATTGTCATTGGAGGCCAGTTATTGTAGTTTTGTAGGACAGTTCTAGTTGAACTAATCCTCTGCCTCCTTCGGATCTGGGCACATACAGACGATCAACATCAGCTTTGGGATGATGTATGCGATAGCAAGTGAGAAGCTTTCTCATTTTGGCGTCCATTCGCTTTAATTTACGGTCTCCAATAACGATGTCTGGGCGATTAGCTTTGATTGTGTAGTCCCATAAAATTATTAGAGGGCCTATCTACGTAATCAGGTTTGGGTGGCGTTGATATCAATTTCTTTAAGTTTCCTTCCTGTAGAAGTTGCAGTTATTATTATTATTATTATTATTATTATTATTATTATTAGGTTGGTGCAAAAAATAATGACGCAATAATGTCGTTTTTGACGTATTTTTAAGGTCAAAAAACGACATTATTACGTCATTATTTTGCACCAACCTAAAAATAATATTATTATGTCCTTTGATTTCTGGTGTATACTCATTTCTTTCCGGGTTCCAACTAGAGACCTAAGGTCAGAAACGGCATCATGACATTTTCCACCGAGCAATTATAAAACAGCACACATATTCTACATAGATAAAGCTTTTCGTAAAGTGTGCCTTGTACTCATAAGAATCCTTTCAATGAATCTCTTGGAATCTTTTCCATTCAATCCGAGGGCTCCAACTACAACAGGGATTGTTGATCTCATGTGCCACATTTTTGAGATTTCAATTTCAAGGTCCTTGTATTTTTATAGCTTTTTGAAGATCTTCAAAGATACAATGCAGTCTGCAGGGACTACCGTAACAATAAATAAGCATTTTTTTTTTTTTGGTTTGTTTGTTTGCGGTCTCTAATAACGATGTCTGGGCGATTAGCTTTCATTGTGTAGTACCATAAAATAATTGCAGGCCCTATCTATGTCATCGAGTTTAGGTGGTGTTCATATTAATTTCTTTCAGTTTCCTTTGCGTAGAAGTCGCAAATTTTCCATTGCAGATATCTGCCCACTCTGTGTCGTATCGTGTTTTATATACAATTGGTGTTAATACCGTGCAACCTGACACGAGATAACCAATTTTTTCTAGATACTTATCACAGAATTTGCAGTAGGTTTGCTTGATAATTTCTAGTCAATAAACATTGGTCATGTGAAGCAAGGATAGAACATTCAGTTTCAGCTTTTAACCATGCACGACGTAGTCACTGATGGTTACGGGGTTTTTCTACATCAGCTCGTTTGGTTTGGGCAGAGTATTGGCCATGAAGCGGTTTATCTTGCCATTGTTTCTGTATCTGGTTGGTTGCATTTGCTTTTGCTTTCTTTTTTAATATTTTGCAGCTTCAGTTGATGTATTTTGCTTTACTTGTATTTCTGCAACCATTTGAAAATTATTATTAATTCATTTTATTTTCTGTTTTTCCTTCCGGGTCCCAACCAGAGAACTAAAGTCAGAAATGGCTTCATGACTTTTTCCATTGATAATTTTTATAAAAAATAACTAAGATCACACATATTTTACATAGATAAAGCCCTTCGTAATGTGTGAGCTACACAATGTTTTGTATTTCTTTAAGGCATAGATTTCCAGGAATCCCTTCTATGAGTCTATTGGAACCTTTTCTAATCAATCCTAGGACTCCAAATAAAACTGGAATTATTGATTTTCTCGTGTACCACATTTCTTAGATTTCCATTTCAAGATCCTTGTATTTTGATAGGTTATCTGAAGATCATCAAAGATACATTCCAGTCTGCATGGACTGCCATGGCAATAAGAAAGCACTATTGCTTTTGTGGTCATTGATCACGATGTCTGGGCGATTTAGCTTTGATTGTTCTGTTTGTGTGTATTGTGAAGTATCATAAAATTGTTACAGGTTCTATGTCTGTAACTGGGTCTGGGTGGTGTTCATACCAATTTCTTGCAGTGTCCTTCTCGTAAAAGTTGCATATTTCCAATTGCAGATATTGACCCAACCTGTCATGCCGAATTGTATATTCAATTGCTGCTAATACCGTGCAACCTGATGCTAAATTATCGATTGTTTCTGCATATTCATCACAGAATCTACATTTGGGGTTAACAACAATTTTATTATTATTATTACTAACAGCCATACCCAGCTGGTCGTTCAGAAAAAGCGTTCAATTAGAATGGAGCAAAACAGCATCATGTTTAGATGTAACAGAGTTTATCTTCTTCAATTACTTTAAAGTAGTTGCATTAAAAAAACATTTTGAATTCCTGTAGTTACTGATATAAAAGTAGTAGTTTGTATTTATTCAGTCGAAGTTATCCGAGGATATGAAGGGGTAAAACAGGCAACATGAAGACCCACTTCAGACCACAAGTATTTTGGATTTTTTGAAATTCAATTTCTCAGTGTGCTACCAGGGATGTAAAAGAGGATACATTTATAAAACAATTGTTAAGATTGATGAAAATTAGCAATTTATAAAATCTTTCTTTTAAAAAATTTTTTTCAGGTTTCATTCGCTGAAAGGCTTTTTAGCCATTGATCGTAAAAGGCGGTTGTATGCACAGCTGACAGTTTAGATATTTCTGAACGAGTTTGGTGCCGTGCATGACATTCATAAGAAAGGCTCCATCTAACGGGGATATGTAAGAAGATGACTGGAGTTTTCTGGTTGATATTTTGGTTTTGTAGCAATTGGTGGTGCAGGGCGAAACTACCTCTGGCGCAACCTACTCTATGTTAAATCTCCAACACTATTTTTTTATAACTTATCAATACACCGTTGTATTTGTAGTATTTGGTATTTAATTATATCACACTCGCCATATTTAGGCTGGATTAAGGGTAGGTGTCATCACTGGTTTCATTCAATTTTCAGGCCATAGTTTCTGTTTTGGAAAAGTTATCTTGAGTCCTATTTCTTGGAACACTTCGTAGAAGATGTTGATTTTTATTCAAGTTCAGTGGAATGTCTATGTCCCCAACGCTTCTCATTGCCTTTCTATAAACTCCAATTCCAGCGACAAATAATTTTCAAACACTAAAATATGGCGATAATAAATAAATATAATAGTCATATGACATTAACGTATTATTGAGCATCATATTAATCAGGCTCTCATCGTTTTATGAAAGCCAACCCCTCACCACGCAGTTTACTTTCTATTCTACAGAGGAATGTAATGATGGCATGTGTCATCAAACAAATCCAGGAAATTAGATACCTCTCTAATAGGAAATTGTATACTTGATATGAGGACCTTACAGCAGCATATGACCACATCAATGGAGGCTTCCTCTTCTCGTCTCGGGAAACAGCTACCCGTTTTATACGGTGTCTACTGGGAATATTAGGCCGAGGATACTGGCACGGCTAGCCCACATTAAATTCGGCCTTTTGTCACATCTGAACGTTTCGGGTGGTTGGTAGATATCATACAGTTGGAGATTCATTGTAGAATTCGCTTGACTAATTCTACGCTGGTGAATCTTATATGTGTTGTTCTTGTCTTGACTATTATTGTTTATTACCAAACTTCGTTTGATTATTCTATTCAGTAAGCTTCCCTAGGTAACAACAGAGAGTGTCATCAGTTGATTAGTTAGCAAGAGCAATTAAACAGTCTAGTATAACATCTACAGAACACTCCCATCATTTTGTCCTCCTCCCAAGTGGGGGGTGGGTAGTAATTTGCATATGTCATTATCTTCATGCTTTTTAAGCATTAAGCGTTCGGTGGATTCTGGTTATTTTTTCTAAGAACGTTTTCCTTAACATGTTCGTCAAAGTCGTAGTCGATTGTGATCAAATGATCCGCAAGTTCTTTTCATGTCAAATTGTTGTGTTGGATTTATCAGAGCTGTGGCCATGAAAATATCCGCAAGGTTTCTACGTGTCTTTCTATAAACAATTTCCTGATAATTAATCTGATGAGCTTTCCTCTTTGGTACATAGACTTTATAAATTTTAAGGACAATACTAGATTAGCAGAAAAGTCTCATAATTTCACGGTTCAAATACATAGATGCAACCGTAAGTTCTATGCTAACAGTTTCTTTGATCACACTTTTGGCTCGGGGAATTCTCTTCCGGCTTCTTGCTTTGCAGTTAACTTTGATCTTCAAGAATTTAAAATCATTGTCAATCATTATCGTCTGTCT
Source organism: Acanthosepion lycidas (assembly GCA_963932145.1). Lineage (NCBI taxonomy): Eukaryota > Metazoa > Mollusca > Cephalopoda > Sepiida > Sepiidae > Acanthosepion > Acanthosepion lycidas. The sequence goes on along the minus strand of OZ010612.1, from coordinate 15,125,928 downwards.
TCTTAATTCTTATTCTTTTAGTGCTATTTCTGCTTACTAATAGTTTCTTTCTCATATTCATTAACACTCAGTAACCTCTTGCACCCTAGTGACTTTATTCCCTTGCTTGGGGTGGAATGAATGAAACAAATTTACCCGCATCCCCCCCCCGCCATTCAGCATAGGTACAATTACCTCGTGAAAGATAGCAGAAATGGCTTTTTCTATTTGATCCTTCGTATCTAGTGTTGAATGGAATTATCCGTGTCCATCTTTTCACATCTGTACACATAAATGCCAAGCGCACAGTCTAGGAAGAGATCAAATAAACTGAGGATCTCATTTCCTCCTTGTACCCCTAATGAGTTTTTATAGGTTTCCGAATTGGGGTCCTCGTCGGATTTTGGGGATCAATGAAGATGCATTCAGTGGATTTGCAGCTGGGAACAAAGTTTCTAATAGATGAGAAGAGGAAGCCTCCATTGATGTGATCATATGCTGCTGTGTGGTCGTCATACCAAGTATACAATTTCCTAATAGAGAGGTATACAATTTCCTGGATTTGTTTGATGACACATGCCATCATTAAATTCCTCAGTAGAATAGAAAGCAAACTGCGTGGTGAGGGGTTGGCTTTCATAAAACGATGAGAGTCTCATTAATATGATGCTAGATAATACGTTAATCTTATATGACTATTATATTTATTTATTATCGCCATATTTTACTGTTTGAACATTCTTTTGTCGCTGTAATTTGAGTGCGTTGCTACAGATTTCCTGCAGAAGCTAACCATTTGTACTTTTTACCATTTTCATCGCAGAATTAACTATTTAGCTAAACATTTCCTTCTTCTTTCTTTTTTTCATTCTATCATCTTCCCAAGCGAAAATGATTGCATTATTCCGAACAGCCTGTTTGACCTTGTTCAAAGTGACGGCCTCGTTTTGATGTAACATAAACAGATAATGTCGGCTGGTTCAATCAATGTCTTGAAAGGATGACGTCGTCCGACGCTTTTCACTTACATCAAAGAACGGTTCGGAAGACACACAGCTGATTAAAATATGTTAAAAAAAAGGATTATAATTGTTATTATTATTATTATTGTCATGATTATTATTACTATTATTATTATTATTATTTCATTTATTATAATATATATATATATATATATATATATATATATATATATATATGTATGTATTACATTATTCGGCCTTTTAGAATCATCTTAATTGACATATTCACAATGATTCGGCCGTTGTACGCTCCGGCTTTCTTCATGTAATTGGAATTTCGAGCTGAACACTCAAGGACACCATGGCCCAGTGCGTAAAGATGTTGTTTAGGTCCGGTGACTAGACCCAAAGAGTTGTGAGTTCAATTTCAGGCCACAGCAGTGGTGAACCAAAACTTTCCCTTAAAGGGAAATAACTTAGACATCCTCCACCTATACATCTTGAATACACATGATTTTCCCCTCCTCTTCATCCTTCTAAAATCTCTTCCGCACATTCTACCATCCGGTGCGTATTTATTCTTTGTTTTAATTATTAAAAAAAAAATATGTAGCTCTGTATAAATTATTGATTTTTAAAAAATAAGGCGTTAGGAAATTAACTGACCGAAAATCGCCTGAAAATAGCTAAGAGTTGAAACCAAGGTAGGGTAATCGGCTGATATCTTAATTTCTCATATATACATGCATACATATATATATATATATATATATATATATATATATATATATATATATATATGTGTGTGTGTGTGTGTGTGTGTGTGTATAGAGAGAGAAAATTAAAGGTCAATTCTATATATAATATATAGAGAGAGAGGGAGAGGGACAGCGTGATAGAGATAATATTTGTGGTCAATTCTCTCTCTCTCTTTCTCTCTCTATCTATCTATATATATATATATATATATATATCTATATATATATATATATATATATATATATATATATATATATATATGTGTGTGTGCGTGTGTGTGTGTGTGTTTATATATATATTTTAAGACATTTTTATGTTATGCATTCTTTTTATAGATACAAATATTTAAGTAAATTCTCTGTTTATAATAAACAATATTAAACAACATTTACCGGCCTGAGTGTCGGACAAATATATATATATATATATATATATATATATATATATATATATATATATATATATATATATATATATATATAGAGAGAGAGAGAGAGAGAGAGAGAGAGATAATATTCGTGGTCAATTGTATATATATATATATATATATATATATATATATATATATATATATTTCCAAGAGTACAGTACAGAGGAATAATATAATATAAAAGGCTCAAACGCAAATATTAGTGTTTGAGCTTTATATATATATATATATATATATATATATATATATATATATATATATATATATATATATATGTCCATGGCATTTTATGTATCCTTTTGTCGAACTTATTTATTATCTGAACTGGCAAAAAATAAGTGGATTGCAATCTTATATATAAATACAGTGTATGTGTGTGTTTGTGTTTGTGTGCATCCAAGCAACTCCTTCGCTCCCACTGGTCAGATGAAAGGCTTCATAAGCCCTAGAAAAGTTACGCTTAGGGAACGATTTTTGTTGAGTTCAGATTCAGCGTTGCCAGATTATGCGAGGTTAAAAATATATATTAATATATTATACTAGCCATTATGGTTGCGTTCATGGTTTAAGGGAAGTAACTCTCATTTCCCTTTTCTATCCGAAATTCTAGCTAGCTTAACATTTTAAGCTACTAACTTGTCTTATCTATCTATCTAATAGATATGAACTGACAGATAGCTAGATAGATAAATAAATAGATAGTTATCCATTATATCTTATGAATCATAGTCTGTTCATATCTATCTGTCAGTTCATATTTATCAGTCTGTTCTTATCTGTCTATCTATCTAGCTATATGATAGATTTGAATTGACTGATAGATAGATAGATAGATAGATAGATAGATAGATAGATAGATAGATAGATAGATAGATAGATTTTATTGCATTTGCGTAGGCAACTTGTCCTCATTAGCAAACTATAAAAATAAACAATTTCGAGTTTTTAATGAGCTCCCGGCTTGAGACCAAACTCCTTTCTATAATATTTCTCCAATTCGTTTCATACAATAATTCTTCAAATTCGAAAGCCTTTAATTAGTCCCCCGAACATTATGAAAGACGTATCGAAAAACCTTTTGTGTTATAATGATTTGCATCAGGCAAAATGCCGACCAGTGAAAAACCGCCAGCGCGGACACGGTATAATTCAAGATGGCGAACCCATTACAACGCTGCCGAACGAAATTAATTCTCTCTATTAAACAAATGGGGATGCATTTTTTTTTTTCTTACAGAACGAAGAAAAAGGTTGCGTATATTTTTCATTTATACAGGGTGTCCATAAAGTTCGTGTGCACTTTATAAAATTTATAACTTTATTTGTAGTTGCGGCAGAAATAATCTGTAAAAAATGTTATAAAGTTTAATGTACCTAGTTTTAAATGTAGCTAATTAATAACTAATGTGATTCCAGGCATTACTCTAAATTAGTTGGCAAATCTTTTCCGTGAACTGCAAAAATCGTATTACCGTTTGTATTGCTAATGATGGAGGACATGTGTAAACTTAAATAAAATTTCAATAAAACCTTTAAAAAACTTCTTACTAATCCTTTCTACAAATTATTTCTATCACAAATACAAAGTTACAATTTTTTAAAGTGCACACGAACTTTATGGACACCTATATATATATATATATATATATATATATATATATATATTGTGGAACGGAGTACTCTGTGAATACTTAACTTTTTTCAGTTATCTATCCTCCTAATCCTAATAACTGTCCTTTCCTCCTACATTCATATAACACGTTATTCAATAACTCTCTACTTTGAGTGGCTCACGAGGCATGTATTGGATAAATAGATATTTCGCGTGATATTACTAACTATCTTCCTGTAGTAATAGTAGTAGTATTACTTTCAGACAAAGACACTTTACATTTGTGGGAAACATCGTGAGGAAAGATGGCTTGGCAAATCTAATACTCACGGGACATATTGAATGCAAGTGGCGCGAAGATAAACATGAATCCTCTATGTCTTATATTTTTTTAATAAATGGACGACCGAGCAGGGACTAGGAGAAACGGGCCACAAAAAAACAGGAATATGTGGAGAGCAGTGATTGCCCATGTCTTGAAAAGATGGTTTAGTTTTCATTCAGATTTACGGTGTTTATCAGGCTAACCATAGAGTTAGTTTGTTTTATTAAAGAAATAATAAAGAGTAAGAATGTTTCGTCCAAAAGTAAGCGTAAAATTGCTTCGTATTTGTTGCGTTTTAGATCTAATTCATCAAAATTCGAAAAGACTATTTCTTCAGGTTTTGACAGTAATGGCATTACCTTAGCCAAAACTTTACACATCGTTGGTTCGGAAGAAAGGTCAGCATCGAATGGCCATCACGTTCATCTGACCTAACACAAATGATTCCCTTATGGGTTTTATAAGAGAAATCCTGCCACAGTGGGCGAATTAAAAAAAAGTACATCTGAGAAGTATTTCAAGAATTTTCTTTATCTCGCCGGAGTCGATCCTTCAAATCTACAAATCAACCATTAGCCCTTGCATGGGGTATTGCTGCCATATATGGTCTGGAGCCCCTTCTGTTTGTCTCAAGGTCCTTGATAAAATCCAAATACGAATATACAATGTAATTAGCCCTGATCTGGCATCTCGTCTGCAGTCGCTCTCTCACAGACATGCCGTCGCCTCCTTCTGTCTTTTTTTTACAAATACTTTCACGGTAACTGCTCCGATGAGCTGCTTTCGCTGGTTCCCAGGCTTCATGAATTTAAGCGTTCAATTAGGCTGGTATCTCGCTCTCATCCTTTCACTCTCGAAACTGTTAAATGTAGCCGTCTCTTCTACTCCAGTGGAACTCCCTCCCCTTTTCTTGTTTTCCTGATAGCTATAATCTCCAACTATTCAAATGTAATGTCAATCGACGTCTCCAGATGCCCTGATCTAATCCCTATCCTTCTTTTCATCCTTTCCTCTATCACTCCTATTTGCTCTCTCTCTCTCCAACTCTCTGTAACCCCTTGCGTGGTAGTGGCTTCCCGCCTTGCTTGGGGTGAAACGCTTAAAAAAATTATTAAAACTGATGCAGATCGAAATTTGCGTCGTACTGTGGGTCATATTGTTCTACAGAGGTTTTAGAAATGTTTCAATGTTGAAGGAAGACATTTTTAGTTTTCAGATGTTAAGCTATGCTAAAAAGTTTATTAAAATGTTAAACAGACGTCCATAAACAGTTGATAAAGAAATATGATAGTAACAAATAAATATAACATTTTTATGATCATCAATTTTAGTAGCCTGATTCACTGTAGCCCGTGAGCTATAGTTATAGATCTCTTTACGGTAATTACCTATTAGCTAAACAATTCCCATTACAAAAATATTTAAACAATGTAAAGTGAATCCCTACTTTTGGCCCACCCTGTATTATTTCAAAATGTCTTCACGCGTATCTAGTTATCTATAATTAATAATATAGTCCACCTGATCTAACACAAATACATTTCTTTTTTGATAGGTGTAGTAAAGAACAGGTTTTAAGAAAGAAATCCTAACACAGAATTAAAATACATCTTTTGGATGGGGTGTACCAAAGAACAAGGTTTTGTGAGAGAAATCCCTTGACAGTGGACGAATTAAAAGAGCACATCTTAGAAGTATTTATTAAAATTGATGCAGATCTCGCTTTGCGTCGTGCTGTGTGTCATAACGTTCTGGAGAGCTTCGAGGAATGTTCCAATGTTGAAAGAGGACATATTCATCGCTCCAGAGGTTAAACTGTGCTAAAAATCAAAGTAAATTCTTAAACAAACGTACACAAACAGTTCTAAACAAATCTGATCTTAACAAATATATATAAATGTAACAAAATTGTTATAATGATCGAACTTAGTAGCCACAGATATCCGATGTGCACTGATTCGCTGTAGCCCGGGAGCTATAGTTATAGATCGCTTTATGCTAATTACCTATTAGCTAATCCAATCCTATTACAAAAATATTTAAAATATCTAAAGTACAACCCTACTAAGTGAAAGCCTATTTTGGGCCCCAACTGTATTATTTCACTATGTCTTCATATGTATTTAGTTATCTATAATTTGTTTTTATTGAAAAATATCAAGTTTCAACCAGGGTGGGCCAAAAGTAGGCTTATAGTTCTTTCAATAATTGTTTTATGATTCCACATCTCAGAACCAGAGCTGACTTCGTCGTAGATATTCTATGTAGACTGATTCATTGTAGCCCGTGAGCTATAGTTATAAATCGCTTTACGCTAATTACCTATTAGCTAAACGATTCCCTTTACAAAAATATTTTTAAAAAATTTAAAGTGAATCGCTACTAAGTGAAAGCCTACTTTTGGCCCACCCTTTATTATTTCACAATGTCTCCACGTGTATTTAGTTATCTATAATTTGTTTTTATTTAAAACTATCATGTTTCAACCAGGGTGGGCCAAAAGTAGGCTTACAGTAGTTTCAATTTTTGTTTCACGTTTCCACATCTCAGAACCAGAGCTAACTTCGTCAATCTGTTCTTTTTAGCAAGATGGAACACTTCCCCATTATACTTTGGCATTAAGGGACTGCCTTAACCAAATCTTTCCACAGAGTTGGTTCGGAAGAAGAGACAGCATCGAGTTGCCACCACGTTCACCTGACTTAACACTAATAGAATTCCTTAAGCACTTAAGAGATTAAACTATGCTAAAAAATGTAAGTAAAGTGTTGAGCAAATGTACATGAAGAGTTCTAAACAAATATGATCGTAACAAATAAAAATGAATGTAATAAAATTGTAATAATTATCAGACTTAGTATCCATAGATATCTTACGTACACTGATTCGTTGTAGCCCGGGAGCTATAGTTATAGGTCGCTTTATACTAATTACCTATTAGCTAAACCAATTCCATTAAAATATATTTAAAAAATCTAAAGTGCATCCCTACTAAGTGAAAGCCTACTTTTGGTCCCAACTGTATTATTTCAATATGTCTTCACGTGTATTTAGTTATCTATAATTTGTTTTTATTGAAAAATATCAAGCTTCAAGTAGGGTGGGCCAAAAGTAGGCTTAAATTTGTTTTACGTTTCCACAGAACCAGAGATAACTTCGTCAATCTGTTTTTTAGCAAGATGGAGCACCTCCATATTATGCTTTAGCAGTAGGGGAGTGCCTTAACCAAATCCTTCCACAGAGTTGGTTCGTGGGAAGAGCCAACATCTAATGGTCACCACCTCCACCTGACCTAAAACAAATAGATTTCTTTTTTGATAGGCGTGGTAAAGAACAGGGTTTAAGAAAGAAATCCTAACACAGTGGACGAATTAAAAGACTACATCTCCGGACTGAGTATTGAAATTGAATGCAGATCGGGATTTGTGCCGTGCTGTGTGTCATATTGTTCTAGAGAGGTTCGGGGAACGTTGTAATGTTGAAGGAGGGCATTTTGAGCGTTTCAGAGATTAAACTGTGATAAAAAAATCTAAGTAAATTGTTAAACAAATATATTAGGTTGGTGCAAAAATAATGACGTAATGATGTCGTTTTTTGACGTATTTTTTAACGTCAAAAAAACGACATTATTACGTCATCGTTTTTGCACTAACTTAATGCATAAACAGTTCGAAACAAATATGACTTCCTCTTTGTCATAATGTAGGACAATAGGTGGCCATTTTGAACGCTTAAAAGATTAAACTGTGCTAAAAAAATGGAAGTAACGTGTTAAAAAAACGTACATAAAATTTCTAAACAAATATGATCGTAACAAATAAATATAAATGTAATTAAATTGTTTTAACTGTCAAACCTAGTAGCCGTAGATGTTCTACGTACACTGAATCAAAATTGCCCGTGAGCTACAGTTATAGATCTCTTTACGCTAATTATCTATTAGCTAAAGCAATCTCATTACAAAAATATTTAAAAAATATAAAGTGCATCCCTATTAAGAGAAAGCCTAATTTTGGCCCACCCTGTATTATTTGTTCATATTTAAAAATATCAAGTTTCAACCAGGCTTGGACAAAGGTAGGCTTACAATTGTTTCGCGTTTCCACAGCTCAGAACCAGAGATAACTTCGTCAATCTGTTCTTTCAGCAAGATAGAGCACCTCCCCATTATATTTTGACAGTCAGGGACTACCTTAACCAAGCCTTTACACAGAATTGGTTCGGAAGAAGAGCCAGAATCGAATGGCCACCATATTCACCTGGCCTAACACAAATAGATTTTTTTTTTATGTAGCAAAGAACAAGGTTTTGTGAGAGAAATCACAACACAGTAGACGAATTAAAAAGTACATCTCCGCAGTATTTATTGAAAGTAATGCAGATCGAGATTTGTGCCGTGCTGTGTGTCATAGCGATCTGAAGCGGTTCGAGGAATGTTACAATGTGGAAGGTGGAAATTTTGAGCGCTTCAGAGATTAAACTATGCTAAAAAAATGTAAGTAAAAAGTTTTGAACAAATATTATTCCAAAAAATAAATATATATATATACAATAAAAAGTTTTTTTTATTTTTTTTTTTTATGTAAAGTGCATACCTAATAAGGGAAAGCCTTCTTTTAGCTCACTCTGTACAATAAATGTTGCCTGTTTTGCGTAGATATTAAACAAACAATTGCGGTTAACTTATCGGATGAAAGGAGGGCGAAAGGAGGAGAAGCGATTGAAAATTAATAATGTGATTTCTTCTTCGTCATCAAGAAGGGCGCCATGTCAAAATCGTAATTGGCAACAACACGCCTTTCGGCATTGAAGTGTATATCGATTCGAACTGGCCTAAAGCCAGCGTCTACATTCGCGCCCACCTAAAGAAGATGGCTGTCTATGACACGCCGTTACGGGACGGACTTCTCCTATGGGCAGACAGCAACATTTCGAAATGTGGATGGAACACAAGATGTAATATTTCTGATCTTCTTTGAACACAGAATATCCCGTTGGTGATACATTTATTCTATGAGACATAATGGCTCTGCGAGATTGGTATGTGAATTCATATTTACAAGATTTTTGCCCGGGGAGCTGGAAATGGATTTTGAGTGTGCTTTTGTTAAACTCTTGTGAGATGTCCTTACATGAATTTGCTTATGTACAAGTTTGGTTACTTTTACTAAGTTCAATGTATTTCTTATATCGGAATGTGTAAGACATTGCCTCGAATATCATTTTCACAGTAGGCGCTAGTCTGGTACGTGTACAACATACATATTGGGGATTGATTATAAGAATTGATTTAGAAAAAAAATCGTGAAAACTAAAATCAAAAGATAATAAAGCCAAACCTCACTTAACGACTACTGCGGTCAACGACTTTGTCGTTAAACGAGGGGAGCACTAACCGAGTTTGTATTTTATCATTCCACCCCAAGCAAGGTGAGAATGCCACTAGTACGCGGTTTGTTTTTCTTTTTACAGCGAGATCCACCCTTTACAAGGCCTGAGGGCCACTCGATGTAGATGGTTACGTTTAGAGGCCATTTTTCTGTATAGGAGTGGATAACGGTTTGTAATGATCGGGGAAATATCCTGTTGAGAGTTGGTTGCACAGTGAAGTGGTCTACGGGAAGAAGCTGTTTGAGTAGAACTTAACTTCTCGCCAAAGGGAGACGAAGGGAATGCGGATGGTTTTCTACTGTATAAGTGGCATGGCTTGTTCTTGATGTGAAGGTTTGCCTCGTCGGGACCAGGGAATCCAGTTCGTCCGAGAATTTTCCGTAGAAGTAGCGGTATAGCAATGAGTGGTTTGTCACGTCCCACCGTATGGTGATCTGAATAGAGAAATAGTATAGTGAATAAAGTAGAGAATAGCGGTCGATATAGTACAGATGATAGAATAGAAATGCACATCCGAACAGTAATAGAAAATAGTGTAGAAATAGAGGGAAAAGTGCCGCCAAGTTTGTGTAAAAAAAGAAAGTCAAAATAAATTTAAAAAAAAAAAGAAAATTGATTTAATTCAGTGTTTAAGTTTGGCAAAAGATCATAAGTCGTGGGCGATTAAGATCCATCTCTCTAATAGTAGTAATTAAATTAAAACAGAGAACTGATCTATAAAAACAGCAAAACAGAGATAAAGAAAATAGGGATCGAAAAAAAATAAAGGATAAAATCGAAGTAAAATAAAATGAAATATCTTATAACCGGTTTTGCGTATTTCCTTATCATCCACTATGTTATTAGTGAAATTGTTTAGATTAGCGTTACATACAAGTAAGTGGTCCACGTTTATTTCATTTCTGGATGTGCAGGTCATACTATGTTTACTTCTCGGTTAACACTAACATTGAACGGGTTAAGATTGTAATGATCGAGAAATTATCCTGTTGAGAGTTGGTTGCACACTGAAGCAGTCTACGGGAAGAAGCTGTTTGAGTAGAACTTAACTTCTCACCCAAGGAAGACGAAGGGAATGTGAGTGGTTTTCTACTCTATGAGTGACATGGCGTGTTCTTGCTCTGAAGGTTTGCCTCGTTGGAATTCAGTTCGTCCGAGCATTTTCCGTAGAAGTCGCGGTATAGCAATGAGTGGTTTGTCACGCCCCACCTTTGGGTACAGTTATTGAAAGTGAAAGAAAATAATAAGTATAAGGAGGATTCAGGAAATGACAAAAGAGGAACGGGATTCAAGAAGATAGGAGATGGCGATTGTCGTTGCATTTACATTTTTGAAGATTTTAGTTTTTAAGGAAGCAAATAAACCGAAAGGAGTTCCACGGGCGGGAAGTGCGAGAAAAGAAACCGTTGGAGTAGAGTGGTGGTTCCATTTAGCTATAGGTTGGTGCAAAAATAATGACGTAATAATGTCGTTTTTTGACGTATTTTTAACGTCAAAAAACGACATTATTGCGTCATTATTTTTGCACCAACCTAATATTTCAACAGCAAACGCTTAACAAAAGTTTGTCGCTAAACGGTGTGGTCACTAACCGAGTTAGTCGCTAAACGAGATGTTTACTAAAACCAGTTGGTCGCTAAAAGGTTGGTTGGTTGGTTGGGTTTTATGGTATATCAACCACTGTCGGTCATTTAATGCCAAATAAAGGTATACATATATATATATACATACACACACACACACACACACACACATATATATATATATATATATATATATATATATATATATATATATATATATATATATATATATATATATTGGCTCCTGAAATAAATATTAATTTCGGTTGAGCTCTCTAGGGAGTAGGCTTGGGTTTGTAAACAGTGACTATTATAGCTTATATATAGCGAGGCTCTTCGCATAGCGAATCGAGTCACTGTCAGTCACTGGGCGTGTTTATAAATAAATAAATACGCTAAAAATCCACCTACTTCCCTGCCGTACGCCGACGGCTTAGTGGTAGAATCTCCGGCTGATACCAATTCAGTCGGGTTTCGATCCGAGCTAGAGGCAACCGGATGTCCTGCCACACTGATGAGCTGCGAAACAGTCTGTCTGTGGATGATGTTATATATATACATACATATACTTATACACATATTAAATATACAGTACTATCAAACATCATTTTTTCCAAAAAACGTATAGCTGGCAACATTAATTGGTTGTTAAAAAGGATGGTCACTAAACGAATGTGTCGCTAAACGCGATGGTCACTGACTGAGTTGGTCGCTAAACGAGATGTTTACTAAAATGTGTTGGTCGTTAAAAGAGATGGTCACTAATTGCCTAGATGTTGAAAGGATAGGGTCCATAGAAGAACTTAACTTTTATCAACAAGTACAAGAAGAAAAAGAGTTGGAAAGTTGCGAAAGTTACTTAGAACAAAAAAAGATAGGAAGATGTGGAGAGCCATAATTTCCTGTATTCTTATAGGATATAGCACATAAATGTAATGAATGTATCTTTTATCAAGAAGGACCACAAGGAGAAAAAATACGAAAAGGTTTGTTTCCTTTTTAGGAATGGCTTTCCGGTTCCTGCTAAAACCTTTTCATTCGCTTGCATGCTCTTTGAGACATCGTCGCATTATCGACTTGCTCGGCGTGAAATGTTTTTAAAATATGGCTACTTAGAACAATAAAAATGAGAAGTTGAGGAGAGTCTACGCCCTGAAAAGATTGGTCACATGAATGAAATGAATGTATCTTTTATCAAGGAATGTCAAAAGATGAAAAAAATTATTAAAGTGGCAGATATTACTTCGAAAATGAAAATAGGAAGTAAGGGAGATCCATGATCCAGGTCATTCGCAGACAAAACGGTTTCTCTGTAACACGGCTAAATAAAGCTAGACATCCGAATGCCTCAAACCCGGGCCAATTAGTGACAGTCAGAGCCTATACCACTGAGCTATTTCATTCGACTGACATATATATATATATATATATATATATATATATATATATATATATATATATATATATATATTATAACTAATTGACTTAAAATATGTTTTTTTCGCTACACAGTTCTAACCATGTTTCAAAAATGGAAGTTAAAAACCCCTAATTTAATTTTGTAATTAAATTAAAGACATTAGTACCATTTCATCCTCAAGCGAATTTTGGAGTAACTTTAAAAATTACTGGGTTTTAAATACACAGCTAAAACAAAATTCATGTTTCCAAGGTTACAGATAAATCTATTTTGCTAGACTAGGGGTATCTGGGTGTTCAATATGTCTATATTTTAATGTATCAGTTATTGTTACGTTTTAGTAGTGGGTAGGGATGTATTTTTCAATGAAATCTAACATCCGTTAAAAGCGTGTCGTCTGGATTTTTTTTTTTTTTTTTTTTATAAATTTTATAATTAACGGCTAAAATTCTTACAGCAATCTTTTCCTTCGTATATTTAAAGATTTTTGGGAGGTGTCTACGTCAGAATACTTTTTATTTAACTACGATTTGAAATATTTTTACTTTTAATTTTCAATATACTATATTTCTTTCAAGAACAATTACATGTAATTAGAATCCCTTACAGTTTGTAGAATTATTATCACATCAAGTATATTACTATTTTTAAAAACTTTATACTTGAATATTATTTAATTAAAATTTCCAATTCTCTGTTTTAGTAAACTTTAGTTATTTATTTAATTACAATTTTAAAGAAGTTTAGGTTAGAATTCATTTTAATTAACTACTATTTTAATTACAACTTTAAAATATATTCATTATTAGTTTTTATAGACTATATTTCATTTAATAGAAGTAAATGTATTAGGTTGCCCCAACCTAATACATTTACTTCTATTAAATGAAATTACATGGTAGTTTAGCACTCTTTTCTTTGTTTCTCTTGCTTCAAGTCTCCTCTTCATCTGTGAGGAAATAGTCCAGCATTCACAGCCATATAGGAGGATTGATATTACATAGCCTTTCAGCATTCTTTTCTTTGTTTCTCTTGCTTCAAGCCACCTCTTCATCTGTGTGGAAATTGTCCAGCATTCATTGCCATATAGGAGGATTGATATTACATAGCAGTTCATCACTCTTTTCTTTGTTTCTCTTGCTTCAAGTCCTCTCTTCATCTGTGAGTAAATAGTCCAGCATTCACAGCCATATAGGAGGATTGATATTACATAGCCGTTCAGCATTCTTTTCTTTGTTTCTCTTGCTTCAAGCCACCTCTTCATCTGTGAGGAAATTCTCCAGCATTCATTGCCATATAGGAGGATTGATATTACATAGCAGTTCATCACTCTTTTCTTTGTTTCTCTTGCTTCAAGTCTCCTCTTCATCTGTGAGGAAATAGTCCAGCATTCACAGCCATATAGGAGGATTGATATTACATAGCCGTTCAGCACTCTTTCCTTTGTTTCTCTTGCTTCAAGTCTCCTCTTCATCTGTGAGGAAATTCTCCAGCATTCACAGCCATATAGGAGGATTGATATTACATAGCAGTTCAGCACTCTTTCCTTTGTTTCTCTTGCTTCAAGCCACCTCTTCATCTGTGAGGAAATTCTCCAGCATTCATTGCCATATAGGAGGATTGATATTACATAGCAGTTCAGCACTCTTTTCTTTGTTTCTCTTGCTTCAAGTCTCCATTTCATCTTTGAGGAAATTGTACATCATTCACTGCCATATAGGAGGATTGATATTACATAGCAGATCAGCACGCTTTTCTTTCTTTCCATTGCTTCAAGTCTCCTCTTCATCCTCGGCGGCTGTAACGAACTCTCGGGACGATCTTTCGGGTACTCGCCTGAGGCAGTCGTATTGATTGATGCTTGCCCAAAACTGGTGTGGGGGTGTGAGGTAGGTATGTGTCTACCATTTTCTCTACCTGTCACAGGGAACGCCTTCTCCATTGCCTTAGTTATGGGAATTAATTACTTCCTAATTTGGAAGTCTCCCCCTTTTCTTGGCGACGGTCGTAGGTCTTAATCCGCCCCCAAAAATTTTTCATTCTCTTCTTAGTATCTCTCACCGCCATTCTTCCGTGCGCATAGGTAGCTCCTCCTCCCTAATTGGTTTTTCCTCTGCGCCTGCTACTCTTCAGTGGGCACAGGCAGCTTCTCATCCTTCCTTGGACTCTCTTCTGCGTCTGTCATCTCGGCCACCCAGCGAAGATTAATTCCAAGTTCGTTAACTGAAAAGAATTATTACGCTGTCACCTGTGCTGGTTTTTCATGATCTCAGAGTTGAGCAAAAAAAAAAATAACAAAAAAAAAAAACAGATGGCTTTTTCCAAGGGAAAACCTCGATCTTTACGATGTTTTGTTTTTAATTCTTATCTGATTCCATCCACCTCTGGCTTCGTGGCTAGCATCACGGCGACCGTCATTCATCAAAATGTCAAAATACTGCTGTGTTTCTATTATAAAAATTAAGTCCAGAAACTATTATTATTTTCCAACCTGTCGCTTCTGCAGAGAAATTCTCAAAATCAGTTTCTTTTTATTTTTTTGTCGTCCGAAATAAGACACAGGCCACATGGCCCCTTGTGTCCTTCGGCTCGAGTCAGAGACACTCCCTAAGTAAACATTACCTCCAAATTGTTATTTCAAATTTTATTCGACTCTCTTCACCAAAGTTCCACGGATAACGCTCTTGGCGGGCATTCTTAATCAATTATGAGCAAATCGCCCGTCGTAAAAATTAAGTGTTGCATTCAGCCGGTCGTCTGGTTTGTTTTAGAATTTTCAATTTTCTGATCACGTGATAGTTTATCAGTATATCGTTCCTGCTATTCAAAAACTTTATTCGTGTTAGTTTATAACAGTATACCATTCTTGATATTCAAAAACCTTATGTCTATTTACTAGCAATGCCACAGAATAAGCCCAAGAGAATGAAAAACAAAATGAATCCTAAAAATGAAAGATTCATGAAAGGAATAAAGAAAAATTCTCAAAAGAAATGAAAACAAAAAACATTTGTCATTAAGGAAAGAAAGAATCGGGGAAAAAAAGAAGAAAAAGAACGTATGATTAATCATGATACTTCATCTCTGGGGTATAGACAGATGTTTGTTTTTTTCATTTTTAAATTTCTTTCGTTCTTTGTGATATTTTTTTCTTCATTATTAACATTATTCAACCTGTTATTCTCATCTTCATTTCCATATTCACAATGTTCCGATCGTTGTACGCTCCGGCCTTCTCCAGATGATTTGAATTTCGAATCGAACCATTTATTTTGTCCACCGGAGTAAATCGTTCTAGTTTCACGTGCCATGCCTTCAATATCTGTCTTTATTTCCGAGATGAGGTATTATGATTACTTGTATTATTTACATTATTCGGACAGTTATCCTCATCTTCATTGCCATATTCACAACGTTTCGATCGTTGTACGCTCCATCCTTCTTCAGAACATTTGAATTTCGAATCAAACGCTTTATTTCGTCCACTGGGGTAGATGGTTCTATCTCCAAGTGCGATGTCTCGGTTATTTTCTTCAACTCTCTAAGTTTTTTCGTTCACATCTGCTTTAGTCTGGCATTGAACTCACAACTATTTGCGTTTAGTCACTGGATCTAACCAACGCCTTTATCCACTCGGCCATGTGTCCTCTGGAAAATCCGACAAATACGTATCAATAACCCCACCCCTACATATATATAGAATGTAAATAAACGGCTATGAACGCTTGAAACATTTAGGAAAGAAATAAATATTCTGACACCAATAAAAGGCTATCAAATATTAGAAGTTCTTCTTTTTGGACTCTGTCCCTTCAGGATGTAGGCGATCATGGCTCTCCACTACAATCTATCCCTTGTTGCTCTCAATAAGTTTCGTCTCTGTGTCAACTCCGCCAGACACCGTTCTGTCATCCACTTGCCTGCTAGGTATATCATGCGTTGCTTTCTTTTGTGCCCTCTATTCGCCCTGTGAGTATCAGATTTTCCAAGCACTCCTTTCTCATTACATGTCTCACAAATTTCAGCTACCTCTTCCTGATGTTAAGTATAAGCTTCATCCTTGTTTTTATTCTTCTAAAACCTCATCGTTGCTCACACGCTCGCTCCATGATATCATTAGGATCCTTCTGTAAAACCATACCTCCGTTGCCCCGAGTCTCTTCCTAATCTTTGAGGAAATTGTAGAACATTCGCTGCCGTAAAGGAGGACAGATGCCACGTAGCAGTTCAGTACTCTTTGCTTTGTTACCAACGAAATCCTCCAGTCTTGTAATACTCGGCCTAGTTTTTGGGATACGTCTTTGGCCATCTCAATTCGTGTACGGATCTCATTGGCGCACTTACGTTCTCTGTTAGAACATTTCCCAGATATTTAAATGTCTGTGCCTGCTACATTTGTAGTGTCCCCGACCTGCAAATCGTATTTCGGGCTCATCGTTTTTCTGACAAGCATACATTCTGTTTTCTTGTATCCTAAATATATTTAAAAAGTAAACAAAAATGTACTTATTTCCTTTACTTATCTGTTCTATTTGTTTAGATATGTATCTGTTTCTACTTTATCTTATTTTATTTTTATATATATTATTTTTATTAATACTTTGATTTTAATTTTATTTATTAATCAATTCTATTTATTTTTTTGCTTTATTTATTTATATATTAATATGTTTACAATTTATTTTTTCTTATTCTATTTTATTTTAGATTCATTCATATCTATTATTAGTAGTAATACTTTAATAGTAAATGTATTTTACCACAGCATATTTCTTTTATTATTGATAACTCTTGCTATCATTATCGTCTCCCTTGATTTTCAAACGTTTTTTTTATTCCTTTTGAAAACAACAGCGTCTCTTCACATTAGAATTTAGAATTCTTATTTTCAGCGTTATTTTCAATCTTAAATGCCAATCTGGACTTAAATTCAAATCCAGAATTAAACTACAATTCATTTAAATATTTTAACAACAATAATAATCCATCCCCACAATAAAATATTTCGCGATAAACAGAAATATTATAGAAGCGTTTCAGGTAACAAGGTCGATTTAACCGTTTTTTTGGAGAATTGTAGTTAAAAAAAAATGAAATTGACCCAGCTAACCGAAACGCTCCTCTGTGGCTCAATCGGTAAAAGCACGTCAGGCTATATGACGGTTCCGTATAGGATGCAGGTTCGATTCCTGTCGGAGAACGCATATTTTCTATCAAAATCTCTCGGACACTCAGGCCGGTAAATGTCGTTGATACTGTTTATTATAAACAGAGCATTTACTTAAATATTTGTATTTAAAAAGAACGTATAAACACAAAAATAAATGTCTTAAAAAATAATTGTCCCTTTCATAATGAGATATATATATATATATATGTAGTTGTATACATACACTCATATATAATGAATACATTTTATTTATATATTTTTTATTTCAGGTACGTATAATTTCTGCAGTCATCAAAGAATGTCTCACTTATCTTCAAGTTTTACAGTCAACTCTACAACCTGAATATCAGCTCCTATATATATATATATATATATATATATATATATATATATATATATATATATATATATATATACATATACACACACACAAAGGTAAGTACACTCTCGTACCTATATATAGATAAATCAACAAGCCAGTAGCATGATGATGAAAAATACACTTACTTTGCACAAATATCTGTTTTCAACATAATCTTCGTCCTTTTCAATTTTTTTTTAATTTTGGGGCATTAATGTTCAGTCTGTACAAGGCTCAAGAGCCACTCTAGTCAGAGCGTTACTAAGAAGCACAGATAATGAAGATATGTGGGGGATGATAACGGTTAACCCTAGACTTGAACATGTTAGGATCGCAGAAGTCGAGGAAGCTTCCTCTTGGGAGTCGTTTCGTGCACAGAAGCTCCTCGAGTAGGACTATGCATTTGCTGCCCGGGTTAAACCCTCTTGTGGTTAGTATAATATATGAATATAAGTTCAGTACTAGATTGGCGGTATGGTCTCATCATTTTACCATTGAAATGGCTAGATGTAACCGTAAGTTCGATGGTAATAGTTTCTTCTATCTTACTAGTGAAAATCTCTTCTGGCTTCTTGCTTTGCAGTCAACTTTGATCTCCAAGAGGTGGTACAGGTCTTGGTGTTTCTGTAGAACTAGTCTATAATATTACAAGAAGGATGATCTTTGGCAAAAATTGCTTCGATGTAACCATAAGTTTTATGCTAACAATTCCTTCTGTCGCATTTCTCGTTTGTGGAACTCTCTTCCGGCTTCTGGCTTTCCACTGAACTTTGATCTTCAAATATACGGCACAGGTCTTTGTTTGTGTTTCTGTAGAACCAGTGTACAATATTCCAAGAAGGATTGTCTTTGCTAAGAATCGCCTCGATGTAGCCATAAGTTCTATGCTACATGTTTCTTCACTCTTATGGAACTCTTTTTTTTCCAGTCATAATTGGTTTGCAAAAATTAAATATCATTAATTTCTGTATTCACATTTTCTGTACTTTTATTGGCCTATCTCCTTAATAAAGTTTTCATTTTGGCATATTCTCTCACAGTTAGTAAACCCTTTCATATTAATGGATTTAATACTTCCGCTGAAATGATTAAAACTGTCCCTCGGAACAAAAGCTAATCATAACACACACACACACACACACACACACACACACACACACACACATATATATATATATATATATATATATATATATATATATATATATATATATATATATGTATCTAAGGTTGTTTCATTAAGACAGATTATATAAAGGGGTGTTTCATGTCGGATTTTGTCCATTTCATAATATGTGACGTCAGTTGTTTACATTTGGATACGCATCGAGCAGATATGAATGTACGAAAGTAAATCATTGCGAATTGTAGTTTAGAAACAGTAAAATCGACCTTGATAACCGAAACACTTCTCTGTGGCTAAATCGGGTAAAGCACGTCAGGTAATATGACCCTTCCGTATAGGATACAGGTTCGTTTCCTGTCGGAGGTCGCATATTTTCTATGACAATTTCTCGGACATTCAGGCCGGTAAATGTTTTTAATACTGTTTATTATAAACAGAGCATTTACCTAAATATTTGTATCTATAAAAAGAACGTATAAACATAAAAAAATATCTTATATATATATATATATAGTGAAAGAACAGTCACACTTCCTTAGAATTTATTTTTTTAAAAAGTGCCCGATACAAAGTAGAGGATAATATTATAATATTGTTATTTGCCCCCCCCACACACACACATATATATATATATATATATATATATATATATGTGTGTGTGTGTGTGTGTGTGTGTGTATTATAATATTATTTTAAAATATTTTTTCATCGCGACACGGAAATTTCTAGATTACTTCTGAAGTTACTGAAAATCCATGGAAAATGGAACAAATTTATGGTTACGATACATAGAAACTTCCGTGTCGTGATGAAAAAAATATTTTTAAATAATATGATTTTATATATATATATATATATATATATACACGTGTGTGTGTGTGTGTGTGTGTGTGTGTGTGTGTGTGTGTGTGTGTGTGTGTGTGTGTGTGTGTGTGTGTGCGTGCGTGCAATGCGGCAATCTTTTATTTCGACCCGAAATTATTTCTGGAACTCCTTTCTGACAAATATGGTACTTTGTCTACATACATTCTTTGAAAGGACTGAGAGAGCGACAGACAAAAAAATATATCAATTGTTCGTGCTTTAACAGTTTGGCAATATTCGATCAAACCAAAATTCCGGATCAGGACGGCCCGAGCATTGTGACCTAAAAAGGAAGAAAACAATCTGAATAAACATTAGTTCATAAGTTTTATCGACAAAACCCTTTATTATTATTATTATTATTATTATTATTATTATTATTATTATTATTATTATTATTATTATTATTATTATATCTACAGGTTCAATACCATTGGTGATCGATGTGTCGATACTGACAGAACGACTGGAGTTTTACTGCCTTTTCGAATAATGTTTGTCTCATCGATTGAAATGAATTCGTCCGGATATCTTAATATAATGGAGCTAGAGCTCTTTTGTCTGTCTCAATGAAAACTCCATTTCAACTCTAAATCTGAACGCTATGAGTTATAATATGAGAGCGGAATTGTTTATCTGTCGACAAATTATACAAAGGTTGTGTCAGTGATCGCCGTATAAAATAAGACCGGCGTGCTTTGTTCGTATTCTGATCAAGATTCCTTCACGTTTACAGGTATTGATACTTCTTCTTCAGGGATGGTTTAAACACATTGACAAAGAGTATTTTCGTACCTGGTTGACAGCCAATCTAGAAGACAATATTTAAATTCAATTCCCAGTAAATAACATAGCAAACAGTTCTCTTTAGCCTTGATAAGGCAATGTGTCTCGGTGCAGGATGACTCTGAAGTCAAACCTATCTTTAAACACTAGTAAAAAACCTGGCCTTATGTCTATGACTAATTTTTCCGCCTCTAGTGTGAGGTTGGACATATTTTAATTTTTTTTAAATCTTTTGTAAACTTAAGCTATATCGACTGTTTTGTTTTTAGTTTAAACAAGACCAATAAGTAACTTTTTGACTTTAGTGTAAAACCGGACATATGTCAAGAATTTTTAACTTTTTGGGGGAAAAAAAACAGATCTTTGCCAACTTTTAGACTCTAGTGTAAATCTGAA
This sequence comes from Acanthosepion lycidas, assembly GCA_963932145.1. Taxonomy (NCBI): domain Eukaryota; kingdom Metazoa; phylum Mollusca; class Cephalopoda; order Sepiida; family Sepiidae; genus Acanthosepion; species Acanthosepion lycidas. The sequence goes on along the minus strand of OZ010612.1, from coordinate 15,104,764 downwards.
GCTATCCCTAGCTTTTTTACTCTAATGTGAGAATGGACATGTTTTCACTTTTTAAATCTTTTGGAAACTGGATCAAAGGTGATTTCAAAGCGTAGCGTAGATCTGGCACAAGGCCGAAAGTATGGGGAAAACAGTAACGATCAAATTCAATATTCAGTTGTAAGACAAATGGAGCTATATCTCCGGTTATTCGTATAAAATGACAATTGGAAAAAAATCATAGATTTTGCCGATGCGTTTTGTCTTCCGACTTTTTCAAGGCAAAAATGAAATCGAAATATCTTTGTTGTTATAGTTACATTAATAAATCTAAATTTAAAAAGATAGATGCTTCTGTCTAAGACTTTTTCTGGTTAATGTAATCTACCTTTATATCAAAAGCTTAAACCAGACCAATTTTGAGTGACAGAATTTCAACTCGAGGGTAATTTGTACTTCAAACCCCGCGCTCAGTTTCTAATAAAAATGTCCCGAATAGTTCCATTTAGGTGTAAATGTACATGCTTAATTCGAAAATAACAAAGAAATTTTGCTAAAATCTACCGTTTTGGATTTATCGTCAATAAAATTTCGGACTCATTCGCGTCGCGGTGGTGGAAGTTGAAATTAATTCTACGCCACAATTAGTCCACTTCATGTCAGTGAAAAACGTCAGACAAAGAAGTCGTAATGATTTGCTCTCCTGGAAATTAGCATCAACTCTGCTGCAGGGAGGCAAGAAAGGTTTACTATGGTGATTAAAGATGAACAACCCTAGTGGGCTTACGGTCACATCACGTTGTAAGACCGGATCCCATATGATCATCGTAGTTAAGCAACGGCGAGCGTGGTCAGTACCTATGTGGCTGACAGCCTGAGAATACCAAGTGCTATAAACATGGATGTGCGGGTGGGTTAACGGATAATGGCTCGAAATTTTTAAAAAAATTCTCAAATAGTTCTATTTAGGGATAAATGTACATGCTTAATTCGAAAATAACAAAGGAATTTTGATAAAATCTACCATTTTGGAGCTATCGTCAGTAAAAGTTCGGACTCATTCGCATCGCGGTGGGTGAAGTTGAAATTAATTCTAAACTCCATCTTTTTTTGTTAGCGTAAAAGCGGAGAAATATCTACATTTAGACTCTAGTATTGGGACTGGACCTATATCTCCAATCTTATCTAAAGCTTAAACTAATGTAAAAGTTTTTCCTACATTTAGACTAGTATAAAACCAGACAGATCTTTTATGTTACTTCAAGCTCCAAATATTAATACACCCGAGTATAAAAAGAATTTATATTTACTAAAATTCACACCAAATTCACCAGGCCTTTCCATTGTGCTCCCTCCTTTTTAAACTTATTCACCGTTCTCTTGATGGTACTTTAATGGTCTTTGAAGATGGAAGCCAAAGTATAAATGTTGGTTCCATTACTAAAGGCCCGAATCATCTTTTTCCTCTCACCATTGCTCAGTACGGAAGACCAAATATTACTGACACAAAACGATTTTAATCTGTTCTACTTCTACTACAGTGTTTCTCAAGCATTTTTAATTCAGGGTGAAGTTGTAGATTAATTAGAACTCTGGAGGTACATTTAGAATTTTAATAAGGAAAAATTAGTCATGAAATTTGAAAATAATAAAGAATCCTCCTAAGATAAACATTTATTTTAAGACATTACATTAAGCGGTAGTGTTTTCATTAAAACGGATTTATAACGAAGATTGCTATTTTTTGTTTTATAGAGGCCGATAATGAGTGTTTTAAATCCGCCGAGGAAGGCAACAGGAAAAAGATTATCTTCTTATTCTTGACTTGACACCAAGGCTTCTATGTTTAAACATAGAAGCTATGTGCTTGGTTTCTCTAGAGTTTTAAAAAGAAATATTTTTTATTGAAAATAATTAATAAGTTACACTACTATAAATTTGGGGCGTACCTGGCTACGTTTCAGGGCCCATTAGAAGGCCGAGCGAACCGGTTGAAAAACACTATTCTAGTAGATTATAGTGGCACCCACTCGAGTGCGCTATTTCTGTGGGTTAAACATTCGTACTCATCCTGATAAACAAGACAAAAACAATTATTTTCTTTTTTTTTAAATTGTAGAAAATTCCTTGTAAATACGTGAAATATCATCCGCACTTATTAAATGTGAATAACTTCCTGATTTTTGGTAATCTTTCATTCTGATTTGGTTTGGTTTGGTTTGGTTTGGTTTGTTGTGTTTTCCGGTATATCAATCTCAATGGGTTATTTAATACCGACAGTTTTTATTGCTGGTAATATTTTGTTTTGTCAAAAATCTATTTCTGGTAATATTTTTTTCCACAAAAAATGTATTGCTGGTAATATATTTTCTCTCGAAAATGTATTGCTGGTATTAGTAATTTTCATCAAAAATTTATTGCTGATGATATTTTTTTAAATTTTTATTTTATTTTATTTTTTTTAGAAAGTATTCATGTTATTAAAACCCATTTTTACCCCAGTTTGGCGGTTAGCTATTTGCCCATTGCTGGGACCCTAACAGGTGCTACCACCCACCCCGGGTCAGGGTGGACTTGGGAACACCAGCAATTAAGAGAGGGTTTCACGCTCCTCAAAACCTCCTGATCAGAGCTCTTGCTGCTGGACGTAGTTTATCGTCTTACCCAGGACGCGTATGTAGTTTATCGTTTTACCCAGGACGCGGATGTAGTTTATCGTCATACACAGAACACGGGCGTAGTTTATTGACATACCCAGGACGCAGACGTTGCATATCGTCATGCCCAGGACGCGGACGTAGTTTATCGTTATACCCAGGATGCGGATGTAGTTTATCGTTATACCCAGGACGCGGATGTAGTTTATCGTCTTAACCAGTATGGGCTTTCATTTCGTGGGTTCGATTTTTTACGAGGCAAGCTAAACAAACTTTGATTTAAAATTTATAATTTCTTATGCTTAATTAATATTTGTCTTAATTAACTTTACATTATTTGGGGTGAATTAACAGAAAAGATCCAACTTGACCTATGTCTACCTATTTTTATTCAGTTCAAGACGTAGGCGATCATGGTTCTCCACTTCTCCCTCTGCTTTGTGTCTCTCAATCTGTTTTGTACTTTTGCTACTCCCCTCAGACCTCGTTCTGTCATCCATCTGCTTAAGTCCAGTAGGTATGTCTAGGTTTCCCTTGTCTTTCTTTCCTTCTATTCACCCTGTGAGTATTAGATACTCCAAGCCCTCTTTTCTCATTACATATCCCAGAAATTTCAGTTACCTCTTCCTGATGTTAAGTATAAGCTTCCTCATTGTTTGCATCCTTTCCAAAACCTCATTGTTGCTCACACGCTTGCTCCATATTCTTATTATTCTTCTGTAGAACCACATCTCCGTCGCCTTGAGTCTCTTCTTCATCTTTCAGGAGATCGTCCAACATTCGCTGCCATAAAGAAGGATTGATGTCATGTAGCAGATCAGTACTGTTTTCTTTGTTACCAACGAAATCCTCCTGTCTTGAAATACTCTGCCCAGTTTTTGGAAATCATCCTTGGCGATCCCCATCTGTCTTCGGATCTCAGCGCCGCACTTACCGTCCTCCGACAAAACACTTCCCAGATATTTAAACTTCCGTACATATTTGGTATTAGTGTCCCCGACCTGCAAATCTCATTTCGGCTCATCCTAGCATAAACCGAAGTTCTACATTTTTCCTCGTGTAAAATCTCTTTTCGCCTTTTGACACAAGTGGACAAACAGATAAATTAGTCATGGGGGAAATGACCCTTTCTCTACCAGGCTATATTTCATTAAGATTTCTCTTCTCTATGATTAATATTCGACATAAGGAATGGTCTCTCTTTAAATTCGCCTATTATTTATAATCGAATATATTTCTATAAATGATGTGGCAAGCTTGTCTAGCTTGATAAATTAAGAATGAGTAGCGAGTTCGATCCTCACTGGGTGCCACACAATTCCGGCCGTGTGCCACACCTGAGCTTCGATTATTAAATCTCTATACCCATTTCAAAGTGATATAATGGTCAACAAGATTGTCTAGTTTGATAAATTAAAAATGAGTAACGAGTACCATCCACACTGGGTGGCACACACTTTCGGCCTTGTGCCACACTTGAGCTACGTTTAGTAAATCTCTATACCCACTTCAAAGTATTGTAATAGTCAACAAGATTGTCTAGATCGATAATTTAAAAACGAATAGCGAGTTCGATCCTAACTGAGTGCTCCACACTTTCGACCTTGTGCCACACCTGAGCTACGAATATTAAATCTCTATAGCCACTTCAAAGTAGTGTAATAGTCAACAAGATTGTCTAGCTCGATAAATTAAATAGGAGTAGAAAGTTCGATCCTCACTAAGTGCCCCACACGTTCGGTATACCTACTGTGAAGTACTGTGATGGGTCAAACGTTTGTTTATCTAGATCAATACGATCGATTTTTAAGTTCGATCTTCACTGTGTGTTCCATAATTTTGGCCTTGTGCCACACTTATGCCACGGTTAAATAAATCGCTATAACAAATTCGACGTAGTGCAATGGTCAACGAACTTGTCTAGCCAGATCAGTTATAACAGCCTAGTGAGTTCGGTCCTTACTGGACCCTCTATATTTTCGGCCTTGTGCCACACATAAAATACGCTAAATAAATCACTATACGCACTTCGACCTAGTGTAATAGTCAACAAGCTTGTCAAGCAAGATCAATTACAACTGAGATGTGAGTTCGATCTTGGGTGCTCCATACTTTCAGCCTTGTACCTCACTTAAAATATAGCATAGTAAATTGTTATATCAACTTTGACATGATGTAAATGGTCAGCAATCATGTCTCGTTTGATCAGTTTTGATAGGCTGTGTATTCTATCGTCAATGGGCGCTCCATACATTCGACCTTGTACCACACTTAAAATACGTTTAGTAAATTGTTATATAAACTTTGACGTGATGTAAATGGTCAGCAATCATGTCTCGTTTCATCAGTTTTGATGAGTTGTGTGTGCTCTCAATGTGCGCTCCATACATTCGACCTTGTACCACACCTTTGCAAATGAAATTTAAACAAGCTTATTTTTTTAAATGTTTTTTTCACACTCTAGAATCGTTACTAATATCGCTTTTTTAGCCATGGCTCTTGGCATTCATGAAACTAAAAATGAAATACAAAATATAATCGCCAGCTATTATTATCTCTTAATATAACAACACTACTAAGTACTGGCGACCTCTGAGGATTACACTTTACCGAGTCTTTCCTCAGTTAATATAAGAATTGTTTGAATCGCTAGAAAATTATGGCGGATACCCCGACTGTGTTCGTTAACTCTACCTGTTGGAAATAGTCTCAAAACCTGACGTTATTTCAGGAGATGAGAACGTGTGCCGTGTAACACCAAAACATAGGCAGCATACATAAAAGATTGGTGATTAATTTCTTTTCACTGTCGAGTCGTCTGCTGCTAAAAGTTCGGTCAGCAGTGTGAGCTACAAAAGCATGAAAGTATTAAATACGTTTGACGCCTACAGTAGAGTACGTTTTAACAGTCTTGTCTCAAAGCCAACTCCGCAAGTGAAAAGAGGTTGAGTCTATCGCGCAGAAAACAAAACACAGAAACTTAGTAAACCTTCTTGACGCCTACCAAATTCTTTTCCAGACGTTTCGATTCCTGCTGCTTCCTTGGGTCTGATAAAGTTAGTTCTAATGAACAATGGCATCCATGAAATAAATAGAACTACCCATAAAAGGCCGGTTATTAATATCTTCTGACAGTAGAATTGATTGTAGCAGAGACTTCAGACCTCACTCAGTGTGAGTCACAAAAGCGTGAAATTCTTATATATCTTTCATGCTTACAGCAGTTCAAATTTTAGCAATCATGTCGAATAGACTAGTTCGTTTGTGTAAAGAGATTATTACTCTTGTGCAAAGTACAACACTTACTAAACCTTCTTGACGCCAACCAAATTACCAAATAATCTCTTATGTGTCTATATCTCAGAGATGAGGTATTATGATTGCTTGTATTTTGGTATCCTTATCTTCATTGCAATATTCACAACGTTTCGGCTGTTGTACGTTCCAGCCTTGTTCAGAGGATTTGAATTTCGGATAACACTTTTGGCGGGCGTTATAAATAATCAGCAAATCGCCGGTCGTAAAAATTAAGTGTCGCTTTCAGCCGGTCGTCTGGTTTGTTTTAGAATTTTCGATTTTCTGATCACGTGATAGTTTATCAGTATATCGTTCTTGATATTCAAAAACCTTATGTATATTTACTAGCAACCAAAACAATGCCACAGAATCAGCCCAAGAGAATGAAAAACAAAATGAATCCTAAAAATGAAAGATTCATGAAAGGAATAAAGAAAAATTCTCAAAAAAAATGAAAACAAAAAATATTTGTCATTAAGGAAAGAAAGAATCGGGAAAAAAAAGAAGAAAAAGAACGTATGATTAATGATGATACCTCATCTCAGGGATATACACAGATATTTGTTTTTTCATTTGGAAATTTCGTTCTTTTGTGATACATTCTTTTTCTTCATTATTAACATTATTCAAACTTTTATCCTCATCTTCATTGCAATATTCACAACGTTTCGATCGTTGTAAGCTCCGACCTTCTTCAGATGATTTGAATTTCGAATCGAACGCTTTATTTCGTCCACCGGTGTAGATTGTTCTAGTTCCACGTACCATGCCTTCAATATCTGTCTATATCTTCGAGATGAGGCATTATGAATACTTGCATTATTTACATTATTCGAACTGTTATCCCCATCTTCATAGCCATATTCACAACGTTTCGACCGTTGTACGCTCCGGTCTTCTTCAGATGATTGGAATTTCGAACCGTTTATTTCGTCCACCGGGGTAGATGCTCCTAGTTCCACGTTCCATGCCTCTTCCGGATGTCTCAGATATTTTCCTCAACTCTCCAAGTTTTTCTGTTCACCTCTGCCTTTACCTGGTATTGAACTCACAACTATTTGCGTTTCGTCATTGGATATAACCAACGTCTTTAGCCACTGGGCCATGTGTCCTCGAGAAAATCCGACAAATCCTTATCAATAATCCCCCAAAATCTCAACCATATAAAATGTTTCTTTCGTCCGCCGGGGTATATTGTTCTAGTTTCACATGCCATGCCTCTTCCGGGTGTCGTCAAGGATACATGGCTAGTGGATAAAGTTGTTGGTTTGGTTTGGTCTGTGTTACGACATATCAATCTCAATGGGTTATTTAATGCCGACAAGATTTTTTTTTTTTTACAGCATATCACACTCAAGGAATTATTTAATAAATAATTTGGTGACATAGTAATTGAGTTCAATCCCTAGGCTAGGCAGTGTTTACTTATACACGGTAGAAAACGGGTAAGCGTTAACTGAGCAGTACTAAAAATAAGAATGAGGTTTCTCTAGACATCAGAAGTCGAATTATAATAATAATAATATATATATATATAATTATATTTATATAAATATATGATTATATGATAATATATAATTATTATAATTAGGTTTCATTTCTTTTCTTTTACGGTATATCACGTTCAATGGCTGACTTCATGCCGATAATATTTTTTATTCCCGATAATATTTTTTTTTTCAAAAATGTATTGCTGTTAATATTTGCTTACAAAATGTATTCCTGGTAAGTTTTTCCTCAAAAAATTATTACTGGTATAAAAAACTATTTTTTACACTTTCATTGTGTTTTAACCCTAGTTTGGGGGTTAAATATTTGCCCATAGCTGGGACCCTAACAACACCCCGAGCCAAGGTGGACCTGAGAACGCCAGCAATTAACTTTAAATCGATTTTCTTGTGTCAGACATAAAACATAGCATATAGCAGGCATTCTTGTCGCCTAGTGAAGATCAAAGAATAGCATTTGTAGTCGTTTCGATCCCGACTGCTTCCTTGGGCCTGACAATCCTAAACGGAATAAATTGTGAAATTCTGAAAATAAACAAACATTCATAGTAGTTAAGTGATTTATCTTTTCTCGCAGACGAAATGATTACGGCAAAGTACCCCATCCCCAATGTAGAGCAAAACATCGTGCATTTCTTAAATAATTTTAATGCTTAGTATTGGAGAAAATAAAATCTAACAGAGTTCATGTTGTGCCAAAGGTAAGTAGTTTCCCTGCACACCGCAAGTTTTAAAAAAAAAAAAACTATTAGGTTGGTGCAAAAATAATGACGTAATAATGTCGTTTTTTGACGTAACGTCAAAAAACGACATTATTACGTCATTATTTTTGCACCAGCCTAATAAAACATCAACCTGAAACCTTGAGTCATGTTCTTAAATATCATCGTCAGATAGAGCCTTTCCTATGGATGTCATGCATGGCGTCATAACTGTTCAGAAATATCTAAACTGTCACATGTATACAACCGATTCCTAAGATCAATGGTGAAAACATGGTTTCAAACCTAAAGGAAGTGGCAAAGGTTAAGCTTGTTTAAACTTTATTGATTGACGCTACAGAATCATAAAAAATGAACTGTACTAACTAACAGAAAAAACATTACTTAAGGACTAACAAAAGCGGTAACATCTAAAATGGATAGCACTTTTAAATCGAAGAGAGAAAAATAATATAATCAATATGTTAAACTTAAATTTCAAATAAAGGGTAAAGAAAGAAACCCCTATCAATACTGGAAAGAGCGATAACATCTACTGGACTTAGAAAACATATTTTCCTGAATAATTGTTTTAAGAAAAAGATCATATAAATTTAATACGAAAGCAGTACTGGCTGCTCGGTCAATGAATGCCAAATGTTTCCTTGTAGGGAAAAGGCTAATATCAATACATGAAAGTACGATAACATCTACTGGACTTGAGTCCTGTTTTCCTGAATAATTGTTTTAAGAGAAAGATTTTATAAATTTAATACGAAAGCAGTACTGGCTGCTCGGTCAATGAATGCCAAATATTTCCTTGTAGGGAAAAAGCTAATATAAATACTTGAAAGAACGATAACATCTACTGGACTTGAGTCCTGTTTTCCTGAATAATTGTTTTAAGAGAAAGATTTTATAAATTTAATACGAAAGCAGTACTGGCTGCTCAGTCAATGAATGCCAAATGTTTCCTTGTAGGGAAAAGGCTAATATCAATACATGAAAGAACGATAACATCTACTGGACTTGAGTCCTGTTTTCCTGAATAATTGTTTTAAGAGAAAGATTTTTATAAATTTAAACCAAAATCATTACTGGCTGCTCGGTCAATGAATGCCAAATGTTTCCTTGTAGGGAAAAGGCTAATATCAATACATGAAAGAACGATAACATCTACTGGACTTGAGAGACATGTTTTCCTGAATAATTGTTTTAAGAGAAAGATCATATAAATTTAATACGAAAGCAGTACTGGCTGCTTGGTCAATGAATGCCAAATGTTTCCTTGTAGGGAAAAGGCTAATATCAATACTTGAAAGAACGATAACATCTACTGGACTTGAGAGTCCTGTTTTCCTGAATAATTGTTTTAAGAGATAGATTTTATAAATTTAATACGAAAGCAGTACTGGCTGCTCGGTCAATGAATGCCGAATGTTTCCTTGTAAGGAAAAGGCTAATATTAATACTGGAAAGAACGATAATAGCTACTGTAGTTGAGAAACCTGTCCCACCTCACACCAAAAAAATTGTTTTACAAATATATAAGTAAATTTCAGCCCTCAGCAGTACTTGTTGTAAAGTCAATGAATGCCAAATGTTTTCTTCTAAAGAAACGGCTAATATCAATACAGGAACGAAGATTTGGTAGGATACCCCCCCCGCACACACAAAAACACCTCAACACCGGAAAGAGTGATAATGGCTACTGGACTTAAAAAAAAAACTATTTTCCTGAAAATCTGTTTCAAAGAAAGATTTTTTTTTTAAATTTCAACTGAAAGCGCTAATGGCTACTCGGTCAATAATTGCCAAATGTTTCCTTGGAAGGAAACGGTTAATATCAATCCTCTAAAGGCCGATAACAGCTACTGTACTTAAGAGAATGATGTTATAGATTTCACTCGGTAATAACATTTGCTGCTAAGTCAATGAATGCCAAAAGGGAAAAGATTTATATTAGCATTATCATTACCAATTGTATTTACAATTTAAACCATAAAAGTACATAAATTTGAGCACAAACATAAAAGTCCAGTGCGTTTGTGTATATGTGTGGGCAGCGATTTCTTTAAATATTTAAAAAGTGATAGCATTAGTGAATGATATCTCGAATAAAAACAAAATAGATTTATGATTTCTAAAAGTTGAACCAAAACAATTGACTGAAGAGTGCGGGCAGGAGAGAGACGTTTGGTAACTGTAGGCAACTTGAGATAAGGATTTTTAAAAAATGGCTTCTGTGGAGATTTGTCAATAATACAAGGGAACATTAGAGAGCCCTAGTGGGCTTTTAGAGTTTTTTTTTTCTGTGTTAATTATTTAGATGTTCTTCACGATATATATATTTTTGTGAAGATCATCTACATAATTAAGTGTTTGTTTGGGGATCGTCTAAAGAATTAAGTGCTTGTGTAAGGATCGCAAATGCGTGAAACCAACGGTTACAAACTCACATCCATACAAATAAGTATATATATATATATATATATATATATATATCATTTTAATACCATTACACGGATAAAGACAAAGGTAATACGAAGGTTCTGACCGCTCGGGTACAGCTTGACCCAAGGCTTGTGAGTGAAATTCGGTAGTCGGAAACCCCAGGGGAGGGGTGCATCGATAGCTGTGGTAGCACGAAGTCACAAGTCATCCTGGCCGAGAGCTTGAGTTTGCTAGATAACACGCTCTTTCCCAAAAACTGTAACTAAGATCTCCTCAGCATAGCTACAGACTATTGCAAACTGTAAACCAGAGATAGTATCTGTGAGTGCTGAATAAACACACACACACACACATATATATATATATATATATATATATATATATATATATATATATATATATATATATATATATATATATATATATCAAGTATGTGGTGCAGTTCAATTTACATTACATGAATCATTCTTACAAAAAACAGATATAGAAGTTATTGATATAAATGGCGAGAATACATCTTCGCAAACAAATTTAATAAAGTACATTAACCCCGAACCTGTAGATGAATGTTATGATCCCTGTTTATAAATTCCAGTTACATAAGAACCTTTTTTATTTTTTTTACAAGCTTTCATTTGTGCATACAGACATAATCAGGTATGAAAATAGATTTGTTTTTTACATCCCAGTAATGACAAGACAACGAAAGAATAGATGTAATCCGACATATGTTTTTAGAAATGTGTTATTGTTAATTGTAAGGAATTTTGGAGCGTGCAGTCGCAACGCTGAGGTTCAATTTTTAAATTTTAAGATTGTGCGTTTTTGTACTAATATGGTCATAGGAGAATTCTTTTGTAAAATTAACAATAACACATTTCTAAAAACATATTTCAGATTACATTTATTCTTTCGTTGTCCTGTCATTACCGGGATGTAAAAAACAAATCTATTTCAATACCTGATGATGTCTGTATGCACAGATGAAAGCTTGTAAAAACATTTTAAAAAAAGACCTTATGCAACTGGAATTTATAAACAGGGATCGTAATATTCATCTACAGGTTCAAGGTTAAATTATTTTATTAAATTTGTTTGCCAAGATGTGTTCTCGACATTTATATCATTAACTTCAATATCTGTTTTTTTTTTGTATGAATGATTCATGTAATATATATATATATATATATATATATATATATATATATATATATATATATATATATATATATTCTAGTTGAATATATATATATATATATATATATATATATATATATATATATATATATATATATATATATATATTCCAGTTGAATCCATTACATTCACTAATGTGCTAATACTCTTGAGAAAGGTATTAATCCGGTTCTACTCCCTCCAGCTATAGGTGAATAGCAGGACAAGGGTTTCTATAGCCTTGGATAGCAACAGATCTAGGGGAAGGACAACTCTGAATTCAAAACCAGTGGAAGGGTCGTTTGGGAACCTTGTAGCATGTAGTGCGCAAGGTCTCTCTATTCGGCCCTTCAAAAAGTGTGGATGGTTCTGCACAAAACCATCACCACTTTAATCAAATCACGTGTGCTGGTGTTTGGCTGTAGGTTCCTAGGAACTGAGTTCCTTGACCCTCATACGTCGAATACGACGGGAGTGTCCACCGTATATATATATATATATATATATATATATATATATATATATATATAGAGAGAGAGAGAGAGAGAGAGAGATAGATAGATAGATAGATAGATAGATAGATAGATAGATAGATAGAGAGAGAGAGAGAGAGAGATAGACGGGTATCCTCGAATAGGAGTGACCAGCTATATTATTATTATTATTATTATTATTATTATTATTATTATTATTATTATTATTATTGTTGTTCTTGTTCTTGTTATTATTATTATTATTGTTGTTGTTCTTGTTCTTGTTCTTGTTATTATTATTATTATTATCAATGATAATAACAATGATTCCGTTAACCAATTCTAATATCATTTAGAATTTAGCCAATAAGTGTAGGTCAGTTTGTTTACAGACGTACGTGTATAGGGCGTGTGTGTGTGTGCAATCATTTGTTCAAATCTTTAAAGAGAATATTTAATTGATAATATCTCGAATAAAAACAAGATTGATTTATGATTTCTAAAAGTAGAACCAAAACAATTGACGGGGGCGGGAGGAAAGAGATGTGAGGAAACTGTCGGTAAAAGAACTGTTGTTATTTGAGAAAGGTTTTATAAATTTCAGCGGAAAGCAGTGCTAGCTGATCGGTCAATGAATGCCAAAAGTTTCCTTATAAGGAACGACGGTGAGCAAGGAAACACCACTCTGTACTGAAAAGAGCGATAACAGCTACTGAATAATTGAAAAAAGAAGTGTTTTAAAAGAAAGCTTTTATAAATTTCAACAGATATAGTACTGGCTGCTCGGTCAATGAATGTCAAATGTTTCCTTGTAGGGAAAAGGCTAATATCAATACTGGAAAGAGCGATAACATCTACTGGACTTGAGAGACCTGTTTTCCAGGATAATTGTTTTAAGAGAAAGATTTTATAAAGTTCAGTAAAAAGCTGTACTGGCTGTTCGGTCAATGAATGCCAAATGTTTCCTTTGAGGGCAAAGGCTAATATCAATACTGGAAAGAGCGATAACATCTAATGGACCTGAGAGACCTGTTTTCCAGGATAATTGTTTTAAGAGAAAGATTTTATAAAGTTCAGTAAAAAGCTGTACTGACTGCTCGGTCAATGAATGCCAAATGTAAAGAAACATCTATACATTATTATCACCATTAGAGCAATGCAAATCCCTTCACAGACAAATTTATTACGGCAAATAGATTCTCTATTGTTAAGCACATAACCTTCACTTATTATGCCCTTTCTTTATGCCTACCTGAATGCCGACCAATTCACTTCTGTAGTCTTCTCGATCCTTACTAGTTCCTTGGGCCTGACTGTGATTGATGTAAGAATTAATTATCAGGAAATTTCCCTGAGTGAGTTACGTGAATTTAGTAATGATTGTATAGGCTTATTCTGGCACAAATTATTTTCTTATATAAATTATCAAATGCAATGTGGTTCCTTATCATCGTTCTGCTTAAAATTCCTCATCCCTCACATATTATATCGATGGTATATTGCAGAATCCTATCTGAGTTGATTTAATATTACTGCATTAACGAAGAGTAATGGATAACGACTTTTATTGAGGATTCGGATCCTTTACATTCACTTACGTGCTAATACCGTAGGGAATTAATCATCTTCTTCCATCCCCCAGCTATGGGTAAAATAGCAGAGCAGATCGGGTTCTATATCCTTTGATGGCAACTGGTCTACCGCAGAAAGAAATGGCAACCTACTGCTGGGAAAAAAATCTGCCTCCCCTATGTATCGAAAGATACATGATCGCCTAAGCGTGTATCACGCATGGCACATAACTGACTGAAAGTCACTTACGTGCTAAATCACTTGGGAATTAATTAATCTTCTTCTCCCTTCTCCCCAGCTATGGGTAAATAGCAGGACAGTCTGGGTTCTATAGCTTTGAATGGCAACTGGTCTATCGCAGAAAAAAATAGCAACCTACTACGGGGAAAAAAAATCTAACTCGTCAGTTATGTATCGAAAGATACATGATCGCCTAAGAGTCTATGACACATGGCGCATAATTGACTGAAATTCACTTACGTGCTCTTCTCCCCTCCTCAGCTCTGGTTAAGTATCAGGACAGACTAGGTTCTATAGCCTTGGATGGCAATTGGTATACTGCAGAAAGAAATGGCAACCTACTGCGGGGAAAAAATCTGCCTCGTCAGTTATGTATCGAAAGATACATGATCGCCTAAGCGTGTATGACACATGGCGCATAATTGACTGAAATTCACTTACGTGCTCTTCTCCTCTCCTCAGCTCTGGTTCAAATGGTATACCGCAGAAAGAAATGGCAACCTAAAAAAAACCTGCCTCGTCAGTCATGTATCGAAAGATACGTGATCTCTTAAGCCTGTCTGGCGCATAGAACGTAACTGACTGATTTTATAAGACGATACTAATATGTGAATAGTACACATATTATTATTGGTTATAGTTAAGTAAAACTTCAGATCTTTAGCTGTTTTTCGTTCGGTTTTGCATGTCTGTACGCGTTTATGCAAGTAGTATAGATTTATTAAGGTTATTTTTTTATGATTCCCGTTTAACTTTTTAAAAATTTAACAAGAAGGTGGGATAAAGAGATAGAGGAAAAGAGGTTAGACAATTTGGTCTCTCAAAAATCCTCTTCTCTTCCCAGCTATGGGTAAATATCATGGCTCCTTACCTGTAACTACAGAATGGACTCTTCCTATCATTATGTATACTACGCCTCTCAAGAGAGAGGGTGGAATCAAGCCGAGCTTTTCGGCTTGACGGTCGAACTCTCTGCCTCTGAGCAGAGAGGGACCCGGACGAGGCCTCGCCGAAGGGTAGAGTCTCGTTCGGGGAGGTTGACCAACCCGATCCCGTTTATACGGGTTCTGCGGGCATTTTTTTGCCGAGCCTACGGGCTCGGAGAACCCACGTTAAACTCGGCCTTGTGCCATATGCAACCCTCGTGGGGGGGGTGGCTAGATACCGAATCGAGTTGAGCCGATAGTAGTTCACTCCAAACCAGACTGACAGTCATACTAACACTTTCCACATCTTGTATTATTATTTCGTGTAATATACCTTCGTTATTTCTACTCTTGTGTTTGTGTTGTTCTTCCTTGGTCCTAACCTAGACCATAACAGGTAAATATCAGGGCAGACAGGGTTCTATAGCCATGGATGGCAACTGGTCTACCGCAGAAGAAAATAGCAACTTACTGATGACGCAGATTTTTTCTGCCCCGTGAGTCATGTATCGAAAGATACGTGATCGCCTAAGCGTGTATCACGCATGCCATATAAGTGAATAACATCAGAGAAGAATTTATCCTGTATAACGTTAACTTTATTTAAATTTTAGGTACCGCTGCATTGGTTGTCCCTTGGCTGAAAACAGAAAAATAAATAGTAATATG
This sequence comes from Acanthosepion lycidas, assembly GCA_963932145.1. Lineage (NCBI taxonomy): Eukaryota > Metazoa > Mollusca > Cephalopoda > Sepiida > Sepiidae > Acanthosepion > Acanthosepion lycidas. The sequence continues at coordinate 15,089,112 of OZ010612.1, read as the reverse complement.
ATCAAAAAGTGACCCCATTTTCGTAAAATTGCGGACAAGTTTATTTATATGCTTCAACAAAGGAAAGGTGATTGCTGTTTCTAGATTAAGTAAGTTGGGGGAAGCGGGGAGTGTCAAATCGAGGTATTCATTCTATCACCATTCTGGGTTGGGTTGGTATCTGGCAAAAAGGTTTCTCTTTTATGGAGCTTGAAGGGGTTATGGAGAGTGAGAGAGATAGTGGAGTGTTTAAGGAAAAGATAATGAGAATGACGAGGATCAAGATCAAGGCATCGGAGGATGTCGATTGACATTATATTTGAATATTTGAAGATTACACCTACCAGGGAAGCAAGTAAGAGGAAGGGAGTTCCACTGTCGGGAAGTGCGATAGAAGAAACTGTTGGAGTAGAAGTGGTGTTTACATTTAACTGTTTCGACAGTGAAAGGGTGGGTCTGAGATGCCAACCTAGTAGCAAGCTTAAATTCATGCAGTTGGGGTACCAGTGAAAATAGGTCGTCAGAACAGTTGCAATGAAAATATTTTTAGAAAAGACATAGGGAAGCAACATCGCATCTGTGAGAAAGCGACTGTAGTCGAGATGCTAGATCGGGACCTATGATATCAAATATCTGTCTCTGGATTTTATCAAGGACTTAGAGATGAACAGCGGGGACACTAGACCATATATAGCACCAGTATTCAATGCAAGGATGAATGGTTGACTTGTAGATTTGAAGGATGGACTCAGGCGAGAAAACTCTTCTGGCGCAACACAAAGAACCAACTATCCTTGCCGTAACCATTAATAAAGTTATATCAGATTTTGGGGAAAAAAACGTCCGCGATACGTGAAAAGAAGAAATCGATGACATAGCAGAAAAAAACGTCAAATCTGAGGTAATTGCAAAAGTACTCAGACATTAGAAAACTGATATTGAAATATGTATCCGAAGAAAAAAAAATAATGAAATGATGTAGGAAAAAAATAAGACCCTTTAACAAGACTAACAAACAGTAAAACAAACAATTATCGGTTGTGCTTAACCATATAAAGGAAAAATGACTGCCCAGATATACTCAATATCTATCTAACCTCGTCTATACATTATGTATTTGTCTGCCTGTTTGTCTCGCTAGCTAGCTATCTGTTTATATCTATTACATCATATCTATCTTTGTATCTATCTATCTTTCTATCTATCCATTTATCTCAGTTTATTCATTATCTATCAGTCTATTCATTATCGATCTATCAATCTCTATCTATCTATCTATCTATCTACTTATCTCAGTATATTCATTATCTAGCTATCCTTTTAATCTATCGATTTATCACAGTCTATTCATTATCTATCTATCTATCTACTAGCAGCATAGCCCAGCGTTTCTCGTGCTTGATTCAAAAATTGTACGACTGATACAGCAATCGCTGTGACTTGACTTAAAATAGTTTTGCCCTTGCTTGCCTTTAAAGAAGTGCCCTTCGCCGTACTGATGTTGCTACATGCCTTACTTCTTGCCTATCTCACACTGCGAATTTTTTTCTAAGCTCTATACTACGAAAAAAGAACTAAACAAAATGAACACAAAACGATCAAATTTAAAAAAAGAACTCGTAACTGGAAAAGCCGAATGAAAAAAGAATGTTAACAACAAATACTTTTTCACACCCAATCCAGTTTTGCGGAATCAGAATCAACGTTGAGTTTAAGCAAGCCAATTAGAGTAAAGTGCCATGCAGATTTAAATTTTTTCCCACTTGTGACGAATGCAGCTATTGATTTTTTTTTTTGCATGCTAGCATGCTAGTTAACATTCGTGTCAGTCAGCTGTTGGCTCTCACGCTAGGCAATAGAATCTTCCTGCAGTATTCGTGGCACCCAGCTGTAGGCTCTCACTCTGGTCAGTACAAAATGGCCGCAAACTACATGAAAGCTGCCGTAGAAGCATGAAGAAATCGATTATTTCCACTATAGATGGGAGTTGGGAAATGCAAAGTCGGTCTTGGCCTTCCCGCTAACTTGGCGCATGTGCATGTAAATTTTTTGGTGCAAATCCATCGAAAATTACGGTCGTGCATTCGTTTCACACACACACACACACACAAATCCTGCCTTTTATAGACAGAGATCTATCTCAGTATATTCATTATCTATCTATGCATCTATCTATCCATTCATCTCAGTTTATTCCTTATCTAGCTATCAGTTTAAATACCTACCAATATACGTATCTATCTATCTATCTATCTATTTATCTATCTATCTGTCTATTTATCTCTGTATATTCATTATCTATCTCTCTATCTGTTCGAGCTAGCTAGTTAACAGTTTCTGTCGGTCTAGCTATCTTTCTATCTATCCATTTATCTAAGTTTATTCATTATCTATTGCAGGATATTTATTATCTAGCTATCTACCTACCTACCTATCTATCTCTCTCCCTATATATATATATATATATATATATATATATATATATATATATATATATATATATATATATAGCCTTAGCCGATAAGTATCCTCAAATGGGACGTCTCAACATGCAAACGAGAAATGGGAGACATCAAAATCAAGTACGGTCACCCATTAAAGTATTGACCGATGTGGACGTCGCTTAGTTTCGGTGACTGTACGAGAACCGGTGTTTTAGCGTGATATGGTCGTAAGACTTCAATATAGTAGTCAATGCTGGACAAGTTCCTTAAAATGAAGCGGATACTTGAGACAACAAAGATGTGGAACTACAGAAGGATGCTGAGAATACTATAGACGAACCATGTGCGTAACCAGGAAAACTTACGGAAAATCGGAACTAGTGTGGCATTTTTATCTTTAATTGTAAATAGAGAATTAAAATCGCCTAGAAAGGAGTCTATGAATTTTTTTTATTTGACTTTTACGGGTTACCAACCCATCGCATCTTATTCTAATACCAGGAAATATTTTTAGATTTTATGAATTTTTGGGTAACAATAATTTAGTGATACAAGTATTACTAATTAACCCATATCTGGGGGGCGAAACGGCGGATTCATTCGTGTATAATACGCCTTCATTCATAATACTCACCCTTAAAATTGTGCTATGTGCGAAAATGCCTCTACTCACGCATAATCAAACCCTATAAAATGTATCTCTCCAATTACACTCCGGCCAGAGTTACCTATTCTTAATCAAGCTACAATTCAAGATATTTATCAAAATTTCCGACCATCGTTTTTAAAAGGAAACGGAAATACTTATATTGTGCCTACTGCGCAGGCTCATTAACCTATTTTTGTTCAATAAGATAAGCAATCTATTGGATCTGTATGTAGTTTTTTTCACAAAAAATGGTTTTAAACATAGAATAATATTATTCTAATTCCATTTTATGATAATTCTTATTTTATTTTACATTTGTAAGTATTTTAAGTTGATATAATTAATAATTGTATTTGACATTCCTTATGGTCTCACAATCTCTGAATATTTGTCTCAAATTGTCGTATGATTGCGGTGGATGAAGCTGTTGATTCAATGAAGTTCTTCACTCTGAGATCAAACCATTTTCTGCTCCAGTCAACCACAGATTGTAAGTCCTTTTCGAGACCAACGGCCAGGTCAACATTGTCAGCAATGCCGGATTTATTACTGAGACAGTAGTAAATGGTAATGTCGTCTGCGTAGATGCCTACGTGAGAACTGATGACATCAGGAATTAATAATAAGAGTTGATATGAATGCATGCAAGATTTCACAGCTCTAGCATCATTCCTTCATAGTCAGCCTATGAACTTTTCAGCCCACACTCGTACCTGGAAAGAAACAATGCAGTTATTAATAAGAAAAGTTGAAATGAATGCGTACAAGATTTCACAGCTCTAGCAGCACTCCTTCATAGTCAGCCTATGAATATTTCAGCCCACCCACGTACCTGGAAAGAAACAATGTAGTTATCAACAGGAAGAGTTGAAAATGACCTATGCATGCTATCACAGTTCTAGTATCACTCCTGATAATGGCTGATGACCCTGAATTGTTAATCGGAGGCTGAATTCCAGTTGCGTTCGTTAGATTAACTTACGCGCGTAATTTTACTCGGTAAAGGAAATCCATCTGTTTTCTTGGTCGATCGCTCGACTGTACCCCAGAAATAATAATCAAGGGGGCTGCAGTCTAGCTAGTTAGGTGGCCAGATTTAAGGGGTTATCTTGTCGCAGAATTTACCTGACAGCTATGACTGCGTTCTCCTGCTTGACCCAGGGTAGCATTTCCTGTTCAAGATGTCGGCCCCATTGTTGAGTATGAGGCCCTCACCAACAAACTCGGCAGTTCTTTTCTTCAGAATAATCAGCGTGAATTTCCTGAGCTGCCGTACCTTTGGAATCACCATAAGACTCACCCAACTCCTTGCGAATCCTCTGTACTGTTCTCAGTTTGACCCTCAAACGCACTTAAATGTGTGTATTGGAGATTCCGACACGAACTACAGCATGGTGTTTCCAAATTTCTGGCGGAAGCAATTGCGTCATGGTGCACTTTTTCTCAAAGGACTGTGCTCAGCTGACCCTACAATAATGTGTAGTCGACAAAATCAAAAACAAGCAACGCGCATGCGCGAAATTAAAAATATAAAATGGCGACAATTTACCCATTGCACCTTGCGAAAATAAATCGTTTCTTACCTCCAGTTTCCAAATCGGCTGTCGGGATTGCTTGGGAAATATGTGCGTATGTCAAAATTATATTCAATACTAAAAGAGGCCCTCCCCATATGATATAATGACACAATAATTTCATTCGATATATTCGATCTGTAAATATCCTTCACAATAGAAGCAGACAGCGAGAAAAGCTGAGTCTGGTTCTTGATTTCAATCTAATTTCCGATCGAAACACTCCATTATATTACGTTCTCCAATTCCGGATTGTCAGCACGTAAGTCTATAATATTGTCCTTCTCAGCCATCTGCGATCATACAGCAAAAACAGGCGCCATTTTAGATCTTCTTTCGCCAAAAGTAAACTATCAGTATTAAATGGCCTGTAAAATATAATTTGGTTAAAAAAAAGTGATGGTCTGTTGAAATTGTGCCATCTATTTTATGAAATCCTTTTTTATGGCAGAATGACTCATGGTCTGAAAGTTTCGAAGAGATTTCTTGGAAAGCTGCACCATAAAGACGAGGATTAAAGATAAACTTAGGAGAGTTCTTAATGATGGAGTTGGATTTCAATGTCGTTCGTTTTTCTCGGCCAAATACCAATAAAAGTGATAAAACTCTTTGAGAGGAAGAATTATCCAAAAAGGATGAGTTAGGAAATGACGGAAGGAAACAGTAAATTTAGAAAGGAATTTCTTGATTGAGAATGAGTATGAGCGAAGTCAAGAAAAATGAGGAGGGGGTAAAAGTAAGAAAGAAGAAACGAGAGAATATAGAAATAAAATATAAAGAAGAAAGAAAGAAAGAAATAAAAAGTACAGAAAAGTAAAAGAAAGAAAGAAAGAAAGAAAGAAAGAAAGAAAGAAAGAAAGAAAGAGTACAGAAAAGTAAAGGAAAGGGATAAAGAAAGAAAAAAGAAAGAAAGAGTACAGAAAAGTAGAGGAAAGGAATAAAGAAAGAAAGAAAGAAAGAAAGAAAGAAAGAAAGAAAGAAAGAAAGAAAGAAATAGACAAATACAAAGAAAGAAAAGAAAGATATCTGATCGATGCTGGTTCGATCCTCGTTCTCCTGGTCTTAAACCAGACCTTCTCGTAAACAGGAAATTCTATTTGCTGGTGGAAATGTGTGACTTTCGTTTCTAAAATATGAGTTAAGGTAGTAAGAAAGAAAGAAAGAAAGAAAGAAAGAATGAATGAATGAATGAATGAATGAATGAAAGTGATCGGGAAATAGATATGAAGATAAAATTTTAAAAAAGACTAAAAATATCCCGTGCCAGATCTGGACTCGCACTTCTGAAATTTTAAATTCCCAAGTTTTCATTACTGCGATTGTTTTCGGATTCCGCCATCTTGGCTTCTACTAATAAAAACAATTAAGGGGACAAAACTCTCTAACTTTAAATAGATCATCTTCATATATCGTATTGATCGAGACGAATTGGATAGACAATTGTAAGAATGTTCAATACAGATTAAATCTAGCCTCTACAAAGTCTACAAGACCAGTACGTAATTTACACAGTAGGTAGCTTTTCCAGACGTGGCTAGTTCAAATTCAAAGGTAGATATTATTTTTTAAAAGATGAGGAGGTATTGTAGCCCTTACTGGCGCAGAAGGCAGAATCTGCAAGCTGAGTACAATTTCTGACCTCGCTTTTCGTGTTCACTTTCGCAGAAATGTTCTTGGATAAGAAATAAATCCATCTTTCTCTCCAGCCCCTCACCAATGTGTTAAAATTCTGTGTAGATTGGGGTCTCTTGCCTTTTTAACAACCAGCCTATGAGAAGGAAAAGAGTGAATTCTAAGCCGAGGAGGAAGGCATCGGAAAAACACACCATCAAAATTCAACGGGGGTTAGAGAAAATAAGCTACCATTAAGGAGAGAAGATAATAAAAGAACAAGAAATAGGAAGACAGAAGATAACGATTGACATTGCATTTAGATTTTTGAAGGTCAAAGTTGACTGGGAAGCAAGAAGCCGGAAGAGAGTGCCACAAGCGAGTAGTGCGATAGAAGAAAATGCCAACATAAAAATTACAGTTGCATCTAGCCATTTCAACTGTAAAATGATGAGACCTAGCTGCCAATCTAGTACTGCACTTAAATTCATAAAGTCTAGGTACCAAAGAGGAGATATCGTCAAAACAATTACTATGAAAATATTTATTGAAAATCCTCAGGGAAACTACGTTGCAGCGGTTGAGAAAAGACTGAAGACGAGATGTCAGATTAGGACCAATAATAATTCCAGATTCTTCTTTGGATTTTATCGAGAATCTCTAAATGTATAGCAGAAGAAAGAGAAGAGATGTGGTAGAAATATTCAAAGCATGGATGAATGGTAGACTTATAAGTATGTAAGATAAGCCATCTTCGACTGGGTCTTTCAATACTGGGAATTTTTGCCCTTCAATGGAGCATTTTAAGTTTAAAGCCAACCCACCCGAAAATCAATATTAATAAGAACATTTGGGTGCAAGTGAGGTACACTCCCAAATGGGGGGGAGTAAGGAGAAAAAAGGGTACTGTATAATAATAAATAATATTATTGTAATAATTTAAACTATTTATTTTTATTAAAGTTTTTATGAAAGATATATATTCAAGAGCAGATAGTAAATAGTAAAACGTTGCTGAGAGTTATAATGGACAGGAAGTAGTGGAGAGCCATTGTCGCCAACTGTTTGAACTCAAAACCGGCAATGAAGAATTATCTATCAAAGAAAAAATATTTATCAAAATCGGATGAAAACTGTGGAAACGCATAAACAACATCCGATCACACACACACACACACACACACATTTTGAGAAATATAGATATAGATATTTTCTGGCGGGAAAGATTTACAGATAATAAAGATTGTGTGGAGGACCATAATCACCTTCATCCTGAAAGAAAGACTAGCCTGAACCCAAAAGAATGGAGAATTCAACCGGTGTTAACACTTGGCAATTTACAGAAAACGGAACTTGTGAAGAGCCATAACCACCTTTGTCCTGAAGAAAGAAAAACGGGTCTGAATTCAAAACAATACAGACTTTAACGAGGAATAAGGAAACTGAATCTGAATAGAGTGGTGATGGCTTAAGTCTTGAAGTGAACTGACTCATTATTCTTCATTTATAAACGGGCGCGTATTAAATATGGCGAATGTGTGGAAACGTCATGTCTAAATCGTTGATAATCTTTCTGGTCGCGCTTAATGTCTTTACACTGCGACCTGACTGGCATGAGACAGAAAATGTAGACGAAATTCCTTTAATCTAAAAGTTTCATTACAGACTGGAGAGTCACAGATGTTTCTGAAAGGCGTATTGATCAGGCCAATATGACCGAACTGAATTCATAAAATACAAGTCACTGTTGAAAACGGTAACGGTTTATCAGCTCAAGACTGGTGGGACATTTCTTTTTCTTATTCACTGATAATTTCTCTGTCTCTATGTCTGTTTGTATGTCTCTGTCTCTCATTTGTTCTATTCTATATAATAAATGCCAATGTCAGTGTGTCACTGCGTCAGACTTTTTCAACTTTACTCTTAAGTCTGTATCATACCATTTTGGAATCAAGCCGGCTCCGTGAGCAAACTAAAAACATTCTGGATCCGGACCCGCACTTCTGAAATTTTAGATTCCCAAATTTTCAATACTGTGAATGTTTTCGGATTCCGCTGTCTTAGCATCTGCTGATAAAAACAATTAAAGGGACATAACTCTCTAACTTTCAATAGCTCATGTTCAAATGAAAAATTACTGTTCTCAAATTACAGTGTTTCAAAATAAAATTACTCGTGTTTTCAACTTTACCCCTACAAGCCTTAGCCTAAACATATCATACCATTTTGGAATCAGGCCGACTCTGTGAGCAACTTAGAACTATTCCGAGCTGGAACCAGACCCGCAATTCTGGAATTTTGAATTTCCATGTTTTCATTACTCCGATTTTATTCGGCAATTCTTTAATGCAATTTTTTGCAACAATGATAACTATTTTCATATCTGGGAAATAAATTTGGAAATAATCGAAATTAATTGTAAAATCCAGCGAAAGTTACCCACGAAATAAAAATAATTGTTTGCGCGAAAGTAAGGATCTACGTGCATCAAATTGCCTTTAAATTAAGTGGCGGTAGAAGAATCATCGTTGAACCTTTAAAAGGTAAGATATTAATGCAATACTTAAATGAAGCGATCAATTTTGAGTTATTCTATAGTTTATTGATGTCTAACGCATCTACTCTTCCCTACCTATTGTGATGAACGCTCAATCAAGAGCCCTCCGCAGGGGCTAACTTTAAGCTAGTATTATATATGTGCAAACCTGTTAAAGATTTGTAGAAAAATGCAAAGGATATTACTGACATTACTAAAAAAAAAAAAAAAACAGTTCTATACTAACAGAATATTTGACACATTTTTGTGCCTTTTTTTTAGAATTTCTGTTGTGGTGTCCTCCCTCTTAGGTGTCTATTTTAGACTCTTCCGCCTACTATAAGTTTAGATGGAGAGAAAGCTTCGGGGAACAGTGAATACATAGGGCGCTAGTTCATTCGAAACACTCTCAATAGACCTGTAATACTTTTCTGGTGTACTTAAACATTTACGTGGTCACAACATCGTGATACTCGATCTATTCACTATTCACTGTTCCCTGTACCTTCTCTCTTATTAAAATTATAGTAGGCGGAAGAGTCTAACATAGACTCTTAAGAGGGAGGACACCACAACAATTTAGAACTTAAACATTTTTATTTATCTACAGTGGAAGTTTTTTACTGTTCTGCTGTCCATGTCTACAGATATCACCTCACGTCCTTTTTAGATTTTCCAAACTATTGCTACCGTTTTTGCCACTGGGTCAGCGTCTGTACTACCCGTCGCAGACATTGAACGCACAGTTACTTAGAATGGCGCTTTTGTACCAATTCTCTTCATTTATGTGCTGTTCCCATTCAGGACGTAGGCGATCATGGCTCTCCACTTCCTCTTATCTCTTGTAGCAATCAATTAGGTTTATCCCTTTGCTACTTCTCCAAGGCTATGTTCTGTCATCCACTTGCTTAAGCAAACTAGGTAAGTCACGCGTTGCTTTCCGTTTCTCTCTCTCTGTCTCTATTCGACCTGCGAGTATCAGATTCTCCAAGCCCTCCTTTCTCATTACGTATCCCAGACATTTCAGCTGCACCTTCCTCGTGTTAATTATAAGCTTTCTCTTTGTTTGCATCCTCTCAAAAGCTCACATTTTCGGTCCATGATATCCTCAACATCCTTCTGTAGAACCATACCTCTGTTGCCCCGAGTCTCTTTTTTGTCTTTGAGGAGACCGTCCAACATTCGCTGCTATAAAGGAGGACAGATATCACATAGCTACTCAGTACTCTTTTCTTTGTTACCAACGATATCCACTTGCCTCTTAATACTCGGCCTAGCTTTTGGAATACGTCTTTGACCATCCCAATAAGTTTTGGGATCTCAGCCTCGCACATACCGTTCTCTGTCAGAACACTTTTCCAGATATGTAAATTTCTACAGCCGCTTGAATTTAGTGTCCCCGGCCTTTAAATCGTATTTCGGTCTCATCGTCTTACCGATGACCATTCAGGATGTCTTCTTGTAGTTTATGCTTAGTCCTTTCTTCTCGCTCTCCTTCACTACCTTCTGTAGGAGATTCTGTAATTTCTTTTCTGTCTCAGCTGTCAGTACCGTGTCATATGCGTATCTTATTTTGTTAAAATTGAGTCTCTTCTTTACCTTTAAGGAGACCGTTCAACATCCGCTGCCTGAGGAGAGACGCGACATAGCAGCTCAGTACTCTTTTCTATATTACCAATTAAACCCTGCTGTCTCGTAATACACTGCCTAGCAGCTCAGTACTCTTTTCTGTTACCAATGAAACGCTCATGTTCCGTAATACACTGCCTAGCTTTGGGATGCGTCTTTGGCTATGATATCCTTAGCATCCTTCTGTAGCGCCATACCTCTGTTGCTTCGAGTCTCTTCTTCATCTTTGAGGAGACCGTCCAACATCCGCTTCCGTAAAGCAGGACAGACGCCACATAGCAGCTTAGTACTCTTTTCTATATTACCAATTAAACCCTGCTGTCTCGTAATACACTGCCTAGCAGCTCAGTACTCTTTTCTGTTACCAATGAAACGCTCATGTTCCGTAATACACTGCCTAGCTTTGGGATGCGTTTTTGGCTATGATATCCTTAGCATCCTTCTGTAGCGCCATACCTCTGTTGCTTCGAGTCTCTTCTTCATCTTTGAGGAGACCGTCCAACATCCGCTTCCGTAAAGCAGGGCAGACGCCACATAGCAGCTTAGTATTCTTTTCTATGTTACCAATGAAACCCTCCTGTCTCGTAATACACTGCCTAGCTTTGGAATGCGTCTTTGGCCATGATATACATAGCATCCTTCTGTAGCGCCATACCTCTGTTGCTTCTTCATCTTTGAGGAGACCATCCAACATCCGCTGCCGTAAAGCAGGACAGATACCACATAGCAGCTCAGTACTCTTTTCTGTTACCAATGAAACGCTCATGTTCCGTAATACACTGCCTAGCTTTGGGATGCGTCTTTGGCTATGATATCCTTAGCATCCTTCTGTAGCGCCATACCTCTGTTGCTTCGAGTCTCTTCTTCATCTTTTAGGAGACCGTCCAACATCCGCTTCCGTAAAGCAGGACAGACGCCACATAGCAGCTTAGTACTCTTTTCTATATTACCAATTAAACCCTGCTGTCTCGTAATACACTGCCTTGCAGCTCAGTACTCTTTTCTGTTACCAATGAAACGCTCATGTTCCGTAATACACTGCCTAGCTTTGGGATGCGTCTTTGGCTATGATATCCTTAGCATCCTTCTGTAGCGCCATACCTCTGTTGCTTCGAGTCTCTTCTTCATCTTTGAGAAGACCGTCCAACATCCGCTTCCGTAAAGCAGGACAGACGCCACATAGCAGCTTAGTACTCTTTTCTATGTTACCAATGAAACCCTCCTGTCTCGTAATACACTGCCTAGCTTTGGAATGCGTCTTTGGCCATGATATACTTAGCATCCTTCTGTAGCGCCATACCTCTGTTGCTTCTTCATCTTTGAGGAGACCATCCAACATCCGCTGCCGTAAAGCAGGACAGATACCACATAGCAGCTCAGTACTCTTTTCTGTTACCAATGAAACGCTCATGTTCCGTAATACACTGCCTAGCTTTGGGATGCGTGTTTGGCTATGATATCCTTAGCATCCTTCTGTAGCGCCATACCTCTGTTGCTTCGAGTCTCTTCTTCATCTTTGAGGAGACCGTCCAACATCCGCTTCCGTAAAGCAGGACAGACGCCACATAGCAGCTTAGTACTCTTTTCTATATTACCAATTAAACCCTGCTGTCTCGTAATACACTGCCTAGCAGCTCAGTACTCTTTTCTGTTACCAATGAAACGCTCATGTTCCGTAATACACTGCCTAGCTTTGGGATGCGTCTTTGGCTATGATATCCTTAGCATCCTTCTGTAGCGCCATACCTCTGTTGCTTCGAGTCTCTTCTTCATCTTTGAGGAGACCGTCCAACATCCGCTTCCGTAAAGCAGGGCAGACGCCACATAGCAGCTTAGTACTCTTTTCTATGTTACCAATGAAACCCTCCTGTCTCGTAATACACTGCCTAGCTTTGGAATGCGTCTTTGGCCATGATATACTTAGCATCCTTCTGTAGCGCCATACCTCTGTTGCTTCTTCATCTTTGAGGAGACCATCCAACATCCGCTGCCGTAAAGCAGGACAGATACCACATAGCAGCTCAGTACTCTTTTCTGTTACCAATGAAACGCTCATGTTCCGTAATACACTGCCTAGCTTTGGGATGCGTCTTTGGCTATGATATCCTTAGCATCCTTCTGTAGCGCCATACCTCTGTTGCTTCGAGCCTCTTCTTCATCTTTTAGGAGACCGTCCAACATCCGCTTCCGTAAAGCAGGACAGACGCCACATAGCAGCTTAGTACTCTTTTCTATATTACCAATTAAACCCTGCTGTCTCGTAATACACTGCCTAGCAGCTCAGTACTCTTTTCTGTTACCAATGAAACGCTCATGTTCCGTAATACACTGCCTAGCTTTGGGATGCGTCTTTGGCTATGATATCCTTAGCATCCTTCTGTAGCGCCATACCTCTGTTGCTTCGAGTCTCTTCTTCATCTTTGAGGAGACCGTCCAACATCCGCTTCCGTAAAGCAGGACAGACGCCACATAGCAGCTCAGTACTCTTTTCTATGTTACCAATGAAACCCTTATGTCCCGTAATACACTGCCTAGCTTTGGAATGCATCTTTGGCCATGATATCCTTAGCATCCTTCTGTAGCACCATACCTCTGTTGCTTCCAGTCTCTTCTTCATCTTTGAAGAGACCGTTCAACATCCGCTGCCGTAAAGGAGGACAGATGCCACATATCATTAACAGGACATTTAAAAAATAAAATGTCTAACAATTAACCATATCTGTAGTTGATGAGATACAATCGCGTTCAAAATATATTTAGTTGAATCCCTAAAATATATATTTAGATTACGGCATTAAATGACCCATAGAGGTTGATATATGCCGCTAAACAAAATCAATGAATCAAACAAGCAACTTGAAAGAAATCTGAAGTTAATTCATATAATACCCCGCAATTTCTTAAAGAAAACTGCAAGACAAAGCACACATATCCCTTCCTCTACTAATTATCTCCACACAAACATGTATATACACAAAATCTGAGTACCATCTACCATGTATTCTATTGTGAAAGCAGAATAACAAAACTACAACATAAAACACATATCATTGCCTCTAGTAATTATGTCCACACAAACATGTATATGCACAAAAGCTGAGTATCATCTACAATGTATTCTATTGTGAAAGCAGAATAATAAAACTACAACATAAAAAACACATATCACTGCCTCAAGTAATTACGTCCACACAAACATATATATGAACAAAAGCTGAGTATCATCTACCATGGATTCTATTGTGAATGCAGAATAACAAAACTACAACATAAAACACTCATATCACTGCCTCTAGTAATTATGTCCACAGAAACATGTATATGCCTAAAAGCTGAGTATCATCTACCATGGATTCTATTGTGAATGCAGAATAACAAAACTACAACATAAAACACTCATATCACTGCCTGTAGTAATTATATCCACAGAAACATGTATATGCACAAAAGCTAAGTACCATCTACCATGTATTCTATTGTGAAAGGAGAACATCATATTTTTATTACTTCGAAACCCCAAGAAAATTAAATTTCGGTATTAATGACCCATGAAGGAGTTGATAGAGAGGCCGTTAAACCAATAAATAAATATATGGTTGCAGCCCCAACAACAGATTATAAAAAATGAAATAAGATGTTACTGGTTCTAGCAGTCGTGTGGTAATATAATCTAGTCTTTAGATTAATCTGCTTGGTCAACGTTAAGTTAGACTTAGGCGGGATTATACTCTTGTCTGTTCCAGATTTGCAACAACGCTCTGTACGGAACGAAATAAAAGGTTGTCATTGTTCTCGCCATGTTTTATTTTATTGTAACGAGTATCCGCAGAACGGAATTTCATTCTTCGATCAACCGTTTCGCTTAACCAATGTATGTAAAGATTCATCAAAAGCTAGACATCCAGGGAAGTCAGGTAGAAAATGAAGAAAAGACCCGGAAAGCATATTATGCACAGAGAATAACGGATTTTTATTCTAATACGATGTGCAAATGCAACGATTTTATTTTGTTTTTGTTTTGGGGTTTTTTTGGGGATTTTTTTTTTTTGGATTTGCTTCGGGGTTTTTAGAGCACTTACATGTGAGTGGAATAGTTCTTCATTTCAGTCTTTTATGAGTCTGTGAGACGGCACCTGGCGCCAGTCTATTCTACAATTCTTTGTTCGTTTTTGTTTAGGTATATTTGTTTATTTTTATTCTTTCTTTCGTTCTCTTTTTTTCCCTATCATTCTACTTGCCGCTTCTCCAGGTATCACTTACGACAAGATCAAAGACGAACAGACACAAGGTATATTTCTACACGAATACGCAATAAAGAGATCGTGAAATAAGCGTGAATAGATATTAGCCATATATACATGGAGCTGGAACTTGGCCTGCAGATTTCGCAGACCGATGAAAGTGTAGCGAATTCAACCAAAATAAAATGCCACCGCTATTAAAATTCTGTGATCATCTCAATAAAAAATTCAGTGTTTGCCTGTTGGCTTATTTGAGTTGCTTATTTGTTTTCGAATCAAAACTGATTCTAATATATATATATATATATATATATTGATTGATTGATTGATAGCGGAGTGACGAATCAGAGAACCGAGATCGAATTCCAGTTGAATGCATTACATTCACTTACGTGCCAATACTCTTGGAAAACGTCTAAAGCCTCTTCTTCTTCCCCCACCTATGGGTAAGTACCAGGACATACCGTGCTCTTGGGTGGCAACTGGTCTATCACAGAAAGAAATGGCAACTTACTGCGGGAAAAATCGGACACGTCAATCATAAAAGATAGCCTAACCCTATATCACACATAGCTGACTTATTTGTTTTCATATCGAAAGTAGTTCACATATATATATATATATATATATATATATATATATATATATATATATATATATATATATATATATATATATATATATATATATATATATATATATATATATATACACACAGACACGTTTCTTTTATAGATACACATATTTAAATAAATGCTCTGTTTGTAATAAACAGTATTAACGACATTTACCGGCCTGAATGTCCAAGAAATTTTTTTGAAAATATGCGTCCTTCTACAGCAATCGAACCTGTATCCTATACGGAACCGTCATATAACCTGACGTGTTTTTACCGATTTCGCCACAGAGGATTGTTTCGGTTAGCACGGTAGATTTTACTGTTTTTAAACTACAATTCTCCATGATTTTCTCGCGTACATTCATATCTGCTCGATGTGTATCCACATGTAAACAAATGACGTCACACATTATGAAATGGACAAAGTCCGACAATTATTTTAGGACATTTTTTATGTTTATACGTTCTTTTTATAGATATAAATATTTAAGAACGCATATTTTCTATGAAAAATTCTCGGACATTCAGGCCGGTAAATGTTATTTAATACTGTTTATTATAAACAGAGCATTTACTTAAATACTTGTATCTATAAAAAGAACGTTAAACATAAAAAAATGTCTTTAATAAATAAATTGTCGGACTTTGTCCATTTCTTAATGTACGACGTCATTTGTTTACATTTGATACGCCATGAGCAGTTATGAATGTACGAGATTCATGGAAGATTTAAGTTTATAAGCAGTAAATTCGACGTTGCCTACCGAACGCTTCTTTGTAGCCTAACGTCAAGGCACGTCAGCGTAAATGACGGTTCCGTATAGGATGCAGGTTCGAATCCTGTCCAAGGACGAATATTTTCTATGAAAATTTTTCGGACATTCAGGCCGGTAAATGTTATTTAATACTGTTTATTATAAACAGAGCATTTACTTAAATACTTGTATCTATAAAAAGAACATAAAATATATATATATCTATATAGAGAGAAAGAGATAGCTATAATTATTTATTTATTATAATTTTATTATATAGACAAAACCATTTTGCTCACTACAAAGATGCAACTTGGTTTCAGTGCATTTCAAATGCACTTCGACGGATGAGAGTCGAAAATACTTATGAAGAATCCTGCTTGTAGGAAAGCCGTATGTAAAACGTTATTACCTTTTTTTCCATTTGTTTCAGATAGAAAATATACAGGTGACGGAGTGAAACAATAGTGCTTGTTGATAGCAACCATTTTCGTTTCTCAACCGTCGAAGTGCAGTTGAAATGCACTGAAACGAAGTTGCATCTTTGTAGTGAGTAAACTGATTTTGTCTATATGATAAAATTATAATAAATAAATAAATAATTATCGCTATACTATCGATATCGAGCCCTCTTTTGGATTAATGCTGTGAACGTTAGAATTTATATATTACTTTCGTTCTCATTGCATCGAATATATATATATATATATATATATATATATATATATATATATGTATATAACAAAAATACTAAGGAGCTCCGGATTATGCACCCAACGTGTTCTTTTCTATTTTCTGCATACCTGCGCACCTATATATATATATATATATATATATATATATATATATATATATATATATATATATATACAGTGTAACCCGGATATAAGAGAGTTCTCAGGAACGGCGAATAAATCTCTTATATCCGGGTTTCTCTTATATTAGGGGTATGGTCTAATTTATATACATTAACACAGGCTTTAATTTGGGACCAGAGAAAATCTCTCTTATAGCCGGGTTTCTCTTATATCAGGGTCTCTTATATCCTGGTTACACTGTGTATATATATATATATATATATATATATATATATATATATATATATATATCGATGAAATTGTAGCAAATTTGACGAAAATAGAGTGCTGCCGATATCTTTTAATCTCAGTCAACATTCACGACATTTTGGGATTTTTCGAATCGAGCCCGGATTAAAAAAATATATAATCCAGGCTAAATATCTATCCCAGCAACCTCTCCTTACTTTATGAATACGATCTTTCTGATCTCTCCCAACAATTTAGTGATAATCCAACCCTGTATTTTGATCGGAGAATAAAATTCCGTTCTGCGGGTACATGCTACAATAATATAAAACATGTCGAGGACAATTATAACCCTTTATTTCGTTCCGTACAGAGCGTTGTTCCAAATCTGAAACACATACCAGCTTCATTCCACTAATAGAACATGTATTCGACAAATGAAGTTTAAGACGTCTTAATAATGTTATAGTCGTCAAACCAGTTTACTTCTTATCAGAGATTAGTCAGTTATGGGCCATACTTGATACACGCTTAGCCGATGATGTTTATTTCGATACATGACTCATGAGGCAGATTTTTCCCGCAGTAGATTGCCATTTCTTTTTGTGGTAGACCAGTTGCCATTTCTTTCTGCATTAGATCAGTTGCCAGTCAAGGCTACAGAACCTGTTCTATCCTTCTATTTACCCATAGCTAGGGGTAGAAGAAGATAATTCATACCCTTCCCAAGGGGATTAGCACGTAAGTGAATGCAATGTATTTGAATAGAATTCGAACTCGGAAGGGCATTCACCCTTTGAGCCCTGCGTTCCTAAACAATTTTAAGCCTTCCGCCTGAGCTCCTGAGTCAAAATTCGCAAATGATTGGTATGTGATGTTTCACGTTAGATACAAAAATAGTTACAAGTGTTTACCCACCGTTCAACTGGTGGCTAAGCATTAAGTCACTTTTCTCTACCACGTGTAAAGCGGCGGTCAAGGCTCAAATTCTTAATCCCGTCTAAGTTTAACTTAGATTTGACCAAGCAGATTAAGAAAAACATAAGATTATATTACTTACCACACGATTTCTAGAATCACAATGATATCTTATGTCATTTGGGGGGTGGGGAATTTGAAGTAATAAAAATATGATATGTTATTCTGCTTTCACAGTAGAATACATGGTAAATGATACTCAGCTTTTGTGCATATACATGCTTGTGTGGAGATAATTACTAGAGGCGGTTGATATGTGTGTTTTATGTTGTAGGTTTGTTATTCTGCTTTCACAATTGAATACATGGTAGTTGATACTCAGCTTTTGTGCATATACATGTTTGTGTGGACATAATTACTAGAGGCAGTGATATGTATGCTTTATGTTGTAGTTTTGTTATTCTGCTTTCACAATAGAATCCATGGTAGATGATACTCAGCTTTTGTGCATATACATGTTTGTGTGGACATAATTACTAGAGGCGCTGATATGTGTGTTTTATGTTGTAGTTTTCTTTAAGAAATTGCAGGATATTATATGCATGTCACCATGAACCAGAATTGTGAGATGGAGGGGAGTGGTGACCACGGCGGCGGTGCAAAATGTGCCAACTGAATGAAATGAACGATTGGCTTTCAACAGAACAATTGAGCCAGGCTAAAACAAATTGGCAAGTGAATACTAGTTTTGGCAACATGGTCTGGTATCAACGAGTAAATCTATTCGAGAGCCATTACTAAATTCTTTTCTTAATCTTCTGGCAAGTGGAAATATTTCTGTCAACTCTGAGACACTGACCAATATTTCTATCACTTGAAGCAGAAGAAATTCCATTCCAAGAACAAAACCTTGAAAAGACATTCGATATGCTTTTGTTTCTGAAAATTTTTCAAGCAAATTTGTAGTCAAGCATCTATAAGTAACAATTATTACCCGGGAAAGGGTTTTAACAGAAAACCTGTCACCGCAGTACGTCAGCTCATTGGAATAATGAAATATACCTTTTAAACTCGAAACTAAATATTAAGAATCTCTCTCTAAATTTCTGGAATAAAGAGTTATTATTATCAGCACTTGGACTAATTTTCTCCTCTGTGTTTTTATCGCAACGTTTAGGCTTTGTAATCTACGGCT
Source organism: Acanthosepion lycidas (assembly GCA_963932145.1). NCBI lineage: Eukaryota > Metazoa > Mollusca > Cephalopoda > Sepiida > Sepiidae > Acanthosepion > Acanthosepion lycidas. The sequence continues at coordinate 15,069,916 of OZ010612.1, read as the reverse complement.
TTCTTCAGGTGTCAATTGATATTAATTAAACGTACAAGTGTTAATTGTTATCGTTCTACTGTCCATGTCTCGGGATATCTAGTTTTTTTGTTTGTTTGTTTTTTAATACTCAGTTATTGAGAGAGAGATATTCCCACTGAGTTTGGATCAGTTTTGAACACACAATCGCTATGTGACCAAATTCACGAAACGATTTTGTGAGGTTAGCAGGTTAAAACATTGCTTCATGAATCACTAAAAGTTATTAATAATAAAATTATCACTTTCAATTGGAATTCGTGATCTTTTACGACTGTCACCTCCAGCTTTGAGGCTAAGGGATGACTGAACTTTTTTATCTTGCGTGGTAAACATACTATGACTAGAGAGGGTAATAAGAAATCAGAGATAATAAAAAGGAAGATGTGGGGAGCTTTAATTAATTATCACCTAAAAGAATCTTGCGAGGGGGCATGCTGAAAAATACCTGAAAATTGGATTTTAAATGTTTTAATTTCTGGCGTCCGACGTGTCTAGATGCAACAGCTCAGCTGATCTCAATGGGTTTGCTACCACTTTTTTTTTTTGTTTTCATTGCCATTGGTCTAAAATAATCCACACTTATAATTTGTTTTAAATAGTTAACATTGAAGATTTGTTTTAAAATAGTCAACATTGAAGATTTGTTTGAAATAGTCAAACAATGAAGATTTGTTTTAAATAGTCCAGACTTAAGATTTGTTATACAGTCCACACTGCAGATTTGTTTTAAACAATCCACACTAAAGATTTGTTTTAAATAGTCAACATTGAAGATTTTTTTTTGAAATAGTCAATGAAGATTTGTTTTAAATAGTCAATATTGAAGATTTTTTTGAAATAGTCAATGAAGATTTGTTTTAAATAGTACATACTGACGATTTGTTTTAAACAGTCCACACTGAATTTTTTTTAAATATTTCACACTGAAGATTTGTTTGAAATAGTCAACATTGAAGACTTGTTTGAAATAGTCAACAGTGAAGATTTGTTTTAAACAGTCTACACTGAATATTTGTTTTAAATATTTCACGCTGAAGATTTTTAAAATATTTTACACTTAAGATTCGTTAAGAAAAGTGGATTTTGATATGAAACCGGTCGGAAATTAAACATGGCTTGTTCAGTGCATTTTCTGTACATTTTCGCCTCCGTAAATGACGTTCGCTTTTAAATAAACAGTCTCCTTTATTGATATTGATAAGAAATGTCTTTGAGAACAAATGTATGAGAAAACACCTTGGCATTTTCTACTTGGAACAAAAAAGTATTGAGTTTGTGCGGAAAAGGGTTGAACGTTTTGTAGGGCAACTAGAACCTCTTCTCGCAGCGGTCAAACGGTAGACAAATGGCGTGGTTTGCACACATTAGAAGGCACAACAGCCTGTGCAAGATCATCATGCAAGGTACTGTTGAATGTTGACATAGGAGAGGACGCCAACTGAAAAACTGGTTGGACAATGTTAAACAATGGACAGGTGTGACTGTACCAGAATTGCTGATGGCTACCGTTAATAGACCGTTGTGGAAAAGTGTGTGGCCTCTGCATTCGGGTCCGACTACCCTTACAATAGCCAAGGGGATGATGATGATGATGATGATGATGATGAGGAGGAGGAGGAGGAGGAGCAGGAGGATGATGATGATGATAAGGATGATGATGATGATGAGGATGATGATGATGAGGAGGAGGAGGATGATGATGAGGAGGATGATGAGGATGATGAGGATGAGGATGATGAGGCTGATGAGGATGAGGATATTGATGATGATGATGAGGATGATGATGTTAATGATGATGAGGATGATGATGAGGGTGAGGATGATGATAATGAGGATAATGATGATAATGATGAAGATGATGATGAGGGTGAGGATGATGATAATGAGGATGATGATGATGATGATGAGGATGATGAGGATGATGATGAGGATATGATGATGATGATGAGGATGATGAGGATGATGATGATGAGCATCATGAGGATGATGATGATGATGTGGTTGATGTGGATGATGATGATGAGGATGATGATGATGATATTGATGATGAGGATGAGGATGATGATGAGGATATTGACGATGATGATGAGGATGATGATGATAATGATGATGAGGATGAGGATGATGATAATGAGGATGATGATGATGAGGAGGAGGATATTGATGATGATGAGGATGATGATAATGATGATGAAGATGATGATGAGCATGAGGATAATGATGATGATGAGGAGGATGATGATAAGGATGAGGAGGAGGATGATGAGGATGATGATGAGGATGATGATGATGATGATGATGAGGACGATGATGATGATGATGGTGATTTAAGTTAAAATTATACCGAAATTCATTATGGCGAACGAGTAATGTGATGGTTCTTTTGTTTACGAAACATCCCTTCTGTATTCATATATTCTTTTGCACTATTTACATTATTCGGACTAATATCCTCATCTTTGTCGCCATATGTATTACAACGTTCCGGCCGTTGTACGCTCCGGACTTCTTCAGATGGTTGCAATGTCGAACTGAACCTTTTATTTCACTCGCTGGGGGAGACTCTTCTAATGGGTGTCAGTTATCAATTATGTCCTGTTAAATCTCCTCTCCAAGTTCTCCACCACCTTAACTAGGTATTGAACTCATACTCTTTGGGTCCTGTCACTGAATCTAACTAACGCCTTTTCCCACTGTGCCATGTGTTTATATATATATATATATATATATATATATATATATATATATATATATATATATATATATATATATATATATATATATATATATATATATATATATATATATATATATATATATATATATATATATATATATATATATATATATATATATATATATATGGATGCATGTTTCATTAAATAATATAGACAAGTTTTCTCTATTTATTTTAAGCAAGTTCCTTTCATATTGTCTGATAAGCTTAATAATCAGTGAAAGACGGAAGGAAAATAACATATACACGAGTTAGTCAGTGCTTTGAACTTTTTCATGCAATAAAAACAGACTATCATTATTGTTTCGTCCGTGTATTGGTTGATATATTGAAAAGTAATTGTCATCTTTGATAATGGCTTATGTAAGCCGAAAGCTTAGATTTGATTTAAACATGTATCAATATGGTGATTTCCTTTCGTCAATGAAACCTGATCTCCTACAAACTGATTTCTTACCAACAATATATATATATATATATATATATATATATATATATATATATATATATATATATATATATATATTTTAATCATACGAATTTATTCTAAAATAACACATTGAGGTTGATATGTCGTAAAACAATTTCGAATCTCTAACACTGTAAACGAACAGTGGAAAAATATTTTGAATTTACGTAGCTAATGTCTACACATCCACAGATATTTTAGCCCCCTTGAAGATGGACTCATATGAGTTTCAGTGACGTATATTTGCAAAGAGGGTTTGAATAATGGTTTAGTGTTAACAACGGTTTAATAATTAACCCATATCTGGGGAGAGAAAAGGTGGAGTTATACCTTTTCCAAGGGTATTTGCGCGTAAGTGAATATAACGAACCAGACTGGAATTGAAACTCCGTTAACTGATTAACAATTCCGAAACGTTATTCATTTACACCACCCGCACATCCAAAGTTATAAAACCTGATATTTCCAAGCGAACGGGAACCGGTGATGAAACGTGAAGTGGCCATAAGCCACAACGGTCGAAACGTCGTGATAACAACAGCAAAGATGAGGACACTAGTCCGCATCTAAAGAGCGTAAATACGAAACACCCGTGCATGCATTTGCCTTTTGAACACACTGGTACTTTGCTTCTCCAAGTGGTGACTTCATTTTAGGTCTCGGTTTTCTTTCTCATCGGAGCGTTAAACTTTCACAATTTTTCCGAAGGTTCATTTTTTTTTCTTTTCAAAAGCAGCTAATTCCTCAAGATTGATGAGTTCAAATCGATCGGTCGATCTTTGACACAGATGTTTAAAATTTAAAAAAAAAAAAAAAAAAAATTAAAAATGTCAAAAAAAGCTACGGTTGAAAATTCAAATTCAAATATTCTCTTTAAAAAAATAAAAATAAAACCGAAATTTATGCAGAAAATTACATTCGGTAAAAAAGACGAAATTATTTTCATTTTTTTTCTTCAAAAAAATCCAAGAATATGAGAATGTTTCGAATACGAACACAAATAATTCTCAGAAGGATATCACCACGAATAGAAAAATTGATATAATAAAATTAATAAAAAATTGATATAATAAAAATTGATATTATGAAAATTGATATGAAATTCATATTATAAAATTATTTTTATAAAACTGATATCATAAATTTGGCATCGTAAAAAGTGATATCATAAACTGATACCATAAAAATGATGTTGGAAAAATGATATCATAAATATATATAAAAATTAATATAAAATTGAAATAAAAAATTGATATAAATTAATATCATAAAATTGATATTATACCAAATTTATATCATAAAATTGATATTAGAAAATTAATATCATACAATTGATATGAAAACTGATATTATAAAGATTTATATCATAAAATTGATATAAAAAATTGATATTATAAAAACTGATATCCTAGAATTGATATCATAATTTTTATTATAAGAATTGATATGAGAAAAGTGATATAATAATTTATATCATAAAATTAATATGAAATTGGTATCATAAAATTGATATTATAAAAATTGATAAAAATTAATATTATAAAAATTTATAGGAAATTGATATCATAAAAATTGATATCATAAAATTGATATCGTAAAAAGTGATATTACAAAAACTGATATCTCTCTATATTTCTGAGATGACGTATAGTAATTATTGGTCGAACTGTTGTCCTCATATTTGCTGTCATATTCACGACGTTTCGACCGGTGTACGTTCTGGCCTTCTTCAGTTGATTGGAATTAGGAATTGAAGCCTTTATTTCGTTCACTAAGGTATATTGTTCTAGTTCCACGTGCTATGCCTCTTCCGGATGTAACGTTCATTTCCCTTTAACTCCAAGTTTTAGTTCATCACTTTGCTTCATACAACAAACGCCATTGGGCCATGTGTCCGTGTAAATAGTGTAATTAAAAACTGATATCATAAAATGTATATGAGAATGAGGAGACAAATAAAACCATCATTGTTTCAAAGGTAAAAATCAGTGTTTATATATAAAATTGATAGCATAACATGCATATGAAATTGCCATCATAAAACTCCTATCATAAAATTCGTATCATATCATTTGATATCATAAAATTGCTATTATAAAAATTGATATCATAAATTGGGTATAATAAAAAAATTATATAAAAAACTGCTATAAAATTGATATCATAAGCTGAAAAAAATGATATCATAAAATTGATATAAAACTGATATCATAAAATTGAAAGATTTGATATCATAAAATTGTTATGATAAAAATTAATATCATAAAATTGATATAAAATTGGTATCCTAAAAATTGATA
>OZ010612.1:15054389-15061889 GCA_963932145.1 Acanthosepion lycidas | reverse complement strand
AAAGCAAGAAAGAAAGAAAGAAGAATTGAAATCATAAATGTGCAAAATGGAAATAAAAAAAAAATTACGAAAGAAAGAATTTCTAAATTTGCTTAAAATAAAAGAAAGAAAGAAAATATTAAGGATACAGAAGAAAATGAAAATGTCTAAATTAGAAAGAAAAGGAGAGCGGAAGAATTATGTGAGGAATGACATTGACAAAGCCTACTGCAAAAACTAAAGAAAGAATTCTTTTGTAAATGAAAATCAGAAAATTTGTAAGAAGAAAAGCAACAGAAATAAAGCAAAGAAGAAAGCTTAAACAACTGACTTCCCTATGAACAAAAAAACTAAAATAATATAAATAAATAGATAAATAAATAAAAAAGCAACTCTTAAATCATGAAGTTACGAAAAGCCATCTTCATTGACTGACCGACCAATTGTAAATGACAACAATAACGAAGAAAACACGGGGACGTCTTTATCAAAAATGCCGTCCAAAGGAAATAAAGAAAAATTTAAAACTAAAGGAAAAATTGCAGGAATTGTTTTTAGTAATTAGTGATTTTCTGACTCTAGTTTGTCGAAGACTAATAAATGATTAGTGTGTTATGCGTAGAATTGACAGAAAAATACTAATTAACATTTGCTTGGAAGAAAATTAAACAACAGCAAAAAATAACTGAATTAAAATTTTCAGCGACTAGTTAATCAACTACAGCGATATGAAATGCTGTAATAAAAAAAATAAAAAAACACTACCCAAAAAAAGACATTTATTGGGGACAGGCGTACATGTCTCACGTCAAATGCAACACAGATTTGGCTTGGATGTATAATTGCGAAAATTTCGAGACAGTTAATTCTAGCGCAATTAGCGAGTGACCAAGTTAATTTACACTTCAAAAAGGAATGTTTTGATTACAGAAAATTATATGTATTTATGATTGGTTTTTGTGATGTTAGCAATTGAACGATTTCGCCTGTGCGAGGAAAACGCGTGGAAAAAATTACTTGTGCCATTTGCTGCGATCTAAATACCTTGCCCCGTTTTCAATATGTGTTTTATATAATCAGATTGTTACGTATATTCGTTTGATGGATTATTCTGGTAATTCACTCCAAATAATGTTGTACGAATCGTTCTGCTCGTTAAATGTCAAAACTTCGAGTGTTGTATTGGGACTGCTCGTAATTCGATCATTTAGAATAATCCCACGATTTTCATTGAAAGAATAAAATCCAGTAAAAAAAGGCAACGTATTTTCAACAAATAAACATTAACCCTATGAGACCTGCGTTCCTGGACAATTCTAAGCCTACTATACTGTGCAATCGACAAAAGCATGAACAAAAAATGCGCATGCGCCAAATTAAAAATATAAAACAGTGACAATTTACACATCGCATCCTGTTATATCCTATCTCTAAGAACTGGGTTTATACTAAAACATATACACCTTTAATAAATTATCTACAAAATATATATCTACAAAACATACGTTTACACTGTAACTATAAGAGTAAAGCATATAGCCTGTCTTAGAAACCTAATCAATCTACCTTCACACTTCGATAAAAACCGCAGAAAATTCTAGAACATATTTGAACGAATTAAAAGAATCTATATATAAAACAGAGGATGTCTGTTTTTCCGTCTGTCTGTCTGTCTGTCTGTGAGTGATACCTTTTCACTCGAGATGCATCTAACCAATTTTGACTAATCTTAACACATACATTGTACAATGTAAGAGAAAGGGCTTTAGCATGTCCTCGACTAACGTTGAATAAATACAGACTACTTCTGTTATATCAGTAACTACATTAATTAAATATTTTTTTAATGAAAGTACTTTAAAGTAATTGAAGATAGACTCTGTTACATCTAAACATGATGCTGTTTTTGCTCCATTTTAATTGAACGCTTTTCCTGATCAACAAGCTGGGTATGTATGATCAGATAAAAATGGCGGATAGCTGTTATATCTGGGCGGGAGCTATCCGTTGATCACATACATGCCTTAGCAGAGCTTCTGCGTTGCTTTCCCCATAGACGCTCCATTTTAATTGAACGCTTTTTCTGATCGACCAGCTGGATATGGCTGCTAGTATTCTTCAAAGCAATATTTAATCGTACCAGTTCTTGGATTAGCCTTCCTTAGGATTTCAAAATTATGTGATCTTGGAGTTGAATCACTTGAAACTAGAACACATAAATCACTTTGTTCTCTGATTGGATTAAGGCAAACTCCATCTAAGAGCATTTACATTTGTCCCTGATTTTCGCCAGAACAAATCACCCCGCATTATTTTTTAGATTTTATAACAAAGTCGAAGATGGAAGTAAATTTAAACCATCTTTAACTTGATAATTTGAGTTCACCCATAGAGTGAAAATTGGTGATTTTTACTGGGTTTTTTCTTAATTTTCGTTGATCCTTCAACCAATTTTCATCAAACTTAACAATTACTTTATAAATGTATCCTCTTTTACATCCCTAGTTGCACATTGAGAAATTGAATTTCAAAAACTTCAAAATACTTATGGTCTGAAGATGGTCTACATGTTGCCTGTTTTGTACCCCTTCATATCCTCGGTTAACTTTGATTGAATAAATACAGACTACTTCTGTTATATCAGTAACTGGATTAATTCAAAATGATTTTTAATGAAAATACTTTAAAGCAAATGAAGAAGATAGACTGTTACATCTAAACATGATGTTGTTTTTGCTCCATTCTAATTGAATGTTTTTTCTGGTTGACCAGCTGGGTATGGTTGATAGACTTATTTATGTTTAGGCTTGCTTTCTGTATTCATTTTCCTTTAAATTTTTTTCGTTATTTAGATGTTTCAGTAAATGTTATTCTCGTTATCCTTCTGTAGAACGGTATTTCTGTTGACTCACTTCTCTCCTTTATGTCGGAACCGATATATTCGGACCGATGTCACAAAACAGCTCGGCAGTCTTTTCCTATTTCTTAATACTTTTCTTAACTTTTAAGATGCTTATTCTGTTATTCTATTGTGTTTGATTGATCGAACGAAAATCCCATTCAGTTTTCTTTTATTCTTATTAGATCAAGAAGCATCGTCAGCCATTATTCATTTTGGACTAGGTTTTCTTTCATCGCCATTTCAGTTGCTATATTTTCAGTAGTGATCATTGTAGTAGCAATCTGCAAATCTCCTTAAATCAATCACTGTCAACAATTATTCGTTATCAACTAGGTTTTCTTTCATCTTAATTTCAATTGTTTTATTCCAACTAGTAGTATTAGTAGTAGTAATATTTTGTGGAATTTTTATTAGATGAATCATTGACAGCCATTATTCAATTTTGACCCGTATTTCTTTCATCTTCATTTTAACTGCTTTATTTCCAATAATTATTTTGTGACGTACGGTGATCGTTAATAATTAAGTATAACTCAAGACTTCAATGTCAAGATAAAACAGTATTTAATTACAACAGCAAATAAATACTTACCAAGAACAAAGAAGTAAAAGTCAACGAAAAATAACCATTTCAATGAATACCTTGTTAGTAGCGCGGCTCCGATTAAAGTCCGGTAAATCATATATAAAAAAAAACCCAAATCATCGACGCACAATAATTCACACTAATTCGACTGGATAATTCCACCCAATCGTCACTCAATAATCACTGCAGTCAGCAGCCTGACATCGCTATTAATACACATGGCGGAAAACATATATTCATAAGTCCAGAGAGTATCACTCGAACCTCGATGTATGTAGTTACACATTTCCTTCCTATATGACAGTAGTATTAGTGGTAGTAATATTCTCTGGAATTTTGATTAAATGAAGCATGATTTACATTATTCGGACAGTTGTCCTTATCTTTTTTGCCATATTTATCACAATATATCGGCCGTAGTAAGCTCCGCCATTTTCAGGTGCTTGGAATGTCAAACTGAACCCTTTATTTCGCTCACTGGAGTAGACTGTTCTAGTTCCGCGTGCCGTGTCTAATGGATGTCAGTCATCAGTTATCTCCTGTTAATTCCCCTCTCTAAATTCTCCACTGCCTTAACCAGATATTGAACTCACACTATTTGGATCGGGTCACTGGATCTAACTAACGGCTTTATCCACTGTGCCATGAGACATGACAGGTGGAGGTACAACCGTCTACACCAGCGAGCGAAATAAAGGGTTCAGTTCGACATTCCTACTCCATGAAAAAGGCCGGAGCGAACAACGGCCGAAACGTTGTGATAAATACGGCAAAAAATGAGGACAATAGTCCGAACAATGTAAATAGTCTACATAATACCTCATCACAGAAATATAGACAGATACTGAAGAAGGCCGTAGTGTATAACGGCCAAAACGTTGTGATAAATATGGCAACAAAGATGAGACAATAGTTTGACTAATGTAAATAGTGTACATAATACCTCATCATAGAAATATAGACTGATACTGAAGAAGGCCGGAGCGTATAACGGCCAAAACGTTGTGATCAATATGGCCACAAAGATGAGGCAATAGCCCAACTAATGTAAATAGTGTACATAATACCTCATCATAGAAATATAGACTGATACTGAAGAAGGCCGGAGCGTATAACGGCCAAAACGTTGTGATAAATATGGCAACAACGATAAGGACAATAGTCCGAATAATGTAAATAGTGTACATAATACCTCATCTCAGAAATTTAGACAGATAATGAAAGGCCGAAACCTTGTGAGAAATATGGCAACAAAGATAAGGACAATAGTCCGAATAATGTAAATAGTGTACATAATACCTCATTTCAGAAATATAGACAGATACTGAAAGGCCGAAACGTTGTAATAAATATGGCGACAAAGATGAGGACAATAGTCCGAATAATGTAAATAGTTTACATAATACCTCATCTCAGAAATATAGACAGATACTGAAAAGCCGAAAGGTTGTAATAAATATGGCGACAAAGATGAGGACAATTGTCCGAATAATGTAAATAGTGTACATAATACCTCATCTCAGAAATATAGACAGATACTGAAATGCCGAAACGTTGAATAAATATGGCAACACAGATGAGGACAATAGTCCGAATAATGTAAATAGTGTACATAATACCTCATCTCAGAAATATAGACAGATACTGAACGGCCGAAACGTTGTAATAAATATGGCGGCAAAGATGAGGACAATAGTCCGAATAATGTAAATAGTGTACATAATACCTCATCTCAGAAATATAGACAGATACAGATGAAGCATTGTCAAGCATTATTTATTTTGGATTAGAATTCCTTTCATTATCATTTCAATTGCTTTATTTCCACTAGTAGTATTAGTAGTAGTAATATTATCTGGAATTTGGATTACATGAAACCTTATTTTTTTAATTTTATTTTTCTTCTTTCAAATAAGAAAATAGCCTCACCCTAGAGAGGATCCAACTCAGTTTGTGATTTTCTGTTTTCTAGCTTGTTACGGTCGCACCGGCAACAAATTCAGCTTCATCAGCACGTCGGCCGATGCATCTTCTGGTCCCCATGTCAAGTTTATATTTACTCAAATAACCGCCGGATAATATGGAAGGAATTTAAGGGATTTAAAGGTTTTACATCGTGCCAGATTATACGAATTACCAGAAAGCGAAATTCACGACCGAGAGCATTGCAGATTGATATTTGCTTTTCATGGGTTAATTAAACTTTCGGGGTTCTGTTCAGGAACGGAAGTAAAGTCTTGGGGTGCATGCGTACACGACAGCAGAACTCAGTTATTATAATATATTATCTCAGTAGCTGCAAGGATATTTCCGGTGGAGATTGAAGGTAATAATTGAATTACAGAACTCCGGTGAGAGATTATTTCAAAAGCTTTATAGACAACGTTGGCAAAAGTATATACTCATATTTATGATAAATATATCAACCGATACCGTGCGCGCGTACAAACAAACGCAGACACATAAACACACACACACACACACACACACATATATATATATATATATATATATATATATATATATATATATATATATATATATATATATATATAACGTAACACATTATGAAATGGACAAAGTCCGACAATTATTTTAAGACATATTTTTTATTTTTATACGTTCTTTTTTATAGATCCAAACATTTAAGTAAATGCTCTGTTTATAATAAACAGTATTAACGATATTTACCGGCCTGGATGTCCGAGAAAGTTTCATAGAAAATATGCGTCTTCCGACAGGAATCGAACCTGTATCCTATCCGGAACCGTCATATAGCCTGACGTGCCTTAACCGAGTGAGCCACAGAGGAGCGTTTCGGCCAGCAAGGTCGATTTTGCTGTGTTGAAACTAAAATTCTCCATGATTTTCTCTCGTACATTCATATCTGCTCGATGCGTATATGAAAATGTAAACAAATACGTCACACATTACGAAGTGGAAAAAGTCCGACAGTTATTTTAAGACATTTTTATGTTTATACATTATTTTATTGATAAAAAATATTTAAGTAAATGCTCTGTTTATAATATGACACACACACACACACATACATACATACGTACATATATATATATATATATATATTAGGTTGGTGCAAAAATAATTTCGTTTTCTGACATAGTAACATATGTTAGAAAACGAAATTATTTTTGCACCAACCTAATATATAAAGTTACTTTCTCTTTTAATAACTGTATCATTCTTTAGATTTTATGTTGAGTTCGAAATTATTTCTGTATATAACTAATGCATTTGATAATTTTTTTTTTCGGATAACTTCTTTTTCCTGATCAAATATAATTTTTCTTTTAATTTTCTGCAAGTTACCCCAGTGTATTGTGAGGAGCAGCTTATCTTCAACATCCATCTGTATAATCAAATTTTTTGTTGCTTCCAAACATAAGACATAGAAAAAAAGGGAACGAGAAAAGAAAGAAAGAAAGAAAGAAAGAAAGAAAGAAAAAGCCGAGATACAAAAGAAAGAAAACAGAAAGAAAGAGACAGAAAAAATGAATGAATGAATATATAACTGCTTTATTATTAAAGGTATACTTTTCTTTCAAAAATATTTCCAAACAAATGAGCCTAAGTAAAATATGGAGCTAGTAAAAGGATTTGACTGAGAGGAGACCCGATGGGATTGTGAGGATTGTGGCCGTACCTTCATATTCTTCTTGTCATCAATCTCTCATGTAAGTATCAGATTTTCCGAACCATTCTCCCTCAATAAGGGCCCAAGAAATTTCAACTGTCTCTTCCTGGTTTTAGGTATGAGTTTCCTTTTTGTCTCCATTTTTCTCTAAAACCTCGTCGTTGCTCACATGTTCGGTCCATGGTATCCTCAGCATCCTTCTGTAGAAATTTCAACTGCCTCTTCCTGATGTTAAGTATAAGTTTCCTTTTTGTTTCCATTTTCTGTAAAACCTGCTGTTGCTCATATGTTCAGCCCATGGTGTCCTCATCATCCTTCTGTAGAATAACATTTGCTGTTGCTTTGAAAAAAATAAGACAGAAAATACATTAAAAGAAG
>OZ010612.1:15039389-15051889 GCA_963932145.1 Acanthosepion lycidas | reverse complement strand
GAGATAGATAGATAGATAGATAGATAGATAGATAGATAGATAGATAGATAGATAGATAGATAGATAGATGGATAGATGGATAGAAAGACGAAGCAAAGAAAGAAAGAAGGAAAATAATTAAGATATTAAAGAAGATAGAAAGACAGAAATTATAATGCAAGAATGAAAGTAGGAAGCAACAAAACAAAACAAAAAAGTAATTAAAATAAAGAAAAGGGATTCTAAGCCAAAGAATTTGACAAAAGAATACCCCCTTCCTTTGAAAGTCAAATAAATCAAACAGAGAGAGAGAGAGAGAGAGATAAAATAAGCCGAGAATTTAATTGACTAACGATGAATGGGAGAAAGACAAAAAAAAAAAAAAACTCTGGAAGGACAGAAATGAGTTATCAGACGAGGCGAGATAAAATTTATCTATCAAAATCGGAAAAGAAGCGCGACAGGCAGAAGCGGAAGTATGATGAGAAGTTAATGGATTATTCCAACGATAAAAGCTAGTGTTAGAGAGAGAAGAAAATGCGCATGCGCCTTGCAATAAGTAACCTTTGAGAAGTAGATATGGCCGTACCTCAGGCTATTTCGTGCTGTTTATTAGGGATTCACAACACAAAAACGCATGCGTCAGCAGTCGAACAATGGCTAGAAAAAAGAGTCGTTTTAACCTTTGTTTTTTTTTTTTTGTCTTTTTTTTTTTTAAATAAAATGCCATTAATATACAGGACATAAGCGACCATGACTCTCCACAGATTCCTTTTCTTTATTATCAGTTGGGTTTGGTTTCGTTTGGATTTATTTTGTTTTACGGTATATCAACACCCCAATGGGTTATTTAATGCCGACAAGATTTTTAGGATAGGTTCGTATGAATAGAATATGCATTCTTTGTAAGAAATCAATTTTTAGATCAGGGTTTAGGTTTATTTTGTTTTACGGCATATCAACACCCCAATGGGTTATTTAATGCCGACAAGATTTTGAGGAGAGGTTCGTGTGAATAGAATATGCATTCTATGTAAGCAATCAGTTTGTAGATCAGGGTTTGGGTTTATTTTGTTTTACGGCATATCAACACCTCAATGGGTTATTTAATGCCGAGAAGATTTTTAGGATAGGTTCGTATGAATAGAATATGTAATCTTTGTAAGAGTCAATTTTTAGATCAGGTTTCATTGATGTATTTTTGTAAAGAGGGTTTTTGTACTGCGTCTATATGTGAATACATCAGTATGGTCACCTTACCTAAAAAAAAAGAAGATATTTATCACAATCTGCTTTAGTTTGGCTTTGTTTTATTTTGTTTTACAGTATATCAACCTCAATGTATTATTTCATGTCGATAACATTTTTAGGATAGGTTTGTATGAATAGACTATATATTCTTTGTAAGAAATCAGTTTGTAGATCAGGTTTAATTGACTTATTTTTGTTAAGAGAGTTTTATGTCGAGAGTTAAATTTATTTCTAGCAATTTCAAAAATGTATTTGTGTTATTTTCACTATGAAAATCTATTTTTATACTTTCGTTGTGTTTTGATCCAGTTTGGAGGTTCACTATTTGCCCATAGCTGGGACCCTAATAGGTGCTACCACCCCGGGTCAGGGTAGATCTGGGAATAACAGCAATTAAGAGGTGGTTCCACGCCCCTCAAAACCGGCCGATCAGACGCCTTGCTGCCGGATGTAGTTTATCGTCATACCAAGGACGATTTATTATTAGTGAATTGCCATGTCTATCTCGTTTAACGACCAAATCGTTGGCGGCAATCTAGTCGTTAAGTGAGGACTGGTTTTATTATCTTTTGAATTTAATTTGAGTTATTCTTCAAAGGGTTATAAAAGGACGGGAAAAGTAATCCAAGACTATGAAGGCCTGTAGGAATGGCGAAAATGGACTTGTCAAGCTATCTTGCCCAATTCACTTCCCTCTAACCATATTTAATAGTAATACATTAAGCGCACACCGCATTCGGGTAGATGGAGCTAAACAGACCCCAGAGGCAATTCAAGCTAGCGGAAGGCAAAAACTGATTGAAACCTCTGTTGCCTTGCGGTTATATCCAAATACGGAAAAGACTGACAGCTAAGCCAGTCAGATAGTCCGATGTAGGGCCATAAAGGCGGTTGCCTGTCAACACTGGCCATATCCGGCAACTTCTGTAGGCAAGCCGTCTTGTAATGCCGTGTATTCCCTAGGAACTTGTCAGTAGGCCTGAGAGAAGTGTCTTATATGCTCAGCGCCCGGCCTCCATATACTAACGCACAGGCCTTTGATTTCGAGAGAACACCAGTCTTAACGCCAAAGGACTGAATTTTGACTAAACTGCGCGATATTTATCCCGCAAGATAAACGGAGGCCTATTCATTCGAGCACCATTCGGCTTCAAAAATTTCGCTAAAGTCGTAGCTGGATTACTATTGACTCATTACTGAGGTTTCCTCAAAGATGAAGAAGAGACTTAAGGCAACAGAGATATGGTTCTAGAGAAGGAGCCTAAGGATTTGATGGACCGAGTATGTGAGCAACAATGAGATTTTAGATGGATGCAAACAAGGATGAAGTTTATACTTAACATCAGGAAGAGGCAGTTGAAATTTCTACAGAAGGATGCTGAGGATACCATGGACCGAACATGTGAGCAACGACGAGGTTTTAGTTAAAATGGAAACAAAAAGGAAACTTATACTTAACATCAGGAAGAGGCAGTTAAAATTTCTACAGAAGGATGACGAGGATACCATGGACCGAACATGTGAGCAACGACGAGGTTTTAGTTAAAATGGAAACATAAAGGAAACTTATACTTAACATCAGGAAGAGGCAGTTGAAATTTCTACAGTAGGATGCTGAGGATACCATGGACGAACATGTGAGCAACGACGAGGTTTTAGAGAAAATTGGAAACAAAAAGGAAACTTATACTTAACATCAGGAAGAGGCAATTGAAATTTCTACAGAAGGATACTGAGGATACCATGGACCGAACATGTGAGCAACGACGAGGTTTTAGAGAAAATGGAAACAAAAAAGAAACTTATACTTAAAATCAGGAAGAGGGAATTGAAATTTCTACAGAAGGATGCTGAGGATACCATGGAACGAACATGTGAGCAACGACGAGGTTTTAGAGAAAATGGAAACAAAAAGGAAACTTATACTTAACATCAGGAAGAGGCAGTTGAAATTTCTACAGAAGGATGATGAGGATACCACGGACCGAACATGTGAGCAACGACAAGGTTTTAGAGAAAATGGAAACAATGAAAAAGCTTGTACTTAACATGAGGAAGATGCAGTTAAAATTTCTGAGAAAGGGGTGCAGCGAATGTTGGACAGTCTCCTCAAAGATGAAGAAAGTCTCGACGCAACGGAGGTATGTTTCTACAGAAGGATGTTAAGGTTATTATGGCCCAAGCGTGTGAGCAACGTTGATACTCACAGGGTAAATATAGGGATAGAGAGACAAGAGAAAAAACACGCGTGACATACCTGGAGTGTTAAGAAAGTGGACGACAGGACAGGGTCTATGAGAAGTAGCAATGGGAAAAATGCTTATTGAGAGCTACAAGCGATAAGGAGAAGTGGAGAGCCACGATCGCTTATGTTCTGAAGAGACACGGTAAATAAAAGAAGAGGATTAGACCCGTACTATCACTTTGCAGTGTAAACCAAATGAAATGTCCGATAATAAAGTGTTTCGTCCTCAACCCGCTCCGCCCAGAAGGATGATTTAGTTTGGAGGTCTAAAGAATAAACAACGAAGTTAATGTTATATAATTAAAAAAATGGTTCCTTATTTTATTGCAGGAATAACAATTAACACAATCAACGAAAAATACTAGTTCATTACTACAAACGAAATACAGTTAGAAATGGTAAATTATTTAATGAGGCACTTGTTTCTGTTTATTGCTCGATAGCCTCTCCACTTCAGGTAAAATATTTGTCGATGACAGGACCAAAAAAGATGTCATCTATGTGATCATCGGCCAACATTGTTATTAAACGACTTTCTTTCGTAACAAAGAAAAGATTACTGAACACTCCATTTTTACCGCCAAAGGACTGAATTTTGACCAAACTGCGAGATATTTATCCCGCAAGATAAACAGATGCCTATTCATCCGCGCACCATTCGGCTTTAAAAATCATGGAAAAAAACTTTTTATAATATTGTAATAATTACGGCATGTCTTCATGTCACATTGGGACATTTCGCTAAAGTCGTAGCTGGAGTTACTATTGACTCATTAGTGAGGTTTCCTCAAAGATGAAGAAGAGATTCAAGGCAACGGAGATATGGTTCTAGAGAAGGAGGCTAAGGATTTGATGGACCGACTGTGTGAGCAACAATGAGATTTTAGATGGATGCAAACAAGGAGAAAGTTTATATTTAACATCAGGAAGAGGCAGTTCAAATTTCTACAGAAGGATGCCGAGAATACCATGGACCGAACATATGACTAACGACGAGGTTTTAGAGAAAATGGAAACAATCAGAAAGCTTATACTTAACATGTGGAAGAGGCAGTTAAAATTTCTGCGACACGTTATGAGAAAAGACTGCAAGGAATGTTAGACGGTCTCCTCAAAGATGAAAAAGAGACTCGATGCAACGGAGATATGGTTCTACAGAAGGATGTTAAAGATACATGAACCGAACATGTGAGCAACCATGAGATTTTGGAGAGGATGCAAGCAAAAAGCAAACTCATACTTAACATAAGGAAGAGGTAGTTGAAACTTTTGGGACACGTCATGAGAAAGGATAGCTTGGAGAATCTGATACTCACAGGGTGAAGAGAGGGAAACAGGGGCAAAGGAAAGCAACGCGTGGCATACATAGGGGGCATAAGCAGGTGGATGTCAGAACGAGGTCTGAGGGAAGTAGGGAAAAGGAGAAAACTTACTGAGACATTGATAGGGAGAGTGGAGAGTCATGTGCGGCCACATCCTGAAAGGACACAGTAAATAAAAGAGAACAATAAGCGCAGCTCTTAGAGTTCTTACAGACTTTTAATGTCTCTGTTTTCATTGGCTAACAGCCAGCCAATCAAATTACTAGCAAACCGGAACTTTCGGCTCATCGAGTACAGTGCTTCGTTTCATTTCTCAGTGAGACTTTCTTTGGCGTCATAGACGCTTCGTTGTGTCCCATGTCGATCATAATGCAATTTTCTCGTTGCTGATTCAGATGTATACTGGATTTTACTGATGTTGTTTCCTGCAGTACAAGACTAAAGTGCACCCGATCATAATGGATTAGTGAATGAGGTGTTTGATTTTAAAGTAGAAAATGAATGTCTGAAAACTGGCTTCAGTGAAAGTGTAAAATCGAATCTCTACTTCGTCGACTGGATCACTTCACTGAAAAATCAAATGTTAGAGAATAAAAGGGAGATAACTTTTATATATAAATAGCGCTTGTTTTTTGGTTTGTTTTTTTTTTTAAATATAGGCAAATGACATTTCTATAGAAGGATGCTGAGGATACCATGGACCGAACATGTGTGCAACGACGAGGTTTTAGAGAAAAATGGAGACAAAAAGGAAACTTATACTTAACATCAGGAAGAGGCAGTTGAAATTTCTACAGAAGGATGATGAGGATACCATGGACCGAACATGTGTGCAACGACGAGGTTTTAGAGAAAATGGAAACAAAAAGGAAACTTATACTTAACATCAGGAAGGCAGAACGCATAGTCATCAGCAAAAAGATGAACTCGAAATGTGATTTACAAATATAGCGATAAGAGTATTCTTTTTTACTGGTAGGTTTTCCGTCAATGTGGCATGAAATATATTGTTCAATATTACTATATTTGTACAAAAACGCACAACCTTAAAATTTAAAATTCAAACTCAGCGTTGCGACCGCACGTTCCAAAACAATGACACATTTCTCATAGCATTTTTTCGGATTACATCTCTATTTTCTTATTACCGAGAAGTAAAAAACAAGAACAAAATCTATTTCCATACCTGAGGATGTTTGTAGGAACAGACGAAATCTTGTAAAAAATGAAAAAGACCTTATGCAACTGGAATTTATAAACAGGGATCATATCATTCATATACAGGTTCGGGGTTTGGTGTATCTTTTTGATATTGTTTGCCGAGATGTATTCTCGCCATTTAAATCATTAACCTCTATATTTGTTTTTTTGTATGAATGATTCATGTAATTATATATATATATATATATATATATATATATATATATATATATATATATATATATATATATATATTAAGGAAATCACCCCAAGCAAGGCGCGACACAGAGAACCAACTTTCCTTGCAGTAAATAAAGCTATAGATTCAATGTAGTTTTTCCACTACAGGTCAGTGGACTGCGTGAGACCAAGCAGGCGCAGAGATGGACATCAGCCATTCTTATAGGAGACAGGGAGGGTTCTCTATGTTGGGTAAATGAGAGCACTTTCGTTTTGTAGGCATTAAAGTTCACAAGGTATTTCCTGTCCCCGGTCATCCACAGATTGGAAGTCCTTCTCGAGGCCTACGGCCAGGTCAGTTTTGTCAGTGATGCCGGATTTACTATTGAGACAGGAGTAAATAGTTGTGTCAGCGTAGATATCAAGCCTCATAACACCACCTTTCCTAACTTCTAAATAGAGTAAACTGATTTCCCCATAAGTTATTCTTAACATCGTTTGAGAATGAAACGTTGGTCTAAAACTTAGGTTTCATTTTGAAATTTAACTTTACGATTTGAGTTTGATTTCAAAACTTAGTAATTTCTGTGTCGCCATGGAGACATATTTTTTAAAAATAATTGTAATATTATGCTCTAAGTAGAGTATAATATAATTATTTTTAAAAAAGATATTTAACGAGCAGTTTTATTAAAAAATAAAACAAAAATACTAATGAACTTTTGATTATAAATCTGACTGCTCTTTTCTATTATTTATATATATATATATATATATATATATATATATATATATATATATATATATATAATGGTAATTTTCTAAAGGATATATCTATTCAGTAGTCACAGGAGAGTCTGTCCTACCTTGCAGGACAAATGATTTCGCTAGAATTTTCCATAACAACGAAGACTTTTCTATGCCCCTTGCAATGTGTTGACTGAGTTTTCTCTTGGCACTTTTTCTACCATGATTGTAATTTCAGTGAGCACAGCTGAACCAACCTTCTCCTTCAAAATCTCTTTCCATATAACCCGATACGCTTAATGTTCTACAAAATCCAAATGATGCTATCTAAAAAAAATTGAACGAACCAACAAACAAAATTGCATGAAAAGTTGTCGATAGACATGTATGTACAAAAAGGTAGATGAATACATGTGAAGACAGAGTGAATATTTGACAATCTCATAGAATTCAAAATGGCAGATGTGGACTATCACCGGGATAAAAACAGTGATGTCTTTCAGTCGCCACAAAAAAACAAAAAAAAAAAAAAAACTTCAATATCCCTACCGGACACAAAATAGACATTTATAATTTACAATACGCTTCTTATCAGCTGAAATATGTGAGAGGAATTTTCATGTACATGAGTAAGCATCCATCCGTGGCCATTTTATTCGAATGATAGTTTTCCCGCTCAAAGTTAGTAGGAAAAAACAGTCGACAATAAAACGTCAAACCTTTTATGGCGGACGTTTTTTTTTCCCATTGATTTCTCTATATTATTCTTGTTTAGTTTCTCTTCATGCTTTGTACAATTATTTCGTTTTATCTTTTGGCAATTTCTTTGATATGGATTTTATCATATTTTCTTTATGAATTTTCGACTAAAGAATCTATCTATATATCTACAACACTCTTTTAAAATCTATCTATCTATCTATCTATCTATCTATCTCACTCTTTTAAAATCTGTCTATCTATCTGGCTAGCTGGGTGTCTGCCTTTTTCAATCTTCGTATATTTATGTATCTCACTGACTGTTTCAATATACTCATTTCTATCTATCTATCTATCTATCTATCTATCTATCTATCTATCTATATATATATATATATATGTGTGTGTGTGTGTGTGTGTGTGTGTATGTATCTATGTATCTCACGCTTTTAAAATCTATCTATCTATCCATCTATCTATCTATTTTAGAATCTATCTATCTATTTGGCTAGTTGGCTGTCTTCTTTTTTCAATCTTCGCACATTTATCTATCTCTCTGACTGTTTCAATATACTTATTTCTATCTATCTATCTATCTATCTGTCTATCTATCAATCTCATTTAAAATCGGTGTGTCGATCTGTCTATCTACCTGGCTGTCTGTCTTTTTAAGTCTTATTTCTTTCATTCCATCTATCTATCTATCTATCTATCTATCTATCTATCTATCTATCTATCTATCTATCTCACTCTTAAAATCTATCTATATACTTGTCAGATTGTTTCAGTTTTATCCTATCTATCTATCTATCTATCTATCTATCCTCACTCTTTTAAAATCAATCTATCAATCTATCTGCCTATCTTTTTAAGTCTTCTCATTTCTTTCATTCTATCTATCTATCTATCTATCTCACTCTTTTAAAATCTATCTATCAATCTCTCTATCATCTGGCTATCTTTTTCAGTCTTCTCATTTCTTTCATTCTATCTATCTATCTATCTATTTATCTATCTATCTATCTATCTATCCCAGTCTTTTAAAATCTATCTATCTATCTATCTATCTATCTATCTATCTATCTATCTATCTATCTATCTATCTATCTATCTATGTATCTATCACTCCTTTAAAATCAATCTATCAATCTCTCTATCTATCGACCTATCTTTTTCAGTCTTCTCATTTATTTCATTCTATCTATCTATCTATCTATCTATCTATCTATCTATCTATGACTCCTTTAAAATCAATCTATCAATCTCTCTATCTATCTACCTATCTTTTTCAATCTTCTCATTTCTTTCATTCTATCTATCTATCTATCTCAGTGTGTTTATATCTATTTATCTATCTCAGTTTGTTCATATCTTTCTATCTATCTATCTATCTATCTATCTCAGTCTCTTCATCTCTCTCTCTCTCTCTGTCTATCTATCTATCTATCTCAGTGTGTTCATATCTTTCGCAGTCTGTTCATATATATTTATCTATCTCAGTCTGTTCATTATCTATCTCACTCTTTTAAAATCCATCTATCTATCTATATCTATCTATCTATCTCCTTAGATTCTCTACTTTATTCCAATTTCTACCTATGTATATATCTATCAATCTCACTGCAACACATATAACATTGCCGGGATCAAAGAAAAATCTATACACTTACTGACCCTTTAGAAATCTGTGTTAATATCAAAAGCCTTTCCTAAAGGAATAGCGAAATTTATACTCTTGTAATTTCTATTGTAGAAAAATACGAAAACCAATAAAAACTATAAACAGCGAGGTCTTTAATCCAAGCGAAAATTTCATGTCAAAGATTGAAAGACGGAATTTCATCAAAGAAACATCAGAAGCAGTAAAAACGTGAAGGTTATTCGCAAAGAATTGGTCATTATTTCAAAGGAATTTTTTTTAAATTGCTTGCGAAGGATGTTAAAGACAGAATCAGCAAAAGCGATTTCGCTCTTTCCTAACGTAACTTCTATATACACTAGTTCCGTATATGTCGCTTTGATGAGGGCAAAATGGTCAAATTTCAAAATCTGAATTTTTTTTATACAGTTTAAATACAAAATCACTCATATGTCTAGAGAACTTGATAGATATATAGCTCTCTTTCAGTCTACTAATATATCTATCTATCTATCTATCTATCTCAGTCTGTTCATATCTATCTATCTATCTATCTATCTAGCTGGCTAGCTAGCTAGCTATCTGACTGTCTATTTTCCAGTTTACCTCATATCTATCTATCTATCTATCTCAGCCTGTTAATATCTATCTATCTATCTATCTATCTATCTATCTATCTCAGCCTGTTAATATCTATCTATCTATCTATCTATCTATCTATCTCAGTTCATGTATGTATGTATGTATGTACATATCTTTCTATTTTATGGGCGCGGGGCCGAGTGGTTACAATCTTCACTTTCTGAGCATGAGAACCGGGTTCGATTCTCTCCATGGTCGATTTGTCAGGAAGGAAACTTCTGGACCGATCCTAGGGTGCAGCACATTTGGAAAGTGCCAGAAAACCATACCACAGATATCTATCTATCTATCTACATATATATATATATATATATATATATATATATATATATATATATATGCGCTTTTCAGCCCTCTCATTTCTTTTTTTTACTTATCTACCTATCTATCTCTGTGTCTATCCATCCATCTGTCAGTCTGTTCGTATCTATCTATCTATCTATCTATCTGTCTGAGTATCTACTGTTGTTTTTTCAGTCTACTAATATCTATCTATCTATCACTCATAAGCATGGCTTTTTAATTGCGCATGTCCCCGCTTATACTCTTTACCTGTTACCTAGGGCGTTTTGCGAGACATAAAGTTAAACTAACCATCGCAACTCATATTTCTATTTAATTCAACTGCTATGTCTGAACGTTTGCTTGCGTCTATTCTCATTCAATGACAGACTTAAAAAATATTTCTACAATTTAAAAAAAAATATTGAAAAATTATTCATTTTATTGCTGCAGTATTTTCGAAAGTCGCAATGAAGTCTGGAGTTTTTATCTTTTCATTTTGTCTGCAAATTTATGATTTTGCTTCTCAGCCTAACGTCTTATTTCAAACTCAGTCAATTTGTGTATGCGTGTGTACCTGTGTAAATTAAACGAGTCAAAAGCGCGCCTTTTTTTTCCTCGCAATAGACTGACATAAGTATTTACTTTACTAAACGTGCATGAAAAGTTACAGGCAGTCAGTGTGTCAGACAGCGAAACATCTCTTTTTTTATAATACTAGAATTTTTTGGTTAAAAATTATCTTACTGTTATGGTCCATGTTAGGACCAAGGAAGAACAACACGAACACAAGAGTAGAACTAACGAAGGTATATTACACGAAATAATAATACAAGATGTGGAAGGTGTTAGTATGACTGTCAGTCTGGTTTGGAGTGAACTACTATCGGCTCGACTCGATTCGATATTTACTTTGCCCCCCACGAGGGAAAGATGTGGCACAAGGCCGAGTTTTACGTGGGTTTTCCGAGCCCGTAGGCTCGGCCAAAAAAAATGCCCGTAGAACCCATATAAACGGGATCGGGTTGGTCAACCTCCCGGAACGAGACTCTGCCTTTCGGCGGAGCCTTGTCCGGGTTCCTCTCTGCTCAGAGGCAGAGAGTTCAACAGTAAAGCCGAGAAGCTCAGCTTGATTCGGTATCTAGCCACCCTCCAACGAGGGTTGCATGTGGCACAAGGCCGAGTTTAACGTGGGTTTCCCGAGCCCGTAGGCTCGGCCAAAAAATGCCCGTAGAACCCGTATAAACGGGATCGAGTTGGTCAACCTCCCCGAACGAGACTCTGCCCTTCGGCGGAGCCTCGTCCGGGTTCCTCTCTGCTCAGAGGCAGAGAGTTCGACCGTCAAGCCGAGCTTCTCGGCTTGATTCCACCCTCTCTCCCGAGAGCCGTAGTATACATAGTGTTAGGAAGAGTTCATTCTGTAGTTATAGGTAAGGACCCATAACAATTACCTAAACAAGAAAATTTGAATTTTACCATTTACATTATTTGGACTGTTGTCCTCACGTGTTTTCTCATATTCACGACGTTTCGGTCCTGGTACGCTCCAGCCTTCTTCAGGATCTATCTACATTTGAAATGAGGTACTGTAACTATGTACATTGTTAGGACTGTTGTCCTCATCTTTATTTTTATATTCAGCACTTTTCGGCCGTTTAACGCTCCAGCCTTTGTCAGGATCTGTCTTTATTTCTGAGATGAATTATTCCAATTATTTACACGATTTACATTGTTCGGACTGTTGTCCTCATCTTTATTGTCATATTCATGACGTTTCGACCGTTGTATGTTCTGGCCTTCTTCAGTATCAATCAATATTTCGAAAATGAGGTATTGTATCTATTTACATTTTCGGACTATTGTCTTCATCCTTATTGTCATATTACCGACATTTCGACCGTTGCGCGCGCCAACCTTATACAGGATAAGTCTTTATTTCTAAGATGAGTTATTATTGCCATTTACACTATTTACATTGTTCCGACCTTCTTCGGGTGATTGGGATTTCGAACCGAACTCTTTATTTCGTCAACCTGGGTAGATTGTTCTAGTTCCACGTGCCACGTCTCTTTCGGATATATCAGTTTCTGTTTCAGTTATGAGTTACTCAATTCTCCAAGTGTTTTGTCTAACCTCAGAGTCTTCGCTGAGATGAGATGTGATGCAATATCGGGTTCGAAACCGGGCGCGTACATTTGGTCAAAGGACAAAAAATGACCAGACCATGCAATCGCCGCTGGCGTTGTCATTGGTATGACTACCGGTCCCCACTCTAGAGTGTCGTGAAAGGTGCAGACTCGTGCAGCCGTTCCCC
>OZ010612.1:14994389-15034389 GCA_963932145.1 Acanthosepion lycidas | reverse complement strand
TGTCAAAACGAGAAACGGAAAATAAAAATTAAGCACGGAACGAATCCTATCCGTCCAAAAAAGCTTAATGGAACTTTTTTTTCTTTTTTAAATCCGAGTAATAATACAATTATAAATATTCGAATCAAGCAAATGGACTTGCGGAAGAAGCTAAATTGTTAGTGCAGAGGTTGAAAAACATATCTTCTTGGGATATTTATTAGTCTCGGCGAAAAATCCCGTGAAAATTTCACCCCACCCAAAGAAAGTTTTTATCGTAAGTTCTAATATGACCCTTGACTTCAGCAAAATAGCACATTCTATGGAAAATGGTAATCAAAGACAATTCTGCTTATCATTAAAAAGTGACAGTTGACATTTCTATGTCAGTTCTTGAAAAGACGCCATAGAAAATTTGACACTCACAGGGAGATACTTAAAGCAAGTGAGGCATAGAGAACCTGCAAGTACGCTACAAAACGAGCTTGTGTAAAAAGATGCGAGACCAGGAGCTTTTAAATACGTTCTTATATAGAGGGTGCGGCAGAAATACCTCCCACATTAACCACCCAGAAATAAACCTAATTGTCAGACATAATCTACATGAAGACACTACTGCTAATAATGCCTTACCATTATGTGGTAGGTATTTCTGGGAAGCATATGTAGAAGGTATCTCTGCCGTACCCTGTTGTAATTATTACCCAATACAAGGAGCAAGAGCCGCGCAAATTAGAGAGTTACTGTTGTGGAGTAGCTGAACACCACCACAAGATGGACGGGTCTAATACTATTTAAATAACACTCTCTCTTACTGAGCAAGAGAAGTTAACGAATACAGCTAACTCAGCTTGTCGACCCTGTGTACACGGGGTCTACGAGCAATTTTTGCCCGAGTCTATGGGCTCAGAACGCCCCACGTTAAAAACCGGCTTTGTGGGGAGGTCTTGAGCAAATATTGAGGAAGTAACGATTACAGTTAAATCTGCTTGTCAACTCTCTGCCTTCGGGCGGAGAGGAACTCAGAAGAGGCTACGCTAAAGGGCAGATTCTCGTCCGGGTAGGTAGACAGCTACCCGACCACGTGCATACGGGGTCTACGGGCATTTTTCCCGAGCCTACGGGCTCACGTTAAAAACCAGCCTTGTGACACAACCCGCCTTCTGGGGAGGTCTCGGATAAATAACGAGGAGTTAACGATTACAGTTAATTCCCCTTGTCGACCTCTCTGCCTCTGGGCAGTGGAGAGGAACCCAGATGAGGCTATGCAAAGCCAAGAGTCTCGTCAGTGTATATAGAGTCTATGGGTAAATTTTTCCTGAGCATACGGGCTCGGAACTCTCTACGTAAAAAAAAACCGTCTTGTGCCACATCCCGCCTTGTGGGGTGGTCTCGGGTAAATTATGAGCATTTAACGATTACAGTTAACTCTGCTAGTCGAACCCAGACGAAGCTATGCCTATGGGCAGAGTCTCAACGGGGGAGGTAAACCGCTGCCTGGACACGTCTTTGCGGGGTCTACTGGTAATTTTTGCCCGATTATATGCGCTCGGAAAATCGCCCGTAAAAAACAGCCTTGAAGAGTGAAAGACAAGTGTTAACCCTAAACTGGAGAATGCAAAATAAGTGTTAGCCCTATACTGAAAAATGAAAAAAAAGTGTTACCCTAGATTGAGGAGTGAAAAATAAGTATTACCCTAGACTGAGGAATGAAAAATAAGGGTTAACCCTAGACTGAAGAGTGAAAAATAAATGTTACCCTCGACTGAAGAGTGAAAAATAAGTGTTACCTTTGACTGACGTGTGAAAAATAAGGGTTAGCCCTATACTGAAGAGTGAAATATAAGTGTTAATCCTAGACTGAAGAATGAAATATAACTGTTAACCCTAGACTTAAAAGTGAGAAATATGGGTTAAGCCTAGACAAAAAAGTGAAAAATATGGGTTAAGCCTAGACTTAAAAGTGAAAAATATGGGTTAAGCCTAGAGTGAAGAGGTTAAAGCTGCAGTGATAGAGAAAGCGGTTATTGGACATTTGACCGACGGACATTTAATCGAATGGACATTTATCCGAAAATGCAGTAACGTATTTACATCTATGAGTGCTTGGATGTTAATCTGAAGACAGTGCAGAGATTTGGAATGAGCTGGATGAGTCTAATGGTGATTACAAAGGTGTTTGGAGTGATCATTAGTGATGACGACATTATGCCTTCATTCATCTTCTCACAGGTACTCAAACTCAACAGGGAGGCTTACATCAAGTGCCATGAGGAGGTAGTGCTGCCCTGGGTCTTGCAACAGGACTCTGCACCATGTCACACAAGAACCCAGTCATGGCAGTCAG
Organism: Acanthosepion lycidas; assembly: GCA_963932145.1. Classification (NCBI taxonomy): domain Eukaryota; kingdom Metazoa; phylum Mollusca; class Cephalopoda; order Sepiida; family Sepiidae; genus Acanthosepion; species Acanthosepion lycidas. The sequence continues at coordinate 15,032,063 of OZ010612.1, read as the reverse complement.
AAGTGTCTGTGACCACATCACCTCTTACATCTCGCCACCTAATTCCTCAGACTGCAAACCTTTGATTATTATGAGCGACAGACTTCGGAATCTCCTGCAACACTTCGGGATGATCTTCTTGTTTAAGTTAGTCAATGCTACCATAATCTTTGCCTTCAGTTCATCTCTGGTGTTACAAGGAATTTTGTTGGTCTCTCGCTCAACTGCACCCCGCACATAATAATCAAAGGGGTTTTAATCTGGGGAATTATGTGGCCAGATGTAATGGATGGTGTGGTCGCAGAAATTGTCTGACAGCCATGACTTGGTTCTTCTGCTTGTGTCGCATAGTACTGTTGCCAGATATAGTGTCTTCCAGCAGCCGCCTCTTGACCCAGGGCAGCACTACATCCTCATGGCACTTGATGTAGGATCCGTGTTGAGTCTGAAGACATGTGATAAAATGAATGATGCCATAACACCTTCGTAATCACTTGATTTCAATATTTGTGTTGTGTCTGAGGCCTTCACCAACAAATTCGGGAGTTCTTTTCTTATCAGAACAATCAGAGTGCGTTTGCCAAGCGATCGTAACTTCGTAATCAATAACTCATTCAACTCTTTCCGAATCGTCTGCACTGTCCTCAGATTGACACCGAAACACCCTGAAATGTCCATATAGTAACTTCCGGTGCAAATTACTACAAAGTAATTAGTGTCGATAAAAAAAAATAACTTTGTTTTTTGACATCACGAAACAAACTATGTCATTTACGTCAATGAAATTATGACTCGTACTTACGACAGAAGGCAGTTAAATTAAATTAGAGCTGGCTGACGACGAGGTAGTCAGTAACGAGGTAGTATATATAACAGCTGTATCAAATTTAATAATGCTTAAATTTGATAATGCTCAAATTTAATAATGTTTAAATTTAATAATGCTTAAATTTGATAATGCTCAAATTTAATAATGTTTAAATTTAATAATGCTTAAATTTGATAATGCTCAAATTTAATAATGCTTAAATTTAATAATGCTTAAATTTGATAATGCTTAAATTTAATAATGCTTAAATTTGATAATTTAATAATACTTAAATCTAATTTTCTTGAGCTTTGGACACTCAATTTTTTGAATATATTTCATAAGAAAGAGCATAGCAAAATCGCTGAAAAAAGGTTTTATAGTCAAAATGTTATCATTAAGAGGAAGACCAAAGTATTTTTTGATTATTTTATTAAAAGTTTTAATCCTTTTTAGCACGTTCGGAATTTTGTATATTTTTTCCGTCAGCGATGGGTCAATGATTACCGTGGGAAATTTAGCGCCTTTTTCCAGGTGAAAAAAAAAAAACATTGTTTTGAAAATTCTTGCAAAAATCAAATAATTTTCGGATTTTAATGAAATTTTCAGAAATTATTGTTCGAAAATGAATAAAATTATTTGTGGAATATTTGTTAGAAAATTTTTACTCTTTTTTAACACGTTCGACATTTTTGTTATTATTTTTTTCCGTCGGCGATAGCCAATGATTACCGTGGAAAATTACCGCCTTTTTTTAGGTACAAAACAAAATGAAAAAAAAACAAAAAACAAAACAAAATGAAAACAAACGAAGATTGTTTTTGGAAATTCTTGTAAAAATCAAATAAGTGTAGGATTTTAATTAAATTTTCAGAACTTATTATTCTGAAATCAATGAAATTTGTGAAATATGTTTTTAGAAAATCTTAATAAAAATACAATTTTTACATCTGTAACAACCCTCGCCACTTGCTTAATATTATGAAATTTCGAAAAATAAAAATTAAGGGATGAATTTGATTAAAAGAAATGTAACTCGAAAAAAAACGATGAAAACGTTACGTTCAACGAAAAGTTACAGAATTCAAGGAACATTTTATTTAATCCCTAGCAGCATGACCCGGCGTTGCCCGGCGTTGCCCGGCGTTGCCCGTGCTTGATTCAAAAATTGTACGACACATACAGCAATCGCTATAACTTGACTTAAAATATTTTTGCTCTTCCTTGCCTTTAAAGGAGTGCCCTTTGCCATGCTGATGTTGCTACATGCCTTACTTCTTGCCTATCTCACACCGCGAATTTTTTCTAAGCTCTATACTAAACATAAAATCTGTTACGAAAAAAGAACTAAAGAAAATGAACACAGAGCGATCAGCTTTAAAAAAAAAAAAAAGGACTCGTAACTGGAAAAACCGAATGAAAAAGAATGTTAACAAATACTTTTTCACATCCAACCCAGTTCTACGGAATCAGAATCAACGTTGAGTTTAAGCAAGCGAATGAGCCAATTGGAGTAAAGTGCCATGCAGATTTAAATTTTTCCCACTTGTGACGAATGCAGTTATTGATGTTTTTTTTTTTTTGCATGCTAGCATGCTAGTTAACATTTGTGTCAGTCAGCTGTTAGCTCTGACGCTGACCAATAGAATCTTCCTACTTATTCCTGGCAGCCAGCTATAGGCCCTCACTCTAGCCAGTAGAACATGTCCGCAAACTACATGAAAACTGCCGTAGAAGCATGAAAAATCGATTATTTCCACTATCGATGGGAGTTGGGAAATGCAAAGTCGGTCTTGGCTTTCCCACTGACTTGGAGCATGTGCATGTATATTTTGGTGCAAATCCGTCGAAAATTGCGGCCGTGCATTCGTTACACACACACACACACACACACACATCCTGCCTTTTATAGAGATTAATTCTATATGTGGCCCAGCTGGTGGTAGTAGGATAGACTGGATTCTATAGCCTTAGGTTGAGACCAGTCTAGGAGGAAAACATCTCCGAATTCAAAACTGTATATAACACTGGCATAGCAGATACTATACAGCTATAGAAAGGATCGTTCGTATTGGCTCCATGATCCTGACTACAGTCGTTTTTGTTTGTTTTTTTTGTTTTGTTTTTTGTTTTTTTGTTTGTTTTTTTGCGAGAGTATTTTCACTTTTGAGCATTGTGTAAGCCAGCATACGGGAATAAATAGGTAACTCTTTCCTAAGCCTGGGCCAACCGGACACCAGAAATGCCCCGCATGGTGTGGATTGGTAAATGATATATTAAGTAAAAAAAAAAGTTCTTCATTTTCCTGACAATCCACGTAATCTTTCTTAAAAGCATTAACACAGAAGATTGTGAAAATGTGAAGTTGCTCCCATTTAGCAACATTTTCTGAGGTGCGACAAAATAAAGCCCCTTTTTTTTTTTATTTATTAACTTTTATTGCGTTACTTTTGCCACGCTCTGATTATTCGATTCAGAAATCTTCTAAGAATGATATGACGAAGTGCCCCCTTTGGAAACCTTGCTGAAACTAATGTGTGCGTGACCGTCTGAGTTTATCAATAAAGCCACAAAGTCGCAAGTGGATACTAAGTGTTTATAAGAAAAACTACTATTAAGGATACAAGTACAATAAAAATAACAAGAATTAAGAGGATAGAACTATTGAAATTGCATTTAAATTTTTGAAGATTAAAGTTGAGTAGAAAACCAGAAGTCGGAAGAGAGTTCCACAAACAAGAAGTGCGACAGAATTGTTAGTATAGAACTTATAGATACATCAAAGCAATTCTTGGCAAAGACAATCCTTCTTGGAATATTGTACACTGGTTCTACAGAATCACAAAGACCTGTACCATATATTTGAAGATCAAAGTTGAGTGGAAAGCCAGAAACCGGAAGAGAGTTCCACAATCGAGAAGTGCGACAGAAGGTCTGTTAGCATAGAACTTCGGATACATCGAGGCAATTCTTAGCACAGATCATCCTTCTTGGAATATTGTAGATTGGTTCTATAAAACCAAAAACAAAGATCTGTGTCATCTTTTTGAAGATCAAAATTGACTGGAAAGCAAGAAATCAATAGCTAGTTCCACAAACGAGACGTACAACAGAATAAACTGTTAGCATAGAACTTACGGATATATCTAGCCAATTCAACTGTAAAATGATGAGACCTAGCCGCCAATCTAGTACTGCGATTGAATTCATGAAGCCTAGTTACCAAAGAGGAAAGCTCATCGGAACAATTCCCATGAAAATATTTATAGAAAAAGCACAGTGAAGCAACGTTACGGCATTGGGAAAAAGGCTGAAGCCGACATGCCAGGTCAGGACTAATAACATTGCATACTGGTGTTTCCATTTTAACAATGGTAGACTTTTAAATATGTAAGAGAGATTCTGGCGCGAAAAAAATGTCTAATACGAGAATCAAATTTCCGAGCAACAGAGCGGGCACTTGTTTCAACATAATTGTTCCCCTTCACGTCATTGGGTAACGTTAGCAAAGAAGGTGCAATAAATAACTCTTCTTGAGGTTAGCATCAGCCATGCTGATGAAAGTTAAAAAGGTTTCTCTCACGATTAAGGGAGAGCAGCTCCGTTTAGAGGCGTTAAATGGACAAGCCACTTCTTGCCCCATTTAACAACAGGCTCTAAGCCATTTTTGAGATCAGTTGCCAATTTGACCTCATCGAACCGCTCGGAACCGCTCAAACTTACTACCGTTCTTCCTCTCCTGGATTGAATATTTCTTTCTTTCTTTCTTTCTTTCTTTTTTTCTTTCTTTCTTTCTGTCCGTTTCTTTCCGTTTCCATTCTTTCTTTCTTTCTTTCTTTCTTTCTTTACATTTCCTTTCTTTCTCGCTTTCTTTTTTCTTTCTTTCTTTCTATCTTTCTTTCTTTACATTTCTTTTCTTTCTTTCTTTCTTTCTGTCCGTTTCTTTCCGTTTCCATTCTTTCTTTCTTTCTAAAGTAAACTTTTTCGTTCGTTATTATTCTATTATCCTCTCCTTTCTAATATTTCGTATTTCTACCCTGGGGATTACTTTTTTTTTTCTTCCACTCTTTCTTTCTTTACCCTTTCTTTTACTCTCTCTCTCTCTCTCCATATATATATATATATATATATATATATATATATATATATATATATATATATCAGATTCTTCTTGTATTTCTCTCTTCAGCTATTTATCTCTCTGTCACCATGTCACTGTTATTTTACTCTCTCTCTCTCTCACACACACACACACACGCACACACACACTCTATTAGACTTTCCTACTCTCTTTCAGCTATCTTTTTCCATTTTCCCTTTCTTTCCCAGTCATCGTGTCTCTTTTACTCTCTCTCTCTCTCTCTCTCTCAGATTCTTCTTGTATTTCTCTCTCAGATTATTTCTCTCTTTTATCTCTCCTCTGATTCATTGTTTTTTCTACACTCTTTCTCTCTGTTAGATCTTCCCTCTCTTTTTCATCGACTCTTTTTCTCCATTTTCTCCTCTCTTTGACAGTCACTTTTTCCCTTTTATTCTCTTTCACTCTCACTCACTATCATTCTCTCTCTCCCCCTCCCTCTCAGATTCTTCTTATATTTCTCTCTTACATCATTTTTCTTTTTTCCTCCCTCCTTCTCGGATCCATTGATTCTTTTACTCTCGTTTCTATCTATTAGATTTTCCCACTCTCTTTCTTCGTTTTCTCTTTCTTTCACAGTCAGTTTTACTCTCTCTCTCTCTCTCTCTCTCTCTCTCACTTTCTCTCAGATTCATCTTGTATTTCTCTCTCAGATTATTTCTCTCCTTTCCCTCCCCTTCTCTAATTTAATGTTTCTTTTACTTTCTTTCTTTTACATTTTACCTCTCTCTTTCGCAAACTATTCTTTTCCATTCTCTCTCTCTTTCCCAGTCACTTTTTCTCTTTTACTCTCTATCTCTCTATCTCTCTCTCTCTCTCTCTCTCTCAGATTCATTTTTATATTTCTCTCTTAGACTATTCCTCCCTTTTCCTCCCCCCTTATCGAATTCATTGATCCTTTTACTTTCTTTCTCTCTATAAGACTCCCTCTCTCTTTATCCATTTTCTCTCTCTTTCCCCGTCACTTTTTCTCTTTTACTCTTTCTCTATCTCTTTCTCTCTGTCCCAGATTCATTTTATATTTCTCTCTTAGACTATTCCTCTCTTTAACTCCCTCCGTATCGAATTCATTGATCCTTTTACTTTCTTTCTCTCTATTAGACTTTCCCTCTTTCTTTCTCCATTTTCTCTCTCTTTCCCCGTCACTTTTTCTATTTACTCTCTCTCTCTCTCTATCTATCAATTTCTCTCTCCCAGATTCTTTTTATATTTCTCTCTTAGACTATTCCTCTCTTTCCCTCCCCCCTTATCGAATTAATTGTTCCTTTTACTCTCTTTCTATCTATTAGACATTCCTTATCCCTTTCTCCATTTTCTCTTTCTTGCCCCGTCAATTTTCTCTTTTACTCGATCTCTATCTCTTTCTCTCTGTCCCAGATTCATTTTATATTTCTCTCTTAGACTATTCCTCTCTATAACTGCCCCCTTATCGAACGAATTGATCCTTTTACTCTCTTTCTCTCTATTACACTTTCCCTCTCCATTTTCTCTCTCTTTCCCCGTCACTTTTTCTCTTTTACTCTCTCTCTCTCTCTATCTCTTTCTCTCTTCCATATTCTTTTTATATATCTCTCTTAGACTATTCCTCTCTTTTCTTCCCCCTTATCGAATTCATTGATCCTTTTACTCTCTTTCTCTCTATTAGACTTTCCCTCTCTCTTTATCCATTTTCTCTCTCTTTCCCCTTCACTTTTTCTATTTACTCTCTCTCGCTCTCTCTATCTCTTTCTCTCTCTCTCAGATTCATTTTATATTTCTCTCTTAGATTATTCCTCACTTTTCCTCCCCCCTTATCGAATTTATTGATCCTTTTACTCTCTTTCTCTCTATTAGACTTTCCCTCTCTCTTTCTCCATTTTCTCCCTCTTTCCCAGTCATTTTTCTCTTTTACTCTTTCTCTCTCTATCTCTTTCTCTCTCTCAGATTTATTTTATATTTCTCTCTTAGATTATTCCTCTCTTTTCCTCCCCTCCTCATTGATCCTTTTACGCTCTTTTTCTCTATTAAATTTTCCCTCTCTCTTTCGTTGACTCTTTCTCCATTTTCTCTCTCCTTCCCAGTCTCCGGAAAGAAATAGTATGACAGATCTATAAAGAAAAAAAGAAAGCGTCATAAGTGCTCCAGAAAATGAGAGAAAATATAGAAAGAGAAAGAGAAAATGAGAGAGAGAGTAAAAAATTTGAAAGAAAGCTATGAAGAGAAAAAAAGATTTTTAGAAAGATGGCGAAAAGGATTGTCTAAGCATTATTATTTTTTTTTTTTTTTTGGCTGTGGTGGTGGCAACGTCTGTTCTTGACATTTGACCTTCGACATCTTTTGAAGGCGCACTTTAAAATTTTGAAGCTGTTCCACGTTTTGTTCCGCTTGCATCCGTTTCGTAAGCAACATATCGACAGGATTGTCCCGTGCCATCGAATTTCCGGCTCGGTGTATTTTCCTCCACGCAAATTCTCGAGTTAACATTTATATATTAACGCAGACAAAAGATAAATTTTTCTATGCTGTCGAATAAAGTGACTCGCTCGTTAGTTACGCACGTATATCATTTGGTTGCTGTCTGTCTTTTGCGTGGGGGGGGGCCTTTTCCTGAACTTCTTGATTTACTGACGGACTCACCCAAGCCAAGTAGTTATACCCAGTAGACAAAATCAAGTGACAAATAGAAAAATTACAAGTGACCGTCAAACTCTTACTTAAACGGAATAGAAACAAGATATAAAAAGCTGAGTTAATAAAACAAAACATAAAACACTATAAATCGATTGAATATCTGTCTATATCTCTGAGATGAGGTATCATGATTACTTATATTATTTACATTATTCAGACTGTTATCCTCATCTTCATTGCTATATTCACAAAGTTTCGACCGTTGTACGCTCCGGCCTTCATCAGGTGATTGGATCTCTGAGATGAGGTATTATGATTACTTGCATTATTAGCATTATTCGGACTGTTATCCTCATTTTCATTGACATATTCACGTTTCGGCTGTTGTACGCTCCGGCCTCCTTCCGGGGATTAGAATTTCGAACCCAACCCTTATTTCGTCAACCGCGGGTGGTTTGTTCTAGTTCTACGTGTCATCCCTTCAATATCTGTGTATATCTCTGTGATGAGGTATTATGATTTATTGCATTATTTACGTTATTTGAACTGTTATCCTCATCTTTATTGCCATATTTACAACGTTTCAGTCGTTGTACGCTCCGTCCTTCTTTAGGCGATTGGAATTTCGAACCGAAACCTTTCTTTTGTCCACAGGTGTAGATTATTCTAATTCCACATGCCATGCCTCCAATACCTGTCTATATCTCTGAGATGAGGTACAGTGTAAGCCCGATATAAGAGATTTGTCGGGACCGGATAAGAAGTCTCTTATATCCAGGTTTCTCATATATCCGGGTTTGGTCTATTTTGTTTAGGTAAGTATGGGAATAATTTGGGACCAGAGGAAATGTCTCTTATATCCGGGTTTCTCATATATCCGGGTTTGGTCTATTTTGTTTAGGTAAGTATGGGAATAATTTGGGACCAGAGAAAATCTCTCTTATGTCCGGGTTTCTTCTATATCCGGGTTTCTTATATGCGGGTTACAGTGCATTATGATTACTTGCATTATTTACATTATAAAGGGTTCGATACGAAATTCCAATCACATGAAGAAGGCCTAAGCGTACAACGGCCGAAACGTTGAGAATATAGCAATAAAAATGAGGATAACACTTTGAATAATGTAAATAATACAAGCAATTCGATTGAAATATCCAAGGATTTTCCCCAGGAGCCACTAATGAGTCTTAAACCTTTAAAGATATTGACTACAATGTGGAACGGAAAACGCAGAATGCCGTCTTCGCATGTGAATATATTTTTTAAATGTGTTATTTACGCGATTTTTACTGTACAATTTTTCACTCAAGACCCAAGAGCCAGTGAGTAAAGAGAGATGCTGAATGAAGCTGCGAGAAGGTTATAAAGAAATGCATATCATGAGGATATGTAGGATATATAACGGTCGTAATGATTGGCAAAAGCACCCTCTCGGGAGTCTGAAACACAAAGTGACAGTTCTGGGAAAGACGCTCACTCATTGGAACTTCATTCGTGAGTTGATCCTGTTTACATGGTATGGCGGGTCCTAGATTCGAAAGATTGAACTGGTGGAACAAATGAATGTACCTCTTATGAAGATTTAGATCTTCTGGACAATGCTGTAGCGTGGACAATGATTCATCACCCACAAGGCCACGTAAACTTGAGTGAGATTGAGCACTGGGCAGCTCCACTACTTACATTATTCGAACTATTGCCCTCATTTTTCTCGCCATATTTTTTACAACGTTTAGGCACTTCTACTCTCCGGCGTTCTTTAGATGGTTGGAATGTCGAAATGAACACTTTATTTCACGCACACTGGTGTAGACTGTTCTAGTTCCACATGCCATGGAGGGTATCAGTTATCTCCTGTTATTTCAACTGTTCAAGTTCTCTAAAGACACATGACACAGTGGATAAAAGCGTTAGTTAGATCCAGTGACAGGAACCAAAGAGTGTGAGTTCAATACCTGGTTATGGCAGTGGAGAGCTTTCAGAGGGGAATAAACAGGAGATAATTCATAACTGACATGGCTAGTGGAAGTAAAAAAAGTCCACCCCAGCGAGTGAAATAAAGGGTTCAGTTTGACATTCCAAACACCTGAAGAAGGTCGGAGCGTACAACGGCCGAAACGTTGTCATAAATATGGCGACAAATATGAGGACAATAGTCCGAATAATGTAAATAGTGTACATAATACCTCATCTCAGAAATATTGACAGATACTGAAAGGCCGAAACGTTGTAATAAATATGGCGACAAAATGAGGACAATAGTCCGAATAATGTAAATAGTGTACATAATACCTCATCTCAGAAATATAGAAAGATACTGAATGGCAGAAACGTTGTAATAAATATGGCAACAAAGATGAAGACAATAGTCCGAATAATGTAAATAGTGTACATAATACCTCATCACATAAATATAGTCAGATACTGAAAGGCCGAAACGTTGTAATAAATATGGCGACAAATATGAGGACAATAGTCCGAATAATGTAAATAGTGTACATAATACCTCATCTCAGAAATATAGACAGATACTGAAAGGCCGAACCGTTGTAATAAATACGGCGACAAATATGAGGACAATAGTCCGAATAATGTAAATAGTGTACATAATACCTCATCTCAGAAATATAGACCGCTCTGAATGGCCGAAACGTTGTAATAAATATGGTGACAAAGATGAGTACAATAGTCCGAATAATGTAATTAGTGTACATAATGTCTCATCTCAGAAATATAGACCGCTCTGAATGGCCGAAACGTTGTAATAAATATGGTGACAAAGGTGAGGACAATAGTCCGAATAATGTAATTAGTGTACATAATACCTCATCTCAGAAATATAGACCGATCCTGAATGGCGGAAACGTTGTAATAAATATGGTGACAAAGATGAGGACAATAGTCCGAATAATGTAAATAGTGTACATAATACCTCATCGCAGAAATATAGACAGATATTGAAAGGGCGAAACCTTGTAATAAATATGGCGACAAATATGAGGACAATAGTCCGAATAATGTAAATAGTGTACATAATACCTCATCTCAGAAATATAGACAGATACTGAAGGATGATAAATATGGCGATAAAGATGACGTCAATAGTCCGAACAATGTAAATAGTGTAAATAATACTTCATCTCAGAAATATAGAAAGATACTGAACGGCCGAAACCTTGTAATAAATATGCTGACAAAGATTAGGACAATAGTCCGAATAATGTAAATAGTGTACATAACACCTTATTTCAGAAATATAGACAGAAACTGAAAGGCCGAAACGTTGTAATAAATATGGCGACAAAGATGAGGATAATAGTCCGAATAATGTAAATAGTGTACATAATACCTCATCTCAGAAATATAGACAGATACTGAATGGCGGAAACGTTGTAATAAATATGGTGACAAAGATGAGGAAAATAGTCCGAATAATGTAAAGAGTTTACATAATACCACATCTCAGAAATATAGACAGATACTGAAAGGCCGAAACGTTGTAATAAATATGGCGACAATGATGAGGACAATAGTCCGTATAATGTAAATAGTGTACATAGTACCTCATCTCGTAAATATAGACCGATACTGAATAGCCAAAACTTTGTAATAAATATAGCGACAAAGATGAGGACAATAGTCCAAATAAAGTAAATAGTGTACATAATACCTCATCTCAGAAATATAGACCGATATTGAATGGCCGAAATGTTGTAATAAATATGGTGACAAAGATGAGGACAATAGTCCGAAAAATGCAAATAGTGTACATAATACCTCATCTCAGAAATATAGACCAATACTGAATGGCCAAAACGTAGGAATCAATATGGCGACAAAGATTAGGGCAATAGACCGAATAATGTAAATAGTGTACATAATACCTCATCTCAGTAATATAGACCTATACTGAATGGCGGAAACGTTGTAATAAATATGGTGACAAAGATGAGGACAATAGACCGAATAATGTAAATAGTGTACATAATACCTCATCTTAGAAATATAGACAGATACTGAAAAGCCGAAAGGTTGTAATAAATATGGCGACAAAGATGAGTACAATTGTCCGAATAATGTAAATAGTGTACATAATACCTCATCTCGGAAATATAGACAGATACTGAAATGCCGAAACCTTGTAATAAATATGGCGACAAAGATAAGGAAAATAGTCCGAATAATGTAAATAGTTTACATAATACCTCATCTCAGAAATATAGACCGATATTGAATCGCCGAAATGTTGTAATAAATATGGTGACAAAGATGAGGACAATAGACCGAATAATGTAAATAGTGTACATAATACCTCATCTCAGAAATATAGACAGATACTGAATGGTCGAAACTTTGTAATAAATAGGGCGACAAAGATGAGGACAATAGTCCGAATAATGTAAATAGTTTACATAATACCTCATCTCAGAAATATAGACAGATACTGAAGAGTGATAAATATGGCGATAAAGATGAGCTCACTAGTGCGAATAATGTAAATAGTGTACATAATACCTAATCTCTGAAATATAGACTGATACTGAATGGCAGAAACGTTGTAATAAATATGGTGACAAAGATGCGGACAATAGTCGGAATAATGTAAATAATGTACATAATACCTCATCTCAGAAAGATAGACACATACTGAATGGCCAAAACTTTGTAATAAATATAGCGACAAAGATGAGGACAATAGTCCAAAGAAAGTAAATAGTATACATAATACCTCATCTCAGAAATATAGACCGATATTGAATGGCCGAAATGTTGTATAAAATATGCTGACAAAGATGAGCTCACTAGTCCGAATAATGTAAATAGTGTACATAATACCTCATCTCAGAAATATAGAAAGATACTGAATGGCCGAAACCTTGTAATAAATATGGCGACAAAGATGAGGACAATAGTACGAATAATGTAAATTGTGTACATAATACCTCATCTCAGAAATATAGACAGACACTGAAGGGTGAAAAATATGGCGATAAAGATGAGGTCAGTAGTCCGAATAATGTAAATAGTGTACATAATACCTCATCTCAGAAATATAGACATATTCTGAAAGACCGGAAGTTTGTAATAAATATGGCGACAAAGATGAGGACAATAGTCCGAATAATGTAATTAGTGTACATAATACCTCATCTCAGAAATATAGACAGATACTGAAAGGCCGAAACCTTGTAATAAATATGGCGACAAAGATGAGGACAATAGTCCGAATTATATAAATAGTGTACATAATACCTCATCTCAGAAATATAGACAGATCCTGAATGGCCGAAACGTTGTAATAAATATGGCGACAAAGATGAGGACAATAGTCCGAATAATGTAATTAATTTACATAATACCTAATCTCCGAAATATAGACAGATCCTGAATGGCCGAAACGTTGTAATAAATATGGCGACAAAGATGAGGACAATAGTCCGAAATAATGTAAATAGTGTACATAATACCTCATCTCAGAAATATAGACAGATACTGAAATGCCGAAACTTGGCACCTCCAGTCCTGATATAATGCAGTAATACTTCAATTCTTTGTCTAATATGAAGACAATTAGTAATAATGAGTAGATTCTGCTAGTGAGAGGCTTGTGACATTTTGCATATTGCAAAATGGCCGCAGTTAAACTGGCATCTACTCTCGAAAATGGCTAGCAATGATTTAACGGGGGCTAGGAATGGCTTGTATAGTTTAACGCTCCAAACTTCTATCATTTAAGAGGACGTTTTGTGTTTTTCCATGTTTGATTCTAACTTACTTGCGCTCTCTTGGGCTCAACGAATCATTCTTCTTTACCTTAGCATCAAGTATTTCTTTTTATTTTTAAGCATTTCACCCCAATCAAGGCTGGGAGTGCCACTAACATGCAAAGGATTAGAGAGAGTGAAAGAAAGAGTAAGGCGAGTGTTTGAGGAAAGAATAAAGAAAAGGACGGGGATCAGAATCAAGGCGTCTGAAGATGTCGATTGGCATTACATTTAATTATTTGAAGATTATAGCTATCAAAGAAGCAAGTAGGAAGAAGGGTGTTACACTGTCGGGAAACGAGAGAAGAAGCTGTTGTAGTAGAAGTGGCATTTTCATATAACTGTTTCGACAGTGAAATTGTGGGACCGAGATTCCGGGCTAATAACGATCTGGGTACGACGATAAACTATATCCCCGTCCTGGGTATGACGATAATCTACATCCACGTCCTGGATATGACGATAAGCTACATCCGCGTCCTGGGTATGACGATAAGCTACGTCCAACGGTAAGGCCTCTGAACAGGAGCTTTTGAGGCGCGTGGACCTACCTCTTATTGCTGGTGTTCCCAGCTCCTGACCCGGGGTGGTAGTATCTGTCCCATCTATGGGCAAATAGTTAACACCCAAAGTTAAATGCTTAAATTCATGCAGTTTGGGTACCAGTGAAAGTAGCTTGTCAGAGCAGTTGCCATGAAAATATTTGTAGAAAAGGCAGAGGGAAGCCACAGCACGTCTGTAAGAAAGTGACTCTAGACGAGATGCCAGATCAGGACCTATCACATTGCATATCCGTTTCTGGATTTTGTCAGGGAGCTTGAGATGAAAAGGGCGGGGCACCATACCATATATGGCAACAGTATTCTAAATTTGTAGATTTGAAGAATGGACTCAGGCGAGAAAAAACCTTCTGACGAAGATACAGAGAACCAACTTTCCTTGAAGTAGAACCATGCTGAAGCAAGGTAAAAAAAAAAAAAAAAAGATTCTCTCAGACGATTAATAGAGAGCATTTTATTTTGGAGGCGTTAAAATGAACAAACCACGCCTTACCTCATTTACCAACAGATTGTAAGCCATTTTTGAGATCAGTTTTAAATTTGACCTCATCAAACCGCTCATACTTACTGCTAAGACAGGACTAAGTTGTGTCATCAGTAGAGATACCGTCATTGATGAAAATGAAGAACAACTCAGATGCAAAGATATAGCCCTACATCAGTGCTTATCAAACTATCTGATATGACGGACAGGCATTTTTTTTTTCTCAATGTATTAAGTACCTGTAATATTTCGTGGTAATATTAATTTATACCGGAAACGGTATACAGAATGAATATAATAAATGTTGACTATTTTTTTTATCTTACATTTATTTCGCAAAAAGTAATTCAATATCAAAATAGAAACAAAAATTATATAACCTTAATCTTTACAAATGATTCCTTAGTATGGCCTGGACACTTGCCGCGTACCGGTAGCCGATGCTTCAGCTACCTGCACCGGTCCATGGACCACCATTTTGAGTAGCAATAGCCTCGAAGACGCCTGCACTAAAGCAAAAAATATTTGTAAAATTGGCCGTTCGATACAAATTCCATTTCAGAAAGACCGTCATCTGTAAGACGATAATCTACATCCGCGTCCAGGGTAAGACGATAAACTACATCCGCGTCCAGGGTAAGACGATAAACTACATCCGCGTCCTGGGTATAACGATAGACTATATACACGTCCTGGGTATGACGATAAACTACATCTGTCTCCTGGTTAAGACGATAAACTACATCCGCGTCTTGGGTATGACGATAAACTTTATCCGCGTCCTGGGTATGACGATAAACTACATCCGCGTCCAGGGTAAGACGATAAACTACATCTGTGCCCAGGGTAAGACGATAAACTACATCCGCATCCTGGGTATAACGATAGACTATATACACGTCCTGGGTATGACGATAAACTACATCCGTCTCCTGGTTAAGACGATAAACTACATCCGCGTCCTGGGTATGACGATAAACTACATCCGCGTCCAGGGTAAGACGATAAACTACATCCGCGCCCAGGGTAAGACGATAAACTACATCCGCATCCAGGGTAAGACGATAAACTACATCCGCGTTCTGGGTATAACGATAGACTATATACACGTCCTGGGTATGATATAAACTACATCCGTCTCCTGGTTAAGACGATATACTACATCCGCGTCCTGAGTATGACGATAAACTTTATCCACGTCCTGGGTATGACGATAAACTACATCCGCGTCCTGGGTAAGACGATAAACTACATTCGCGTCCTGGGTAAGACGATACACAACGTCCAACAGCAAGGCCTCTAATCAGGAGGCTTTGACGAGCGTGGAACCACCTCTTAATTACTGGTGTTCCCAAATAGTTAACACCCAAACTTGTGTAAAAATAGGTTTTAATACCAGAAATACTTTCTAATAAAAAAAATTAATACCAGCAATAATTTTTTAAAGTAAAATTATTATCAGCAATACTTTTAAAAAAAATACTAGCAATACAAACAGCTAAACATTCTTTGGAAAAAATATGAACAGCTATAGATTTCTTCAAGGAAAAATATTCCCAGGAGTAGATTTTTGAAGAAAAATATTCTCAGCAATAAAAATTAAATAACCCATTGAAGTTGATATGCCGTAAAAGAAAACAAACCAAACACACACACACACACACACACATATATATATAGATAGATAGATAGATAGATAGATAGATAGATAGATAGATAGATAGATAGATAGATAGATAAAAAAAAACTGGGGTGGGGGAAATATATTGCGAGCAATAAAAATTTTGTCGTCATTAAATAACCCATTGAGGTTGTTATGTCGTAAAAGAAAACAAACCGTTTCAGAAAGACTGAATCAGTTCAAAAGTTCCTTCAGAAATACCATAACATGTCAACTTGTTAAGATTAACATACCAAACTCTAGAAGAGTGTTCAAACAACTGATATGAAAATGGAATGACTGAATATTGAACCAATTGCTAGATCTACTGATTGATTTGTAACTATGAAGTAATTCTACACTACAGTGCTATCAATATCTACCATTCTTTATTCTTTAAATTGCCCTCCTCCATCTTTCAAATGTTCCTTCTTTTAGAATTTTCCTTTTTAATTTCTTAAACATCCTACTTCTTTTTTTTAAATTTCTTTCTTTCTTTTGTAATTTTCATTGCCTTTGTTACTCAATTTTCCTACTTGATTTTAGGAACATATTTTTTATTTCTTTTTCAATTTTCCATCTTTTATAATTTTCCTGCTTTCTTTTAAATTTTTCATTCTCTCTCTTATTCAATTTTCCTTCTTGTTTTTTTTTTATATAATTTCCTCCTTTCTTTTTCAATTTTCCTTTTTAATTTTTAAAATTTTTTTCTTTATCTTTCAAATGTTACTTCTTTTTTTAATTTTCCTTTTATCGTTTTTACATTTCATTATTCTTTTTTTAATTACCTAATATAATTTAATTTAATTTAGACAGACAGCAAAGGAACGGACTGAAATAGATAGATAGATAGATAGATAGATAGATAGATAGATAGATAGATAGATAGACAGACAGACAGACAGACAGACAGACAGACAGACCGATACATGCTGAGATAGATACTATCAAAATGAGATAGATAGATAGATAGATAGATAGATAGATAGATAGATAGATAGATACGAACAGACTGCGATAGATAGATAGATAGATAGATAGATAGATAGATAGATAGAATAAGTATTTATTCATTAACTTTTGGTAATGTCATTACTTATTTGCCTATTTTCAGGGGTTTCATTGCTAGTAAGATTTAACGTGTTTATTTATTTTCTCATAAATTACAAGATTTATATATATATATATATATATATATATATATATATATATATATATATATATATAATCTATTTTAAGATATTACACGAAAAACTTGTAAAAATCGCTACACAATTGCAGTCGTGTTTCAATGCTTATCAATGCATCTCATAAGGCGATTGTATATTACGGAAGAGAACCCAATTCGATTTAACGAAGCGTCTTAGGCGTAATAGTCGCTGTTTATCTCTGTCTCTCTCTGTCTCTGTCTCTCTCTCTGTCTCTCTCTCTCTCTCTATATATATATATATATTGTTTTACGATATTACAACGAAAACATGTAAAAATCGCTATACAATTACGTTTCAATGAATCTCAACAGGCAATGATAATTTGCTGGCAATTGAGCAATTTATTTAGAGCTAATAGCAAAATACTACCTCTTTTTACGAAAAAAAATAATCTTACTCGGAGATATATATATATATATATATATATATTAGGTTGGTGCAAAAATAATGACGTAATAATGTCGTTTTTTACCTATTTTTTAAGGTCAAAAAACGACATTATTACGTCATTATTTTTGCACCAACCTAATATAATGGCATTAAAGGCAAGCTTTTTTTACTATAAGACATGATAAGTTTTAAAACAAAAATACAAACACAAGTCGACCGGTTTCGTCCCCTCTCTTTTCTAATTTTCCTATCTTTTAATTCCCCTTCTTTTTTCTTTACAGTGTTCTTTCTTCTTTTCAATTTTCCTTCTTTCTTTCTTTTTTTTTTTTTAATTTACCAATATTTTATGATTTTGTCTCGTGATTCTCGCTGCCGATAAACACCAATTCTTCGACAGCTCATTCTTCTACCGAGTTTTCCTTCTCGGATTCTATTTTAACTTTCATTTTCAAATTGCCACCCAACTGCCATCTTGCTCTCTCATCTAAAATCTATCTTTGCATTGTGCTGACAACGATTCCAGAGAAATATTACCGAGGAATGCAAGTCCAAAACTCCGCCATATATAAAGGCTGTTTTCTTTTTTCAGTTTGCATTTCGCAAGCGAAACTTCGTGAAAAGGTCATGAGCAGGAACACCGAAAAATTCGAAAATGAAATTCTCGACTGGCCGACGCATTCTATTCAACAAGCAAGTCGAAACTACCGGAAGTGCTTGTCAACCTACCGGAGGTATATGTGCTGAAACACGGAAATAGAATCCACGGCATCTGCCATGAAATCTTGTTAAAAAGCACGAGTGAAGAAAAACCGGATTTTGTACAGGGTTCGTCTTTGGGGAATTGGAAGAAAATATTTCAGAATCTACGCCGTTGCCTACGTTCGAAATAACTTGGTCTTAGCTGTCTGAAGAACAATAATAAGTATAGCGATTGGGACGTTTCTTTAACAACTAATTTAGATAGATAGATAGATAGATAGATAGATAGATAGATAGATAGAAAATGAAGATAGATTGAAAATGTAGAGTCCGAAAAAGATAGATAGATAGATAGATAGATAGAAATTGAAGATAGATAGATAGATAGATAGATAGATAGATAGATATGAACAGCCTGAGATAAATAGATAGATATTGAATAAAATTATATATATATATTGAACAGAATTAGATAGATAGATAGATAGATAGATAGACAGACAGACAGACAGACAGACAGAAAATGAAGAGAATGAAATAGATAGATAGATAGATAGATAGATAGATAGATAGATAGAAAATGAAAAGTCCGAAAAAGATAGATAGATAGATAGATAGATAGATAGATAGATAGATAGATAGATAGATAGAAATTGAAGATAGATAGATGGATAGATAGATAGATAGATATGAACAGCCTGAGATAAATAGATAGATATTGAATAAAATTATATATATATATTTGAACAGAATTAGATAGATAGATAGATAGATAGACAGACAGACAGACAGACAGAAAATGAAGAGAATAAAATACATAGATAGATAGATAGATAGATAGATAGATAGATAGATAGAAAATGAAAAGTCCGAAAAAGATAGATAGATAGATAGATAGATAGATAGATAGATAGATATATATGTCCGAGGATAATTTTAAAATGTTTGCACTGGGTTAACCCCACTCTCGCGGTCAGGGAGAGTCCTCATACGGTGGCTCGATGAATCTTTACAACCGGGAGACCTCCAGGCTGCATTTGTTCAACAGGACTTCTTCGTGTCACCTCCGTTCTTTAATCCACTCCACGACACTTGCTGACACCATCTCCAAGCGCACAAGTCTATTTTTAAAAGTTTTCTTCTTTTTGAAATTAAATTAATCCTTCACTCACCAGTAGTTTGACATCGCCTGAAGAGATGTATTTATGCTGTCGAAACATAATTGTAATTGTGTATCATTTTTAACATGTTTTAATATCATATATATATATATATATATATATATATATATATATATATATTTCTGGGAATTTCATACTTTATGGCTTCCCATACTTAATACTTCTCGAATTCACTCTCGCGTGGTCATGTGTGACGTTATGAGCTGCGGCGCGATTTTCGCTTTTAGCGTCTTGTATGCATGAATTTGTCGTTGGTTCGAAATCATATATATATATATTGAGAATATCTGTGCATGCTTGAAGTCAATTCGTTCGTTCTGTGAGTTTGATTCTGGACGCTTGCTCTAATGTACTTCTAATTTAACTACCTCTTTTACGGGCCAAATAGCTTAAAACCTGAGCGTGACAAATTAGAAAAACTAATTGCTAGGGAAGGAATCTGTCTGTATAAAATCTTTTTCAAAAATCTCATATATGTATGTATTTTATTGTCCAGAAAGAAAGAAAGAAAGAAAGACAGTCACTGATGTCAAATTTATCTATAAAAACTATTTCCGTATGACAAAATAATATGCAATATAGGGATTTTTTCCCCAACAATGAACAGACCAAATATTAAAACGTCTACCTGGATACACTAATTATGTCAAACAAATTTGAAAGCTGGTTCCCAGACTTCATGAATTCAAGCGTCCCTACGAGGCTGGCATCCCGCTCTCACCCTTTTACTGTCGAAACTGTTAAATGTAAACCGTCTCTTCTACTCCAATAGCTTCACGTTTCACACCTCTCGCCTGTGGAACTCCCTTCCCAATTCCAGTTTCCCTGAGAGCTATAATCTCCAACTATTCAAATGTAATGTCAATCGACAACTCCAGTTGCCTTGATCTATCCACTATCCTTCTCTTCATCCTTTCCTTTATCACTCCTATCTAATCTTGCTCCAAATCTTCTGTAACCTTCTGTCCTAGTGGCCTTGCTTGGGGTGAAACGCTTAAAAAATGCCTAGGGAAGAGTAAACATTCTTGTGTATTTGTATTACTAAAAACGTTATTTTTAACAAATACGCGTATTTGATTAAACGGCTCGTTATTTTTTGGGGGGGGGGCAGTTCAACAGTAAGTAGATGAATTTTCATAAATCTGCTTAAGAAGCCATGTGCAGAGGAACATTAAATCAAACGGGCAACCAGCCTAATGAGCCACATACTAAAACTCATCATCCGAATTCTGATAAATAGAGCGCGCAGTCGAATCAGACCGGCTCTACGACAAGAAGAGTGCGGTTTCCTAAAAGACACTGGAACAAGTAATGCAATTTCTTTTTTGTGACGTTCAACTTGTACAAATCCCAAGAGCCACTTGAGGCAGAATAAGCAGCTCTACAGATCAGCGGTCCGCGGGTAGAAGCTACTCGAGTGGTACGTACATCTTACCAATGGAAGAAAAAGGGAATGAAGACAGTTCGATACAATGTGCGTGGCAGGGCGATTCCTCGACGTTGGGGTTAGAGCAGGTGGAACTAAGGAATGAAGTTTGAACAATTTCCATAGCGATAAAGAAGCGAGAGGTTTGCGACTTTTCGTCTGTGAGAAAGAGGTTGTAGGGTGGAAAAAAAGGGGTGATACTTTCGGGTTCTATCGAGGCTGGAAAGTGAAAACTGGACAGCTCCTGCCGGTGTTATATTCTGTTTATTATTATTACTATTATTTGATGGTAGAGTTGTCTTCCTTTAAATCTGTCTCATCACTGGAAGTAGAGATTGATTGAGATGATCATCTGCGCCCTCAAGTGTTTTTTTTTTTTTTTTTTTTTTGTTTTTTTTGCTTTTAAACTACAATTCTCCAGGATTTACGTTAAGATACACTTCAAACAGTCGTTCGAGATAAATCAGGGGTAGTTTGTATTTCAAAGCAGTAAAGTCGACCTTATAACCAGACTATCCTCTCTAGCTAAATTGGTATAGCACGTCAGTCTATGTGAGATTTCTGTTTCATAGAAAATAGAAAATTTCTCGGACATTCAGGCCAGTAAATGTTGTTAACCTTACTTATTATAAAACGCAGATTATGTGTGTGTGTGTGTGTGTGTGCGTGTGTGTGTGCGTGTGTGTGTGCGTGTGTGTGTGTCTATACGTTTATATATTGGATCAGATTTCTTATATTTTTCAACCGATTTCAACAAAACTTCACAGGACTACATAAAATTACCTTGCGGTGGTTCTGACAGTGCCAAAAATAAGAAAAACACAATTGTTTTTGCACAAAATCAATTTGAAACTACGATTAAGAGGCATTAATGAAAGGGGACAACTCATATCGAGTTATACTTATTAATATCGAGTTATCGAGTTATACTTATTATAAAACCCAGATTGGTTGTGTGTGTGTGTGTGTGTGTGTGTGTGTGTGTGTGTTCGTTTTTATATGGGAACGGATTTCCTACATTTTCCAACAGATTTCAACAAAACTTCACTTTATTTTTTTGGCAGGTAGTGTTTCTTATTGTCTTGCACACTTTTTTCTTTATTTTTACATTCAGAATGCATTTAAAAATTCCATTTACAAGACAATTGTTTATAATAAAATTCTATTCAATCGGTAGACTCATAACGATTGAAAACAATGTTTTTGTTTGAGTTTGGGTTTGACCAATTCGTAAAAAACAAAAAACAAAAAAAAAACTAATTAGGACATGCGTGTCCGTCAACCTTAAACAATAATCTTTGTCAATTTTATTTTTCAGTCTTATACTTGAGCTATCTCTTACTGTTACATCCCCGGGTAACGCGGCCTCTACTGCTAGTACTGTTTATTATAAACAGATCATTTACTTAAATATTTTTGTCTATATAAATAATGTATAACAATATATATTAAAATAATCGTCGGACTTTGTTCATTTCGTAGTGTGTGACGCCATTTATATATATATATATATATATATATATATATATATATATATATATATATATATATATATATATATATAACGTTTTTATTTTGAAAATGAAAACATTATATAACTGCAACAGACTATTTCTTATTTAACAGTTAAAATATTTCAACCTTGAAAATGGCTAAACGTATAGCCGAAAGCGCTCCGACAAAAAACATTCGGACAGTTTTTATATAATTTGTCACCTGAAAAGAAAAAGAAATATTAGATCCCATGAGAAATTGTATAAAAAAATCTAAATCAAAGCACCTTATCTGTCTTATTCAATGAAATGTGCATGAAAGAAGGATTGCTGCCCAAATACAATATATATATATATATGTGTGTGTGTGTGTGAAAATATATAGAAAATAGGTAAGAACTGGTTAGCTAAATGATACAAAGTTCTTTCGCTGGTCGTTACCATGGAAATTTTGATTTCAATAAGAAATCTGCTATTAAAACACGTAAATTTCAGAAATAAGTTATTCCCAAAAAAATTTCGCTTGAAGATGGAACAGAGCTTACTTTAATTCAATTTAATTCAAATAATTATATTGAAGTTTTCGGCTCTTGTTTTGAAACATGAGAACTCTTATATAGCGTGTTGGAATCATATTTTTATATAAATAATTATGTATATATATATATATATATATATATATATATACACACACACAAACATATATTCCACTTCTTCTCCCTCCAGTTATGGCTAAATAACAGGAAAGGCTGGGTTCTATGGCGTGGGATGGCAACTCGTCTAGGAGAAGGATAACACTGAATTCAAAACCTGCGCAGGGTCTTTTGGCACCAGGTCTCTGTAGTTGGCCCTTCAAAAAGTGTGGATGGTTCTGCACAAAACCTTCACCCCTATAATAAAACCTCATGTGCTGGTGTCGGGCTGTCGGTTTCCTCGGAACTGATCTGCTTGACCCTCATATGTCGAATTCGACGGGAGAGTCGAGTATATACTATCTAGGCATTTGCTATTTAATATGCTATACCAATAGTTGGAAAAATGAGATAATATTCATGTATTTCAATGCCAGCAGTTTTAAGAGCCGATATCCTTTATTCATAAATGTCCTCTTAATCTACTGCTACATCGCTACTTCATTGTCTACCGTTAGCCTCAAACATTTACTGCCTTTAGTTCGAATCTATGTGAGAAATATTTTGAATAAGGATTTTCAAGGACACATTTGATTTGATCCATTCAGGTGATTGGTGTAACACAATGTTCTCTCTCCACCACCTGACCGTTTTGCCTTGAGATATTCTGAGCTGAGTGATCGTACTGTCACGTGACCGTTCACGTGATCTCCGTTTTCTTTCCCGCCCGCTCGCCGCCAGCCATGTTCTTTTGCTGACAAATGCTGCTAATTTGAGAATTGGAGAAGAGAAGGGGATCAGAAAAAAAAAAAAGAAGAAGAAATGGGTGGAAAGTAATGGAAAGGATACTTTTAGAAAGAAGAGGAACGAGGCTTTAGCTTCGGGGATCGTGGGTGCGTAAGATTGCCTGGTGGCTATGGAAATGCAAAAGAAGAGATTAGGGCGAACGGGGAAATACAGTGGGAAGGAAATTACCAAGAAAGGAGTAAAATTTTGAAGACTCAACAGAAATGTTTATTTCGAGAAAGAAGTAAAGAGGAAGGGAAAAGGAAGAAACAGAAAGAAAGAAAGAAAGAAAGAAAGAATGAATGAAAGAACGAATGAAAGAAAGAAAAAAGAAAGAAAGAACGAAAAAATTTAAAAAAATAAAAACATTCATCTGGTAAGAAAGAAAAAAGAAAGAAAGAAAGAAAGAACGAGTTAATGAAGAAATTTAAAACAATGAAAAAGCATTTATGCGATAAGAAAGATAGAAGGAATGAAAGAAAGAAAAAAACAGAAAAAAGAAAGAAAGAACGAATCAATGAAAATTTTTTAAAAAATACACACACATTCATGCAGAAAGAAAGAAAGAAGGAAAGAAAGAAATAAAGAAAGAAAGAAAGAAAAAAGAAAGAAAGAAAGGAGAAACATACAAGAATCAAATACACAAGAAGAAAGAAAGAAAGAAAGAAAGAAAGAAAGAAAGAAAGGAGAAACATACAAGAATCAAATACACAAGAAGAAAGAAAGAAAGAAAGGAGAAAGATACAAGAATCAAATACACAAGAAAGAAAGAAAGAAAGAAAGAAAGAAAGAAAGAAAGAAAGAAAAATCAAATACGTAACAAAAATGAAGAAATAATAAAAAAAAAGTTCAAGTTATCTGGTAGAAATATAGACAGAAAGAAAAGCGATATTTATATCTCATATAAAAGAAAGAAAAAAGGAAAATGATTATTTGAAAGAAAAAACGAAGAAGATTAATCACGAGAAAGAAAGAAAAAAGAAAGCAAACAATCATATTGTAAGAATTAATGTGTTTTGCTGTCTTTCTGTCGAAGACTATTCAGGCATATATATATATATATATATATATATATATATATATATATATATATATATATATATATATATATATATATCTTTCATGTGGCACTGGCAAGGAACAACTCGACAACACCGAAGACAAATGACCACAAATAATACAATGTTAGTTTTACCCGGACGTGTACGTGTGCATAGAGACTGAAGATAAAAAAAATCATCTGTAAACTCAAAGGGCAAACAAATGTTGTATGGAACAATTTGAATATCAATTTATATACATCTAACCAAAGTATTGCTTCTAGCAAGAAAGGAGAATAAAAGCTCATATTTAAAAAAAAAAAAAAAAAAAAAAGACTCCAAAGTGAATACTTCTGTATCTATTTAATGCATATGGAGGCCCCGAAATTTATTTAGTTTTTTTACAGTAAAGTTCACCCTTGCACAAGGCCCGGAGCCAGTCGAAGTAGAGAGTTACGATCGGGAAACCACCTTCTCGGGAGCCTGTTTTACAGAGAAGCGGTTCGATGGAAGAAGCTTTTCAAGTGGAACTTACTTTTCACCGATGGAATACGTAGGAAATGTCGGTGGTTTTCTATTATGTGACTTGGCGGGTTCTAGCCGTGAAGGCCAGAAATGGCGGACCCAAGGAATGTAGTTCGTTCAAGCATTTTCCATAGAAGTAGTTATAATAGCAGTGAGAGACTCGCTACATCCCGACTGTGATATATATATATATATATATATATATATATATATATATATATATATATATATATATAGTGAACATAGAAGTCAACACTTAGAGGCGACAGTCTGTTTCATGCTATATGCAATCGTCAGGCCACGTGTGCTGTTATTTTTCTCGAGTATTTATATATATACGGGTTAGTGGTGCATTGTGGGTATTCTGTTATGGCGGTTATTTCACCGGAAGTCGTTTGTTTATCTATTTAGGTCAAATTATATTGCTTGTTTTTATTTTTGTTTCTTATTTTATTTATTTATTTATTTATTTATTAACGTAGTAAAAATTTGTTTATATCACTTATTTAACAGTTTTGTTTTGGTTTGGGAATTTAATTAAAGCTATTTGTTCAGTTTTGGGGTTGATTGTTGTAGTTCATTCTAAGTATTATTTTGGCGGGAACAGTTTTTAATTGATTATCTTTATTTGGGATTGGTTTGTTTATTTATTTAATTGGATGAATTTAGGTTAATTTATTTTACTTGTATATTTTCTCGTTTCGGTTTTCGATTATTAAGTAACATAGTATTTTTTTGTTTTATTTCTATTTTTTTTTAATAATTTATTTTGGTCGGGAAAAGTTATGATAGCTATTTTTTCCTCCGAGCAAAGTTTGCAAGTTTTTGATTGGTTATTGTAGGCTGATATTTTTGGTGTGATGTTAGTTTTATTTTATATCTTGGAAGATAAGGAAAAAATCATCAGCCTACAATAACCAATCAAAAACTTGCAAACTTTGCTCGGAGGAAAAAATAGCTATCATTACTTTCCCCGACCAAAATAAATTATTAAACAAAAGATCCGAACTCATCTCAAAATGCAGACATGAAAATAAATTTTTACTACGTAACCTAAAAAATTAAAAACGGAAAAAATAAAATAAAAACAAATAAATATACTAATAAGCAAAAATAACAAAAAAAAAAAAAAAATAGAAATAAAACAAAAAAATACTATGTTACTTAAAAATCGAAAACCGAAAAGAGAAAATATACAAGTAAAATAAATTAACCTAAATTCATCCAAGTAAATAAATAAACAAACCAATCCAGAATAAAGATAATCAATTAAAAACTGTTTCCGTCAAAATAATACTTAGAATGAACTACAACAATCAACCCCAAAACTGAACAAATAGCTTTAATTAAATTCCCAAACCAAAACAAAACTGTTAAATAAGTGATATAAACAATTTTTACTACGTTAATAAATAAACAAATAAATAAAATAAGAAACAAAAATAAAAACAAGCAATATAATTTGACCTAAATAGATAAACAAACGACTTCCGGTGAAATAACCGCCATAACAGAATACCCACAATGCACCACTAACCCGTATATATATAAATAGCCGAGAAAAATAACAGCACACGTGGCCTGACGATTGCATATAGCATGAAACATACTGTCGCCTCTAAGTGTTGACTTCTATGTTCACTTTTATATTTACACACGCTCTATCTCTGATATTGAGCACTTTATTCCATAAATATAGCACACCTTAAGACTATATTTCTTTATATATATATATATATATATATATATATATATATATATATATATTAAGCGTTTCAGCAAGGCTGGAAGCCATTAGCACGCAAGGGGTTATATAGGATTTGGACCAAGATCAGATAGGAATGATAGAAGAAAGGAGGAGGAGAAGGATAGTGGATAGATCAAGGCAACTGGAGATGTCTATTGACATTACATTTGAATAATTGGAGAATATAGCTATCAGGGAAACAGGAAAAGGGAAGGGAGTTCCACAGGCGAGAGGTGCGAGATATGAAGCTATTGGAGTAGAAGAGACGGCTACATTTAACAGTTTAAACAGTGAAAGGGTGAGAGCGGGATGCCACCCTCGTATGGCGCTTGAATTCATGAAGTCTGGGAACCAGCGCAAGTAGCTCACCGGAGCAATTACCATGAAAGTATTTGTAAAAAAGACAGAGAGAGGCGACGGCACGTCTGTTTGAAAGCGACTGCAGACGAGATACCAGATCAGGGGCACTTACATTGCATATCCGTCTCTGGATCTTATCAAGAACCCCGAGGCAAACTGAAGAGGCACCTGACCATATAGGGCAGTAATACACCATGCAAGGGCGAATGGTTGATTTGTAGATTTGAAGGATCGATTCCGGAGAGAAAAATTTCCTAGCGCGGCACAGAGAGCCAACTTTCCTTGCGGTAGACGAAGCAATTGACTCAATGTATTTGTTCCATCTTAGGTCAGCAGAGAATGTGGCACCGAGCAGCTACTGAGAAGTACACTCGAGAAGTAACCGATTTTATAAGCAGTAAATTCGACCTTGCCAACCGAACGCTCCTTTGTGGCCGAATCGGTCAGGCACGCCCGGCTAAAAAGCGGTTCCGTATAGGATGCAGGTTCGAATCCTGTCAAAGGACGAATATTTTCTATGAAAATTTCTCGGACATTCAGGCCGGTAAATGTTATTTAATACTGTTTATTATAAGCAGAGCATTTACTTAAATACTTGTATCTATAAAAAGAAGGTTAAACATAAAAAAAAATGTCTTTAATAAATATATATATATATATATATATATATATATATCAAGAAATAAAAAATATAAAAAATTCTCGAACATTCAGGCCGATAAATGTTGTTTAATACTGTTTATTATAAAACAGATCATTTACTTAAATATTTGTATCTATAAAAAGAATGTATAAACATAAAAATGTCTTAAAATAATTGTCGGACTTTGTCCATTTCATAATGTGTGACGTCATTTGTTAGGCCAGATATGAATGTCCGTGAGAGATTCATAGGAGACTGAAGTTCAAATACAGTAAATTCCACCTTGCTAAACGAACGCGCCTCTGTGGCCAAATCGATAAAGGCACGTCAGGCTAAATGACGGTTCCGTTTAGGATACAGGTTCGATTCCTGTCGGAGGACGAATATTTTCTATGAAAATTTCTCGGACATTCAGGCCGGTAAATGTTGTTTAATACTGTTTATTATAAACAGAGCATTCACTTAAATATTTGTATCTATAAAAAAAAAAAATTGTAGATTATTGCGAAGCGTTTATGTACGAACAGCCCTTTTAGGAAAAGAAATCTTTATAGACACTTAACGACGTACAAGGGTACCATTATCTCTCTGTCTCAAAGACAGATCAGACAATGTGAATATAGGAATGTCATCTTTCGCTTTGAAATGGACACCCCGGCCCTAGCCTTGGCTTGGCCTCTTCCTGAGGGTGACTGATATGTTGATACAAATTGTTAACCCTTACGCCCCTTATTGGACTGGTTGCTTCAGCCGTGTCCATAGTAATTAATTCTGTAAATGAACATACTTATAAAAATGCGTAAATTTCAAGATTAGTTATTGCAAAGATTTCGCTTGAGGATAAAACAGAGCTGGATACTTTTAATTCAATTTAATTTTAATAACTATATTGAAGGTTTTGGCTCTTGATTTTGAAACATGAGAACTCTTATGTAGCGAAGGAATCATATTTTTAAAAAATAAATATTTAAAAAAAAAGTATAATTATAATTTAGGCTCTACTTTTGTATTCAGCACTGTTTTTTTTTTTTTTTTTTTTTTTTTTTTTTTTTTGATAAAAACAAAAATACTAAAGAACACCGGATCATTTACCTAACGTGTTCTTTCCTATTTTTCTATTTGCACACACACACACACACACACACACACACACACACACACACACATATATATATATATATATATATATATATATATATATATAACATGAAATGGATTATGCCCGATAATTGTTCTAATATATTTTCTGTTTATACGGTGTCTTTATAGATACAAATATTTAAGTAAATGCTCTGTTTATAATAAACAGTATTAAACAACATTTACCGGCCTGAATGTCAGAGAAATTTTCATAGAAAATATTCGTCCTCCGACAGGAATCAAACTTGTATCCTATATGGAACCGTCAAATTGACTGACATGCTTTTACCGATGAGCCACAGAGGAGAATATATGCGAACCTGTATCCTAACTTGCCATAAAGCCAGGCCTGCTATACCATTGGATGGAACATGTCTCTAATTTTCATATATACACTGTATATATATTTTTACACTGTATTGTTTTGCACGGTAGATTCTGGAACATGCAAAAAGGGAATTGAGTAAATGGACCACTCCAGCTGATTGACATTTGTTTACATTTGTAAAAACAATACGCTAGATTTAGCTGCCCCATTCTGTCGAATGAAGATAGGTCAGCGTAGACACTCTGACTGACACCAAATCGGTTGTGTTTCAATCTTGGCTTGAGACATTCGGGTGTCCAGTCGCACTGAAGAGCTGTGATACAGCGAAACAGTACTATCGAATGACACAATATATATATTGATTGAACTCTGGCTTCTAAATCTGTTTATTCTTTCTCTTCGCTTGGGTATATATATCCACTTAGGGATATATATATATATATTGATATATCCCGGAAAGGGATATATTTGTTTGAAGTAGCAAAGTGGTTGCTGGAAACTGTAACCAAGTATAACAATCTAGCAGGTAACCGTAACGGACTGGTTTTCGTTGTAGTGGTAGGCAATAAGCGTAGACAATAGGCGAAGACTATAAGCGTAGTTCATGAACCTCCACGTCAGTCTGCATTTATGGCTGATATATCATATTACTGTGAGGGGGAACTCTGGTGTATGTATATTCATTACTTCATATATATATATGTGATCGGCTCTCCCGTTTATTGTCTCAATATATATATATATATATATATATATATATATATATATATATTGATGCATGTTTCATTAAATAATATAGACAGGTTTTGTCTATTTATTTTATGCAAATTCCTTTCATATTGTCTGATAAGCTTAATAGCATTATCATTAAAAGACGAATGAAAATCACCATATTGATACATGATTTTAATTCTATCTAAGCTTTCGGCTTACATAAGCCATTATCAAAGATGACAATAACATTACAATATATTAAACAATACACGGACATGGCAATAATAATAGTCTGTTTTTGTTAGCATGGAAGATTTCCAAGCAACGACAAACTCGTGCATACGAGACGCTGGAAGCGAAAATCGTACCACGGCTCATGACGTCACACACGATATATATATATATATATATATATATATATATATATATATATATATATATATATATATATCTTCCGGCTAAGCCTTTGGCGCATGATTTAAAGATTTTTATGATTTTTTTTATTTTTTTAACTAATTTTTATGTACTTATTCTTTGAATAAACACACTAATGATTGACAGTGCTCAGTTCAGGAAGAGCTTGTAATATTAGTAGTAACACTGTTTACAAATTCGCAAATAACTTCGAATAGTGCACAACTGAATTTAATTTTTTCCGGTGCGTACATATTGTCATTCACAAACAGACTGTTTCGCTGTATCACAGCTCATCATTGTGACTAGACATCCGATTGCTTCAAGCCGGGATCGAAACCCAACTGATTCAACAACACACGTAGATTTCCCCCCTAACTTCCCATATATATATATATATATATATATATATATATATATATATATATATATATATATATATATATGCTAAAAATGCAGTTTTATGGAATGGTATATTTATGGGCTAAGGTACTCAGTATTACGAATAAAGCGTATGTAAATATAAAAGTGGGAAAATCCCTCATGTAATATATCGCCTCAAAATTGTTTTGGACAATATATGGACATTTCTTTTTCTCAGCAAGTAAATGTCTTTAAAAAAATGAACTTGTGTTTTTATTTTTATTTTTTTATTTTTTTTTTTTAAATCAAAGATAATTTTTGGTTTATTTCAGGCTCTCTGCGCTCATAAATGCTTGATGCACAAGCTTATGCGCATGCGGTTGCGTGACGTCACCGAAAGAATTGTGCGTCCAGCCGACATTTTCACTTAATATCAACAAGAGTTGATCTAAGGAAAATGCCATCAGAAAATGTCAGCGTAAAAATATTTTGTCACTGCCGACTGGAATAGAAAGCCTGAAGAACAAATCACCTGGTAATAATAACTGCTTAGTGTTTGGATCAAAGATCAAGAAATGTATATATACTTGTGCAATATATATATATATATATATATATATATATATATATATATATATATATATATATATATATATATATATATATATATATATATATATACTAAGAGTAATATTCGGTTGGTAAAAAACCTCAAATAGCAAAACTTGCAAGTCTATCAAAACAAATTGGTACCTGAGGGGAAAAGTTTGAAAAAAAAAAAAACAGAAAGAATTAGAAACATCTGAACGGGCGAAATAAATCGTCCAGTGCCTTATTTAAAAAAAAATATAACTTAAATAACTTAATTATGTTATAATTTTTCTAAATAAATAATTATATCTCCTCTAGTCTGTATTGAGCAGTCTTTTAAGAATAGTAATTATTGGTTATTGGAATTCATTCCGTATACACCAATTATATACTTGTATATATATATATATATATATATATATATATATATATGTATATATATATATATATATATGTATATATATATATATATATATATATACATATATATATATATATATATGTGTATATATATATATATATATATATATATATATATATATATATATATATATATATATATATATATATATTAAGATATATATATTACGAAATGGACAAAGTCCGACAATTTATTTATTAAAGACATTTTTTTTTTATGTTTAACGTTCTTTTTATAGATACAAGTATTTAAGTAAAAGCTCTGTTTATAATAAACAGTATTAAATAACATTTACCGACCTGAATGTCCGAGAAATTTTCATAGAAAATATTCGTCCTTGGAAAAATTTCTCGGACATTCAGGTCGGTAAATGTTATTTAATACTGTTTATTATAAACAGAGCATTTACTTAAATACTTGTATCTATAAAAAGAACGTTAAACATAAAAAAAAATCTCTTTAATAAGATATATATATATATATATATATATATATATATATATATATATATATATATATATATATATATATGTATATTAAGATATATATATATATATATATATATATATATATATTAAGAAGATAGAAACCGCAAATGTTTTTCATTGTAATGTGTATTTTTTTTATTTTTAAATATTATGCTTTATTTTCCATTTTTTATTTTTAAAAAAAGTACACATATATCCCAAAACTTTTGCTGTTTTTCTCTTCTTTTTAATATACACACTTTTCTCTTGTTGGAACTACTATAACCTCTTCCTTTTATTTATATATATATATATATATATATATATATATATATATATATATAACAGAAATGTCTTCTTTGGCTACACGAAAAAGTACTCATAATTTCTCACACCCAACAAAATATTATAAACATAAGATCAGAAATGAATTTAAAATGCGGACAGGAATATAAGTATCTATTATCACAATTCATCCATACATTATTCTACCAAATGGATAAAAAAAAATAGCATACTAAGTAACACAGATCTATACCCTTACCAGCATTGCGACCTATACTACCACTGACCCTATGGACACGAGGTGATAATCCACAAACACCACAACAGTGATGCACCATTAACTTTCGATTCATCACTGACGAAGCAGATTTTTTGTCATTAGATAGTCATTTTTTTCTGCGGTATACTAGTTGCCATCCAAATGATAAAATACGTCCCACTGATTAGGAGGCTTTGAGGGGCGTGGAACCACCTCTTAATTGCTGGTGTTCCTTGGCCTGCCCTGACTCGGGGTGGTAGCACCTGTTAGGGTCCCGGCTATTGGCAAATAGTTAACCCCGAAACTGAGTTAAAAACCCGGGGAGGAGAAGAAGAGGATTCATACCTTTCACAAGGGTATTAGCACATAAGTGAATGTAATGGATTCGACTGGAATTTGAACTCGGCTCTCTGATTCCTCACACCGAGCCGTTATCCATTACTCCTAAACCATTTTACAATGTCTGACATTACTTTAGTTAACAACATTGTTGCCACCATCGTTTGTACCCAATGCAAAAATAACTACTACCATTTTTATAACCTCATAACCACCCCACAAGATTGGTACTGCTTTTACCATTGCCTTTGTTTTTACCATTGGCATCATTAATTTATTACCACCTCCCCTACCATCCATTGTCATTACTTAGTTTCTACCGTTTCTATTATTTTCTGTTTTATTCATTATGTCTTTCATTATTACCGTCACTATTTTCTATTTTATTCATTGTCATCTTCCATCCTGTCCATGGTAAGACAATAAACTGCCTCCGCGTCCTGAGTAAGACGATAAACTACGTCCAACAGCAAGGCCTCTGATCAGGAGGATTTGAGGAGCGTGGAACCACCTCTTAATTGCTGGTGTCCCCAGGTCTGCCCTGACTCGGGGTGGCAGCACCTGTTAGGGTCCCAGCTATGGGTAAATAGTTAACCGTGAAATTGAGTTAAAAAAAAGCATTATGAAAGTGTAAAAATAGGTTTTAATATCAGAAATACTTTGTAAAAATTATTACAAGAGATAAATTTTTGAAGAAAAAAAACTATTACCAGCAAAACGTTTTTTTTAAAAAAAATA
Organism: Acanthosepion lycidas; assembly: GCA_963932145.1. NCBI lineage: Eukaryota > Metazoa > Mollusca > Cephalopoda > Sepiida > Sepiidae > Acanthosepion > Acanthosepion lycidas. The sequence goes on along the minus strand of OZ010612.1, from coordinate 14,997,864 downwards.
TTACCAGCAATAAAATTTTAAAATAATATTACCAGCTCTACATTTTTGAGGAAAAATTATTACCAGAAATAGATTTTTGACAAAACAAAAATATTACCATGAAAAAAAAAAGTTGTCGGCATTGAATAACCCGTTGAGGTTGATATGCCGTAAAACAAACTAAACCAAGTGAGTAATTAAAAAAAAAAAATCTTTTTACGAAAATAAAACCATCCAAGATTGTAAATTTCCTAAAAGAAGTTGGATTGTACTCAAAAATATAGATAATTGAAAAACGGTTCAAATATATATGTATATATACACACCTTTTTCACCAAACTCTCGCTATGAATCTATTTCAAAATTTTGTTGAGATTAAATGACCCACTTAGGTTTTGATATGCCATGAAACAAAACAACCAACCAACCATCTTCCATATTTATTTATTTATTTATTATATATTATTTACAACTGCAAATTTTAGTTTTTAATTGTAAATATTATTTTTTATTAGTTGTTATTACCATTCAAAATTTATTTATCCCTGATACCATCAGAATTATTATTATCATCATCTCACTAACATTATTATGATCACTACTGCTATTATTATTAGGTTAGTGCAAAATAATGTCGTAATAATGTCGTTTTTTGACGTTAAAAATACGTCAAAAAACGACATTGTTACGTCATTATTTTTGCACCAAACTAATACGATAATTATTTGCTGCTACTACTGTTATTACCATTTTCCTTTACTTCTACTATTGCTACCACATCAATCCAATCCACTAAACAGCCATCACTCTTATTATAGTACATATCATTGCCCTAATATTGTATTTATTATTTCAGTATTGCTATTCATTTATTTAATACTGTAATTATTATATCATTCTTACTATTTATCCCCTCACATTTGTCATTATTTTCATTATGGGTTAGTATTGTCATTTTTCTCAACATTGAAATTATTATTTCATTCACACTATTTCAAAACTAGCATAATTACAAATCACCGCATTAGTTTAGAATTAGACTCCCCCCTATCGTAATGTGTGCGAATTTTTCGTAAAAATACCAATAAGTATTATAAATTAGAATTTCTACTATTTACATCAGTTTAATCGTCTTCAACACACAAATAAGAAACATTAAAAATAATAACAAAAATATCTATCCGAACCTTATACAAACTTCGCCTTATGTAATGCAAAACCCAGACGGATACGAATATATGTACACGTACACATGCGTGTATGTGTGTGTGAGAAAGTATTATTCCGTTAACAAAACAGACGAACGATTCGTAAGATTACACACACATATATGATATATAATTGTCGAACTTAATTAATATATATATATTTATAAATTTATATATAAATATATATAAATATGATATAAATTATATATATTATATATATATGTTTATATATATATTTTATATATATTTATATATATATATATAATTCATTTCATAATATATATATGTATATTTATATAATTCATATCAGTATAAAGTTACTTTCATACTTCTATACTGATACAAATTATTAACACCCCACCCCTGCCGATTCTAAACAATCCGCCCTTGATGTTACCATGGAAATTTTTGATTTCAATCCTGACCATACTATTAAAACTCGTAAATTTCAGAAATAGGTCATTCCCAAAAAAATTTCGCTTGAAGATGGAACAGAGCCTACTTTAACTCGAGTTAATTCAAATATTATTTTGAAGTTTTCGGCTCTTGTTTTGAAACATGAGACCTCTTATGTAGCGAGTTGGAATCATATTTTTAAATAAATAATTATATTTATGCTCTACTTTCGTATCGAGCACTATTTTTTTAAAATAATTACAAAAATACTAAAGAACTTTGGATTATTTACCAAACCAGTTTCTTTCCTATTTTCTACAATATTTTCACACATATATATATATGTATATATGCTACATATATAAATATTATATAAATTATATATATTATATATTGGATATAAATAAAATGACAATTGGAAAAAAGATCTTAGATTTTGCCGACGCGTCTCGTCTTCCGACTTTTTCAAACGCGTCGGCAAAATCTAAGATCTTTTTTCCAATTCTCATTTTATTTATACCAATCTGTCTTGTCCACAGAATTGATCTGGAAATTTAACTATATTATATATTATATATATATATGTTTATATATATATATATATATATATATATATATATATATATATATATATATATATTTCATAATTAAATAAATATATATATATATATATATATATATATATATATATATATATATATATGGGGGGGGCTCACACTTATACACTCACCCACACGAATATACACACTTACACACATCATACTCACTCACTCCTTAATGAGCCAAATGATAACACACACCCACAGCAATACACACGCTTACACATATCATACTCACTCACTCACTAAGAACCAAATAACACACACACAAACACTAAACAGAGACACATCCTCTCACCAAGTCCAATAAAACTGTGAAAATGACCAGAGAATTCAGAGCAGCATGTATCTATCTAGCTCTTATCTCAAATAACAACTTAAATGAGACTGTGTGACCAACACAAGGAATGTTAAAAGATTCATTTTAAAAAGATAAAAAAATCAAAAAACAAATGAAAACTACAGACAAAAGTTCATTTTCTCCAGCAAAAGACTCATTTCTGTAGTTTAGTGCTAGCAGCAAGCAGAAATATTTCTCCTCCCGATGATGGACATTTCGGCCGAAACTAGTCGAGGAATCTAAATGAAATAATACTAAAAAAAAAAACGAAAGAATATTAATCTACAACCCAGTGTGTCTAAAGATTTTAATTTTTTTATTGTTCAATATATATATATATATATATATATATATATATATATATATATATATATATATATATATAGTGTCCATAAAGTTCGGGTGCACTTTAAAGTTATAAATTATGTAAAGTGCACACGATCTTTATGGACATCCTGTATATATATATTTATATATATATTTATATATATATTTATATATATATATATATATATATATATATATATATATATATATATATATATATATATATATATATATATATATGCGTGTGTGTGTGTGTGTGCGTGTGTGCGTTTATGTGCGTGAGTGTGTGTTCAGGTTCAATTTGGTTGAGTATTCAGCGTAATATATTTAAATAAACACTTTCTTTCCGCTGCACCGGCGGCCTCAAGATAAAAATAATTAAATTTAAACCCAGGAAACATCGTTCATGTGAAGTATTTGTATGCAGTTTGTTTGTTTTTTTTAAGTTATACAATAACAATTTAACTAACTAGATTTTTTTCCTCACACTGAAACTTGTTGAAATCCTCACAGTATTTATTATTGTTAAAGTTATTGCTAACATTTAAAAAATCTACGTTTTCTTCAATTACGCAAACCAATCAATAAAATTTGAATAAGCTGATTTGCTTGGAAAATAACTTTGA
>OZ010612.1:14984389-14989389 GCA_963932145.1 Acanthosepion lycidas | reverse complement strand
AACGGGTTCAGGTCGGTCTACCTCCCCGAAAGAGACTCCGCCTTTCGGCGTAGCCTCCTTCGGGTACCTCCCCGCCCGAAGGTAGAGAGTTCAACCGATCAGCCGGTCGCCCGACTTCGGACTGAACTCCCTGCTTCCACTTGAGGCGCAGTATTTATTACGTATGGAATAGTCCATTATGTTATTATGGGTAAGGTCCAATAACACATGCCGAGAAGATATTTGGGTGTGTGTATAGAGTGTGTAAGCACTGTCTACATGGTCATTGAATCTGCGCGAATACGAATTTTAGTTCTTTATTCACACACACACACACACACACACACACTATATATATATATATATATATATATATATATATATATATATATATATATATATAATTAAGTAATTTATCGCGTTTAGAAGAAATCCTCAACAGAATGCAGAAAGCACTGAACGGCCGTCTCGTTCTATATTTGGGGCTCGTCAGCAGTGCGCATCTATTACCAAGTATCGAGCCCGGACCACTACAAAACGACGCAAGTGTCATACCCAACTCTACCAACGGTCCACGTTGTCGAAGAGGTGACTAATTAGAGTCGATATAGCACCGCTCTTCACAATTCCGTGTAGTAACACATCCGAGGTTCCCACGTCTTCTGTCCCTAAGCCGCTCCATCCAGAGCTTTAGAAGCCGGATCAAGCAAGGATATACAAGTGATAGAAATAATTAGGAGGATTTGAAATAATCATATGTAATTCATCAAGTCTAGAAGAAACATCAACAGAATGCAAAAAGCACTAGTCGGCCTTTTCGTCCTATATTCTTGTCTATCTCTCTCTTTTAAACTCTATCTATTACTTTCAAAATGTATCTATCACTTTTAAAATCTATCTATCTAGCTATCTATCTATCAGTCTGTTTCTTTAAACATCTGTCTACCTAAAATCTGTTTCGCAGAAGACTCACTAGCGTGAATGTTCAAGAATTTTCCAATAAAATATGTGCTTCTCCGAAAAGAATTGAACGTGTAATCCCAATAATAACCATCATTTCATCTGATGTGCCGTTAACTATTCAGCCACAGAGAAGCGTTTGCTTCTCAAATTTAGAATTTCTGTTTATAAACATCAAATCTTCCACGATCTTTCCCAAACGATTATAGATGCTTACAAAATGTACATTAACGTAAACATTGACACCATATTATGAAATGGATTATGTCCGACAGTTATTTAATATATTTTCTGTTTATATGTTATTTTAATAGATACAATTTATTTAAATAAATGTTCCGAAACAATATATATATATATATATATATATATATATATATATATATATATATATATATATATATATATATATGTAAAACAGTGAAATATATATATATGTGTGTGTGTGTGTGTGTGTATACTACCAGGCTTCGCAAAGTAAGATATATTCATCACTACTTTAAATCTTTGAAACAAAAATTTTCAGTGAATTTTTCATTCATAATTTAGCTTGTTATATTAAAGGAAAGTTTTACAAATAGATGCCAACTTGTTGAAAGCCAAGTAAAATGCAAATTTAAAACACTTTTTGCACTATATAAGACGATATTCCAAGATAGATATATTATAAATGATAATAGGCAGACTTATAATTATATATATATATATATATATATATATATATATATATATATATATATATATATATATATTGTCATCCACAGACAGACTGCTTCGCTGTATCATAGCTCATCAGTGGCTGGAATTGGCGTAAGTCGGGGACTCTACCCCTAAGCAGTTGGCGTACGGTGAATTATATATATATATATATATATATATATATATATATATATATATATATATATATATCCGTCTATTCATATCTATCTATCTCTTTCTCTCTCTCTCTCTCTCTCTCTCTCTCTCTCTCTATATATATATATATATATATATATATATATATATATATATATATATATATATATATATATATGCGCCAGTCTGAAGTTATTATTCAAATCATATAAACGTCAATTGCTCAAAAAATTCTGAACCAATATTTGTTAAATTTAAACTTCTCAATTTCCACCATGAGTAAAATATATAACTAAATGTTCTGTCATTTTTAATGGTTATTTTTTTTTATATATATTTGTGATTTATGAAAATGCGCTGACTAAAGTTATTATGCAGATTAAACTAATATTAGCTTAAGATCTTTGAAATCAAATAAAAACTATTTTTTGTCCATAATATATATTGTAACATGGGTGAAGTTTAGGATCTTACAACTGCTGAAAAACAGAAAATAATAAAATAATTGAACGAGAGAATCTCCATATTGAAAATATCAAAACAGCTTTGTAGATATCATAAGACGATAAAGAAGTCTGTTGAAAAAGTAAATAAGTTGACAAGTTGAAGCAATTGAAAAGGTTTGAAGAACTTGCTTCCTTGAGAAGAACGTAAATTAAAACGAGTAATATCGAAACAAATAGTTTTGAGCAGCGCTCAGATGTTTGAAAAGGCTGGAATTTGGGGACTCAAGAATGACAAAAAGTGTAGAATACTTTGTGAATCAAGGTCTGTAAAAAAAAACCTATGAGGTAAACTCCTCTCGCTGAAGCACATAAAGTTGTCAAATTTAAACTTGTCCATTTTCGCCATTAGTAAAATATCTAACTAAATTTTTTGCCATTTTTAATGGTTACTATTTGAGATATTTGTAATTTACAAAAAGGAACTGACTGAAATTCGTATGCAGATGAAACTAATATTAGCTTAAGGCCTCTGAAATCTAATAAAACTATTTTTCTTTTTGTCCTTTATAATATATGTTGAAACATGGAGAAAGGGTTGGATGTAACAATTGCTGAAAAACATCAGAAAATAACAAAATTATCGAGTGAGAGAATGTCCATATTTGAGATATGAAAGGAGCTTTGCAGAGATCATCAAATGATAAAGGAGGCTGTTGAAAAAAGAACTAAGTTGAGAACTTGAAACAAAGGAAAAGGTTTTAAGAACTTGCTTCCTTGAGATGAATGTAAATTAAAATGAATTTATAGCAACAAAAAAAAACACACACACACAGTTGACCAGTACTCAGACACGTGAAAAGGCTGGAACTGAGGGAGTCAAGAAGGACAAAAGGTGTAGAATATTTTGTGAATCAAGATCTGTAAAAAAAAACCTCTGAGGTAAACTCGTCTCACTAAAGCACATATTTTAAGGTATCAAAATTCGGCCAGGAAATCCATGAAAATTGACTTTTCTAACGAGGAATTTCAAATGACATGTGATAGACCTGATGGATGAGTCAAAGGATGGATTTTATCCAATTCAAACATTACTGTGGCTAAAAGAAGGCAACAAGGAGACAATATGAGCTGGAATTATCGACCAAACCATTATTAGACCATTCAACATCAATGGAGGAGTGTGACGCCCCCCGGTGTCGCTGCGCCAAATGTGACGTCTGCCTGGCCGGTCCCGCCGTGCTGTCCTGGTCGCGGCGCCAATTGTAACGTCACGCCGTCTGTCACCACGCCCTCGCCGTCATATCCTGTCCTGTGACGACCAGTGTGACTTGGTATTGGTCGCGGCACCAAATGTGACGTCCTAACCTTTTGCTGATTCGGATGGGAATCTGGTTAGATTCGGTATCAGCCTTGTCATTCCCAGCTCGCCTCCAACGTCTGGTTACCAAAGTAACTGTTTTGATTTCTAGTCTAACCTACCCACGTTGTGATTTGATCTTAGGTAGACGAAATCAATCAGTCGCCGGGCCGTAATGCAAGTCGAGTCCGAACAAGGGCAATACCGCACAAGTATATGTAAAGGAAAATAAAGTAATAACTCAAAAAGTTCAAATGTGTTAAAAAGGAATAACAATATTTTACATCTGGTTGCTGAATACAGGACTGCGTCTTTCTCACAAACCGCTAATATGGATTCGTGACACTTTGTGTTTGTTAGGCGAGTCTTAACATCTTAAATTGTTCTTTTAAGAAACTGGTTATGGTGTATCTTCAGGCGATATTCGTAAAATTTGTTTTGGTGGTGTGAGTCTAAGTCGTTCTTCAAAAATAAATTGTTCTTCGTTAGAAGTTGAGGTCGAGAATGCGTGGGTCTTAAGTCAGCTTCCTACGAGGCGGGTCTTCAGAGCTCTCAGCTCAACTGCAAACTGCAACTGCTTGCCTATCTGTCTCCAGCCCCAACTCAACTGCGAACTCCTTAATTCAACTGCCGCAACTTGTTGCGCCTCTGCTTATATGGACGCCGACCAAAACCAGGATGGGCCTGTCGGGGTTTGAGGTTCCTTGATAATTCTAAATCCGCATTAAGAATTTTCTTTGTTTTTGGTCGGGAAAATTTAGTAGTTTTCATTTTTGGAGGTCTTTACATTCTAGGGTAGGGAATCGTCCTCCCACCTTCTTCTGTTGTCATATTGGTATCTCACCCATACCCTCAGAGGGTGTCAACGGGTTTCCCTTCTCTCTCACAGTGGCATCTCACACCGATCCCTTCAGGGGGCGTTAACAGGCCTCCCCTCCTTCTTCACATGATTACCTTCGCCTACCGCTCACGTCACCATTCAGCCAATGGGCGCCCAGTAGTGTGGATGTGGCCAGACTGGCCTCGGTTTTAAAAAATCTTGCTCAAAGAAAAAAAAATTATCGCCTTTTTTCTTTTTGCTTTTTCTTTTCTTTCTTTTCTCCTGTCCGATAACAAGTCCTTAGACACTTATCTTAACCGAATGTCACCTGGACTTTATCAATCGAGACTTTTCGCCAATTATCAAGTGGGCGGTCATCTGGCGATTTCGCATTCTGGCGCTAATTATTCGTTCTGATAAAATAATTTTCCTATCGGGGCCAGCTTCGACATAAAACAGGTGTTTTTTTCCAAATGATGTGGGGGTGGTCAAACAGACATTATGGTTTCGGTCAGAGCTTGAACTAATTCATTTTTATCTCTCAGTACTCTGCGGGAGGTCCAGAGGCATCCTTCTCGTGACC
>OZ010612.1:14944389-14979389 GCA_963932145.1 Acanthosepion lycidas | reverse complement strand
CTACATCCCCATTCTTTTTATCCTTTCCTCAATACCTCCCCCATACCCAGTCTTTTCCTTTATTTTCACTCTCTGTTGCCCAGTTGCTTGCTAATGGCACTCCTGCGTTGATTGATGTGAATTGGTTTAAAAAAAAAAGAATCTATGAGTTGTTTTATGATTTATACACACACGAACGCTGGTTGGCTTGACTGCTTACTCGATGTGTTATATAGGAATAAAGTGCCACGGCCGCCACTTGCGTTTGAACATAGATCGCCAGTGAGCAAGCACAGGCGATCCCATTACTGAATTAAGTGGAACACCTGACCATAGAGGAAACGCATAAGTAGAAAGTATCCTGACGACTAACGATCGCTTTTTCTAGTCGATCCTCTATTAATATAAAGAAACACTATTCTCTACTCTATCTTCTATTAACATAAGGAACACTATTCGATACTCTATTCTCTATTACTATATGGAATGCTATTCTCTACACTATCCTCTATTACTATAAGTAACGCTATTTTCTACTTTATCCGCTATTACTATACGGACCGCCATTCTCTACTCTCTCTATTATTATAAGGACTGTCATTCTCTATATACTCTATTAATATAAGGAATGCTATTCTCTACTCTCATGACTATAATATTTCTCTATTCGGATCATTATACGGATTATTATTCGAGCGAGTATTATTTATTTTACTCGCTGGGGTACAGTGTTCTACTTCCACGTGCCATGACTAATGGATGTCAGTTATCAGACACGGCACGTGGAACTAGAACAGTCTACTTCAGCGAGCGAAATAAAGGGTTCAGTTCGACATTCCAATCGCACGAAAACGGCCAAAACGGTCTAATAAATATGACAACAAAGATGAGGACAATAATCCGAATAATGTGTAATAGTGTACATAATACCTCATCTCAGAAATATACACAGATCCTGAAAGGGTGAAACGTTGTAATAAATATGGCGACAAAGATGAAGACAATAGTCCGAATAATGTAAATAGTGTACATAATACCTCATCTTAGAAATATAGACAGATACTGAACGGCCGAAACGTTGTAATAAATATGTCGACAAAGATGAGGACAATAGTCCGAATAATGTAAATTGTGTACATAATACATCATCTCAGAAATATTGACAGATACTGAAAGGTCAAAACGGTGTAATAAATATGTCAACAGAGATGAGGACAATAGTCTGAATAATGCAAATAGTTTACATAATACCTCATCTAAGAAATATGGAGAGATAATGAAGGGCCGAAACGTTGTAATAACAACGACGACAAAGATGAGGACAATAGTCCGAATAATGTAAATAGTGTACATAATGCCTCATCTCAGAAATATAGACAGATACTGAAGGGCCGAAACGTTGTTATAAATATAGCAACAAAGATGTGGACAATAGTTCGAATAATGTAAATAGTGTACATAATACCTCATCTCAGAAATATAGACAGATACTTAAGGTCCGGAACGTTGTAATAAATATGGCGACAAAGATGAGGACAATAGTCCGAATAATGTAAATAGTGTACATAATATCTCATCTCAGACATATAGACAGATAATGAAAGGCCGAAACGTTGTAATAAATATAGCAACAAAGATGAGGACAATAGTCCGAATAATGTAAATAGTGTACATAATATCTCATCTCAGAAATATAGACAGATACCGAACGGCCGAAACGTTGTAATAAATATGGCAACAATGATGAGGACAATAGTCCGAATAATGTAAATACTGTACATAAAACCTCGTGTTAGAAATATCGACAGATAATTTGTTTTAATTCATAACTAATTATTAAATAAATTAAAGTCGACTTCAATAAACAAAAATGCTCAATAGAATACCAGGATTGATTGAAATTCAATAAACAAAATGTTCAGTAAAAGGTCAGGGTATTTAAATCATTTGTACTCTAATGAAGATTACGATCAATGAGGAAACTTGTGAAAAAGTAAAAGATGCCCTCCTGAAACCCTTCCCTCTCCAGAGGGAGTGATTTCCTCCTTTGTTGACAACTCCTGCTCTAATACTTTACAAGAAAGAAGTACAAGACTAATAGGCTGCTAGTTAGACGTATCAAATGGTTTGCCTGAGTTCTTAAGGACTGGAACTAGAGAAGAGGATTTCCAATAAGAAGGAAAGTTAGCATCAGCAAGACATTTATTGTTGGGTTTAGAGAGAACAGCAACCAGTTCATGAGAAGATTTCTTCTTAAGGACTATAGCAGAGATAGCATCAAGTCCACATACATTGTGGGGATCAAGTTTAAGGATGATGGCACAAACCACGGACAGAGTTATAAAGGGTGTTTCATTGAGACGGATCAAAGTCAGCAGTAAATAAATCAGTGTTATTGATTAAAATTTATTTATTTCTCTATTGGATCATGTTATTTACGTCATGGCAATTCTGTGTGCCAAATAATATCGCCCAAATGTTCACCAAGGCTTCGACGGCACACCTCAACTCGATGGTCAAAATTTTTGATGGCGTCCCTGCATAGTTGCTCTTCGATCTCACCAATATGCTTTATTCATCCTTCAGCTGTTGAATTATTTTTGGCTTTCCGAGATGGAATAAAAGTATCGATGCCGGCTTTGTCCTAAGAAGGAACGTCTGTAACGCATTTCTCAAAATTAAATTTGAAAATTACTCCAATGTGGCTACAGTTTCTTCTGTAAACAGCACAATAAAAATCCACGTTCATGATGGCAATTATTAGAAATTTAATATAACCTAAGACATTTGCAAGGTAAAGTATATGCATATGTGAGGCTCGTGTAGAATTCGCTAAAAGGTTTTTGGATCAGTTGAATTATTACTGGAATAATATTATTTGGTCAAACGAAAAAAAACAAATTAAATTTACAACAGGTTGGGAGCAAAAAATGAGTTCAGAGAATAAAGTGGGGAAAATGTGCTGGGTTTGAACAGAACATTTTATGGGGTAGCTCTGGGTCATAATAACCCTTAAAGGTGGAAATGTAACGTCGCAAATATCAGTCCATTCCATAAAACCTTTTCATTTCTCCGCATGCGTTTTGACTTTGTAAATTTAGAGTCTGGGACGCGCATCCATACTGAAGATAAGTGTGCCTTCAAGTCGAAACAGCTGTGATGATGATAAAAATTAACATCCGTATTATTTTTTGTACAAGTAGAGAGATAAATAAATAAAACTAAAATTTAATTTAATTATTAATCTTAATTTTATTTATTAATAATAAATGTTTATGAATTAAGTTTAATAATTAATTTAAATTTTATATTTAGTTATTTTATAAATAAAAAATAAATAAAAAATAATTTATTCTTAGTTAATAATAATCCAAATAAATAAATTCTGTTTGTCCGTGGCTCTGAAAATCTTCTAACTTGGGCCACATTTACATTACACAGATATATTATAACTTTTTTGGGTATCATGATGATCCTAGAATGGAAAATGTGCCCTTCATCTGATGCTTGAATATGCAACATTCGGATTTGTGTCCGAATAAAGACGGAATAGTTAATGATTCAAATTTTAAAACAACTGAGAAAAATTAGTGATTTTGAGAGTTTTAAAATTTATTATGGGTTTAAAGCAACACAAAAACTTCATTAATTTTGAGAGATTGTTTTATATTCAGTTTCAATGTAGCAAAAAGAAGAGAGAGAAACAAAAAAAGTGACTAGAGGGTTCGCCGGCAAACCAGCTGTTCTTCTTCGCCGTCGGTCGCCTCAAAGAAATCAATTGCGAGACTCCTTTTCTCGGCCGTTACACCGGGCAGTCGTGAAACGGGCACCCAAATCAAACGCGCGCCGACTTCAACCGCGTCTTGGTCTGCCAGTCTGCTCGCACGTCCGACTCTGTTTCATGAAATCCGCCGAAATGTCTCGCCTACTGCTGTGTCGCTGGCGCCTCGCCTTTTTATACTAGTCCAACACTGCTCAAATTTTTATGTGTGCTTGTACAATCTCGTTTTGGACAAGACCGGCGTGCACAAATCGCGTCCCCGACAGCAGGCATGTTTCCTTTTGGATTTGTCATGCAAGAAAGACGCGTTCGCACACGTTTCGAGCTCCGTGGTAGATCATCACATTCAAAAATCTCCAAAAATATTTGAATTGAAGAAACCAATTTTATTTCTTCAAAATGACAAAGAAATCAGAGTTAGTGACAGGTTTTGTGGACGCGAGGTTTCAAAGTTCCGGAAATTTTGTGCTTTGAAGAACTGAATTGGAATTTAGGCCTAAACTGGATTTTCGGCCCAAGTAGGTTTTTGCACCGGAATTGCACTTGCAGCCCGAATCAGAATGAAACTGAGGGTTTGAAGATCCACGGAGTGAATAATTATTGCTGCTTTCTAAGCTACAACAGGGGTCCCTTTAGTCATGGTTCAAATGTTCATTTGGCCCTCCGCAGGATCTAATTTAATAGTCCCCACGTAGTCCGGCTTTTTTAAGATAGTAGATAATTAAAATTAGTACACAGGCATTGTTTACAAATGGCATTTGATATGATGGCAATGTTTGTTCTTTGTGAATCAACTGAATTGAACGTCTTTTGTCTCAAAGACAGGACATTCACCGAAATCGATTAAATAATGAAGAAAAGGAAAACACAAGATCTGTGAATGTTTGTTTTGCAGACACAAGATCTATCATGTTTGTAAGAATGTGTAATTCCAATAGACTTTGTTAGATTCACTTACGTACACACACACACACTCATGTATATATATATATATATATATATATATATATATATATATATATATATATATATATATATGTATTATGAAATGGACTAAGTCCGACAATAATTTAAGACATTTTTTTATGTTTATACGTTCTTTTTATAGATACAAATATTTAAGTAATGGCTCTCTTTATAATAAACAGTATTAACAACATTTACCGGCTTGAATGTCCGAGAAATTTTCAGAGAAAATATGCGTCCTTCAACAGGAATCTAACTTGTATCCTATACGGAACCGTCATATAGCCTGACATGTCTTAAGAGGAGCGTTCCGTTAGCAAGGTCCATTTTATTGTTTTTAAACACAATTCTCCATGATTTTCTCTCATTCATTCATATCTGCTCGATGCGTATCCAGATGTAAACAAATGACGTCATACATTATAAAATGGACAAAGTCCGACAATTACTTAAGAATTTATTTACATTTTATTTCAGACAAATCATTTACATTTGGATACGCACTGAGCAGATATGAATGAATGAGAGAAAATCATAGAGAATTGTGTTTAAAAACAGTAAAATTGACCTTGCTAACCGAAATGCTCCTGTGTGGCCCAAGGCACGTCAAGCTATATGACGGTTCCGTATAGGATGCAGTTTCGATTCCTGTCGGAGGACGAATATTTTCTATGAAAATTTCTCGGACATTCAGGCCGGTAAATATTATTAATACTGCTTATTATAAAACAGACCATTTACTTAATTATTTGTATCTATAAAAAGAACGTATAAACATAAAAAATGTCTTTTATATATATATATATATATATATATATATATATATATATATATGTATTATAATTATATAATTAAATCTTGTGTCTTTCCAGACCACACATAACAAAAGATTTATAGCCTGAATATGAGTTAAAGTTAGGTTTATAAAGTTCCATGAAGAGAGTTGAGAAATTCAAAGTTATCTCTCCAAAATTATCATTGTTGTTTTCTAAGCTAGGCCGAATGGTTCCTTTAGTTTTGGACTGGAAACCCAATTAGCACATCGTTGCTGGTAGCTAAAACGTGCTCACGGAGTTCAGCTTTTAAGCTAGTTAATAATACAATGCTGTTCTTCATTTTTGTTATGGTCCGGTCCCTTATACCACGGTGATAGTCCAAGGTAGAACCAATAAAGAAGAACGCGAACACAGGTATGGAATAAAAGAGATATATTACAAACAGGAATATATACAGAGAAGTAGAAGTGTTAGTATGAACAATCAGGTTTAGTAGAGAGAACGATGTAGTCTCGACCAATATCACTATTCCAATGTCTTGCAGTAATTGAAGAACGCGTCTCTGTTTCGGACTGCCTCTGACTCGACTCGCCTTGAATTACTCACTATATTTAGTCACGCCCCCACGTGGGTGTCATGTGGCACAAATATGCTCATTGAACCGGTATAAACGGGTTCACGGTCGGTTTACCTCCCCGAAAGAGAAACCCACCCTTCGGCGGAGCCTCGTTCGGGTTCCTCCCGCCCGAAGGCAGAGAGTTCAACCGATCAGCCGGTTGCCCGACTTCAGACTGAACTGTATTTAGTCACCCCCACGACGGCATCATGTGGCACAAGGCCGGTTTAACGTGGGATCTCCGAGCCCGTGGGCTCGGCCCAAAAATATGCCCATTGAACCCGTATAAACGGTTTCAGGGTCGGTTTACCTCCCCGAACGAGACTCCGCCCTTCGGACTAGCCTCGTTCGGGTTCTTCTTCGCCCGAAGGCAGAGAGTTTCAACGGAACAGTCGCTCAGGAAGTGACTTCTTGCCTACTCCTGAGGCGCAGTATTTATTAAGTATGGAATAGTCCATTGTTATTATTATTATGGGTACGATCCCATAACAATTTTTGGAAGCCAGTCTTAACTGTTACAGATGCAGTATGGACGCTGAATGCGCTTTGCAATACACTGCTGGCGAGCAAAAGCAAGAACTCGCGAGTGATCTACTGATCTGGGCACCTAGACATGGCGGAGGATGGGTTTGGCGACCAGCAACCACGTACATTGATCAACTATAACGACACAGGATACCGCCCTAATGGCCTTCCGACTTTGAGGCTGGACAATAATGGTCGACTGAAATAAAATAAAAAAATAAAATAAACACAAGTTGATTCAGTTGTGGATACTAGGGAAAAAGAAATAGGCTCGTCAATGAGCAACCAGGCTTTGGGATAGGCGATCGTATTGATATCCAATGTGCTTTCAAATCTAAAAAGCTTTTAATGATGAAGGTTACGATAACAAAATGGCCTTTTTGATCGCCTGGCCGAAATCAAATCGGAAATTAGTGTCATGAATTGAAAATAGCTGTTTACCAACGGAAGTCATTCAATCACCAGAGAGTAATGAAAATAGCAATTGAGAGGCACAGGAGCCTTATCAAATGTTATAAATAAAAGTCTTTTTGCAGTGATCGGAGCCAAAGAGATTTCAACTAAGTATTGATCGAATCGGGCACTGATTACATATACAGAAATCATTATAAAATATACATCATTATGGAAATATAATACCATATTCGAATGTGTTTAAGACTCACTTAAAAACAAAAAAAAATGGCTCTAGCAGTTACCCTGCCTCTTACAAGCGAAGCTGAGATGTATCCTAGGCTAATTTTATCTTCAACAAACATGAAAAGCTTTGTCAAATGCTGTTTTAAAGAAGAAAAAACATCCCCGAACCCCTATTTATGAGAAATTATCGTTTGATCCGACGTGTTATCAAGAGAATAATAATCTAGATGGGGAAGTGAGTTTTCCTTAAAAAGGGCAAATAGAACCTTGAACTGTGCCGCTCTTCGAAATCACGCGGTAAAGTACGCAGGATAAAAAAAGGGGTTTCTTCTCCAATGAGGGCCGCAAATTCGATTGCCTTGTCTTCAATGAACATGGCAGTAAACGTAATACATACTGTCTTAAAACAAATATGAAAATGAGGCGTCTATCTTAAACACGAGTATCCACTATGTTATAGTGAAACACACCTATTCTATAGTTAATAGACTCTCCCACCTATAATAAGTAGGAGGAGTAGTAGCAGTCGGGAGAGAGTTGGTCAGTCAGTCGATGTCGGACGACAGTTAGTCGAATACGAAAGTATCAGCCACCACAACTAGATTACTGCGTCATTGCCTATTATATCAAGTTCCTAACGTTTTGTACTTCGAACACATCTTAGGACAGACTTAGTACAAATACAAGCCTCCACTGTGAAACCACTACATAGCACACTAAAAATAATGTTGAAATTATTGAAATTAATAATAATAATAATAATAATAATAATATATATATATATATATATATATATATATATATATATATATATATAAGATAATCCTAAGGACTCAGGCTATTCTACCTGGCTGAAAAGGAAAATTATGCAACAGTATTTATTGCTAAAACCAGAAATAACCATGACCACGTGACAAAATGAAAAATAAAAGATAAACAACGGAGGGTATATACTTTATGGAACAACCAACAAAAAATAACTATACAAATAACCAGCTTTTTCATATATCTACACCTACTAAGTATTTCCGATTTTTGGTTCAATAAATTTTTATTTCCTTGTAGTTAGCAATAGTTAGTTTTTCATCCATATATAGAGAACAGAACTTATCACCTGCCTTATATTTATAACATTTTTTTTAAATATTTCCCATTTCAAAATGGGATCATTATCTTTTTTGATCTTCCATATACATGTGGACAGGGTAGTACTATGTTTATAGGTTTCACTGTTGAAACTACTGAGGTGGTTGTAATATCGTTTTATGAAACTATTCTGGGTGAATCCTATCTAAACTTTCGAGTTCTTATCGATATTGTTTGGTTTATTCCTGTATATTTTTACTTGATAGACCATGCACTCTTGTTGGCACTTGCCCTCGAGAGGGTAGGCTTCCTTATTCCCTACAATTACACTGGGGGGCGGGTCTTTAATATTTTTCCTATTATACTTATTAATTAGATTAGTCATGTTAGGCATACAGCTATAACTTGAGTTGACGCTGTTTTTGTTAAAGATTTTATGTAACATATTTGTCTGAAACCCTAAGCGAGTACCACCATATATATATATATGCCTATGATTTCGCTTTGACGGTGCAGAAGCATGCGAAATCATAGGCATTTACTTACTAAACGAACTGAGCAAAATAATAGATAGAAATGACACAGGACTCTACATAATCTTAAGAAACTGTAACAAACAAAACACAGACAAAACTAGAAAAGCAATAATAAAGATTTTTAAAAATAATGGATTCGACATAGATATAAAAACTAACCTAAACGAAGTAGATTTTCTAGATGTTATCTTCAACCTAAGAGAAGGCACACATAAACCATATAGAAAACCTAATTACAAACCACTCTACATACACACATCTTCCAACCATCCACCTTCTATAATCAAACAGATACCAAAACCGATTAACCGCAGGCTCTCTGACAATTCCTCCAATGAATCCCTATTTAACAAAGCTAAGAAATACTATGAAACAGCCCTAAAAGATAGCGGATTCCCAGCAATACTCACATACTCACCACAGGATACAAAAAAGGTCAACAGAAGAAGAAATATCATATGGTTCAACCCACCGTACAGCAAGAACGTAAAAACTAACGTAGGAAAAATATTCTTCAAACTCTTACACAAACACTTCCCAGAATCAAGCACCTTACACAAGATATTCAACAAAAACACAGTAAAAATCAGCTACAGCTGCACCGAGAGCATGGCACAAATAATAAAAAAGCACAATAGGAAAATTATCAACAAACCACACGAACAAATTAAACCCACGTGCAACTGCAGAATAAAGAACGAATGTCCCTTAAACGGAAATTGTTTACAAAACAATGTAATATACCAAGCCACGATAAAATCACCAGATAATGAAGAAAAAGTATACATAGGAGTAACTGAAGGACCCTGGAAACAAAGAAATTATACACACAAAACATCTTTCACAAATAGTTAATATGCAAACAGTACAATGCTTTCTAAGTATATCTGGGAAATTAAAAACAAAACGAACATCAAACCAAAAATATCTTGGAAGATAAGGAAAAAATCATCAGCCTACAATAACCAATCAAAAACTTGCAAACTTTTCTCGGAGGAAAAAATAGCTATCATTACTTTCCCCGACCAAAATAAATTATTAAACAAAAGATCCGAGCTCATCTCAAAATGCAGACATGAAAATAAATTTTTACTACGTAACCTAAAAAATTAAAAACGGAAAAAATAAAATAAAAACAAATAAATATACTAATACACAAAATAACAATAAAACATAAATAAATACTATGTTACCTAAAAATCGAAAACAAAAAAGAGAAAATATACAAGTAAAATAAATTAACCTAAATTCATCCAAGTAAATAAATAAACAAACCAATCCCAAATAAAGATAATCAATTAAAAACTGTTTCCGTCAAAATAATACTTAGAATGAACTACAACAATCAACCCCAAAACTGAACAAATAGCTTTAATTAAATTCCCAAAGCAAAACAAAACTGTTAAATAAGTGATATAAACAAATTTTTACTACGTTAATAAATAAATAAATAAATAAAATAAGAAACAAAAAAATAAAAACAAGCAATATAATTTGACTTAAATAGATAAACAAACGACTTCCGGTGAAATAACCGCCATAACAGAATACCCACAATGCACCACTAACCCGTATATATATAAATAGCCGAGAAAAATAACAGCTTATGTGGCCTGACGATTGCATATAGCATGAAACAGACTGTCGCCTCTAAGTGTTGACTTCTATGTTCACTTTATATATATATATATATATATATATATATATATATATATATATATATATATATATATCTGTGTGTGTGTGTGTGTGTGTGTGTGTATATTTCTGAGATGGCGTATTATGTACACTATATACATTATTCGGACTATTGTCATCTTTGTCGCTATATTTATCACAACGTTTCGGCCGTTGTACGCCCCGGCCTTCTTCAAGTGGTTGGTGCCCTCAAGGACACATGGCACAGTGGATAAAGGCGTTAGTTAGATCCAGTGACAGGACCCAAAGAGTTTGATTTCAATGCCTGGTTAATGCGGCGGAGAACTTGGAGAGGAGAATTAACAGGAGATAACTAATAACTGGCATCCATTAGACATGGCACATGGAAATAGAACAGCGAGGGATATAACGGGTTCAGTTCGATATTCCAACCACTTGAAAAAGGCCGGAGCGTACAACGGCCGAAACTTTGTGATTAATATGGCGACAAAGATGAGGACACTAGTCCAAATAATGAAATGGCTTAAAAAAATAATGCATCGGAAATAGTCGTCGAGGATGTGTGTTTATAAGCAGTAATTTGAACGTTGCCAATAGAAAGTTCTCTGTGACATAATGATTAATAGCATATCAGGTCCCGTGACGCTTTCCTTGTCTTAAGACAGACCATTTACTGAAATAAGTTGTATCCATAAAAATAACGCATAAACATAATATATATATATATATACACCACATAATACCCTAGAGTGCTTAGCCTTGGATCGGGTCGAATGGAGATCAACGTGTTTTAGTGGACTCAGCAGAAGCGAGAGCAAGCTCTAAAAGGTCAGCCAATCTAACAGTGATCTCATCTCGCAATTCTCGCTCTTGCTCCATATGTGACCGTTGTAAATCACTAGCGGGTCTTAAGTGCTACTTAAGATCATCGCACAAAATTTAATAACTGAATCAATTAATCTGTCATACGTCGAAACCGACGGGAGAATCCATTATATATATATCTTTCATTGAATACGACCGAAAAGGGAGGTTGAATTAATTTTTTTTTATTGAAACACATTTATTTATCCATAATTTAAAAGAACCCTCAGGGAAAGTTCTGGTGGAAAAGACAAGAATTCTATATAAATAACATTATCAGAAACATCTTGCTATTCGTGAGAGCCCTATATGTCAGACAATTCTCTCTTACCATCAACCTTACATTATTTAATCGGGAAAATGGGTTGCTGAATAATAGACAGATGCTAACACGAATTCCAGGCGCGCGAAGCACGAGAGTGATTGAAATGAACGCTCCATAAAAAAAAAAAAAAAAATGACGCAACGTAACAGTCAAAGCATGGTGACAAAATAACAACACCAGAGACAAAACGCCCTTGAAGATGGCTATAGAAATGCAATTAAATGCATCGAAACGAAGTTGCATCTTTCTAGTGAGTAAATTGTTTTTGTCTTTATGAAACATTATAATTTTAGGATCATGGCTCTACTATCGGTACTGGGCCCTCTATTGAATTAATAATGGTGAACGTTAGAATTTATATATTAATTTCGTTCTCATTGCATTCGGATATAGGGACAATCCAAATAGTAAAATGTCTAAGTACTTTTCCACAAAAATTTAGTTGTTAGACGGAATTAATGAGTGTAATACTTTTAATAATTTCACATTTACAACTCAAATATCCAACAACTCAAATATAAGGATCAACAACTCAAATATAAGGATCAACAACACAAATATAAGGATCAACAACACAAATATAAGGAACGTATTATTCAAGGAATTAAAAGTAAGTCAATGTCTCATTAAGTATTGTCAGCGAAGTGATTTCGCCATTAATCTCAATTAAAATTGCTAAAAATTCTTTGTATAAACTACTTCTATATGATATAATATAAAAGCTGCACATTCTAATATATTTATATTTTATGTTTATATTCATATATATATATATATATATATATGTAAGCAAATATATGGATATAGATCCGACAGTATGAAGAAAAATATACGGAAAAAAACAAACAAAAATCCTTATATGCAATAATGCTGTTTTAATGTTAATATGTCAACGTCGAATTGATGTTAATTATATTTTATGAATATGTCCTGAAGATGGTTTATTAAACCGAAACGTCCGACGTTGAAATATTAACATTAAAACAGCATTATTACATATAAGGTTTTTTGTTTGTTTTTTCCGTATATTTTTCTTCATATATATATATATATATATGTTTGTGTGTGTTTAAATAAGTTTTTCGTGGTACAGAATTTAATAATAGATAGGAAAAGACAATATTATACGGCATTTTTTTTTTATATAAAAGCAAAAGCTAAAATAAAAACAACCGGTTTCGTCCCAGGACTAATCAAGTTTATTTATTCTGGGAATTTAAATATACTCGACTCTCCGGTCGAATTCGACGTATGAGGGTCAAGCTGATCAGTTCCCAGGAAATCGACAGCCCGACAACAGCACATGAGATTTGATTATAGTGATGAAGGTTTCGTGCAGGACCATCCATACTTTTTGAAGGGCCGAATTCAGAGACCTGGTGAATTCGTGCCACAAGGTCCCGAAACGACCCTCCGCAGAGTTCAGAGTTGTCCTTCTCCTAGACCAGTTGCCATCCAAGGCTATAGAACCCAGTCTGTCCTGCTATTTACCCATAGCTGGAGGGAGAAGAAGATTCATACCTTTCCCAAGGGTAATAGCACTTAAGTGAATATAATGGATTCGACTGGAATTCGAACCCGGCTCTCCGATTCCTCAATATATATATATATATATATATATATATATATATATATATATATATATATATATATATATATATATATATATATATATATATATATATATATATATATATTCTTTAGGATTTGGACCTGTATGCTGCACGATTATTTTCGACAAACGATCATGTTCCTAGCTCTTTCTTTTTTTTAAACCTTTTTTCCTCCGAAATTGATTTCATTATTAGCAAATCAACAAAACAAAGGTTTTCCGAGACGAATATATATATATATATATATATATATATATATATATAAAAGGAAGAGGTTATAGTAGTTCCAACTAGAGAAAAGTGTGTGTATTAAAAAGAAGAGAGAAACAGCAAAGGTTTTGGGATATATCTGTACTTTTTTTAAAATAAAAAATGGAAAATAAAGCATAATATTTTTTTAAAAAAATCCACATTACAATGAAAAACATTTGCGGATTCTCTCTTCTTAATATATATATATATATATATATATATATTAAGACAGTTTTATGTTTATACATTCTTTTTATAGAATGTCTTAAAAGAATTGTCGGACTTTGTCCATTTCATAATATATATATATATATATATATATATACATATATATATATATATTCATATGATGAATAACAAGACCATTGCAGACCAGCAGTCTATTCAACAAAAGACCGGTCAACACTGGCCAAAGGTTAGATCAATAAGTTAAACCAATAAACACACAAATGACTTCTGAAATTCCGACGACAAGTTTTACGCTAAAATGGCCGTCGGTCGACTTGTCAATAAAATCCTGAAGACGTTTTATTGCCTGCTGATCGTCGCTATAGCATAAAACTTTCATTTGTAATTTTAAAGTCATTTATACCTTTATAGGTTTGATACACACAGACACGCAAACACACACACACACACACACACACACACACATATATATATATATATATATATATATATATATATTGACAAAGTCCGACAATTTTTATGTTTTTTGTAGCCATAAAAAGAGTGTATGAACATAAAAATGTCTCAATATATATATATATATATATATATATATATAGATAGATAGATAGATAGATAGATAGATATATATGTATATATGTATATATATATATATATACTTAGAGGCGACAGTCTGTTTCATGCTATATGCAATCGTCAGGCCTGACCATTGCACATAGCATGAAACAGACTGTCGCCTCTAAGTGTTGACTTCTACGTTCACTTTTATATTTACACACTATCTATCTCTGATATTGAGCACTTTATTCCATAAATATGGCACACCTTAAGACCATATTTCTTTATATATATATATATATATATATATATATATATAGAAAGAGCAGTCAGATTTATAATACACAGTTCTCTACCATTTATTTTTAAAACTAGTGATCAATACATAGTAGAACATAATATCATAATATTATATTTTACAAATATGTATTCATCATGACACAGAATTGACCCCGTCCTGGGTATGACGATAAACTATGTCCAACAGCAAGGCCTCTGATCAGGAGGTTTTGTGGAGCGTGGAACCACCGCTTAATTATACTACTAATAATAATGCATTTCCTACTTTGTTATATAAAAAGCACACATGTAAAAGCACTTGAAATCTTAATTTTACTAGTCAATGTCCTCTCAGATATAAACAGGTGTTTTCTTTTTAATTTTCCTTATGAGAACACATGAGAATTCATCACCACGTTCGCTTTCCTTTAAAGAAATTACTAACGTGAAAACGCTTGTTAATAACGGTTTTCCGAATTATCTTATAGATTAGCATATTAGACATTTTATTTCTAAAGTAACCAATAGCAACACTGAACACAAAGAAAAAATACTAATATTTTCTAAAAAAACAAATGAATAGCAACGATGATCAAACACGAATCTTGAGTTAGATGCATCATAATGAATTAAACAAGTCCAGTTGACAAAAACAAAAAAAAACTAATTATTTACTATAAAAAATTTAAACTGATAACTTCATGGTTAAAAATAATAATTCACCTTATTCACCCAAATTACAGAGAACCAATATTATTTACATATTTAAATGTCACTATGCCCTAACCAATCCAAATTTGTAAATACTTATATTGGGTACACTACAACACGCCTATCAAGAAGATTCGCTTTACATCTCACTGGTCATAGCTCATTTAATTAAACATGGAAATCTACCAAACTCTATTCGTAACATACTTGTTGATAACATAAATACAATAACTTCATCTACATGTAAAAAGGCTAAAATGAATGGAAGCATGATTGTTATAAAAGGAAAACACCAACACTTAATAAACTCAACTATGAACACGGCCTGAATAGGCTGACCGTTTATGGAAAATAAACATTCCTATAACTCTAGATTCATGCATAAAACAATGCATATATTCAGTTAAAAGTAAAATAAAAATTGATTCTTGATAATGGCTAAAAGTATAGCCGAAAGCACTTGGAAAACATGTCCCGAAAGGAAAAATATTATAGGAACATATGAGAAATTATATTAAAAAGTTAACCACAGCACCTTGTCAGTCGTTTTCAAAGAAACTTACATAAAAGAGAAATTTAAGTCGGATATTTACTCATGTGAGCTGAATCAAATAATATCCAAATGTTAAACAATTTTTGTCCTTATTTTCGTCCAAAATTAAAGCAACTATACAAAATTTAGAACGGCTCATAATCAAACATAACAGACATTCATTGTCTGTTATATTTAACAATATAGGTTTAAATAATGATCGGCACCCAATACACACTCTCTCTAACTCTCTCTCTCTCTCCCCATATATATATATATATATATATATATATATATATATATATATATATATATGTATACCCAAGTATTACTGGTAAGACACCGGAGGTGTTGAAACAAAATGGCTATTTTTGTAGTGATTTTATGACCTATATATGTTATAATTTTTAAATAAATAATATATATATATATATATATATATATATATATATATATATATATATATATATATATATATATATATACATTTGAATAGTTGGAGATTATAGCTATGAGGGAAACATGAAAAGCGAAGAGAGTTCCACAGGCGAGAAGTGCGAGACATGAGGCCATTGGAGTAGAAGAGACGGATACATTTAACAGTTTCGACAGTGAAACGGTGAGAGCGAGATGCCAGACTAGTAGAACGCTTAAATTCATGAAGTCTGGGAACCCACGAAAGCAGCTAATCAGAGCAGTTACCATGAAAGATAGAGGGAGGCGACGGCACGTCTGAGAGAGAGCGACTGCAGACGAGATGCGAGATTGGTCCAATTACACACACACACACACACACACACACACACACACACATATATATATATATATATATATATATATATATATATATATATTGATGCATGTTTCATTTTTAGCAAATTTCTGTCGTATTGTCCTATTAGCTTTATAACACTATCATTGAAATTCGAAAGAAAATTACAATATTGTTACTATTTAACGTTTAATCCTATCTAAGGTTTCGGCTTACATAAGCCATCATCAGAGATAACACATGGATGATCCAGCAGCCCACCAAACTATCAACACTTGGAATTATAAATGTAGCCTTGTGAAAATACTAACTGAATTAATCAAAGAATAATTGACATCAACAATCAACTTAACATCAACAATCTATGATAAACCAAAAGGTATAATTACGCCGGACCAACTGGTGAAAATTACGCATAGACTCACGGAAATTACCAATAAATCAGAAGCTCAACACCAACACCAGCTGCTTCCCATATTTCACACTTCTCGTTTTCACTCTCGCGTGGTCATGTGTGACGTCATGGGTCGCGGTGCGATTTTCGCTTCCAGCGTTTCGTATGCACGAGTTTTTCGTTGCTCTGAAATCTTCCATGTAAACAAAAACAGACTATCATTATTGCCATGTCCGTGTATTGTTTAATATATTGTAATGTAAATATCATCTTTTATGATGGCTTATATAAGCCGAAAGCTTAGGATTAAAAAACATGTATCAATATTGTGATTTTCTTTCATTTTTCAATAATGTTATTAAGCTTATCAGACAATATGAAAAGAATTTACATAAAATAGACAAAACTTGTCTACATTATTTAATGAAACATGCATTAATATATATATATATATATATATATATATATATATATATATATATGGGCACTGAGGTCAAAACCAAAATGGAAAATCTGTTTCATAATTGTATACCATCTTCAGGCCAGCAGATTTTGTTCTAGTTTAAAACAGACTGTCGCCACTCGGTGTTGACCTCAGTTTCCAATTATATACATTTGTTCATGTATATGTATATGATCAATGGATGAATAATTGTAGTCATCAGGACTATGGTTGTGCGACAGTCTCTGCAATAAAAGTCTGGTCAATACTAGCAAAAGCTTCAACCAATAAGTTAAACCAATAAGCACAAAATAATCTTTTGAAATTGCTACAAGTTTTACCTGAAAATGGCCAGTGTCCGTCCATAAAACCATGAAGACTTTTATTATCTGCTGATCGCCGTTGCCGCGTAAAACTTGTAGTTGCAATTTTAAAGTCGTTTATAGCTTTACTGGTATATGTTGGCTGGCTACTCGTACGCAAGGAGGCTTGTCGAATAGGAGACTAGATAATAATCCCTGCTGTAGGCGTCCACCTTTGGTGTATGCTGTGACTATTCTGCCTTATCGAGCATGATCAATGGTCTGAACAAGGCCAGCAGGCTTGGGGGAATTTCCAGCCCTTTTCCAATGAATCTACGGTACTCGAACATGTGGCCGACAGACATTTAAACGAATGAATATTTAGCTGAAAATATACTGGGGTACTTACATGTATGTCACGCTGTTTAATGTAATGCGTTACATATATTTATATTTATTTATTGTATTAATTTATCATTTTTCGATATGTATTGTTACAGGATTTTTTTTTAATTTTGTTAGGCCAAATGACTCTCGGTCAAATGTCCGTTCGGAAAAATGTCAGTTCGGCCAAAGGTCTCTCGGCCAAATGTCCGTCAGGTCAAATGTCTCTCGGCCAAATGTCAGTTCGGCTAAATGTCCGTTCGGCCAAATGACTCTCGGCCAAATGTGCGTCAGGTCAAATGTCTCTCGGCCAAATGTCCTTTCGGCCAAATGTCCGTTCGGCCAAATGTCTCTCGGCCAAATGTCCGTTCGGCCAAATGTCTCTCGGCCAAATGTCTCTCGGCCAAAAATCCGTTCTGCCAAATGTCCGTTCGGACAAATGTCTATCGGCCAAATGTCCGTTCGGCCGAATGTGTCTCGGCCAAATGTCTTCGCGGCAAATGTCTCACGGTCAAATGTCCGTTCGGCCAAATGTCTCTCGTCCAAATGTCAGTCAGGTCAAATGTCTCTTGGCCAAATATGCGTTCGGCCAAATGTCTCTCGGCCAAATGTCCGTTAGGCCAAATGTCCGTCAGGTCAAATGTCTCTTGGCCAAATGTCCGTTCGGCCAAATGTCCGTCGCATCAAATGTCCGTTCGGCTAAATGTCCGTTCGGACAAATGTCCGTTCGGACAAATATCTCTCGGCCAAATGTCCGACAGGTCAAATGTCACTCGGCCAAATGACCGTTAGGCCAAATGTCCGTTTGGCCAAATGTCCATCAGGTCAAATGTCTCTCGAGCAAATGTCCGTTCGGCCAAATGTCCGTTCAGCCAAATGTCTCTCGGCCAAATGTCTTACAGGTCAAATGACTGTTCGGCCAAATGTCCGTCAGGTCAAATGTCTCTCGGCCAAATGTCAGTTAGGCCAAATGGCCGTTAGGCCAAATGTCCGTTAGGCCAAATGTCTCTCGGCCAAATGTCCATTCTGCCAAATGTTTCTCGGACAAATGTCTGTTAGGCCAAATGGGCGTTAGGCCAAATGTACGTCAGGTCAAATGTCTCTCTGCCAAATGTCGGTTCGGTCAAATGTCCGTCACTTCAAATGTCCGTTCGGCTAAATGTCCTTTCGGCCAAATGTCCGTTCGGACAAATGTCACTCGGCCAAATGTCCGTTAAGCCAAATATCCGTTCGGCCAAATGTCTGACAGGTCAAATGACCGTTCGATCAAATGTCCGTTCGGCCAAATGTCCGTTCGGCCAAATGTCTCTGAGCCAAATGTCCGTCAGGTCAAATGTCGCTCGGCGAAATATCCGTCGGGCCAAATGTCCGTTCGGCCAAATGTCTATCGGCAAAATGTCCGTTCGGCCAAATGTCCGTTCGGCTAAATGTCTTTT
Source organism: Acanthosepion lycidas (assembly GCA_963932145.1). NCBI lineage: Eukaryota > Metazoa > Mollusca > Cephalopoda > Sepiida > Sepiidae > Acanthosepion > Acanthosepion lycidas. The sequence goes on along the minus strand of OZ010612.1, from coordinate 14,959,773 downwards.
GGCCAAATGTCCGTCAGGTCAAATGTCCGTTCGGCCAAATGTCCGTTCGGCCAAATGTCCGTCAGGTGAAATGTCTCTCGGCCAAATGTCCGTTCGGCCAAATGTCTCTCAGCCAAATGTCCGTCAGGTCAAATGTCTCTCGGCCAAATGTCCGTTTGTTCGAAAGTCTGTCGACTAAATATCCGGCCACGGAATCTACAAGGTACTTTTTTTTTTCGTTCCTCTGTCAGTATCTCCGAATATCTGGTCTTAATGTCTTTTAAGTTTCTACTTAGTTATTGCTACCATTTTTACCACTGAGCATGACTGCACTACTTGGTCCAAGGTATCTATAAACTATTATCTCGTGGGACAATCCTGAATCTTGAACTGGCATTCTAAAAAATCCTAAAGTTCATATTCCCTGACTGTCTGAAGCCGGTGCTGCTTTGAAAATACATGTTTATTGCTCGTTGAAAGTTGAAACCGCATGTCAATTTCATACAATGTTGTCTCATCTTGTTATGGCGCTTCATAGGGTTAATGAGTCTTGCCCTAGAGAGAAGAACTTGACAACACACTGCGTCTGAGAGTAAATTATGGTTCGCGAATGTTCCTAATTTTCTGGCATCATTCTGATGTGTTGGTGCCTGTTCAAGAGACCTGGAAATTTTCATTTCCGACGTGAACAAGACACCGCCACTTAAATCTATTTGCAACTAAATAACAGACATTATTCTGGGGAATTTAGTTTTGAAAACTGTATGCAACTTAAACAAAATCATAGATAGATAGATAGATAGATAGATAGATAGATAGATAGATAGATAGATAGATAGATAACGAAGAGACGGAGATAGATAGATAGATAGATAGATAGATAGATAGATAGATAGATAGATAGATACTGAACAGACTGAGATAGATAGATAGATAGATAGATAGATAGATAGATAGATAAATAGATATGAACAGGCTGAGATAGATAGATAGTTATGAACAGGCTGAGATAGATAGATAGATAGATAGATAGATAGATAGATAGATAGAATGAAAGAAAGAAAGACATGTCGATATAAATATACATACATTTGAAAAAGTTCAAATAGATAGATAGATAGATAGATAGATAGATAGGAAGAAAGAGAGGACGATATAAAAAAAACACAGATTTGAAAAAGATCAAATAGATAGATAGATAGATAGATATGCAATTTTTATATATATTATTTATACGTGCGCGGTAATTATTGGAAAGCACTCAATATTAGTGATAGAGTTAACATATTTAGTTGGAGTGATGTGAGTTTGTGACCCTGCGTTTCACACCCTTGCGATCGTCAAATAAACAGACACACACGCACACAAACACACACAGATATATATATATATATATATATATATATATATATATATATATATATATATATATATTTATTTAAACGGACAAAAGCTACGAGTCTCGATACGAAACATACTCTGAATAAATACAAGTATGGTAGCCTCGTCCGCATATAAAAAAAAATTTAAATAATAGAAGCCCTAATAATAAAAAAAGGAAAAGCCAGCGTTGAATAGCATTAACTATGAACACGGACAGAATGTGCTGACTGTGTTCGGAAAATAAAACTTTCCTATAACATTAGACACATACATAAAAAAAACTCACATATTTAGTTAAAAAATAGAAATTTCCCTTGATAATTTTTAAAGGAATAGCCGAAAGCGCTTGGATATGCCGAACTTTTTGTACAGTTTTTACACACTTTTTGTCAGGAAAAAGATAGAAAATGCTTAATCGCAGTACCTTATCAGTCGCCTTTAAAGAAACGTGTCTAAAAGGCGGATTATTGCCTAAATACACAATATAGACACACACACACACACATACACACACACATATATTTATATATATATATATATATATATATATATATATATATATTGTGGATATCACGTTAAGTTATTATGGATGTAGTTTTCTGTTAACCTGATATTCAAGTTGGACGCTCGGATTATTATTAAAATTTTGGTGATGTTTTTAAAAATGATATTCGTTTGTTATTTTTTATTTTTTTCCTCATTCTCTGTCCGCCTACAGCATAAACACATTTTAAGTTTTCATTTTTAAAACTTGCCCGTATATTTTTTTTTCATTCACCATCAGATTTTTTAATCTCCATTTTCTTTTTTCCTATTGTCTTTGTTACATTTTCATGCACACTGACTTCAAATTTAGAATTGAATTTCTTTTTAGCGTACTTTAAATATTCCGCCATTTTCACATCTAAAAACGCCAATATCCAAGTTATTTCTTTTGGAGGGGATAATTAACTGAAGCTTTTTTTAATTTTCTTTTTTTTTTTTTTACTCGCTTCTCTCGTCTAATCATAAAATCATGATTATCTTTGGCAACCTATAAAACGTTTCTTTCTGTATCTCTTTTTTTTAATATTGACTCTCTTTTTCTCTCTTTCTTTTAGTTTCTAGATATCATCCTCTCTTCTTTCTTCGACTCTCTTTCAGTGTGTCATTCTATTAGTTTTCATTTCTTTCTCTTTTTTTACTCTTTTTCGTTTTTGCTTTCTTTTTTTTTTTTTCATTCCCTTTCTTTCGCAAATCGCCCTTACTCTTTCTCTGTTTGATTCTTTCTTTCTTTCTTTTTTCTTTATTTCTCCCTTACGTTGACTTTCTCTTTCCTTCTCAATCCCATTTTCTCTTTATCAATTTCTATCTTTTTTCCTCTTAATTATCAATTCATTCTCTAACCTCTTCCATTTTTATTTTTGGCTTTCTCTCTTCCTCTTACTCGCCGTTATTCTGACTCACTTCTTCTTCTTCTTCTTCTTCTTCTTCTTCTTCTTCTTCTTCGCCTCCTCCTTCTTTCTCCTTCTTCTTCCTCTTCTTTCTTCTTACTTTCTTTTGCTTCTTCGTCGTCTTCGTCCTCTTTTTCTTCTTATTTCTCTTCCGCTACTCTTCCTCCTCCTCCTCCTCCTTCTTCTTCTTCTTCTTCTTTTCTCTTCTGCTTCACCTTCTCCTCCATTTTCTTCTTCTTTCTCATTCGCTCCTTCTTTTTCATCTCCTCCTCCCCGTTCTTATTATTCTTTCTTTCTTTCTTTCTTTCTTTCTTTCTTTCTCTTCTTCGTCCTCTTTTTCTTATTATTTCTCTTCCGCTTCTTCTTCCTCTTCTTCTTCTTCTTTTTTTACTTCCGCTTCCCCTTCTTCTCCTCCATTTTCTTCTTGTTTCTCGTTCGCTTCTTCTTTTTCTTTATCACCTTCTCTTCTTCCTCTTCTTTCTCCTTCTTCCTCTTCTTTCTTTCTTTCTTTCGTCCTCTTTTTCTTCGCATTTCTCTTCTTCTTCCTCGGAATATTCATTTTCTCTTTTAATCTCTTGCATGCACCTCCTCTCTCTTAATTCATCCCCCTTTTTTTTTACTGTCTCTTTCTCTAAATCTTCGCTTATACCGCAATCACTCTTTCTCTTTTCCTCTCTTTCTCTCTACCTCTTTCTCCCTCCCTCTCCCCCTCTCTCTCTCACACACACACACACATACACACACGCAGACACCCACACACACGTATGCACGCGAGCATGCTTTTTTGCTCACTCGAAATTGTTATTTTAATAAGTTGAGGCGAGCAGAATTTGTTATCCTAAATTGCAAAACCGGTTGAAATTCACTGAAACATTAAAATTGCTTCCAGAAGAATTTAACAAAAGCAAAAAAAATTGACGCTCTCCATCGGGAACGTCCAAGCGCGGCCATTGGAAAACATTGGAAGGAAATCCTTCCCGCCAAACATTAAGGTCACAAAAAAAAAAATTAAATTGAGAAATAAAATTATCTTTTTGCAAGTATTGAAAACAATCCAATTTAAACTTAACAAAAAAGATGGTAATATCCTTCAGGCAAGATATCTTTCAAAATTTCAATGAAAAAATAAAATTAGCATATTGATGTTCAACAGGAATCAGTCTTAACAAAGCTAACGATCACAAATCGGTCGCTATTTGCAATATTCAGGTTAGTTAGACACAATACAAGAATTGGAGGACCCATTGAAGATCGAAGGTCAGTGCTAATAGTCAGCCAGACTAGATCGTTATCCATTACTACACCCACAAAGAACCCCAATACTACAGTATTGTTATCTGAAATGATTAGCTTTGGTACAAGATCCAAAATATGGGCTCCCCAGTCTGTTGAAACAGTTAAAGACACTAGCAGCCATGCCAGGCACATGCAATCCAGGACCAGAGATATACTATATGGTAAAATGAATTTAGTATTGCACTGGGCCACAAATATGTACCCTCAATTCAAGAGTGAACTCCTTCGTCCTTATATTGAATACTGTCGCCATATATGGTCTGGTGCCCCCGCTGTTCATCTCGAAGTCCTAAACAAAATCCAGACACGGATATGCAACGTGATAGGTCCTGATCTGGCATCTCGCCTACAGTCACTTTCTCACAGACGTGATATGGCTTCCCTCTGTCTTGTCTAAAAATATTTTCAGGGCAACCGCTCTGACGAGCTATTTTCACTGGTGTCACAACTGCATAAATTTAAACCTGCTACTGGGTTGGCATCTCGGTCCCACCCTTTCACTGTCGAAACGGTTAATTTTTGCCCTCACTTCTACTCCAATAGCTTATTCTCTCGCACTTCCCGACAGTGTAACTCCCTTCCTCTTACTTGCTCCCCTGATAGCTATAATCTTCAAATATTCAAATGTAATGTCAAGCGACATCTTCTTACGCCTTGATCCTCATCACCGTCCTTTTCTATATCCTTTCCTCAAACACCCCTCTTTACTTTTACTCCCATTGTCTGTATCCCCTTCCGTGCTAATGGCATTCCCGCCATGCTTGGGGTGAAAAGCTTAAAAAAACCTTTACCGTCGTAAAAGAAGAACACCGTGATTTCTAAAGGTTTTTCGAGTACATATAAATATATATATATATATATATATATATATATATATATATATATATATATATATATATATATATATATATATAAAGAAATATAGTCTTAAGGTGTGCTATATTTATGGAATAAAGTGCTCAATATCAGAGAGAGAGCGTGTGTAAATATAAAAGTGAACATAGAAGTCAACACTTAGAGGCGACAGTCTGTTTCATGCTATATGCAATCGTAAGGCCACATGTGCTCTGACGATTGCTTATAGCATGAAACAGACTGTCGCCTCTAAGTGTTGACTTCTATGTTCACTTTTATATTATATATATATATATATATATATATATATATATATATATATATATATGTATATATTGTGTGTATTTAGGCAGCATTTTTCATTAATGCATGTTTCATTAAATAATATAGACAAGATTTGTCTATTTCTTTTAAGCAAATTCCTTTCATAATATCTGATAAGCTTAATAAAATTATCATTGAAAGACGAACGAAAATCAACATATGGATACATGTTTTTAATCCTATCTAAGCTGTCTGCTTACATAAGCCATCATCAAAGATGACAAGTACATTACAATAAATTAAACAATGTACGGACATAACAACAATGATTGTCTGTTTTGTTTACATGGAAGATTTTCAAGCAACGGCAAACTCGTGTATACGAAACGCTGGAAGCGAAAATCGTACGGCGGTCCATGACATGACACATGACCAGACGCGAGTGAAAACGAGTTAAGTATAAAAGCCGTTGGTATAAACCGATGGCTTCAATTATAGACATTTAAGAATATTCATGGAGTTTTCATAGTTTATTTTGTTCAGGTTAGGTTTCAACTATTTTATGTATACAGCTTCAAGAATTTTTAGTTTTTATTTATTGTTTTCATGTTTAAGTAGAATTGTGTTCTCAACAAGGATTTTCCGGAATTGTATATGCGGCCAGGCATGTTTCAAATGCTTAATATATATATATATATATATATATATATATATATATATATATATATATATATATTTAGTACATTTGGTTTTCCAAGGTAGCAGTTACTGAGGACCGATCCGTTGCCATCAGTTTTGGTTCAAGATTTCCACACCAATTTCAAATAGACAATATTTTTCTCCCGGGCTGAGTTAAGTAACCCCAACAATTATGTTTGAAATAAAAAAAAACAAAAAAAAACAGCGGGAATTTTTCAAAGAAATTATCAGTCGGCCATGTTTAAGTCGAAATCGGCTTTTCGTAGAAAGTTTTATATCATTGTCATAGGTTAGTTCAAGAATCCGGAATCGAGAACAGATGTCAAGTTATCGACCGGAATAGGCAATGAGTTTGCCAACAATGGACAAACGAGCGCGAAATGGGGGGGGGATGTTAATGGAAATCTTGTTTCGAACATTATATTTAAATACAGATTCGCAAATATATATATATATATATATATATATATATATATATTAAGATATATTTATGTTTATACATTCTTTTTATAGATACAAATATTTAAGTAAATGTTCTGTTTATAATAAACAGTATTAAACAACATTTACCGGCCTGAATGTCCGAAGAATTTTCATAGAAAATATTCGTCATCCGACAGGATCCGAACCTGTATTCTATACGGAACCGTCAAATAGACTGATCTGATCGTTCGGTTAGCAAGGTCGAATTTACTGTCTTTAAACTTCAATCTTCCATGAATCTCTCATGTACATTCATATCTGTTCATGGTGTATCAAATGTAAACTAATGACGTCACACATTATGAAATGAACAAAGTCCGACAATTATTTTTTAAGACATTTTTTTTATGTTTATACGTTCTTTTTATAGATACAAATATTTAAGTAAATGCTCTGTTTATAATAAACAGTATTAACAACATTTACCGGCCTGAATGTCCGAGAAACTTTCATAGAAAATATGCATCCAGCGACAGGAATCGAACCTGTATCTTATACGGGACCGTTATATAGCTTCTACCAATTTAGGAACAGAGGAGCGTTTCGGTTAGCAAGGTCGATTTTACTGTTATTATTTTAATTATTTTAAGAGATTTTTTTTATTTTTATACGTTGTTATAATTGTCGGACTTTGTCCATTTCATAATGTTTGACGTCTTTGTTTACATTTGGATACGCATCGAGCAGATATGAATGTATGAGAGAAAATCATGGAGAATTGTAAGTTTAAAAACAGTACCTCTAAGCAACGTCAATCCCATTACTATCTTGTCAGATCTTACATGCATTACAAAAGTTCAATATTTTTTCTGCATCTTGTATATCTCCTGTATGTGTGAAATTCTGCAATTTCATTCTTCGCATTATGTGCCTCTGAAATTCAAACTCTTTCTTTGAAATGATATGAGTTTTCTTATTGCCCCCAGTTTTCCTTCAATCATCCCCTTCTTAGTCATATATTCAGTTCATGGTATTCTCAGAATCCTTCTGTAGGAGCAAATTTCTCTGACCTCGTCTGTGAGGAATTTGTCCGACATTCATTACTACACCCTGTCTGAGGTTATTAAGCCAATGCTATAAACTTCAATAATTCAAATTTGGTTTGAAAAAAATTGTCAAAATTTAAAGATTTGATTTAGATATCAAAACAAAGCCTAAGTTATAAATTTTAGAAATTATCAATGTATTTTATTGAAGTTATTTGATGCATTCTAAAAAAACTGCTATCTCAAAACTAAATAATCACATTTTACTTCAATAAAAAGCTAATAAAATCATCAAAATTGATCAACATCTATAATAGAACAAATAACATGTGAATATATGATAAGTCATATAAGAACATATGATAAGGCTTTGAATCTTTTACATTTTGATATATTTACCCTTCTCATAAACAGACAATAATCTGTTATCCATTGATTTTGTTCATTTTTTACTTCAGCAGATTCAATTTCCAACATGGTAGTTTTAATTGCTTCCCGTAGGTCTGATTTGCTATTATATTGTTTACCACCTTCATATAATTTCATCTTCCCAATTGACCATAGGTTTTCACATGGATTCAAATCAGTACTTGGTGGTGGCCATTCCATTAGCTTCTCTCCTGTAAATCTTTTATGCTCAAAGAATTCACAGCTAAGCTTACATACATGAGAAGGACATTGTTATGCATAAATAGACACTTTATTTGAAACTGCAAGACTGCGGTTTGTACCATGCAAAGAAAATCTTGTTCATAAAATTTCAATATTTATTACTGTTCATTTTAACTCCTCCATTGATGTTGAATGGTCTAATAATGGTTTGGCCGACAATTCCAGCTCATATTGTCTCCTGTTGCCTTCTTTTAGCCACAGTAATGTTTGAATTGGATAAACTCCATCCTTTGACTCATCCATCAGGTCTATCACATGTCATTTGAAATTCATCTTTAGAAAAGTCAATTTTCATGGATTTCCTGGCCGAATTTTGATAAATTAAAAATATGTGCTTTAGTGAGACGAGTTTACCTCAGAGGTTTTTTTTTTACAGATTTTGATTCACAAAATATTCTACACCTTTTGTCCTTCTTGACTCCCTCAGTTCCAGCCTTTTCATGTGTCTGAGTACTGGTCAAATGTGTGTGTGTGTTTTTTTTTTTGTTGCTATAAATTCATTTTAATTTACATTCATCTCAATGAAGCAAGTTCTTAAAACCTTTTCCTTTGTTTCAAGTTCTCAACTTAGTTCTTTTTTCAACAGCCTCCTTTATCATTTGATGATCTCTGCAAAGCTCCTTTCATATCTCAAATATGGACATTCTCTCACTCGATAATTTTGTTATTTTCTGATGTTTTTCAGCAATTGTTACATCCTACCCTTTCTCCATGTTTCAACATATATTATGGACAAACAGAAAAATAGTTTTTATTAGATTTCAGAGGCCTTAAGCTAATATTAGTTTCATCTGCATACGAATTTCAGTCAGTTCCTTTTTGTAAATTACAAATATCTCAAAGAATAACCATTAAAAATGGCAGAAAATTTAGTTAGATATTTTACTAAAGGCGAAAATGGACAAGTTTAAATTTGACAACTTTATGTGCTTCAGCGAGAGGAGTTTACCTCATAGGTTTTTTTTTACAGACCTTGATTCACAAAGTATTCTACACTTTTTGTCATTCTTGAGTCCCCAAATTCCAGCCTTTTCAAACATCTGAGCGCTGCTCAAAACTATTTGTTTCGATATTACTCGTTTTAATTTACGTTCATCTCAAGGAAGCAAGTTCTTCAAACCTTTTCAATTGCTTCAACTTGTCAACTTATTTACTTTTTCAACAGACTTCTTTATCGTCTTATGATATCTACAAAGCTGTTTTGATATTTTCAATATGGAGATTCTCTCGTTCAATTATTTTATTATTTTCTGTTTTTCAGCAGTTGTAAGATCCTAAACTTCACCGATGTTTCAATATATATTATGGACAAAAAGAGTTTTTATTTGATTTCAAAGATCTTAAGCTAATATTAGTTTAATCTGCATAATAACTTTAGTCAGCGCATTTTCATAAATCACAAATATATATATAAAAAAAAATAACCATTAAAAATGAGGCCTTAAGCTAATATTAGTTTCATCTGCATACTAATTTCAGTCAGTTCCTTTTTGTAAATTCCAAATATCTCAAAAAATAACAATTAAAATGGCAGAAAATTTAGTTACAAGTTTAAATTTAACAAATATTGGTTCAGAATTCTTTTGAATCATTGAGGTTTTTATGATTTACATAACTTCAGACAGGCGGCATAAACATACATACATACATACATATATATATATATATATATATATATATATATATATATATATATATATATATATATATATAGACTACAACACATGTAAGCTATATATTTTCTGTTTTTATAGCACCTCTTTAGCCAGTCCGCCCTGATGATAGGCGTACATGAGACCTAGGTAGGTTAGTTTGGCTCTTTAGGTCTATTTACTTATTTGATCTACTTCGCGTACTGAAAACTTTGTTTAGTTATTGTACTTTACTCGTGTCGTAGTTTTTTTTCTTTGGACTCTGAACTTAGATTCTAGATGATTATTTTCGCCGGAAGTACATGTTCTTAGTTCTTTCTATTTTTACCCTTTTTTTTCACTTGGGTATTGGTTTGTTCATTTACAAGCTAAAACACCTAAGGTTTTGCTGGATGAATATAGCTGCTTACATTTGTAAGGTTATATATATATATATATATATTACAATGAATCATTCATACAAAAAGTTGATTAGTAAAATTAATGATATAAAATGGCGAAATCCTTTCTCAAACAAAATTTTTAAAGTTGCATTATCCTATGAACTACTTGATGAATGTTATTATCCTTGTTTATAATAACTACAAGCTGTATAAGGTCTTTTTTTAATACGCAAGTACTTTCAACTGTACATTCAGTCATCCTCATGAAAATTAATTTGTTTTTAGTAAAATCCAGGAAGCATCAGATACGAAAAAATTAAATGCGAATCGAAATATTCTTTTTAGAAATGTGTTATTGTTAACGGGTAAAAACTTTGAAAAAAGTTTAAAGTTTTCGATAATTTTAGAGAGTGCGTTTTTTTTACTAATATGGTAATTTGAGAATTTTTTTGTTGTAGGAGTTGATTTTTTTCAGTCAATGTGCTAGAAAATAAATTGTTCAATAAATAGAGCAATGTCTCAGTTGTTATCCTGAAAATTTGCACGTCGGATCAGTTCTTTTAAATCAAATATGTGGTGCATATATATATATATATATATATATATGTGTGTGTGTGTGTGTGTGTGTGTGTGTGTGTGTGTGTGTGTATATATATATATATATATATATATATGAACAACTGGGATATATAGATTATTAACAGGCTTACTTATATGTATATATATTTCATATATATATATATATATATATATATATATATATATATATATATATATATATATTCGTACACCCATCAATATTTACTCAGACACGTGTATCCAAAAAAATAAAATTTTAAATAATACGAGATAAAGTCGAATTAAAAATAACATACATTAATTACTTATGTATTACTTTGTTTACGTTTTGGATACGAAATTCATATATATATATATATATATATATATATATATATATATATATATATATATATATATATATATATGAAGAAATATAGTTTTAAGGTTTGCTATATTTATGAGATAAAGGCCTCAATATCAGAGATATAGCGTATATAAATATAAATATAAAATAAACATTGAATGTTCACTGTTATATATATATATATATATATATATATATATATATATATATATATATATATATATATATATATAACAAATAGTTGGCCCTACCCCACCAAAAATGGAAATAATTCTGTTGAATATTTCTTGGAAATAACGCTTTCAAACCAAGGAATTTTAATTAAAGTGGCTTGCAGCCATATCAAGTTAAAACACTGGTAATACTAAGATCACCGAAGGTAAGCAACGTCGAGCCTGGTCATTACCTAGATGGGGGACTGCTTCAGAATACCAGATGCTGTACGCTTGGATGTGCAGGTGGTGTAATGGATGATCACTCGGCATTGTTAATCGGAGAGCCGAGTTCCAATTCATGTTGGGTTCGTTATATATTTACTTACTTGGGGAAGTTATGAATCCACCTCTTCTCCCCCAGCTATGGGTTAATTAGTAAGACTTGTATCACTAAATTATTATTATCTCAAAAAAAATCTTACAATCTAAAAATTTTTTCTGGCTCGAAATAACCTGCAAAAGAGTTGATAAGCCGTAAAAACGAATCAATCAGTCGATGTAATTATAGCGCTTAATATGAAGAGACCCGATTTAATTTATCGTAATACATAATATTAAATTAAATGTACATTCTAATCAGCTTCCCTTACGATAACCGAAGTTAAGCAACGCCAGTGCCTAGATGGGTGACTACTTGGGAATACCTGGTGCTGTCAGCTTGGGTGTGCGGGTGGTTATAGATAATGTCTCGGAATGTGAAATTGGAGAGCAGTGTTCGAATTCCAGTTGCATTAACTGACGCGCAAATACACTTGTGAGAGGCATGAATCCACCTCTTCCCTTCCCGTCTATACAGGGTGTTTCAAAAAGAATCCGCCAAAATTATCACGTGATGTGTCAATAACGAAAAAAATTATAAACCTCTAGCATGAACACATGTGTTGTATATACATTCAAGTTTCATTTCATGTTTTATAAGTGGCCCCCACCGGCAGCGCAGACAACATCAAGCCGTTATGAGAATTCCTCCCAAACACGCCTCAGCATGTCATTGTCCACCGTGTTGATTGCAGCTGTTATTCGATCTTTCAAGTCATCGATACTTGCTGGAAGTGCTGGAACATAAACTTGGTCTTTAACATACCCCCACAAGAAAAAGTCACACACAGTGAGGTCCGGGGATCTGGCAGGCCAAGCACAGAGAGCAAGGTCTTTAGCACCTCTCCTCCCAATCCATCGCTGAGGCACGTTTTCATTCAGATGAGCTCTAACCCCGAGATGCCAATGGGGTGGTGGTCCATGTTGCTGAAAAATGAAGTCATTCGAATCTGCCTGCATTGTGACAATGGCATTTGTTTTCACGAACTCAAGCACTGTTTTTGCGTGCTTGAGTTCGCGAAAACAAATGCCATTGTCGCAAAAACAAATGCCATTGTCACAAAAACAAATGCCTTCTGCTGAGGAGTTGCGATTTTGATTGATCTTCCCACAATTCAGCTGTACCGGAAGTTATACTAACGACGGTGGTGAAACTGACACCCAATCAAACTTTGATAAGTACTCTATCAAATAACCACTGATTGAGTCCACTACAATGCTGAAGACCTGATAAAACAGCGTAATGATTTTGGCGTATTCTTTTTGAAAAACCCTATATATTAGATTTTTTGTGATGTCAACGAACACTCGTTTGGCACTTTTGTAATGTCAACGAATTCTCGGTGTCACTTTCGTAATGCTCATTGTAGTAGAGACTTTGTAATCGCAGATACAACTATAGTAACGCCGTTGAACAATACTGGTGTCAGACGCCTTCAAATAACATTCGCACTAATAAGTACTTGCTCGATAATACTCGCTCGAATAGTTATCCGAATATACAAATAGTATAGAGAATAGAGTAGAGAAAAGCGTTCCGTATAGTATAGAGGACAGACTTGATATACAGATCCGAAGAGTAATAGAGGATCGAATATACCATTTCAACTTCATTTTGTGATTAATCAAAATCATTTTAGGAATAAACAACTTCATCAGGAAATAGCCAAGTTCAAAATGGGACAGCAAATTAAAAATGGAATAAGCTAATTCAAAATGGAATAATCTAATTCAAAATGGTATGTTGCAAATTCAAAATGGAATAGTCAAATTCAAAATGGTATGTTGCAAATTCAAAATGGAATAGTCAAATACAAAATGGTATGTAGCAAATTCAAAATGGAATAGTCAAATACAAAATGGTATGTAGCAAATTCAAAATGGTATGTTGCAAATTCAAAATGGAATAGTCAAATACAAAATGGTATGTAGCAAATTCAAAATGGAATAGTCAAATTCAAAATGGTATGTTGCAAATTCAAAATGGAATAGTCAAATACAAAATGGTATGTAGCAAATTCAAAATGGAATAGTCAAATTCAAAATGGTATGTTGCAAATTCAAAATGGAATAGTCAAATACAAAATGGTATGTAGCAAATTCAAAATGGAATAGTCAAATTCAAAATGGTATGTTGCAAATTCAAAATGGAATAGTCAAATTCAAAATGGAATAAGCACATTTGATTTGAGATCTAGCAAGTTCAAAATGGTTTAGGCAAATTCGATTTGCGACTGAGCAATTATTTTGCTCAAAAAACCTTAAAATTAAATGTTTTCATGATAAAATAATAATGTTCAACTAAACGTTACTATTGAAATGTTTTTTTCTTCTACAAGCAATCAATAACTCAAGAGAATTCATGAAAGGTGTGTTTTGGGATGTAATTTTCAGCGCTTAAAATCTCTCACAAAACGTATCTTTTTTCGAACTGTGTCTTGATTCAGTATTTCCTTGCTGTTTTTTCTTAGGGTTTACCCTGTTGTCCCCCAAATCATTTTCAACAACTTTCTCTTATTCTCTCTTTTTTTAACATTATATACAATCTACCCATCTCTTTCTTTCTTCTTCTCTTTTCCCTGATTATCTTACCAATGAACGTACCAGGAACTCCAGTTTTGACACAAATTTATGTTCCAGAATAACCTCTTGTAAGGAATTGATAGTAAAATCTACGCAACCCTGCGATTTTTAATTATCTGATTTACCGACCAGTTAATCCATGATATTTGTTTAGTGAAACGCGCAGATAAGTTCTAAATATTTTTCCATAATTAATGAGCTTAGTCCCAATTCAAACTTGCTTATTTCATTATGAATTTGCTTCGATCAAATTCGGAATTTGGCTATTTGATTTTGAATTTGCTACGTCCCATTCTGAACTTGGCTATTTCATTTTGAATTTGCTTAGTCCCAAAATGACTTTGATTACTCCTAAATTGAACTAGAAATTGTACAGAAATGCAGATTCGAAAACTACTAGAAGATAAACTAGAAATGCAGATCAGTTAGACGTCACCTGATTTTCTACTTATGCGTTTCCTCTATGGTCACGTGGTCTACTTTATTCAACAATGGGATCGCTTGTGTTTGCTCACTGGCGATCTATGTTCAAACTCAAGTGTCGGCAATGACAGTATATTCCTATATAACAGATTTGTATCTGAAAACAGTTATTATCTTCAAAGAATGTTAATACAATATTTACTCGCAATGACAACAAAAGGATTATTATTACAATCCAAAATATGTTCCAGGTTTAAATAACCAAAAAGGGTAGATAAGACATAAAAAACAGAATTAGTCTCACAATTCAAAATATGTTCCGGCTTTAAATAACCTAAAAAGGGTTTTGCAAGACATAAAAAACAGAATTACTCTTTCATTCCAAAAATAGGATTCGGCTTTAAATAACCTGAAATGGGTTGGTAAGACATAAGAAAAAATAAAATTACTCTTTCAATCCCCAAAATATCTTTCGGCTCTAAATAACCTACAAAACGGTTGATAAATCTTAAAAAAAAAAAAAGCAAATCATATAAAACTGTTTATAAAATCTTTCTTTTAAAACAATTTTACAAGTTTTGCAAGTTTTCAATGTGATGCATTGCTTTTGTAGCAGTTTTATTGTGTAGAGGGAAACTGCCGCTGGGGCCACCTACTCTATGTTCAATATTCTTTTTCCCAATACAAGGAAACATTTGGCAATCATTGAGTTAGAGGCTAGTAGAATTTTCGGTTGTATTCCCTTATATTAATTTTCAAGAAACCGGGTTTGTCAATTCTCGTAAATATTAACGCTCTTTCCAATACTGATGGCAGTTTCCTTCCTAACCTTTTG
>OZ010612.1:14911889-14941889 GCA_963932145.1 Acanthosepion lycidas | reverse complement strand
TCTGTTCATATCTAAATATCTATCTCTGTTCATTATCCATCTATTTATCTATCTATCTATCTATCTATCTATCTATCTATCTATATATATATATATATATATATATATATATATATATATATATATATCTCAGTCTGTTCATTATCTATCTATCTGTATATCTATATTCGTTATCTGTCTATCTGTCTGTCTGTCTGTCTATCTATCTATGTATTTGTCAGTCTGTTCATATCTATCTATCTATCTATCTATCTATCTCTGTTCATTATCTATCTATCTCTGTTCATTATCTATCTATCTATCTATATATATATATATATATATATATATATATATATATATATATATATATATATATATCTCAGTCTGTTCATTATCTATCTATCTGTATATCTATATTCGTTATCTGTCTATCTGTCTGTCTGTCTGTCTATCTATCTATCTATCAATGTATTTGTCAGTCTGTTCATATCTATCTATCTATCTATCTATCTATCTATCTATCTCAGTCTGTTCATATCTATCTATCTATCTATCTATCTCAGTCTGTTCATTATCTATCTATCTATCTATCTATCTATCTATGTATTTTTGAATAATTCTCTTTATTCTTTCCGAACCTTTGGTTTCCAGTAGAGTGGAATATTAATATCTTGATTATGTCATTATTTTGTCTTCGATAAAAGCGGCATAATTGTAACAATGCAAAAGCGCTACAATAAAGTCTTCAGCCGAATGAATTGATAGAAACACAATCAGTCGATTTAATAAAATCTTTTTGAATAAAATTCCTTCCTTTAAATAGAGTATATGACTTTCGGATACGGATCAGCGCCATCAGCAAAACAGTTTCTGGTCGACGAAAGAAATAAAAAAAAACAAAACAATTGAAAGCGAAACAGAATGCAAAAGAAACAAACCTTTGTTTCGTTGTATGCAAAATAAATTAGCAAAACAGAAAGAAATACAATCAAAAGGAAAAAAATCAAGTATTTGAACTTTCTTTTTTCGTCCTGTCTCTTTCACCTCCATCTTTTTATTAATCTTTTTTATAGAATGTACTTAGGATCACTAATGGGTACGTCCCAAGCTTCATAAATACTTTAGACACTATTTGCTAGGTTACAACATTATCTATCTATCTCAGTCTGTTCATTATCTATCTATCTATCTATCTATCTATCTATCTATCTATCTATCTATCGTAGTCTGTTCATTATCTATCTATCTATCTATCTATCTATCTATCTATCTATCTATCTATCTATCGTAGTCTGTTCATTATCTATCTATCTATCTATCTATCTATCTATGTCTTTATTCTTCTGTCTATTCTATCCACCTATCCATCTATATCAGTCTGTTCATTATCTATCTATCTATCTATCTATCTATCTATCTATCTATCTATCTATCTATCTATCTATCTATCTTGGTCTGTTCAGTATCTATCTATCTATCTATCTATCTATCTATCTATGTCTTTATTCTTCTGTCTATTCTATCCATCTATCTATCTATATCAGTCTGTTCATTATCTATCTATCTATCTATCTATCTATCTATCTATCTTGGTCTGTTCAGTATCTATCTATCTATCTATCTATCTATCTTTGTCTGTTCAGTATCTATCTATCTATCTATCTATCTATCTATCTATCTATGTCTTTATTCTTCTGTCTATTCTATCCACCTATCCATCTATATCAGTCTGTTCATTATCTGTCTATCTATCTATCTATCTATCTATCTATCTATGTCTTTATTCTTCTGTCTATTCTATCCACCTATCCATCTATATCAGTCTGTTCATTATCTATCTATCTATCTATCTATCTATCTATCTATCTATCTATCTTGGTCTGTTCAGTATCTATCTATCTATCTATCTATCTATCTATCTATCTATCTATGTCTTTATTCTTCTGTCTATTCTATCCACCTATCCATCTATATCAGTCTGTTCATTATCTATCTATCTAGCTAGCTAGCTAGCTAGCTATCCGGCAAGTATACATGGCTCAGTTGGAGGAAAACATTGGTTGACTGATCCCAAAATTAAAGTTGACCAAACGCCTTGCGAGTTCAATCCCTTCCCACAGCAGATAGAACAAAAACTTTGAGATTTGAGTTATCAAGGGGACATAACACAAATTAATCCCAAATTCCAAACTAAAATAATTTAAATAGTAATTTACACATAAAGAAAAAATTCAAAAACGTCACTTACTTTTGTTTCTTAGATATTAAATTAGATTCCTTCATGTCTTCCATAACTTGCATGAGTTTTCTGCTAACCTATACCTAAAAACTTTGAAAAAACAATAAAATTTTTTTATTGCATATAAATACTTGTTACAAAATAAAATCCTAGCTAAAAAAAAGAAAAGTTTACCTTTTTTTGTATTCATATTGTCCTTTTCCAGATATTTTCCACATTATATATATATATATATATATATATATATATATATATATATATATGAAGAAATATAGTCTTAAGGTGTGCTATATTTATGGGATAAAGTGCTCAATATCAGAGATAGAGCGTGTGTAAATATAAAAGTGAACATAGAAGTCAACACTTAGAGGCGACAGTCTGTTTCATGCTATATGCAATCGTCAGGCCACGATTGCATATAGCATGACGATTGCATATAGCATGAAACAGACTGTCGCCTCTAAGTGTTGATTTATATATATATATATATATATATATGTGTGTGTGTGTGTGTGTGTGTGTGTGTGTGTGTGTGTGTGTGTGTCTGTGTGTGTGTATCAACCAGTGACTTTATCCACTGCGCCATGTGACCCAATGTGGTTTGAGTTCAATCCCTGGTTTCAACAGAGAGAACAAATTTTATGGAGTTAGCAAAATTAATTAAGACATGAGATGTCCTGAGGCATGGCACGTCGAATTAGAGCAATCTACGTCCGTGAACTAAATAATGGAGTCTGTTCGAAATTCCAACAGGTATCATCCATTTGAAACAGATCGGAGCTTACAACGGCCGAAACGTCATGAATATGGCAATTAGGATGACGACAACAATTCGATCAATGTAAATAATGTAAATAATTAAAATGCCGGATCTCAGAAATATAGACATATCCTGAAGAAGGTCGGAGTGTAGAGCGAGCGAAACGCAGTGAATAAGACAATTAAGATGATTACAACAGACTGAATAATGTAAATAGTGTAAATAATAAAAATGCCTCATCTCAGAAATATAGACAGACCCTGAAGAAGGCATTGGCGTACAATGGCCGAAACGTCGTGAATCTGACAATAAAGATGACGACAATAGACCGAACAATGTAACTAGTGTAAATAATTAAAATGCCTCATCTCAGAAATATAGACAGACCCTGAAGAAGGCATTGGCGTACAATGGCCGAAACGTCGTGAATCTGGCAATAAAGATGACGACAGTAGACCGAACAATGTATACTGTAAATAATTAAAATGCCTCTTATTAGAAATATAGAAATTTCCTGAAAAACATCGGAGCGTGCAACGGCCGAATCGTCGTAAATATGGCAGTAAAGACAGCGACCAAGTTTTTTAAATAGTATACTTATTCTTCGTATTCTCTTGTAAACCTCCTAATTACTTTGTAATTAGATATACTCCTTCATCTGCGTGATGAATTACGGCCATATAGAAGATATTACATAACACTTCACTATAGCGTTTCTTTGTTTCTCAGAATATTCTCCTATCCCTTAATAGTTTGTCTGGATTCTTAGAAACATGTTTAGCTATTTTTATGCTCGTTCGAATTTCATATGTTTTTTTTCGTGAATTTTAACATCAGCCTCTCTGCTGTTCAGAATTTCCATTTTCTCAATGCACTGTTCATCGTTTTCTTGGCAATTATCGAGAGAACGACATTTTCGTCACTTCAAAACTATTTATTAGTTATGCCTAGATGTACGAATAATTAGAGAATGCATAAAAGTTCTTGATAATGTAGCTTTACCCACCAAAATTTTGGTTTAATACACGTTCAATTATTAATGCAATTGTTATTAGATTAATTGCATATTATTATTGTTGCTTTCTATCCCAACAAGCAGATATCATACACTAGCAGCATGGCCCGATGCTTGATTTAAAAATCGTACGACTCATACAGCAATCGCTATCACTTGACTTAAAATATTTTTTCCCTTTCTTGCCTTTAAAGGAGTGCCCTTTGCCATGCTGATGTTGCTGCATGCCTTACTTCTTGCCTATCTCACACTGCGAATTTTTTATAAGCTCTATACTAAACATTAAATCTGTTACGAAAAAAGAACTAAACAAAATGAACACAAAACGATCAGCTTTAAAAAAAAGGACTCGTAACTGGAAAAACCGAATGAAAAAAGAATGTTAACAACAAATACTTTTCACACCCAACCCAGTTCTGCGGAATCAGAATCAACGTTGAGTTTAAGCAAGCGAATGAGCCAATTGGAGTAAAGTGCCATGCAGATTTAAATTTTTCCCACTTGTGACGAATGCAGCTGTCGATGTTTTTGCATGCTAGCATTCTAGTTGACATTCGTGTCAGTCAGCTGTTGGCTCTCACGCTGGCCAATGGAATCTTCCTGCCTATTCGTGGCAGCCAGCTATTGGCTCTCACTTTGGCCAGTACAAAATGGCCGCAAACTACATGAAAACTGCCGTAGAAGCATGAAAAAGTCGATTATTTCCACTATCGATGGGAGTTGGGAAATGCAACTTCGGTCTTGGCCTCCTCTCTAACTTGGAGCATGTGCATGTAAATTTTGGTGCAATTCCGTCAAAAATTGCGGCCGTGCATTAGTTACACACACACACACACATCCTGCCTTTTATAGATAGAGATCTTGTATTATTAATATTTGTTTAATAATAGTTATATTTTATCTTCTTCTTATTGGCTTTTAGAACGACCCCATGTGTCAATACATTCTTCCTTATTAATATTATTGTAATATTAATTTTATTCTCTCATATAGTTGCTTTTTATCCCAACACTCTGGCTATCACTTTTCACTCTTTCATTATTACTATTATTTTATTACTAGTTTTATTCCATCTTATTATTGTTGCTTTTTATCCCAACACTCTGGCTCTATACACTCTTCATTATTACTATTATTTTATTACTAGTTTTATTCCATCTTATTATTGTTGCTTTTTATCCCAACACTCTGGCTCTATACACTCTTCATTATTACTATTATTTTATTACTAGTTTTATTCCATCTTATTATTGATGCTTTTTATCCCAACACTCTGGCTCTATACACTCTTCATTATTACTATTATTTTATTACTAGTTTTATTCCATCTTATTATTGATGCTTTTTATCCCAACACTCTGGCTCTATACACTCTTCATTATTACTATTATTTTATTACTAGTTTTATTCCATCTTATTATTGTTGCTTTTTATCCCAACACTCTGGCTCTATACACTCTTCATTATTACTATTATTTTATTACTAGTTTTATTCCATCTTATTATTGTTGCTTTTTATCCCAACACTCTGGCTCTATACACTCTTCATTATTACTATTATTTTATTACAAATTTAATTCCATTTTTTATTGTTCCTTCGTTAGAACCTCATATTTGCCACTTCAGGTTTTTCCTTCATCTTAGAATTGATTGCCCAATATTCCTTTTCTATATTAGACATTCGCTATTACATAATCATCAATATTACGTAAACACCCTTTTTTCTAAGGAGCATTATTTATTTCTTCTTATATCTCAGGAAATTATCCAGCGATTAGATTAATCTTCATCATCTGTCTTTCTTCATCAAATCTTACACGACCAGAATACTCTATCGTCTGCTTTCTTCTTTGTCCTAAACTTATTTTTGTCGTTAATTTTTTTTTTTTAAATATTGATTTTTTTTCTCCTTGGAAATACAGTTTTAAAATGTGCTTTCATTTTGTTTTGTTTTTTTCTACCGGTCTTCCGGGAATATATATTTTTTAGTTATATTCTTAAAAATGTATTTGTTACATTTTTTTTTTTATGTCGGTAACTGATTGGGAGAGAAAGGCTTGGATTTAGACATTGATTGTATCGGGATTTTATTAACAAGATCCTATATTTAGAAGCTTTAGGGTGGCCTTTTTGTGAAGAATTATTCCGGAGATTTGTCTAGAAATTAATAATAACAGAAACATAAAAAGAGCAATGAGACTCTGGCAGAGAAAGATGGCGAAGATAAAAAATTAATGCTTCTTTGTCTCTGGCCCATCTTTAACTGGCTTTCTTTCTTTTCTTTTTTGTTATTTGCTTATACACTGCAGGCATTTTATTGATATTTTGTCGGCATTTTACGCTTCAGAAGAGAAAACTGTTTTTGTCATTTTTCAGATGATTTATTTAATATTTTAAATACTGCTTTGTGTTTATGGGGAATCCATTTTTAATTCTTTTTCATTTAATCGTTTTCCATATATCTAGCGGCTTCAGAAAATATTTTGTTCTTTAAAGGAGAGATAACTTGCTTGGAGCAATAAGAAAAAAAATTAATTGTTAGTGATTTGTTTCTTCGGATTAAACCACGCCCTACGCGAATACGAATGTAGATTGAAACCAAAAAAAAAGTGCGTTATATTGTATTTTAATTTAAACTCTTTCTTTAATTATTAAGTTTGTTTGCTTTTTTCCTGATAATCTTCATTTGCGGAAAAAGACTACTTTTTTTACTTTTCATCGTTTCATTTAAATTTCTTATGACAATCTATCTATCTATCTATCTATCTATCTATCTATCTATCCTAGTCTGTTCATTATCTATATATCTATCTATCTATCTATCCTAGTCTGTTCATTATCTATCAATCTATCTATCTATCTATCTATCTATCTATCTATCTATCTATCAAAGTCTGTTCACGTCTATCTATCTATCTATCTATCTATCTATCTATCTATCAAAGTCTGTTCACATCTATCTATCTATCTATCTATCTATCTATCTATCAAAGTCTGTTCACGTCTATCTATCTATCTATCTATCTATCTATCTATCTATCTATCTATCAAAGTCTGTTCACGTCTATCTATCTATCTATCTATCTATCTATCTATCAAAGTCTGTTCACGTCTATCTATCTATCTATCTATCTATCAAAGTCTGTTCACGTCTATCTATCTATCTATCTATCTATCTATAAAAGTCTGTTCACGTCTATCTATCTATCTATCTATCTATCTAAGTCTGTTCACGTCTATCTATCTATCTATCTATCTATCAAAGTCTGTTCACGTCTATCTATCTATCTATCTATCTATCTATCAAAGTCTGTTCACGTCTATCTATCTATCTATCTATCAAAGTCTGTTCACGTCTATCTATCTATCTATCTATCTATCTATCTATCAAAGTCTGTTCACGTCTATCTATCTATCTATCAAAGTCTGTTCACGTCTATCTATCTATCTATCTATCTATCAAAGTCTGTTCACGTCTATCTATCTATCTATATATCTATCTATCAAAGTCTGTTCACGTCTATCTATCTATCTATCTATCTATCAAAGTCTGTTCACGTCTATCTATCTATCTATCTATCTATCAAAGTCTGTTCACGTCTATCTATCTATCTATCTATCTATCTATCAAAGTCTGTTCACGTCTATCTATCTATCTATCTATCGATCAAAGTCTGTTCACGTCTATCTATCTATCTATCTATCTATCAAAGTCTGTTCACGTCTATCTATCTATCTATCTATCTATCAAAGTCTGTTCACGTCTATCTATCTATCTATCTATCTATCAAAGTCTGTTCACGTCTATCTATCTATCAAAGTCTGTTCACGTCTATCTATCTATCTATCTATCTATCTATCTATCAAAGTCTGTTCACGTCTATCTATCTATCTATCTATCTATCTATCAAAGTCTGTTCACGTCTATCTATCTATCTATCTATCTATCTATCTATCTATCAAAGTCTGTTCACGTCTATCTATCTATCTATCTATCTATCTATCAAAGTCTGTTCACGTCTATCTATCTATCTATCTATCTATCAAAGTCTGTTCACGTCTATCTATCTATCTATCTATCTATCAAAGTCTGTTCACGTCTATCTATCTATCTATCTATCTATCAAAGTCTGTTCACGTCTATCTATCTATCTATCTATCAAAGTCTGTTCACGTCTATCTATCTATCTATCTATCTATCTATCAAAGTCTGTTCACGTCTATCTATCTATCTATCTATCTATCTATCAAAGTCTGTTCACGTCTATCTATCTATCTATATATCTATCTATCAAAGTCTGTTCACGTCTATCTATCTATCTATCTATCTATCAAAGTCTGTTCACGTCTATCTATCTATCTATCTATCTATCTATCTATCTATCTATCAAAGTCTGTTCACGTCTATCTATCTATCTATCTATCGATCAAAGTCTGTTCACGTCTATCTATCTATCTATCTATCTATCAAAGTCTGTTCACGTCTATCTATCTATCTATCTATCTATCAAAGTCTGTTCACGTCTATCTATCTATCTATCTATCAAAGTCTGTTCACGTCTATCTATCTATCTATCTATCTATCTATCAAAGTCTGTTCACGTCTATCTATCTATCTATCAAAGTCTGTTCACGTCTATCTATCTATCTATCTATCTATCTATCAAAGTCTGTTCACGTCTATCTATCTATCTATCTATCTATCTATCTATCTATCAAAGTCTGTTCACGTCTATCTATCTATCTATCTATCTATCTATCAAAGTCTGTTCACGTCTATCTATCTATCTATCTATCTATCTATCTATCAAAGTCTGTTCACGTCTATCTATCTATCTATCTATCAAAGTCTGTTCACGTCTATCTATCTATCTATCTATCAAAGTCTGTTCACGTCTATCTATCTATCTATCTATCTATCAAAGTCTGTTCACGTCTATCTATCTATCTATCTATCTATCTATCAAAGTCTGTTCACGTCTATCTATCTATCTATCTATCAAAGTCTGTTCACGTCTATCTATCTATCTATCTATCTATCTATCTATCTATCAAAGTCTGTTCACGTCTATCTATCTATCTATCTATCTATCTATCTATCAAAGTCTGTTCACGTCTATCTATCTATCTATCTATCTATCAAAGTCTGTTCACGTCTATCTATCTATCTATCTATCTATCTATCTATCAAAGTCTGTTCACGTCTATCTATCTATCTATCTATCTATCAAAGTCTGTTCACGTCTATCTATCTATCTATCTATCTATCAAAGTCTGTTCACGTCTATCTATCTATCTATCTATCTATCTATCTATCAAAGTCTGTTCACGTCTATCTATCTATCTATCTATCTATCAAAGTCTGTTCACATCTATCTATCTATCTATCTATCTATCTATCAAAGTCTGTTCACGTCTATCTATCTATCTATCTATCTATCAAAGTCTGTTCACGTCTATCTATCTATCTATCTATCAAAGTCTGTTCACGTCTATCTATCTATCTATCTATCTATCAAAGTCTGTTCACGTCTATCTATCTATCTATCTATCTATCTATCAAAGTCTGTTCACGTCTATCTATCTATCTATCTATCTATCAAAGTCTGTTCACGTCTATCTATCTATCTATCTATCTATATATCTATCAAAGTCTGTTCACGTCTATCTATCTATCTATCTATCTATCAAAGTCTGTTCACGTCTATCTATCTATCTATCTATCAAAGTCTGTTCACGTCTATCTATCTATCTATCTATCTATCTATCAAAGTCTGTTCACGTCTATCTATCTATCTATCTATCTATCAAAGTCTGTTCACATCTATCTATCTATCTATCTATCTAAGTCTGTTCACGTCTATCTATCTATCTATCTATCTATCAAAGTCTGTTCACGTCTATCTATCTATCTATCTATCAAAGTCTGTTCACGTCTATCTATCTATCTATCTATCTATCTATCAAAGTCTGTTCACGTCTATCTATCTATCTATCTATCTATCAAAGTCTGTTCACGTCTATCTATCTATCTATCTATCTATCTATCAAAGTCTGTTCACGTCTATCTATCTATCTATCTATCTATATATCTATCAAAGTCTGTTCACGTCTATCTATCTATCTATCTATCTATCTATCTATCAAAGTCTGTTCACGTCTATCTATCTATCTATCTATCTATCAAAGTCTGTTCACGTCTATCTATCTATCTATCTATCTATCTATCTATCAAAGTCTGTTCACGTCTATCTATCTATCTATCTATATATCAAAGTCTGTTCACGTCTATCTATCTATCTATCTATCAAAGTCTGTTCACGTCTATCTATCTATCTATCTATCTATCAAAGTCTGTTCACGTCTATCTATCTATCTATCTATCTATCTATCAAAGTCTGTTCACGTCTATCTATCTATCTATCTATCTATCTATCAAAGTCTGTTCACGTCTATCTATCTATCTATCTATCTATCAAAGTCTGTTCACATCTATCTATCTATCTATCTATCAAAGTCTGTTCACGTCTATCTATCTATCTATCTATCAAAGTCTGTTCACGTCTATCTATCTATCTATCTATCTATCTATCAAAGTCTGTTCATGTCTATCTATCTATCTATCTATCTATCTATCTATCTATCAAAGTCTGTTCACGTCTATCTATCTATCTATCTATCTATCAAAGTCTGTTCACGTCTATCTATCTATCTATCTATATATCTATCAAAGTCTGTTCACGTCTATCTATCTATCTATCTATCTATCAAAGTCTGTTCACGTCTATCTATCTATCTATCTATCTATCAAAGTCTGTTCACGTCTATCTATCTATCTATCAAAGTCTGTTCACGTCTATCTATCTATCTATCTATCTATCTATCAAAGTCTGTTCACGTCTATCTATCTATCTATCTATCAAAGTCTGTTCACGTCTATCTATCTATCTATATATCTATCAAAGTCTGTTCACGTCTATCTATCTATCTATCTATCAAAGTCTGTTCACGTCTATCTATCTATCTATCTATCAAAGTCTGTTCACGTCTATCTATCTATCTATCTATCTATCAAAGTCTGTTCACGTCTATCTATCTATTTATCTATCTATCAAAGTCTGTTCACGTCTGTCTGTCTATCTATCTATCTGTCAAAGTCTGTCCACGTCTATCTATCTATCTATCTATCTATCTATCTATCTATCAATGTATGTCCACGTCTATCTATCTATCTATCTATCTATCTATCTATCTATCTATCTATCTATCTATCAAAGTCTGTTCACATCTATCTATCTATCTATCTATCTATCAAAGTCTGTTCACATCTATCTATCTATCTATCTATCTATCTATCAAAGTCTGTTCACATCTAACTATCTATCTATCTATCTATCTATCAAAGTCTATTCACATCTATCTATCTATCTATCTATCTATCAAAGTCTGTTCACATCTATCTATCTATCTATCTATCTATCTATCTATCAAAGTATGTCCACGTCTATCTATCTATCTATCTATCTATCTATCAAAGTCTGTTCACATCTATCTATCTATCTATCTATCTATCTATCAAAGTCTGTTCACGTCTATCTATCTATCTATCTTGCTATCTATCAAAGTCTGTTCACGTCTATCTATCTATCTATCAATCTATCTATATATATATATCAGTCTGTTCATATATGTCTATCTATCGATCTCAGTCTATTCACATCTATCTCAAACTGTTTATATCTATATAACTTCATATCTCTGTTTATATATATATATATATATATATATATATATATATATATATATATATATATATATATATATATATATATCTGTATCAGTCTGTTTATATCTATCTCTCTCAGTCTGTTCACATCTATGTCCACAAAACCGATTCTCTGGAATAACTGGATCTCTTTCTATAATTCTTTTATCGAGATATATATTTCCTTTTTAGAATAGCTAGTCTTTGTGGGTTTACCCTCTCACTAGCTAAAGAGTTACCTTTGTTTATCGCCCTCAGAGAAAAGAAGTTGGATATTCCAATCGTTTTCGAGTGCTGTTTCATAGAATATTGTGAGCGATCACGGAAACCCTTGTTTGTTAATGTGAAGAAATTGGTTTCCGTTTCGCCGGGTCTTCACTGGATTATTATATTTAGCCCTAGATAAGAACGGCGAAGCTCAAGCGCTGGCTCTAGATAATCACGAAGGCGGTCGACTGGGTTTATCATCCTGGCCTTTTCAGCAAACTCCAGGGCTACAGTTTACAGTGCGAATGTTCCTATCAAATCGTCGAATGAAGGTCGCTTTGAACGGACTCACTTCCAGATACTTTTACACGAACATACACCCCTTGTGTAAATTAATTGAAACAACCGGGTTAGTTTCCTTTCTTACATCATACAGTCAGTTTTAGACCCACCTGAGTGACAGATTTGGTCATTTTAGGGGTGTATGATGAAATTTGTTTGGCCTTAAAAAATATTGCGTCATCCGTGACGGCATCAAAATTTTATCACGCCCATACACTATTGTCTAGACTGTCGATTAGTTGTCCTATGTTCATTGTCTACAATGGACGTTAGTTCAAGGAACCGTACGAAAATATTGCTGCCATATCATGTCTGGTGCTTCTAACATATACAGACATGTGCAAATTAATTGAAACAACTGTTTTAGTTTAGGTTTCTTTCAGCATACAGACAGTTTTATAACTACTAGAGTGACAGTCTGCAGTGGAAATTACTACAAAGGTGCGTACGAAAATTGTAACACTGGCAAGTCTTACCAGTGAGCAAATCAAAGTACAATAGATTGGTCCGGAAACCTTCCTGATTTAAAGCCAATCCAGAATCTGTGGTCAATCTGCAAGGAACGACTTCGTGGAATGGACATACGAAGTACTAACATGTGAACTGGGTCATGTTTCATTGGAAAAATACGAAAAAAAGTTAATAATAAAAGAATTATTCGTTTTGTTTCAATTAATTTGCACAAGGGGATAGGTGTCCCAAATGCTTTATCCTTGGTCATACGCTATTTCTGATCTGCATCAATAATCACCTTCCCAAGTAGGCATTTATGCAGATGGCGCTACCATTTACTCCTGTCTCAATAGCAAATCCGTAAGATATGACAAAGTAAACCAATCAATGGCAAACTGGGCCAGGAAATGGTTTTTAAACTTTACCCCCCCCTTCAAATGAAAACTGCTTTCCTTTAACCACCATAGAGAACTTTTTTCCTCCATCATGGCTGACGCTAGACACCAGGAGAGCAACACAAACCCCTTCTGAACCTGACGTTCCCCACTGAATTTGTGAAGCGACTACATCGAATCATAGCTGCATCTACTGCTAGGAAAGTTGGTTCACTGTGTCGGGTCAGAATTTTTTTTTCTTGTCAGAATCTATTTTGCATATTTACAAATCTACCATTCGTTTGTGCATTGAACGTTGCTGCCATCTCTAGTTTGGTGCTTCTACTATTCATCTCAAAGTTCTTGACAAAATCCCAAGAAGGATCCGGCAAGATTTTTGTCCCGATTTCGCGAATTTAGTCGTGCTATGAGGTTCAACGACATAGTTTAGTGTCATCAGACAATAACATAAATTACGACATACAAATCAACCTCAAAATTTGTAGCTCAAAATCTTCCGTTATGGCTATACCTAACATATAAGTTGATCTCCAAAGATACGGTAGGCTCAAAATGTCCCAAATACTTAGGTCTCCCGGTAAATGAAGTTCGGCTACTGTAATAGATAATCTGTACCAAATCTACATGAGGTCACTCCACTGATCTGTATATGGAGACACTAAAGGTAATATCTTTCTACATCGGTTGTATAGTGTTATGGGAAACCTTTATGGACTAAATGGACACGTCCTATTACTATATATACGGGGATATTATACCTCTCAAGAGAGCTGACTACAGTTGAACTGTTGCAGGTAGACAGGTGAACTATCTGCCTTCGGGCGGAGAGATACCTGGACGAGGCTACGCCGAACGACAGAGTCTCGTTCGGGAAGGTTGACTGCCCCTGAACCCGTTTATGCGGGTTCAAAGAGGGATTATTTTTGGCCGAGTCTACGTGCACAGAGATCCCACGTTAAACCGGCCTTGTGCCACATGTAACTTTCATGGGGGGGGGATGACTAAATATCGATGTCTATAGTTGATGAGTTGTCTAATGTACTTTACCGTCAGTCGGATGTGCAACACTTTTGTATTCGTTCTTTTTGTTTAATAATATGTTTTCACAAAACTGTTGATCTCCAGTTTTCTTTTGGGTCCAAAACACTGGCGACGAGGGTTTAAAGAACTTCACGGGAGAACCATAAAATATAGCAAACGCCCTACAGCATACACCGGTAGCTTTCATGTGTCGTACCTATATTTCTTAGTCTGCATTTAAAATTTGTAACGTCTACTGATATATACATTAAAATGAACGTAAACTCCTGTAAAATATTAATACCGTACGTTACACAGCAGATAAGGATTTTTTTTTTATAATAAAGTTACGTATTTTACGTTGTTGTAAAAAAAAACTTTATCACTCATAAGATATTTCCATCAATGATTTAAACAAATGACAACACGAAACAGTGAGCGAGAGAAAAATAATGATTGACAGATAGAAAGGAAGTGAGTGAGAAAGAAATTGACAGAGAGAGAGAGAGAGACAGAAAGAGAGAGAGAGACAGAAAGAGAGAGAGAGAGAGAAAAAATTGACAGAGAGAGGGAGAGAGAGAAAGAAATTGACAGAGAGACAGACAGACAGACAGAGACATAAAGACAGAAACAGAGGAAGAAATTAACAGAGAGGGCGACAGAGAGAGCGAGAAATAAAATGACAGAGAGAGAGAGAGAGAAAGGGATAAAGTGACAGAGTGACCGAGATTGAGAGTGACAGAGAGAAGGAGAGAAAGAAAGTGACAGAGAGAGTGACAAAGAGAGAGAGAGAGAGTAAAAAAGAGCGAGAGAAAGTGACAGTGACAGTGACCGAGAGAGAGAGAGAGAGATAGAAAGAAAGTGACAGAGAGACAGAGAGAGTGATAGAGAGAGTGTGAAAGAAAGAGAGAGAGAAAGTGAAACAGTGACCGAGAGAGAGAGAGAGAGAAAGAGAGAGAGAGAAAATGACATACCGATACGCATACATTAGTTGTCTGAAAGGCCACCTGAGTTAAGCGGCGCTTCGGCCATTGTTTACACTTAATGTATCAGCAGTTGAACGCGATGTGTGTTGTAGCGTTAATAGAATAATGAATATGAGTTACCATTTTATTATTCTATATTAATTTCCGTGTTAATTTGTGTCATAGAGGAAGAAAAGGAGGTTCAACAAAGAGAAAGAAAAAGTGACAGAGAGAGAGAGTAACAGAGAGTGAGAGAAAGAGACAGAAAGAAAGAGAGTGTGTGACAGAGAGAGAGAAAGTGAAATAAAGAGAGAAAAATGTGACAGAGTGACCGATATAGAGGGTGACAGAGAGAGAGAGAGAGAGAAAGTAAGAACGTGACACAGAGAGAGAGAGAGTAAAAGAAAGAGAGATAGAAAATGATAATGTGTGAGAGAGAGAGAGAGAAAGAGTGACAGAGAGAGAAAAATAAAGTGACAGAGAGAGAGAGAGAGAGAGAGAGAGTGAAAGAAAAAGAGAAAGAAAGTGACAGAATGGCCGAGATAAACAATGACAGAGAGAGTGACTGAGAGAGAGAGAGAGACATTACCGACCTGCATACCATACTTAATTGACTGAATGGCTACCTTATTTAAACGACGCTTCGGCCATTGTTTAAACTTAATGTATCAGCAGTTGGAAGCGATGTGTGCTGTAGCCTTAATAGAATAATGAATATGAGTTACCATTTTATTATTCTATATTAATTTATGTGTTAATATGTGTCATATAGAAAGAAAATGAGATTCGATCGTGACACTCTGGACTTATGAATATATTTTTTTCCGCCAGGTGTACAAACAGCGGTGTCAGGCTACTGACTGCAGTGATTATTGAGTGTCTTTTGAGTGGAACTATCCAGTCGAATTAGTGTGAATTATTGTGTGTCGAGGATTTGAGTTTTGACTTAAGATTTACCGGACGTTAAGCCGAGCCGTGCTACTAACAAAGTATTCACTAAAATGCTTAATTATCTTTGGTTAACTTTTACGTCTTGGTTCCTCTTAAGTAATTATTTGCCACTGTAATTAAATACTGTTTTTTTTTTTACATTGAAGTCTTAAGTTATACTTAATTATTAACGGCCACCGTACGTCACAAAAGTTACCCAGATCGATAAACACCCGAAGAAGGTATCTGGGCTTATAAATATATGTTTTCCGCCAGGTGTATAAATCTACTGACTAGAGTGATTATGGACTGGAACTATCCAGTCGAATTAGTGTGAATTATTGTGTGTCGAGGATTTGAGTTTTGATTTAGAATTTACCGGACGTTAAGCCGAGCGGCTTTACTAACAAGGTATTCACTGAAATGGTTAATTATCTGTTATGGACCCAGAATAGGTCAGAAAGAAAACTCAAACTCAACAATTTAATGAAAACAGATTATTAAAAAAAGAACGAATACAAAAGTGTTGCACGTCCGACTTACGGCAAAGTACAGTAGTCAACTCGTTAATGTAGACAGCTCTCTTAATAGGCATAATCTCCCCGTATATATATATATATATATATATATATATATATATAGTAATAGGACGAGTCCATTTAGACCATAAAGGTAGGTCTCATAACATTATCTTTGATTGATTTTTACTTCTTTGTCCTAGTTAAGTATCTTGTCCCAAAAACATGTCAAATATGTTCAACAAACACATGTTTTAGTGGGATATATTTGTGGCAGGGATGTATGGGGTGTATTGTTAGTGTTTTACACAGGTAAATTGGGGTACGGAACTGTACTGGTCCACGGCTTACACTCAACTCTCACACATAAAGTGCCATAAAAAGTTCGTTAGCCACACCTCGATTAACGGCATTGACCTGCATGTTAAACTGTGCGAGAGTAGTCGAAAGGTTTTCCCGACCTGACCGGTGTAGGGGAAGGCCTCTCCCCAAATCACTTGTGTCAAGAGGCCATCGGCCAGTCGCCAGGCACCGTTTTGCCTTGATTGTCACTATGAGCTACAATGATAACTGAAATAGCCGAAGTTGTTAGCACAGGGGCGCAAAATGATTAAAAAAAATGAATAAATGATGACGTTGATATTTGTAGCAGTTCTATTGCAGCTACGGTAAGTGATCTGCAATAACTGTTAAGGGTCTCTCCCATTTGTATAGAAACCGGTGGTAAAGGTTTGCATTTTATACCCGCCATATAAGTCGATGCCTAGTTTTGGATATAGTTTTTTTTAGGGCTGAAAACCTCGACTTGTACGCCACAATTTACTGGTAGGGATATCGTTTATGTACATCAAGAACAGAACTGATCCCAAACTGGAGCCTTGTGGGACAACAGTAATAGCATTTTGCCAAAAAGATAAACCACATTGTAGAATTATCCTCTGTCTTCGTGAAAGGAAAAATGATTTGATCCAACTTAGAACTTTCTCACGAATACCCACTTGTTTAAAATTTAACAGGAATCAATCTTTGGTTTGGCCTGTTTTACGTCAGATCAACCTCAATGCCGACAGAATTTTTATTACTAGGAATATTTTTTTTAATTTTTTTTCAAAAAAATATTGTTGGGAATTTTTTTCAAGAATGTATTGCTGGCATTTTTTTTCTCCAAACATGTATTGCAGGTAATATTTTTTCTTCGAAAAAATTTGTTGCTGGTATTAAAACCAATTTTTACGCTTTAATAGTGTATTGAACCCAGTTTGGTGGATAACTATTTGCCCCTAACTGCAACCCTAGCAATTAAGAGGTGGTTCCACGCTCCTCAAATCCTCCTCATCAGAGGCCTGCTGTCGGATGTAGTTTATCGTCTTACCCAGGAATCGGATGTAGTTTATCGTCTTACCCAGGACACGGATATAGTTTATCGTCTTACTTAGGACGCGGATGTAGTTTCTCCTCTTACCCAGGACGCAGATATAGTTTATCGTCTTACCCAGGACACGGTGTAGTTCATCGTCTTATCCAGGTCGTGGATATTGTTTATCGCCTTACCCAGTACGCGGATGTAAATTATCGTCTTGCTCAAGACGCGGATGTAGTTTATCGTCTTACCCAGGATGACGGAATCTTTGTTAAGATGAAAAGTTTTGGTAAAGTAGATGGCATCAGTTTCAATCCACTTATCCTTAATCCATACCGATAATCCAATTATTGTAGTTCTTCGTCCAGTCATTGAAACTTTCAAACAATTGGCTAATGCAGTTATATTTGCATTGAAAGCCATCTTGATGCTAACTTCGTGTTCCGTTGACATTGCGCATGCGTACAGTTTTATCTCGGCTGATGCGTTCAAGTAGCTTGACAACCTGTAAGTGAAACTGAACTATAGTTACCTTTGTAGGTCCGAGAGCCCTTCTTGTGCAAGGGAGATAAGTCAGCGCCACACCAGTCTTGAGGGAACGGTCTAGTTATATTTGATTTGTTGAAGAAAAAGCACAAGGTGATATCAAAGTTAAATTGGTTTGAATCAGGACTTGATGATTTGTGAGCTTTCAATTTCAGAAGTTTTGTTCTGAGCGAGTCAGTTTTGATGACATCGAGAGTGTGTCCTACATTCAACTACAAGCAAAGGTACTCTTGAATTTATGTTAATATTCATATGAAGAAGGTGTTCAAAGGCACACCCATTGCAAGATTTTCACTGACTTTTTTTGTTTCCCATTGTTGTGGCCTTTTTAGGGGCCAGAAATAAAGAAACAAAGATAGGAATTGAGTCCATGCATGTGTGTGTAAATTGCCATAGCACTATCTATGAGCCTGTTCATATCTATCTATCTATCTATCTATCTATATGCTGTGGCCTTATTAGGGGCCAGCAATTAGACACAAGAGTGGAATTGAATTAAACAAATATATTAACAGAAACAGTAATGCAAACATAAACACGAGAGTGTTACTGCAAGAATGTTCGGTCAGACTGTCAGAGCTGACTGCTGGAAACTTCCCTCTCCAAAAGGCAGTAGCTGCTCCTATTTATAGCTGAGAGGGTCCACGCGTGCGTGGGTAAATTACCATAACATCAATAATGTACACAGTTGTTGAACTTGACTCTGAAATGGGTCTGGTATAGTTCCAGAATCTGTTGGCGTTATCAGTAAATCTATGAAGAAGCCCATCTTGAAAGTGAGACGTAGTACCTGTGACGGCTTTATTGACCATATAGTGTGCGTCTTCATAGAGATTTCGGCCTCTAAACCATTCACCTCTGCTTAAATAGTCATTTTGTTCCTTTTGTCACCTTCATTGATCTGTATCTGACACGAGGGGCTATGTGTCCTTGATTGAGTTTAATATACGTGAGAGGTATATATTTGTCTAGCAAATCTATCCTATTATAGTTTTGCTTGTCCGTCCCTCGTTTTGTTAGTTCGCCCGACCGTTATGCCCTGCCAATATCTCATAAGCAATGTATATTCCGTGGTGATCACGTGGAAAGAGGTTAACAGAAGCTACTTGGTTTCAGTGAAAAAGAAAGTAAGATGGAAGTGTTTAACTTCGCTTGCGAATACCTCATCAAATAATGAACTATTCCGTTTTTGCGTGGAAAAACAAAACACATTAGAGATGGCTCCAGTGAGAAAACGAATGAAAGAAGTAAAGAAAGAAGAAAGAAAGAAAAAAGAAAGAAGTCTTTAACTGCTGCTTCAGGGACTTTGAAAAACTTCAATTTTTTTTTTCATTTGTACCCACTTCTTAAAATAACGAGCAGAGAAAAGCAAATCATATATCAGAGCCGCTACACGGCTTCAGTGAGAAAAAGAAAAACAGAAAGTGATCGGTCCCGGAAAGGGATATATTTGTTGAAAGTAGCAAAGTGGTTGTTGACTACTGTAACCGGATAGGACAATCTAGCAGGTAACCGTAATGGACTGGTCCTCGTCATAGAGATAGACAATAGGCGTAGGCAATAGGCGAAGACAATAGGTGTAGCCAATAGGTGTCCTCCCTATATCTCCACATCAGTCTGTATTTATGGCTGACACCATACAATCATATTACTCTGTGGGGGAACCCAGATGTATGCATATTCATTACATCAGAAAGCATTGAATATAGAAGTGTTTAACGGCTGTTCCAGTGAAATGGATAAAAGTTGTCAATTTCAAATCTTTTCATTTGTGTCAACTTCTTAAAATAACGCCAAACAATATTTGTTAAAGTTGTTAAGCTCAAATATTTAATAGTGCGACAGGGGAATTTCTATAGATTTTTATTTTCATAGAACTCGCCATAAAATTATTTAATCATTAACCTAAGAATTAAAAAAAATCCTTGGATATTCCTTGTATACAGGGGTAAATTATCGCCATTTTATATTTTTAATTTCGTGCATACATCTTGTTTGTTTTTGATTTTGTCAACTACACAGTATTGTAGGGTCAGTTGGGCACCTTCTCTGAGAAAAAGAGCACAATGACGCAATTCACTCTGCCAGAAATTGGGAAACGGCATGCTGTACTGCTTGGCATTCGCACCGGAAACTCCAATGCAAAGATTTCAGAATGTCTATCTGAAAACAGTGCAGAGGTTTCGGAAAGATTTGGATGAGTCTAATGGGGATTACGAAGATGTCACTAATGATGGCGGCGTTATCCCTGCATTTATTATTCTACAAGCTCTCAGACTCAATACGGAGGTCTACATCAAGTGACTTGAGGAGGTTGTGTTACACTGGGTGAAGAGAGTGGCTGCTGGAAGACTCTATCTCTAGCAACAGAATTCTGCACCATGCAACAAAAGGAGGGGTACCCAGTCATAGAAGTCAGCAAATTTTTGCGAACGCGTCACCCCTTACATCTGGCCACTTAACTCCCCAGAGTGCAAACCTTTGATTATTATGTGGAGGGCTCAATTGTGCGCGAAACCAACAAATCTCCTTGTAGCACCAAAGATGATCTGAAGGCAAGAATTATGGCAGTATTTAACAATTTATACAAGGAGAGAGTTCAGAATATTTGCCGACTAGCAGTAGAGCCCGACGTTGCCCGGGGATGTAACAGTAAGAGATAGATCAAGTATCGACCATCATAAAGACTGAATAATAAAATTGACATAGATTATTGTTTAAAGTTGACGGACACGTATGTCTTAATTAGTTTTTTTGTTTTTTGTTTTTTGTTTTTTTTACGAATTGGTCAAACCCAAACTCAAACAAAAACATTGTTTTCAATCGTTATGAGTCTACCGATTGAATAGAATTTTATTATAAACAATTGTCTTGTAAATGGAATTTTTAAAGCATTCTGAATGTAAAAATAAAGAAAAAGTGTGCAAGACAATAAGAAACACTACCTGCCAAAAAACAAGTGAAGTTTTGTTGAAATCTGATGAAAAATGTAGGAAATCCGATCCCATATATAAACGAACACACACACACACAAACAACCAACCTGGTTTCTATAATAAGTATAATTCGATAACTCGATATTAATAAGTATAACTCGATATGAGTTGTTCCCCTTTCATTAATGCCTCTTAATCGTGTTTTCAAAATGATTTCGTGCAAAAACAATTCTGTTTTTCCAATTTTTGTCGCTGTCAGAACCACCGCAAGGTAATCTTACGTAGTCCTGTGACGTTTTGTTGAAATCGGTTGAAAAATGTAGGAAATCCAATCCAATATATAAACGTACGGACACACACAGAATCTGCGTTTTATAATAAGTAAGATGATTGCGAAGTCGGCTGGAGGTCGTGGTTACAGCCAACAGCGTTTTTATTGAATAAATTTACTCTTTAGTATTTCGAGGTTTGTGTAATGTAGATAAATATATCTGTGGAAATGTCATTGTCATTTTCAATTTTTGTGGAATTTCGAAGAAAATTTATCGATCACACCATGTATTTCATTCCAGGTTTCATTTCGTAATTGGTCTCAGTATAATTAATACATAGCAAGACTTCACATACTATGTTGGTTAGCTCCTGATTAAGATTTTCATAGTCCCCTACACTGTACAAATAAACATTATGCTGTACTTAATTGATATTGACAAAAGGATAATAGTCAAACCAACTATTTTTGATCATTTGGACCAAATTGTTTTTCGACATCAATATCAATTACAGTCGATACATCACTGACAAAAGCCAAATGAAGAATGTTTTTTTCTTTACTTCCGGTTGACTTGTAAACAAACTGCAAATGCCTGTTGTCCAATACAGTATTTAATAAGTAATCAGTCTCTCGCGTCGAAGAGAAGGAATCCCAATGGACTAACCTGAATTTGAAGACAAGAACAAGAATGTTCACAGAGGAAATTGTTTTCTCAGTGAAAAGTTTGGCTGCTAACATAATCTTTCCAGAAAGCTCACGTCTATAACAACCATAATTGGTCAGCAGATGTTGGGCACCAGTTTGATCTTTCTACACAGAATTTCAGTACGAACAACAATTTTCATTCTGCCATCTGGATTTAGGGTTTCTTTGACAAACAAAAATATTCTGCAAATAAAAGGATTTGTATACTTAAAACCCACAATCTCTTTTAAAAGTGAATTTTATATGATGACAAGATGCACTTTATTAATATTATTATATTAATTCGATATTGTTACCAGAAAATACAATTTTCAAATTTACAATTATTGTTGTGTTTTAAGTGAAACACACTTAGTCAATATACACTTTTTTTATTTCAATTATTTTATTACTAGTTTTATTCCAACTTTTTATTGTTGCTTTTTATCCCAACACTCTGGCTCTATACACTCTTCATTATTATTATTATTTTATTACTAGTTTTATTCCATCTTACTATTGTTGCTTTTTTATCCCAACACTCTGGCTCTATACACTCTTCATTATTACTATTATTTTATTACTAGTTTTATTCCATCTTACTATTGTTGCTTTTTTATCCCAACACTCTGACTCTATACACTCTTCATTATTATTATTATTTTATTACTAGTTTTATTCCATCTTATTATTGTTGCTTTTTTATCCCACCACTCTGACTCTATACACTCTTCATTATTATTATTATTTTATTACTAGTTTTATTCCATCTTATTATTATTACTTTTTATCCCAACACTCTGGCTCTATACACTCTTCATTATTACTATTATTTTATTATTAGTTTTATTCCATCTTATTATTATTGCTTTTTATCCCAACACTCTGGCTCTATACACTCTTCATTATTACTATTAATTTATTACTAGTTTTATTGCATCTTATTATTGTTGCTTTTTATCCCAAACTATGGCTCTATACACTCTTCATTATTACTATTATTTTATTACTAGTTTTATTCCATCTTATTATTGTTGCTTTTTATCCCAACACTCTGGCTCTATACACTCTTCATTATTACTATTATTTTATTACTAGTTTTATTCCATCTTATTATTGTTGCTTTTTATCCCAACACTCTGGATCTATACACTCTTCATTATTACTATTATTTTATTACTAGTTTTATTCCATCTTATTATTGTTGCTTTTTTATCCCAATACTCTGACTCTATACACTCTTCATTATTATTATTATTTTATTACTAGTTTTATTCCATCTTATTATTATTACTTTTTATCCCAACACTCTGGCTCTATACACTCTTCATTATTACTATTATTTTATTATTAGTTTTATTCCATCTTATTATTATTGCTTTTTATCCCAACACTCTGGCTCTATACACTCTTCATTATTACTATTATTTTATTACTAGTTTTATTGCATCTTATTATTGTTGCTTTTTATCCCAAACTATGGCTCTATACACTCTTCATTATTACTATTATTTTATTACTAGTTTTATTCCATCTTATTATTGTTGCTTTTTATCCCAACCCTCTGGCTCTATACACTCTTCATTATTACTATTATTCTATTATTAGTTTTATTCCATCTTATTATTATTGCTTTTTATCCTAACACTCTGGCACAATACACTCTTCATTATTACTATTATTTTATTACTAGTTTTATTCCATCTTATTATTGATGCTTTTTATCCCAACACTCTGGCTCTATACACTCTTCATTATTACTATTATTTTATTACTAGTTTTATTCCATCTTATTATTGTTGCTTTTTATCCCAACACTCTGGCTCTATACACTCTTCATTATTACTATTATTTTATTACTAGTTTTATTCCATCTTATTATTGTTGCTTTTTATCCCAACACTCTGGATCTATACACTCTTCATTATTACTATTATTTTATTACTAGTTTTATTCCATCTTATTATTGTTGCTTTTTTATCCCAATACTCTGGCTCTATACACTCTTCATTATTACCATTATTTTCTTTTTCAGTGTGATATGGCCGTGGCTACCCGCCTTTTCTTCGACATGATGCATGAAAACACAACTAAAATCATTCTCTTTGGTGACGCCTGTTTTAACGTGACCGGACCTTTGGTGCAGATTTCAAAATGGTGGAACATGACACAGGTAGGTCCTTCTTGATCTCCCATTATCTCAACCCCTACTAAAGTTTGTGTACAGGCATTAAGTGCTAGGCCTTTCTGACAAGAAACCCCTTGAAAATGGCTAAAGATGTGTCCGAAATTGCTTGGAACAATAGACACTGCGGACAACTTTTATCGTTTCTACCTTCACTAAACAAAAATTGAATAAGAATATTAGAAAAACTAAATCAAAATCATCGAATTTAATCAGATTTAAAAGCAAAATACAGAAAAAAAAATGGAAAGAAGGGTGTGGTTATAATGTTTGTGGGATTTGCTTAGATCAACCATAAGACATACGTTAAATTTAAACTAAGGAAAGAAGCAAAAATTAAGAAATTATTTCCCATAAATGAGTCATGGGCCGTAGGTTTGCAATCAATAACAGCAACAGACGTTAAACAGGAGCGGATGTAGATGGATATATATTTTATATTTAGACTATGTCATTGCCTAGGAAAAATGAAGTGGTAATCTATCAAAATGATATGCTTCGAGATTTTCCTACTTAAAAAATATTGTAGTTGATAAATAAATAGCTTCTTTAAGAAATCAGAAATAATTTAAGCGTATAGACTTAATTGGTAAATTAATATGCAACCTTTGCCTAAAAATTCTTTATTAAAAAAAGGTGTTAATAACAATTACCAATCAATACAAAAAGTCAAAATAAAAACAAATGACAATACATCCATACAAGATGTTACAAGAGCTACCAGATGAGAAATAAATCTTACGAACGTTGGAACTCTACTCTATTCGTTCTCATCTTTTCTATATATATATATATATATATATATATATATAATTTTAATTTCATTAATGAATATGCTTATAAAACGCGTAAATTGCAGGAATAAGTTATTCCCAAGAAAGATTTTGCTTGAAGATGGAACAGAGCTTGGTACTTTAATTCAATTTAATTCAAATAATTATATTGAAGTTTTCGGCTCTTGTTTTGAAACATGAGAACTCTTATGTAACGTTGGAATCATTTTCAAATAAATAATTATATTTATGCTGTACTTTTGTATCGAGCACTATTTTTTAAAAATAATAACAAAAATACTAAAGAACGTTGGATTATTTACCTAACGAGTTCTTTCCTATTTTCTATATATTTTTACATATATATATATATATATATATATATATATATATATATATAGATAGATAGATAGATAGATAGATAGATAGATAGATAGATAGATATATGCACATGTCATGGAATACGACAGACAAGAAGCTTTTATTTTAGTTTTTTTATACAGTTTCTCATGCGATCTATTTTTTTTTTTCTTTTCAGATGATAAATTATGCAAAAAACTGTCCGAATGTTCTGTTTATCCGAGCGCTTTCGGCTATACATTTACCCATTGTCAAGGATTAAATATTGTAACTATTAAATAAGAAATAGTTTCCTGTGTGTATGTTTTATAAAATGTTTTCATTTTTCAAATCACGGTCAAGATATTATGTCCATGTTCAAAGATAATATTATTAAGTGTTTTTTTTTTTATTAATAATGCTTCCATGTTTTTTAGCTTTTTTTTTTTGCATGTAGATGATGCTTTTATATTAATGTTGTCAACAAGTATGTTACGAATAGTGTCCTGTAGGTCTCCATGAATATTTGAATGACATTTAATTAAGCTATGGTCAGAAAGGTGTAGAGTGAGTCTGCGTGTCAAACATGTTGTAGTGTGGCCTATATAATTATTTACGAAATTTGATTGTAAATAGATAAATGTATAGCCGAAAGCGCTCGTCTAAAAAGAACATTCGAAAAGTTTTTATATAATTTATTATCAGAAAAGAAAGTTTAGTCGAACCTTGTCCCGGCAACTATTGAATAGAAACTTGCACATCCTATAACCCCTAAATCGATTCTCTTAACACCGGGTCGATAGAGCTTGTACGAAGTGCAGAATCCGGGCCGCCACAATTTGTCTAAATCCACACTAATTCCACGCTCGATAAAATTTTAAAATCGTTTCACATCCGGGTCGTTAATACCCGATCTTTCCCAATACAATCCACATTGGAAATAATTAACGTCCTTTCAATCACCTGCTAAAACTACCTGCCCAGGTGTCGTCAAAATCGGTCCGACTCCCCGATAAAACGTAGAGCCTTACTGTATATCGTAACGTCCAAATTACAACTCTTGCTCTCCCGATCCGCGAAAAGAAGAACCGTGACGTTATCAAGGACCTTCTGATGAGACAAGAAACAGATCTGGGTGATTCTTAAAATAAGCTGAATAGAGGCGAAACCCCTTAGATAGAATATTATCATAGTCACTGGTAAACAGACGAGTCGCCTGTAAACAACAAACATTTACACGAAGATCAAGAATGTGCCTCTCCCCCCTATAAATAAGGCAGTTGGTGTGCGCAAAAAACAAAAAAACAAAAAACAGTTACCCACCTGATGATATCACTAGATCGAAACTCGGGTCGGGAAAGTACTATTCGATATTTCTTTCTTTCTCTCTCTCTCTCTCTCTCCATATATATATATATATATATATATATATATATATATATATATATATATATTTATATAGTAATATCGAATAGTAACTAACGCGGCTTAGATTTGGCACGAGACGGAAAGTATGGGGCACCCAGTGAAGATCGAACTCCCTACACACTCTTAATTTTTCTAGCAAGACAAGCTTTCTAACCATTACACAGCCTCGAGGTTCCTAAATTGATTTTCTAAGCGCAGTTTAGATATGGCACAAGGCCGAAAGAATGGGGTATTTGTGAAGATAGTAATCACTACTCAGTCTTAATGTTTCTAACGAGACAAGCTTGCTAACCATTACACTACGTCGAGGTGCTCTTACTATATATATATATATATATATATATATATATATATATATATATATATATATATATATCGGTGTCCATAAAGTTCGTGTGCACTTTAAAAAATGTATAACTTTATTTGTATTTGCGATAGAAATAATCTGTAATCTGTTATAAAGTTTAATGTACCTAGTTTTAAGTATAGCTAAAATAACTAATGTGATTTCAGGCATTACTGGAAATCAGTTAGCAAATGTTTTCCGTGTACTGCAAATTCGTATTACCCTTTTATTGCTAATGATGGAGGACATGTGGAAACTTAAATAAAATTTCAATAAAACCTTAACAAATATAGATTTACTTCTTTCTAATCCTTTTTCCAAATGATTTCTATCGCAAATACAAATGAAGTTATATTTTTTTAAAATGCACACGAACTTTATGAACAACCTGTATATATATATATATATATATATATATATATATATATATATATATATATATATATATATATTAGGTTGGTGCAAAAATAATGACGTAATAATGTCGTTTTTTGACGTATTTTTAACGTTAAAAAACGACATTAATACGTCATTATTTTTGCACCAACCTAATATATATATATATATATATATATATATATATATATAAAGGGAAGAGCTTATAGTAGTTCCAACGAGAGAAAACAGTGTATATTAAAAAGAAGAGAGAAAACGTAAACATTTGTGGTTCTAAAAAAATATATTATCCTTTATGTTCCATAATGTTTCTACACGTCTTTCCGGTCTCGCGACCTTCATCAGACAAATCGTGGAGATTTCCACATATAATTAAAAATATGTTATTTTTTTTAAGGTCGCAAGCCCGGAAACTCGTGTAGAAAAATTATGGAAAATAAAGCATAATTTATTTTTTTAAAAATCCACATTACAACCAAAAACGTTTGCGGTTTCTCTCTTCTTTTTAATATATAAATAAATGAATAAATATACATACATATATATATATATATATATTGAACAATAAAACAAAATTAAAAAATAAAAATCATCAGACACACTCGGTTGTATATATATATATATATATATATATATATATTTCAGTCTCCAGACGTTCAAACTAGCCGACAAACAACCATTGAGAAACACTTAGGCTTGAGTTCTTCTCTAAACATTAACGGGGTGAGAGACGACCTCTCTCATTGATTCAAACGCTAAAATAAAGTTAGGCGTCAACTAAAAA
Source organism: Acanthosepion lycidas (assembly GCA_963932145.1). Classification (NCBI taxonomy): domain Eukaryota; kingdom Metazoa; phylum Mollusca; class Cephalopoda; order Sepiida; family Sepiidae; genus Acanthosepion; species Acanthosepion lycidas. The sequence continues at coordinate 14,913,247 of OZ010612.1, read as the reverse complement.
CCAGAGAGATAGACGAGAAAAAAAATAAAAAAGTTGTGAAATTTTTTCAAATTAATGATTCAAATTAAATAAACTTAAAAAAAATAAAATACAAAAACTCAAAGAAAAATTAAACAAAAAAAGGCGTAAAAAGATCTGTATTAAAAGTACGGGTTTGTTCTTGATCGAAAACCTTCTAACGAAAAGAAAATAGCGCAGTGAATAAAGTAAAACATTCAATCAAAAAGGAGAACGAAAAGTAATGACTAAAAATTAAATTTAAGTTTTAAACAAAAATACAGTAGACTTGTGTAACTAAATGTTACACACCTAAAAAGCAAAAATCGACTGAGAACCGAGCCTGCAAAAAAAAAAAAAGAAAAGAAAAACAAAAACGGAAAAATAAAAATTCGCTAAAACAGAAAAATAGATTCAAAAGTTTACACATAAAGCTAAGTACTTAACTTAAACCTACGGCAGTCTTTAGAGTACCCCAAAAAGACGTGTACCAAAAACGCGGATGAAATCGTCTGTTACCGGTCAAAATCACGTGACCTCACTCGGTACCATGAAAGAGAGCGATATTTATTTTGTAATGATATTACAAAAATATGGCACAAGGCCAAAAGGCGTAATTAGGGAAAAGATGGTCTTCTGTCTTATAATTAAACTTAGCTAGTTACAATCAGTGACCCAAACATACCATAATATTCCTTACACACAAAACAACGCATTCTTACTCACCATTCTTCCTACAGCCACCATAATACCTCAGAGTCTCTATGAAGTCAATACTAGTCCCCATATATATATATATATATTTCTTGTCTGTATGGAGAGGAGAATAAAACAACAATTTAAAATCTGAACCCCAAGGTGTATTTAAAAATATGAACACAACTATTTACAAGAAACTAAATAAAATATTCTTAGTAATAAAACCGTCCACAATCCTTGAGACATAAACCAGGTATTGAACTCACACTACTTGAGTCCTCAATGACTCATGGCACAGTGGATAAAGGCGTTGGTTAGATCCAGTGAAAGGACCGAAAGAGTGTGAGTTCAATACCCAGTTAAGGCAGTGGAGAACTTTCAGAGGGGAATTAACAGGAGATAACTGACAACTGATATCCATTAAAACATGGCAACTAGAATAGTCTACCCCAGTGAGCGAAATAAAGGGTTCAGTTCGACATTCCAACCACCTGAAGAAGGCCGGAGCGTACAACGGCCGAAACTTTGTAATAAAGATGGCGACATAGATGAGGACAATAGTCCGAATAATTTAAATAGTGTACATAATACCTTATATATATATATATATATATATATATATATATATATATATATATATAGAGAGAGATGAAAAAGTATAT
>OZ010612.1:14886889-14906889 GCA_963932145.1 Acanthosepion lycidas | reverse complement strand
TTTAAACTCGGCTCGTGTCGTCTGCCTTTGTTGTGTGTTCATATAACTTATTCTTACCGCAAACATTTATTTGAACTATTTTTTCGTAGTTTTTTTTTAAACAAAGCATGTTATAATATATATAGTTTTACAAGGTAGTTATACAGTAAGTTTTCATTTAATACTAGAATTCATTACATTCATTAAAATCATTTATAATATTTTTATTTTCATAGTTTTATTTATTATTATAATTTTTATTTTTTAATAAATAACAATAATAAAATGATCTACAGCTAAAGTGCAGTGCGAAAATGACGGTCTTTTTACACCTTTACCCGGAAATTTGAAAATAGCAAAAGGTTAGTGTTGCAACTGAGTTGTCAAAAACAACAGTAGAAAACCGGAATTGGTTTATCAACAAGAATATTAGATTTTGGTACAGAGAAATATAATGTAGAATAGGAACGAGGGAAGAGAATTTTAACCCTGAATGACTGTTTTCAGCAAAGGTTACTGCTGCTGCTACTCCTCTTGATGTAGGCGTATTTTTATGTCTTTCGTCAGACGGCCGAGTTCAAACTTGTAGTGTAATATTCTCTCTCACAGGAGTTAGGAAGGACATTGTGATAACAACTACTGCACTTCAGAAACCTATTTTCCTAAAAAAATGTTTTAATAGAAAGATTTTATCACACATTAACAAAGGGAATGCACAAGATCTGTCATGTTAGATTCACAACAGAGCACCTTTACCCTGAAAATCGAAAATAGCAAAAGGTTAGTGTTGTAAATGAATTGTCAAAAACAACAGTAGAACACAGGAATTGGTTTATCAACAAGCTTATTAACTTTTGATATAGGGAAACATAATGTAGAATATAAACTAGGGAAGAGAATGTTTAGCCGTGAATGGCTAACTGTTTTCAGCAAAAGCTACTGCTGCTACTCCTCTTGATGTAGGTTTATTTTTATATCTTGCGTTCAAACTTGTAACAGACAGGTAAAGAGTTTTAACATTTGAGGGATTCATATGTTTATCATTGATACATTTGTATAATCAATAAACGTTTTGTGCGCATGTTTTAAGTTTCATTGCTATATACCTACTTTTGCAACTCCTGTATATATATTAGAATTTACAAATATACAAATGAATATAATAATAATTACCTTTTGGTTCTTTTTATTTTTGTGATTAATCTTTCTGAATTTTATTTGTTCATATCTATTTTCTTAATTACCTTTATCAAAGATGATTATTACATTAATTGGTATTTAATAATATTAATGATTCTAACAAAATATGAAATTTCGTAGTTACGACGCCGTTTAGCCTACTGCTTCTCCTGCTACTCCTCTTGATGTAGGAGTATTTTTATATTTTTCTTCCGACGGCCGAGTCCAAACTTCTGGGTAAATATTCTCCCTCACAACATATATGTAGAATAATATATATATATATATATATATATATATATATATATATATATATATATATATATATATATATTGTTGTGGATTCCGAGATGAAATCCGGTCTCAAATGAATGACAAACGCAGGAATTAAATATAGCAAATAAATGTATTAACGTAATAATACAATGCTAATACGGTTAGTAGATCCAGAAATTCGGTTAGTAACAGTGATAATATATATACAGTCTGGGAAATTCAGTATCGAAGTAAGACTTCCTTCTGAGTCTACGTGCTCGCATCTGTGACTCCTACAAAACGTTTACCTCACACACTCACTTCCGACTTCCGGGTATTCACCGGCAGTAGTACAAGTACACACTGGTCGAGTCCCCTTGTATAAACAAGGGGTGGATCCCATAACATATATATATATATATATATATATATATATATATATATATATATAGTGTTGCTTTCCTTGTTGGCTGCCATGTCGTGCAATTAAAATTTGTATATTTAGGCAGCAATCCTTCTTTCATGCACGTTACATTGAATTCGACAGGCAAGGTGCTTTGATTTATTTTTGTATACAATTTCTCATGCGATCTTATAATTTCCTTTAGGTTTCGGGGGGGATGAATTATATAAAAACTCTCTAATTGTTCGGAAAGAATGAACAATTGCACAGTTTTTTTTTATATAATATTTTCTTAAATATCGTTATCAAAGCTGATTATCAACTGAAATGCTATTTGATAGTATTAATGATTCTATCATAATATGAAATTTCGTAGTTACGAGGCCGTTAAACAAGAACGAAATTTGCTGCCAATTAAGCCATGACAACAGCTCAAATTTAATCATTTGAGATTACTTAAATTGTCTGGACTGCTCCAATAATATAGGGAATATTTAACTCGGTAAAATGATTTGATGGATGATTAGATCTTCGTTTACACGCAACACATGTCAGAATCGAAAAACACTGGGTTTTTTTTTGGGGGGGGGAGCCGGATGTGAGTTCCAAGTAAATGATTTAATAATTTTTAGTCAAACATGTATAAAGGAAGGCTTGGTTTGTCTTCACTACTTATCCTCAGTTAGTAAACAGCGGGAATGTAGAATGCATTTTACATTTTCAGTAAAACTAAAAATCGCTACTTCCTTCGGAAAACCTTTCATTGAATGATAACTCTTCTAAGATTTCAGATACAAGAAGCAGATTCATATATAAAGGTGTATTCATTAATTTCAAAAATTGCTCAGCGGCACCGCCATGTTTGATATGTATACACACACGCAAACACACACACGCAAACACACACACGCAAACACACACACACACATATATATATATATATATATAAAATGTTTTAATTTTTCAAAACACGGTCAACATATTGTGTCCATTTTATTTTATAAAATGTAAAAATATATTTTAGAAAACATGCAACAAACTATTTCTTATTTAACAGTTAAAATATTTAATCCTTGAAAAATGACTAAATGTTTTGCCGAAAGCGCCCGGATAAAAAGAACATTCGGACAGTTTTTATATAATTTGTCATCTGAAAAGAAAGAAATTATGAGATCGCATGTGAAATTATATAAAAACACTCACCTTGTCTATCGTATTCAATGAAATGTGCATGAAAGAAGGATTGCTGCCTAAATACACAAATTTAAATATATGTATATGTATATATGTAATGGGGCAGTAGATCATTACTTAACCATATATTGATGAATATAACAGACAATGAATGTTTATTATCACACACCATGAGCTGTTCTAATGTTTAAATTTGCTTTAACGTAAGCCATCCTCAGAGGGGTTTTACATACATGACGGTAGATATCTTTGTTTCATTCCTGTATAACCATTCTGAGGATGGCTCATGTGGACTTTAGGTCCACATGAGCCATCCTCAGAATGGTTATACAGGACCAACTTAATAAAAAAATATTCAAATGTTGGACAATTTTTGTCTTTGTTTTCACCAGAAATTAACGCAAACATACGAACATTAGAACGGCTCATGATCAAACATAATAGACATTCATTGACTGTTATATATATATATATATATATATATATATATATATATATATATATATATACGTAAAAACAGACCACTTTAAGTTACAATTATAATAATTTATTTCACCAGAGCCCTTTTAAAGGACGCCGGATCATCAGATAGCACTTACAAAAATGAATCGTTTCATTTCATCTTTGGAAGTGCTATCTGATGATCCGGCGTCCTTTAAAAGGGCTCTGGTGAAATAAATTATTATAATGGTACCTTAAAGTGGTCTGTTTTTCTTTAAAATATTAGCTCTGGATTTACATTGAACTCTCAGGATTTCATCCTCCTTGGAATTACCCATACGGATTACCAAGTTCTTCATAACTTAAATATATATATATATATACATATATATATATATATATATATAGAGAGAGAGAGAGAGAGAGTGAGAGAGAGAGATAGATGTTATATATTAATTGATTTAAAATATGTTTTTTTTCGCTACACTGTTCTAACCATGTTTCAAAAATGGAAGGTCCGAATATAACTTTGTAATTAAATTAAGCTCTGTGAATTTACATTGAGCACTATTTTGTAAAAATAAAAATATCTATAAGAACACCGGATTATATATCTTACTGTTCTTTCTTTTTATATATATATATATATATATATATATATATATATATATATATATATAGAGAGAGAGAGAGAGAGAGACAGTGATAGATAGATAGATAGATAGATAGATAGATAGATAGATAGATAGATATAGATATTAACTTTTATTGAACAAATAAATAAGAGTAGTTTAACAAAATTTATAAGTACTGAACGTGACAAAACAACGTGGATCATTTTGATTAACAAACTGTTTACAATATTCAAAATGCTCTCTTTCATGTTCCATGAAATGCTAAACCCTCTCAGCGACGCTTCTAAAAACCATTTAATTTATGTATACATTAATTTCAGAAAATCTATAAGAAATTGCTTGTTCTAATTCAAGAATTCAGGAATTGTCTTCAGTCTAAGCTTTTCAGTACATATCACTAAAAAATGTCTGGTGGGGTTGCGTCTGATGATTGTAATAACAACTGAAAAATGTCTGTTGATTTGAGGTCTGTTAGTGTTAGGACTGGTAGTGTTAGGGAAGGTGGTGTTCGGTTCGAAGGTGTTCTGTCCGAAGGTGTTAGCTCTGTTGATTGTGATAACCACACAATTGCTCCACGTCGTTCTCTCCACCTGAGCTCAAAATTAAGATTTAACCATTCCCAAATGCGTATGCCATAGTGGGACGGCGGTCCATCCTTTTCAAAGTAAATATCATTCTGATTTCTGACTCTCGGCCAGAATTCAGTCCTCAAGATATATATATATATGTATATATATATATAGATAGATAGATAGATAGATAGATAGATAGATAGATAGATAGATAGATAGATATATTAATAGTAGTAGTCGTTTAGAAAACCTCGGATAGCTCAACTTGTCAGGACAAATCGGTACAAATTCGAAATAAAAAAAAACGAACTAAAAACATCAGAACAAGGCGATACCACTCGCCAAGTGCTTTAAGTCCTAAATCCAAAGAAATAAGAAGAAAAAAAACGAGTAGAAAGACAAAAACGTAGAGTGCTCAATAAATCCTAAAGGAAAGTGAAACCATGGTAGTTTTAGTTGGATCCTTAGGTTTTATTCTATATATATATATATATATATATATATATATATATATATATATATATATATATATATATAATGTCATTCGCAGACAGTACTGTTTCACTGTATCACAACTCCTCAGTGTCACTAGACATCCGAATGCATCCTGTTGAAAGTTAATATCATTTGGACTTCTGACTCTCGGGCAGAATTCAGTCCGCAATACATATATATATATATATATATATATATATATATATATATATATATTATAAATTAATTGACTTAAAATATGGTTTTCGCTACACAGTTCTAACCATGTTTCAAAAATGGAAGCTAAAAGCTTCGAATTTAATTTTGTAATTAAATTAAAGACATTAGTTCCATTTCATCCTCAAGCGAATATTAATGTTCTGTAAATTTACATTGAGCACTATTTTGTAAAAATAAAAATATCTATAAGAACACCGGATAGTATATCTTACTGTTCTTCCTTTTTATTTATATATATATATATATATATATATATATATATATATATATATATATATATATATATATCGTGTGCATGTGTATATATATATATATATATATATATATATATATATATATATATATATATATCGTGTGCGTATATATATATATATATATATATATATATATGGTGGAAATATATTGTAAATATATTGCATATATATATATATATATATATATATATATATATATATATATATATATATATATTCGCAGACAGTACTGTTTCGCTGTATCACTGCTCTTCTGCGACTAGACATCCGAATGTCTCAAGGATTGAAACCCAACCTATTTGGTGTCAGAGTTTCTAGCACAGCGCTATTTTCATTCGTCAGAGTTAAGCAGCTAAATCTAGCGTATTTTTTACGAATGTAAACAAATGCCAAACAGCCGTAGTACTCCATTCATTTTACTGAAAAGATTTGCATTAGCGCCTATATATATATATATATATATATATATATATATATATATATATATATATACGTGTAATTTAGCGTTCCTCCCATGAGTTCCAGTATATTATTTTATTTTAAATCATAATTTATATCTCGTGCCTGATGAGTTGGCTAATAACGAAACTTAAGTCGAACCCCAAACGTAGATATATGTATATTTATTAATATATATATTTATTAACTCAGTCTAACCACATCGACGACTGTTTTGTTTACACTTTCAAGCAATTTTAGTAAATATCTATGACCCAAACCAAATATATTATGATCTATAAACTATATATCTAAAAAAAAAAAAAAAAACATACGTTTACTCTGGGAGTATAAAATTCTGTACAAAATATGTGTAGTTAAGAGTATAACATCACACACAACATATTTAGATTTCGGCTTTGAATAACCCATTGAGGTATTGAGGACTGATAAGAAAATTTTGTCAATATAGTGAATGGACGAAACTATGTTCAACAATTAGTGTAGAGAAGGTAGCTCGTCTTTCCACACAACAAATGGAGACAATGTCGTTTGCATCTTTTGTGTCGCAGGAAATTGAGGTGAGCTGACGCCTGTTCTTTGACATGAATCCGGTGTTCTTCTCGTCTGCTGTGGCCTCTTCTTTTTGCTACATCCAAAGCAATTTCGAACATATAAGGTGCAAGTCTGCCATCTTGTATTAATACTACTAATGTAGAAAGAAATGTCAGCCATCTTTGTATAGGTTTGATATATTTCGCTGTTGTTTTATTTCAAGGAAAACCAATTTTAATGTGTTCTGGGGACTCAATCGGCATTTAAAGAAAATCTGTTTTCCTAAGTAGGTTTCGTTTTTTTTTTTTTTTTTTTTTTTTTTTTTTCATTAGATTCCTTGTTTCTTTCTTTTTGGCATAGGTCCATGACGCGTGTCATTTTGAAATTTCTAAAGCATTGCCCGTAAAATAAGAAGTAAATATTTTACTTTTTATGCAAAGACAAACAAAAATAGATTACGTTTGTACAAATAAGGACAACGTCTGAACGACTCTGAAATCAGAAAAGAGGTAAGACAATATTCTTTGGAGAAATTTCTTTCCAAATCAATAAAAGATGTGTGTCTGAGAGAAGGACTGATAAGTGTAAGGATAAAAGAAGAAAAGATGGAGGCTTGAGAGAGAGAGAGAGAGAGAGAGAGGGGAACAAAAGAAACGTTTTGGAATGAAGAAAAGATCGAAAAGGTGAAAGGGAAGATGGTGGAAGAAAAAGAAAGATGGCGGAATGAACAGATGAAAAAAGAAATGGAAGGAAATATGGAAGGAGTTACGGACGGATTAAAGTGACAGATGGAAGGAAGAAGAGATTGTAAAAAGAGAGGAGAAGATGGAAGGACAGACGAAAAATGAGGAAAGGACAGAGACGAACGATGGTTGGAGGAGAAAAGGACGAACGAACGGATGGTGAGGTGATAGGCGAAAGGAAAGGCATGGATTCAAGAAGCTATCTAAACGGAGAAAGGGAAGATGGTGGAAGAAAAGGAAAGATGGCGGAATGAACTGATAAAAAAAGAAATGGAAGGAAATATGGAAGAAGCGACGAATGGGTTGAAGTGACAGATGGAAGGAAGAAGAGATTGTAAAAAGAGACGAGAAGATGGGAGTACAGACGAAGATGAGGAAAGGATAGGGACGAAAAGATGGTTGGAGGAGGAAAGGACGAACGAACGGACGGTGAGGTGATAGGCAAAAGCGAAATTCCCGAAGGACAACTAATCGACAGTCGAAACAGTAGTGTCTGGGCGTGATGGAAATGCTCCCCGAAAATAGATTCATATTCCTGTACGCCAGTGCAAATGACACGTATGTTGAAAGAAATAGAATTAAATCGTTTTTGTTTTTTTTTCAATTCATTTGCACAAGGGTGTAACTAGGCTGTCTCCAGATCCGTAGATTGGCAGAGGTCTGGACAAAGGATGATTCGTTCGAGGAGATTACAACTTGCCAAATGTTCGGACATGCTTTTGATTAGTTCATTCTTTTCTTAATTTCGGCTGAATTGTGCAAAGGCATGCGTCTCGCAACGCTCCGCTGATAGCCAATACTATGTAGATACGACACAAGTTCTCTCTGACACACATCACGAACCGCTGCTATGACAGAAGCCTCCTCTGTTACCTCGATCTTCACACTCAACTAAACACCTCCGAAAACTGTGTGTGGGTCCAGTTTACCAATAACATATAGATACATGCTTTTCTTCATGTCTAAACAGTGATGACTCTATTCACTGTAGTAGGAGGGATATTAAGGCTTTTCTACAATTCTTTTAACGTCAGTCTGATAACAGTAATGGGAATATTAGCCGTTTCCCCATAAGGCGATAAAAATATAATGAAGACAACAAGAGAATAGATAGATAGATAGATAGATAGATAGATAGATAGATAGATAGATAGATTTAAAAAGACTGAGATAGATAGATATATAGATAGATAAATAGATAGAGAGAGAGAAAGAAAGAAATATATAGATATGAAAAGACTGAGATAGATAGATAGATAGATAGATAGATAGATAGATAGATAGATAGATAGATAGATAGATAGAGAGATAGATAGATAGATATGAAAAACTGGGATAGATAGATAGATAGATAGATAGATAGATAGATAGATAGATGGATACATATGAAAAGACTGAGATAGATAAAGAAAGAAAGAAATATATAGATATGAAAAGACTGAAATAGATATATAGATAGATAGATAGAGAGAGAGAAAGAAAGAAAGAAATATATATATATATATGAAAAGACTGAGATAGATAGACAGATAGATAGATAGATAGATAGATAGATAGATAGATAGACAGAAAGATTATTTCTTTTAAGTAATGATCGATAAGAATTCACTGAATGAATTCATTAAGAGTGAAAAAAACTACAAAATAAAGGACTCGATCTTGCGGCACAAGTGCCGAATGGAGAACAATTTTTTTCCACTTTCTCCTCATTATTGATTGTTCGACCCAAAAATGAAGTCCTTTCAGTTCCATAGAGAATCGATATCGAACTCAGCGTCGATGTTTCCCGATCGATTGGTAAGGTCGTTCATCAATCTAATCGATGTCTGACTAAAAGATATCCCTAGGAAAGACACATCAGATCAAAGCGGATTTGAATAGGTTTATTTTATTTTTGGAAATTATTTTCATGTATCAAGTAGTATATATATATATATATATATATATATATATATATATATATATATATATATATATGTCTGTGTGTGGGGGGGTGAAGAAATATAGTTTTAGGGTGTGCTATATTTATGAGAAAAGTGCTCAATATCAGAGATAGAGCGTATGTAGATATAAATATAAAAGTAACACTGAAGTCAACACTGAGAGGCGACAGTCTGTTTCATACAGGACGAAATCGTCAGGCCACGATGTTATTTTTCTCCGCTAATTATATATGCGGGTCAGTGATGCATTGTGGGTAGTCTATTTTGGCGGTTATATAAGTTATATATATATATATATATATATATATATATATATATATATATATATATATATATACATACATATATATATATATATATATATATGAAATATAGTTTTAAGGTGTGCTATGTTTATAGGATAAAGTCCTCAGTATAAGAGATAGAGCTTATGTAAATATAAATAAAAAAGTAAATATTGAAGTCAACACTCAAAGGTGACAGGCTGTTTCATGCTGGAGGCAATCGTCAGGCCGAGAATGCTGGATATTTCCTTGGCTATATATATATATATATATATATATATATATATATATATATATATATATATATATATATATATATATATATATATATATGGGTCAGTGGTGCATTGTTCGTAATCCATCGTTATTTGTACGAGAATGGCTTGTTTGTTTATTTATTTATTTGTTCGGATTAATGTATTTTAGTTGTACGCACACTTTAGAGATGTGGCATGAAGATTACTTTCAAGCATAAAGCACACAGCCACTGCCCGTTATTGACCACAGTGCTAAATATATATATATATATATATATATATATATATATATATATATATATATATATATATATATATATATAGTACCAGTTTGAGAACTGGCGAGGGCTAATTGTTTATTTATTTATTTATTTATATTAATTTATTTTCCTTGTTTTTCATTTTCATTTTGTATTATTTATTTTTTTCCTTTCTTTGATGTTTTATTAACATAGTAAAAAAAAAACTGAGGGGAGGATTTGCTTAGGTCGCTTATTTAATAGAATGTTTTTGTCCGGGAAGATAATTAAAACTATTTATTCGTTCGATGTTTAGATTGCTTGCCATAGCCTATTCTGTTATTTTGGCGGGGGGACATTTTTTAATTTATTTATTTGGCTTGATTATTTTTTGCTTATTTTTGCTTATTTTTATTAGTCATCGGTCCTTACCTATAACTACAGAATGAACTCTTCCTAACACTACGTATTAGAGACGGTCGAATCGAGTCGAGCAGATAGTAGTTCACTAAAAACCAGACTGACAGTCATACTAACACATTCCACATATTGTATTATTTTGAGTAATATTCCTTTGTTATTTCTACTCTAGTGTTAATGTTGTTCTTTCTTGGTTCTAAACTGGACCATAACACTATCTATCTATCTATCTATCTATCTATCTCAGTCTGTTCACATCTATCTATCTCAGTCTGTTCATATCTCTCTATTTGTCTATCTATCTAACTATCTATCTATCTGTCTGTCTGTCTGTCTGAGTTCACATCTATCTATCTATCTATCTATCTATCTATCTATCTATCATGTGTCCTTACCTATAACTATAGAATGAACTCTTCCTAACACTATGTATACTACGCCTCTCAAGTGAGAGGGACTAATCGAGTCGTGCCGATAGTAGTTCACTCCAAACCAGACTGACAGTCATACTAACACCTTCTACATCTTGTATTATTATTTCGTGTAATATACCGTCGTTATTTCTACTCTTGTGTTCGTGTTATTTTCGTTGCAAGTGCAAGAAATATCTGGATACAAAAGACACACAAAAGACAATGGTTAAACATCAGAAAACATGAGGAAAATGAATTCCTTTTTCTAAAATATGGAAATAACTACTCTTTGCGTGATGAAGTCGCGAGACAGAAAACCCGTGTAGTAAAAATATGGAAACCTCAAGTAAAATATATATATGAAAAATTCACATTACAACCGAAAACATTTGCTGCTTCTCTCTTCTTAACATATATATATATATATATATATATATATATATATATATATATATATATATATATATATATATATATATGTGTGTGTGTGTTTCTGTGTGTGTGTGTGTATTACTTCAAAGATAATTTTAATGGATGCCCGTGTTTGAGTAGACTCTCCGTTTACTTAAAAAACTTATATATTTCTTTTTTTTCTTTTCTTTTTTTTTGATTTAATATTTATTAGAGAAGTTATTCTGGTATTTCTATTTTCGTGTTTTTTTTATTGGTTAAGCAGGATTCTCGTGCATTTGACTTATTAGATTCTCAAAGAATCTGATGTATGTTCGTCTATCACAACTATTGGTTACATAAATACATCCCCAAATCAACATGCGGACAACTCAGTAGTTATGTGCCATAACGCTTAGGTGATCATGTATCTTTCGATACATGACTGACGAGGCAGATTTGTTCCCGCTGTAGGTTGCCATTTCTTTCGGCAGTAGACCAGTAGACATCCAAGGGTATAGAACCCGGTCTGTCTTGCTATTTACCCATAGCTGTGGGTAGGGATAGAAGACGAGGATTCATACCTTTCCCAAGAGTATTAGCACGTAAATGAATGTAATGACCTCGACTGCAATTCGAACTCGGCTCTCCGATTCCCCAATCGGAGCCGCAATCCATTACTCCACCGTGCCTCTTCAGACCAGAAGAGTTGGATTCATGCCTTTCCCAAGGGTATTAGAACGTAAGTGAATGTAATGAACTCGACTGGAATTCGAACTCGGCTCGCCCATTCCTCAATCCGAGCCGCAATCCATTAATCCACCGCGCCTCTTCAGGTCAGAAAAGTTGGATTCATACCTTTCCCAAGGGTATTAGCACGTAAATGAATGTAATGAACTCGACTGCAATTCGAACTCGGCTCTCCGATTCCTCAATCCGAGCCGCAATCCATTAATCCACCGCGCCTCTTCAGGTCAGAAAAGTTGGATTCATGCCTTTTCCAAGGGTATTAGCACGTAAATGAATGTAATGAACTCGACTGCAATTCGAACTCGGCTCTCCGATTCCTCAATCCGAGCCGCAATCCATTACTCCACCGTGCCTCTTCAGGTCAGAAAAGTTGGATTCATGCCTTTTCCAAGGGTATTAGCACGTAAATGAATGTAATGAAACTGGACTGGAATTCGAACTCGGCTCTCCGATTCTTCCTCAATCCCAGCCACAATCCATTACTCCACCGTGACTTTTCTGGTCAGAAGATTTGGATTCATGCCTTTCCCAAGGGTATTAGCACGTAAGTGAATGTAATGAACTCGGCTGGAATTCGAACTCGGCTCTCCGATTCCCCAATCCGAGCCGCTATCCATTACGTAATTTGTCGGATGAGCTCTTCTTCCATGGTACCCTAGACTTTATGAATTTAACGTGCAGTACTAGACTGGCATTGAAATCTCATCAATTTACAGTTGAACTAGCTAAGTTATATGCTAACGGTTTCTTTTCTCGCTTGTGGAACTCCCTTCCAACTCCATGTTTTCTAGCTAAATTTAATCTCGAAACATATAAATGCCATGTCGATCTCTGTCTACTGTCACCCGATGTCACCTTTTTTTTCTCTCTTTCTGCTTATTATTAATGTTTCTTTTCGTAATTCTTTCGCACCCTGAAGGCCCTTGCGTTTTAGTCGCTTTACTGCCTTGCATGAGGTGATAACGATTAAGAAAATAAAAATAAAATGTAGGACTAGATTGGCAATTAGGTCTCACCGTCTCACCGTTGTACTAGCTTGAAGCAACCGTCAATGCTATTTTCATAGTTTGTTTTTTTTGTTTTTTTCTCGGTTCGAGCCGCTATCCATTACTCGACCGTATGGACAACTACCAAACATAAAAAAATGCTTACTAGACACAGACACACACACACACACGCGCGCGCGCGCGCGCGCGCGCGCGCCTTTACGACTATAAATGCGAATCTCACATAAACAAACTAGAATTATGATACACTTACATGCATAATGCAATATCTATATTATTTGGAACTTCGAAAAGACGTGTTGTCTCTCCTTCCGTTCAGAATACTGAAACATATACTAACGCTGTTTAACAAGTCAAATACATCGTTCTGATCACCTGACGATTGCGGGAAACACTGAGTTGCGATTTGAATCCAATCTATTTTTGTGCGGTGTCGCTGGTTAGCGGTTTGCTCTGCGTTATTTGATTTGGAATTTGAGCAATTTCATCCTTGTACATCCTTGTACAAATTAATTGAATCAAAACGAAAAATTCCGTTATTATTAACTTTTTTTCGTATTTTTCCAATGAAACATGACCCTGTTCACATGTTAGTACTTCGTATGTCCATTCCACAAAGTCGTTCCTTGTAGATTGACCACAGATTCTCGACGGCATTTAAATCAGGATAGTTTCCTGGTCAGTCTATCTATCTATCTATCTATCTATCTATCTATCTATACCCTGGTGAAAATTAATTGAAACAAAACGGATAATTACGTTTTTCTTTAATATGAAACATGACCCAGTGCACATCTTAGTACTTCGTATGTCCATTCCCTGAAATCATTCCTTGCAGATTGACCACAGATTCTCGATTGGATTTAAATCAGGAGAATTTCCAGTCCAGTTTCTAGTGCTTTGATTTGTCACTGATAAGGCTTGGTAGTGTGATGCCTTATAATTTTAGTACACTTCCTTGGAGTAAAGTCCATTGCAGACAATGGTCGTTGAACAACTAATCGACAGTCGAGACAATAGTGTCTGGCCGTGATAAAAATCTGATGCAATCACGGATGACACAATATTTTTCAAGGCCAAACAAATGTCATCATACACCCTGAAAATATAAATGTAAATGGAAGATTGTAGTTTGCAGACAGTAAAATCGACCTTGCTAACCAAACGCGCCTCTGTGGTCGAATCGGTTAAAAAACGTCAGGTTATATGACGGTTCCGTATAGGATACAGGTTTGATTCCTGTCGGAGGAAGAATATTTTCTATGAAAATTTCTTGGACATTCAGGCCGGTAAATGTTTAATACTGTTTGTTATAAACAGAGCTTACTTAAATATTTGTATCTATAAAACGAACGTATAAACATAAAAATTTCTTAAAATAATTGACCGACTTTGTCCATTTCATAATATGTGACGTCATATATATATATATATATATATAGATATTACAATGAATCGTTCATACAAAAAGAATATTAGTAAAGTTAATGATATAAAATGGCGAAATCACTTCGCAAACAATCTTAATGTTGCATTAACCCACAAACCTCTCGATGAATGTTATGATCTTTGTTTTTAATAACTACAAGCTGTATAAGGTCTTTTTTTAATCTGCAAGTACTTTCAACTTTACATGCAAATTTTTGGGATAATAACTGAGACATTACTCTATTTATTGAACAATATAGTTCACGCCACATTGACTAATAAACTCCTACCACAAAAAAATTCTCAAATTACCATATTACACACTCTCTTAAATTTTCAAAAAAATTCAACCTTAGCGTTGCAACTGCATACTCCAAAAGTTTTTTACCCATTAACAATAACACATTTCTAAAAAAAACATATTTCGATTCGCATTTAATTTTTTCGTATCTGATGCTATCTGGATTTACTAAAAACAAAATAATTTTCATGCCTGAGGATGACTGAATGTATAGTTGAAAGTACTTGCGTATTAAAAAAAGACCTTATACAGCTTGTAGTTATTATAAAAAAGGATAATAACATTCATCGAGTGGTTCGTAGGTTAATGCAACTTTAAAATTTTGTTTACGAAAGGATTTCGCCATTTTATATCATTAACTTTACTACTAATCTACTTTTTGTATGAATGATTCATTGTAATATAAATTAAACTGCACAATATATCTGATATGTATATATATATATATATATATATATATATATATATTTACTTTATGTTAGGATATTACATGGAAAAACATGTCAAAATCGCTACACAATTGCAGACGTTTTTCGATGCGTATCAATGCATCTCATCATGCAATTGTAAATTACTGGTGAGTGAATGATTTAACCAGATTAAAAGGCAAAATACAGCCTCTTTTTACGAAAAAAAAAAGAAAAGAAGGGGGTAGTTATAATGCCAACCCTACGCATGTTGGCATGCGTAGTGTTGGCTTCAAAGAGTTCCACCACCTCAACGATAGGGTCATATTTACCTCTGCCACCGAATCGTTTTAATAATACCTCCCCAGGCTCACAGAGCCAAACAGGCAACGCAGTACCGGAGGAGGACCACCTTTCAAAATTGAACATTCGTTCGTGGGGGGTTGCATTTGTAGTGGTGCATAGCAGGGAGCGGATAGCATTTAACACATCATGTAGAACATCCTGCCAAGCACTAATTGGTAACTGTTTCGATTCCAGGGCCAATAATATGGTATTCCAAATTATGCCGTTGTAACGTTCGCATTGGCTATTGCCTCTAGGGTTATAAGTTCTAGGCATGGTAGAATGGCAAACTTTAAAATATGACCGAGTTTGCCACAGTTTTGACATATCTTATCACGGGCAGGTCAATAGCGACGATTATCCTTAAAGTGACGTTTCCCTCCACAGTTGTAGCACTTGCCACAAACAAGGGCAGCAGACAGTTGTACAGAGTCACACTCCGTACGAGAATCAATTAAGTCAGAAAGCATGTTTTTAGTAATAGTAGTGGAAGTGGCCTCCTCAGCAGAATCAGTAAACACATTTTTAGTCCTAGTGGTAGTAGCAGCGACTGATCTAATCTGAGAAGCGTATGATTCAGCATGAAAGTGAGCCTGTTCTAAGGCTCTAGCACATTGAGTAGCCTCCTTGAGAGTTAGCGTATCATTTTCAAGCAGTCTGGCACGTATTACGGGGGACCGGAGACCACGTATAAATGCATCACGGACAGATTCATCCCTGTAAGTAGTAGCAGTAACATCTTGGAAGCAACAGTCAGCAGCAAGTCGATTCAAGGCCTCAAGGTATTGGTCTACAGACTCATTTTCCTGCTGCAGACGTGTAGACAACAAATGTCTAGCATGAATAACACTTGGAGACTTGTCATAAACACTTTTCAGCAATTCAACAGCATGTTCAAATCCAGAACAACCTTCGATAACATCAGCAACGGTAGCACCGATGTTTAAATAAAGGACTTCGAGTTTGTCCAGGTTTAAAGAAGCAATAGTTGATAAGTAATAATTAAAATTACGGTACCATAGTCTCCAGAGCTTGCTAGCCTGAGGGTCTGCAGAAGATATATCAAACTTGTCCAGACGAATAATCTTGTCCATGAGGAATTAAGTTCAGTAAATTGTTACGTAGTAAAGAGAAGAAAGCAAGGATAGAATAACCTTTTCTTAAGGCTTTACTGAACTTAATTCACAGCAGTCAGTAATCAACAAAGGAAAGAATTCAGAATGAAAAGGAAGAAGAATGCAGCTTTTAAAGAGGAAAGGGAACGTGTGAAAAGTCACGTGGGCAAGAAAGTTAGTTTCCTTTTTTTTTTACGAAAATATAACAGTGGACTTTGCTTGGATCAACCATAAGACATAGGTTATATTTAAATTAAGGAAAAAAGCAAAAATTAAGAAATTATTTCCCATAAATGAGTCATGGGTCGTAGGTTTGCAATCAATAACAGCAACAGACGTTAAACAGGAGCGGATGTAGATGGATATATATTTTATATTTAGACTATGTCATTTTCTAGGAAAAATGA
This sequence comes from Acanthosepion lycidas, assembly GCA_963932145.1. Lineage (NCBI taxonomy): Eukaryota > Metazoa > Mollusca > Cephalopoda > Sepiida > Sepiidae > Acanthosepion > Acanthosepion lycidas. Next base: position 14,889,821 of record OZ010612.1, on the reverse strand, counting down.
AGTGGTAATCTATCAAAATTTTAGAGAAGTGTTATGCTTTGAGGGTTTCCTACACGAAATCTTTTGTAGTTGATAAATAAATAGCTTCTTTAAGAAACCAGTAAATAATTTAAACGTATAGACTTATTTGGTAAATTAATAAGCAACTGTTGACTAAAGATTCTCTATATAAGGTATCAATAACCAATCAATGCAAAATGGGAAAATAAACAACCATATGCCAATACACCGGTACAATATGCTAAAAGTGCTAACAGATGAGAAATAAAACTTACGACCGTTGGAATTATACTCTATTCGTCCTCACCTTACCTTGTGTACACACACACACACACACACACACATATATATATATATATATATATATACATATATATATATATATATATATATATATATATATATATATATATATATATGCACATTGAATACTACTGACAAGGTGCTTCGGTTTAGGTTTTTGCACAATTTCTCATGCGGTCTCAGATAGATAGATAGATAGATAGATAGATAGATAGATAGATAATGAACAGTTTCAGAAAGGAAGGAAGGAAGGAAGGAAGAAAGGAAGGAAGAAAGGAAGGAAGGAAGGAAGGAAGGAAGGAAGGAAGGAAGGAAGGAAATAAATAAAAAACAAAAACAAAATGTTATCCATAATAAAATTAAGTATGTTTTCGATTTTTTCTTGAATTCCTGAGCATATTTGAAAATAAATTCGATTCCAATGTCCATTATTTTTGCATCTGGCCTATTTGAAATCTTATCGATTCATGGAATTCTGCCATCAATCGATATTATTTCTGTTGTTCGCCTAATCAACTTGCTTCGGTGTCTACGTTCGATCCTGACGTCAGCCTTCCTCTGTCAACAACTTGGATGTCAAATACTGTGACCTGCCCCCCCCACCTACCATCACTGAAATGAGTACAGATATTATCTTGTAAAATCGTATTTAGATATACTATTAGGTTGGTGCAAAAGCAATGTCGTTTTTTGACGTTAAAATACGTCAGAAAACTATATTATTTTTGCACCAACCTAATATATTGTTACTGAGTGGCGACGAATGAACGCTAGTCTTAAACCTTTTCTGATTTGAGGGATACACAACACTTGATTTATTTTTTTTTCATTTTTTTTTATGGCCGGGGGGTCTGGGCAAAGCCAGAATAATACAATATTCAGAATTATCGTTCATTGATTCGTTTTTTTTTTTATGGTTAATCAACCTTTTCGGGTTATTTAAAACCAGAAAATATTTTTAGATACTTTTATTTTAATAATAATAGTTTACGGATACAGCTGTTACTAATTAACCCATTGCTCTGAGATAAGTGGTGGGTTCATACCAAATCAGAATTTTATAAAAAAAAAAATATTATGATATGGATATAAAGTGGGGGATCAGTTCTATACTACAATTAATATATACATTGATTCCTCACTTTGTATCCATTGTAGTTTCTGTAAACGTCTAGAGAATGTAAATAAATCTAAAAGACATGCCTGTGTAGCTAATCAGTATTTCATTGACTGATTCGTTTTTTACGGCTTATCAACCCTTTGTAGGTTATTTAAAGCCAGAAAAATATATTTAGATTGCAATAATTTTTAGGTTTTGGAGATAATGTTTTATTGATAAAAGTCTTACTGTTTAATCCATAGTCGGGTGAGATAAGGTGGATTCATACATTTCTCAAGGGCATTTACGCGTCAGTGAATATAATGAACAAAAGTAGATTTAGTACTCGGCTTCCCGATTAAAAATCCCAACTCATTATACATTACGACCCCACCCAGCACATTCGAGCTTACAGCACGTGTTATTCTGAAGAGATCGCCCCTCTAGTTACTGACCAGGTTCGACGTTGCTTAAAGTGTTATCGTTTTCCATTTGGTATATCTAATGCTGTTTCAATGTATCGTGTTTTTTTTTCTTTCAAAATATGGTATCTCTCGTGTTTTTTTTGTTTTTTTTATTTTGTTTTTTTGTTTTGTTTTATGATATTTTTTAGCATCATGTCCTTCAACCCTCATGTCCTGCTATCTTCAGGAAACTGAATTAAGATGGCTAGATTATTCTCGGACTTTTGGTATAATGCTTTGTACACATGTATATCCGATTTTGGCAGTTTCCAAGGAAAAATGAATACATTAAAATATCCATATTTACCTGCTGTTTCGATGGCTAGATCTAACGCAGTGGTTCCCAGGTAATTTGAGGCCACTTTGGTATTTCTAAAATTCTGGTACTAATCTGTAACATTTAATTCTTACACTTCAACATTTTGCTGCAATTCACGTGAAGAAAACAAAACTCCAAAGACCATAGCGTCCATGAAAGAGAACAATTAAAAAAAGAAAAAGACAGCTATATATATATATATATATATATATATATATATATATATATATATATATATATATATAGTTTCAAAACATGTAATAGAGAACTGAAGGTCAGAAATATAAAATATTTGAATGAAAGCTTATTCTGTTAAAAAATATTTTGATCATATTAATCAGGAAATAATAATGCAAAATGAAATTTGATCTCACTAGAAGAGAAAACACTGTTAATAACTCATTCTCGAATTGCCCCCTTATTCTGTTGGTATAGTAAGCCAAAGGGTGCACATCTTACGCATACCCCACCAAAATATTACCATGCGCCCCACCGGTGGGAATCTTTGATCTAACCAGTTAATTAGGAAATATTTAAAATTTGTGGTCCACGAAGATGAACTGCAATTCTTGTTACAGGAACATACCTGAGGCACACTGGTTTGCCGCCTGATCCACTTAAGCATGCCACGAAATATTGTCACGTCATATATATATATATGTGTGTGTATGTGTGCGTGTGTGTGTGTGTGCGTGTGTGTGTGTGTAGTAAGCGTAGAGCGTGAGTATTTGAATATATGAATAAGTA
>OZ010612.1:14849389-14881889 GCA_963932145.1 Acanthosepion lycidas | reverse complement strand
TCTATCTATCTATCTATATGTCTGTCTCCGTCTAATTTTAAATCTCCGCTGCCTTGCGGTCATATCCAACCAAACACGGAAAAAGCTATGAAAGTAAATCCAGACAGAAAACCCTGACTGTAGACCTGAAGGTCTTTGGTTGTCAACCCTGACAACTTTTCCGGCAATTGCTGCAGACAAGTCGGTTCTAAATATAATGCACCCGGATCTTGTAATTCCATTGAATCATGCCGCTACGATCGAAATAGCGTGTCACTAGTCTGAACAGCGCGCGACCACCATCGCCCAGGTCGGCTCCCTGGAGAGTTCACTCCAGGGTTACCCCAAAGTATATATAAACATTATTATTAGGTTGGTGCAAAAATAATTGTCGGTTTTTGACGTCAAAAACCGACATTATTTTTTGCACCTACCTACCTAATATTATTTTTTGTGCTATCTTTTTTCCAACATTAAGAAACTTTTTGATATTTGTATATATTTTTTATGTAGTCTTTTATCATTTGATTTAGTTCCTAGTCTTTTTGTATATTTAAAAAAAAAACTGTTAATTTTTTATAGCTTCGAATACACGTAATGTATATAATTTTTATAAAATTAATTTTAATGAATTATTTTATGTTTATACGTTCTTTTTATAGATACAAATATTTAAGTAAATGCTGTTTTTATTAAACAATAAAATAATTAAGTAATTAAATAAACATATTAAATAATCGTCCATTTGATAATGTGTGACGTCATCTGTTTACATTTGGGTACGCTTTGAGCAGATATGAATGTACGTGAGAGATTCATGGAAGATTGAAGATTAAAGGCAGTAAATTCGACCTTGCTAACCGAAACGCTCCTCTGTAGTTGAATCGGTGAAAGCACGTCAAGCTATATGACAGTTCCGTATAGGATACAGGTTCGATTCCTGTCGGAGGACGTACATTTTCTATGACAATTTCTCGGACATTCAGGTCGGTAAATGTTGTTTAATACTGTTTATTATAAACAGAGCATTTACTTAAATATTTGTATCTATAAAATAAGAACATATAAACATAAAAAATGTCTTAAAATATATAATTTTTATATAAATACATTATATATGTTCAATAAGTTGTTGTAGCCGGGGGTGGAAGAGGGGATAAACTGTCGCTGTCTATAAAATACTTCCGTGGCATGCAACTCAAATAACCTTTGACAATAAAAGTTCAGCTCCGAGCTGGAGAATGGGCAAAGGCAGAAAACTCGTGTTTTCATAACCAGCTACTTCTGGTAGATTGTGCAGGCAGGGAGATCGTTTGATTTGAAACCTCCACTGCCTTATGGTCATAGCCAAACACAGAAAAGGCCATGGAAGTAAATCCTGTCATAAAACCGGCAGTGGATCGGCGGGGTCGGTTAGCTGTCAACTTATTTCCAACAACTCCTGCTGCCAAGCCGGCCCCAAAGTTAATGTCCTGTATTCCTTTGGGGGCTGTGTAGTCTGGACAGCGTACGGCCTTCATAATACCATCGTCCAGACCTGCAACTTGGAGAGGTCTGTCCAATCACTTTACCAAAGGACTGAATTTTTAGGATCTTTTAAAACACGTAATGTATATAATGTAATAGATATAATACATACATTATATATGTCCCAAAAGTTGTTATAGCCGGGGTTGATAGTTGAGATAAGGTCCCACTGCTTTTGTGGATGCATTTCAAATAACCTTTTGCAACAGATCCAAGCTGGAGAATGTTGCAGTTTTTTGTATATATTATGTACTAGTGAGCCAGTTCAAATGACTTGACTCACTTTATAGTCCACCAATGGAAGGTTAACCAATCAGAAGACGTAGAACATTCAATCCGTCGTATATAAAGGCGGCCATTTTGTCTACTCTCCCCGATTGTCCAGTCCAGCTTGTCAGGCGAAGAGAAACAGAAGGACGAACTACGCTCTGCTACTTTTACCAAAATATCAACTGCTAACCTGAACAACGCTTTCCTACTGTCTTCGAAATATTCACTGCTAACCTCTGGATTCTACACTCGAAGACGACCGACATCATAAACATCAGAGAATAGGCATAAAATTGGTTCCTCATAGCCACCTGCTTCCGGTAGATGGAGCTCGACTAGCCAGGATGACAGTTCGTTTGTTTTGAAATATCTGCTGCGTTGTGGTCACAGAAAAAAATCGCTGGAAGTAAATCCTGTCAGGAAACCCAGAGAAGCTGCGGCAGCGGTTTCCGACAACTCCTGCAGCTAAAATCTGTCTTTATTTCTGAGATGAGATATTATCTACATTATTTATAGTATTATTCTATCCTCATATTTATTACAACGTTTCGGCCGATGTACGCTCTTTCTTCAGGTGGTCGGAATGTCGAACTGAACCCTTTATTTCGCTCACTGGGGTAGACTGTTCTAGTTCCACGTGCCATGTTTTTAATGGATGTCATTTATCTCCTGTTAATTTCTGCACTGTCTTAACCTGGTATTGAACTCACACTCTTTGGGTTCTGTCACCATTTTTACCAGTGCTCATATTGCAACTTTGTTGTTATTATCGCTTTTCTCTGGCACTCCCTTATTACTGGTTCCCATATTGTATTCATTTCTATACAATACAGCTATGATGGCCACAAAGGGATTCCTTTTGATCTTGTCGGTACAGACAAGAATGTGGCTGATGCGATGTATTCTGGGTAGATCATGGCCTTCATATACCATCCCCCAAGTCTGCGCCCTGGAAAGGTCACTCCAGTTTCACCTCCAAAGAACTGAATTTCGACCAAACAGATCGCTTTTTTATCTCAAGGATATCTACGAAAAAGGATCCTATATTAATGTATATAATAGACAATATTAACAACATTTACCGGCCTTGTGTATATATAAATAACGTATAACAATAAAATATATTAAAATAATTGTCGGACTTTGATTTATTTCTGTACTATTAAAGTAATTTGTCTTGATTTCTAGTGTTTTTGTTTACCTAACATTTTATATATTAAAAAAACTTTAATTCTTTGGTAGCTTCTAAAACAATGTATATAATTTGTATACACGTACATTATATATGCTCTAAAGATTGTCATAGCCAGAAGTGATAGTAGGTACAATCTCCTTCAATCTGTAAAATTCTTCTGTGCAATGCCAAGTGTCTCAAATAACCACTGGCAGCTAAATCCAGCTCCAAGCCAGAGAATGGTCGAAGGCGAACAAGTGACTATTCATTACCAGCCTCTTTGAGTAGATGGAGCTCGATAGCTCAGAAAGGCAGTCTTTCTAGGGAAAGGAAAACCTCGTTTTTGAAAGTTATTCACCGTTCTCTTGATCGTTCTTGAATAGACTTTAAAGATGGAAGCCAGAGTATGAATGTTGGGACCATTACTGAAGGCCTGAATGACCTTTTTTTCTGTCACCATTGCACAGTTGAAAAGACAGTGAGGCTGACACAAAATATTTTTGACCTGTTCTCGTTCTAGCTGAATACCTCAAAAGGGTTTTCAGTGATTTTTATGAGAAATGGCCAAATTTCTTATCTGAAGACGTAGAAAAAGAAATTCAATTAGTTTAAGTGTTTTTTAGATATTAAACACTTTGTGGGATGGACACTTATGTTGTTACATGATTTAGACAATTTGGCTGTTACACTCGGTATACGCACACACACACAGACATATATATATTAGTTGTCAGTAGACATATATATATATATATATATATATATATATATATATAAATTCCCAAGAGGACAGAATCCAGGTAGAACTCAATGTCCAGGACAGAGTAAGAATATAATATAAAAGGATCAAACGCTAATATTCCATTTTTAATTTATTACATCGGAATCGTAATCACGATGCATTTCATAAGACCGACAAATTCAAAAAGCTTTTCGCATTTGTAGATCTGACGAACTGGATCGTGATTACAATTCCAATGTAATAAATTATAACCGTGGAATATTAGTGTTTGGGCCTTATATATATATATATATATATATATATATATATATATATATATATATATATATATATATAATGTCTGTGTGTGTGTGTCATTCGCAGACAGTACTGTTTCGTTGTATCACAGCTGCTCAGTGCGACTACACATTCGAATGCCTCAAGCCCGGATCGAAACACGACCGTCTTAGTGTCAGCGAGAGTTACTACCACTGAGCTATCTTCATTCGACAGAGAGAAACAGCTAAATTTAGCTCGAATATTTGAATAAATAAAAATGATACGATGATAATTCTTTTTTTTTACAAACTCTGGCTTGGGTGATAATGAGTCTCTGTATACATTTTGTCATGAATTTCTGTAATCTTTTAGACAAACAGACTCACATACAGACAACTGTCAAGGATATATGTACAGATAACTTGACAAATGAAAAATATTTTCAGTTATATCATTTTTAGAATGGTGTAAATATGAAATTATATTTGGAAAGAAGCAATCTATAAATAAATACGGTTTGATATTTTTGTTGTAATTTCTCAAGAACATAATATATATAAAGAAATATAAAGTAATTATTGATTGATATGAAGCAGAGATTTTCGCAACTGAAATCCAAATATGGGACAGTGGAATGTTACGTGACGTCGAGCAGCAATGGATGCTGTGACCATAATAATGAAGTCGGCTTCTTCACCACAGGCACATGTAAAGGTTTTGTAAGACTTTCCTATTCATCGGGTATTTCTCAAGAGATGGGATATAGAGTCAAGCCACATTTCATTCAAAAACGAAGAAAATGGCGAAGGACACTGCGGTTGATTTCCATTCAAGAAAGGCGAGGATTTCAGTCTAAGATCTGAATCATCCCGTTATATTACACACATATATATTTATATATACATATATATATACATATATATATATATATATATATATATATATATATATATATATGTATGTATATATATATATATATGTATATATATATGTATTTATATATATATATATATGTATTATATATATATATATATATATGTATATATATATATATATATATATATATATATATATATATATATATATATATATATATATGTAAATTTTCGTAGGACTAATCATGCATGACGAAGAAAAATGAAAAACAGAAAAGGTAAAACGTGTCACCGACTTGAAAAGAATTTCAACAGGTAACTCTTCTGCTCGAATACATGCCAATTTTTTTTTTAATCAATTAGCCAGAAGCACGACAATAAAGCCAGTGAAACGCAATGTGGCGAAAATACACCATCAAGGCGAGAGGAGAATAAGAGCAAGAATTAAGAAGACAGTAGGTAGCAATTGGCATTGGAATTAAAATTTTGAAGAACAAAATTGAGAAGCCGGGAGATGTCAGAATTATTTTTCATCAGATCACCCGTCCATGCAAGACAATAAAGCCATAAAGACACAAGGGGCTACTGAGTGTGAAAGAATAAGAAGAAAGTGAAAGATTATTAAGGAGTGAGAATAATAGAAGAGTAATCAAGAGGAGAGTAGATAGCGATTGAGAGTAAATCCATAATGACACAAGGGGCTACTGAGTGTGAAAGAATAAAAAAATTAAATATTTAAGGAGCGAAATCGATAGAAGTGTAATTATGTTGCTTGTAAATAAATGTTTTCACTTTTCTTTTTAAAGGTGAAAGTTGACTTGAAAATAAGAAACTTCCACCAGCGAGAATTGTTTCTCGAAGAAACTTTTAGCATAAAACTTCCGGTTCAAAACTGTAAAATGATGAGAACTTGTCGCCAATCTAGTACTTAAATTCATAAATTAAGGTTGGGACCAATAACATTGCCCATTTTTCTTTGGATTTTATCACGAATCCCTTAATATACAGCAGGGACACCAGACCAGATATGGCCGAAATATTCAAAGCTAGGTGGAATGTTAAGCTTATTAATATGTAAAATAAATTCTGGCAAGTATCATTGTTTAGCATGACAAATTGGACCAACTTTCTGTGCTGCAGACTTGCCAACTAATACAATATATTATTTTCAATTTATGTCAGCTGCAAACTTTAGTCCGAAAAGGTGCAAATAGTCACTCTGATGGCGGTTAGCATCAGCCATGGTAGTGGAACTTGAAAAAGGTCCTCTCCGACGATTAAAAGAGAACAGTTTCGTTTTGGAGTCGTTAAAATGAACAAGCCACTTCTTGCCCCATTTAACAACAGACTCTAGGCCATTTTTGAGGCAAGCTGCCAATTCAACCATATCGAACTTCTCAAACTTACTATTTAGACAAGAATAAATGATTGTGTCATCAGAAAAGCTACAAACTCTGACAAACGCAGTTCCAGATAACAAGCCTTTGCTTGCCCCATGTAACGACAGATTGTAGGCCATTTTTGACAAGAACTGTCAATTTAGATTAGATGGGAGTGTTAGACTGCCCATTCTTCAATTTCCATAGAGCCCCAAACCTTCTGCGCGTGATTGTGGGTGATTGCTTATTATCCAAACTGCGACCCTTTCCACAGACGAAACATCGTAAGCTTCTCGCTGGTCTGTTACTCTTTCCATGGAAAGTTCGAAGACAAACTACATTCGTTAGTTCCACTAATTCTAGTCTTCGCGGTCTGACGATTGCATATAGCATGAAACAGACTGTCGCCTCTAAGTGTTGACTTCTATGTTCACTTTTATATTTACACACGCTCTATCTCTGATATTGATGGACTTTATTCCATAAATATAAACATATATATATATATATATATATATATATATATATATATATATATAAACTCTGCCTTTTACATATTATTATGTAACACTCTAGCTGGAATGGCTCCCGGGTCTAGTAGCCAGAAAATTATTGTACAAAAAAGATATATAAAGGAATTATTAGATACATCGAAATTGTTAACGGAAGCGGAAATGCTATCTTCCTGCGCATGCGAAATAATTACATTGGAATGGGTTTAACATTAAATCATTCCATTATGAAAAAAAAAGAAGATTTATATGCAGTCACTTCGCGCCTGATTCAGCATTATTGCACGTACAGGTATGGAATTGAGTGTGCCATGCGCATCGGCAATAGACTATATTCATTTGGAACACTCGTTTGATGTGGGCGGTACATTGTGTGGATTATATTGGTGGGGATACAACCTAGGCTAAGATTGGTATAGAGGTGGATGAGGACAGAAATATGAATACGGCGATAGATAGATGGAAAGAGAGAGAGAGACTGGGATTAGATAGATAGATAGATAGATAGATAGATATGATCAGACTGAGATAGATAGATAGATAGATAGATAGATAGATAGATAGATAGATAGATATGATCAGACTGAAATAGATAGATAGATAGATAGATAGATATGATCAGACTGAGATAGATAGATAGATAGATAGATAGATAGATATGATCAGACTGAGATAGATAGATAGATAGATAGATAGATATGAAATGATTGTGATAGATATATAGAACTGAAGAGACTGAGATGCATAGATCTGAAAAGTCTTAGATATTGAGATATGAACAGATTGAGATAGATACATACATATAGTGATATGAATTGATTGAGGCAAATAGATAGATAGATAGATAGATATGAACTGATATATATATATATATATATATATATATATATATAGAGAGAGAGAGAGAGAGAGAGAGAGAGAGAGAGATAAGGAGAGATAACAAAAACACAAAATTTACTAAGAGCTATAAAGGACAGGAAACTGTGGAGAGCCATTATCGCCAAGGTCCTAAAGAGGTACCCTACATAGAAGAATGATCTTGTTAAATTGATGGCAAAACAGGGTTTAAGAGATATAACAAAAAGACAATATTTACTAAGAGCTACAAAGAACAGGAAACTGTAGAGAGCCATTATCCGCAAGGTCCTGATGAGATTCGCTACATAGAAGAAGAAGAATGAGCTTGTCTAAATGGATGACAGGTCAGGGTTTAGGATAGATAACAAAAAGGCAACATTTACTAAAATCTATAAAGGGCAGGAAATATTGAAGAGCCATGCTCACCAAGGTTCTGAAGTGTCATGGCGGCACAGAGAAGAAAAAAGCCCTCCTGGGTATGCAATAAACTACATCCGCGTCCTGGGTAAGACAATAAACTACATCCAAAAGCAATGCGTGGAACCACCTCATAATTGCGGATATTCCCAGGTCCACCCTGACTTGGGGTGGTAGCACCTGTTAGCTATGTGTAGCCAATTGTGTTTCTTTTGTCAGAATGAGTATATATGTTTGTTGTTCGTAGATACATGTGTGTGTGTGTGTGTGTGTGTGTGTGTGTGTGTGTCGTTCGACCCATGTATTTTGTCATTTTGTGTGTATGCTGTGTGCTTATATGTGTGGTGTTACACACACACACAAACACACACATATATATATATATATATATATATATATATATATAAGTGAACATGGAAGTCAGCACTTAGAGGCGATAGGCTGTTTCCTGCAAGGCGCAATCGTCAGGCCTGACGATTGCGTCTAGCATGAAACAGCCTGTCGCCTCTAAGTGTTGACTTCAATGTTCACTTTTATATTTACACACGCTCTATCTCTGATATTGAACACTTTATACCATACATATAGCACAACTTAAGACTATATTTCTTCATATATATATATATATATGTATATATATATATATATATATGTGTGTGTGTGTGTGTTTGTGTGTGTGTGTAATAATTCCTTATAATAAGACGAAAGGAATATTAATACACATACAAGCAAAAAAACACATACACACAATACACAAAAATGGAGCTAGGTCTAAGTAGATACAGGTGCCATAAAAAGATAAGAACGAAGACATCCTTTGTTTGCCCTTTTTTTTCTGACCAATCCTAATTGTGTTTTTAGCCCTTAAATAGAAGAATACTTTTGCCAACAGTCCAAGAAAAACCTTTGCGTTACCACTACAGACAAAAGTCAATGGTTAAACATCGAAAAACCAAGGAAAATTATTTCATTTAAATAACATGTAGAAATATCTACTCTTTGCCTGGCGAAGGTGGCCAGACCGGAAGCACATGTAACAGAAATATGGAAAATATATTATAATGTATACTTTTAAAAGAATCCACACGTTTGCGGTTTCTCTTTTCTTTTTAATATATATATATATATATATATATATATATATATATATATATATATACATTCTCTCTAAATTCTATTTTTATTTCCGGTGTAGGTTTTTTTCTGTTTTCTTTTTGAATTTGTAGGTCTGATGAATTGGATCGTATTTACGATTCCAATGGAATAAATTATGACCATGGAATATTAGTGTTTAAGCCTTTGTATTATTATATATATATATATATATATATATATATATATATATATATATATATATATATATATATATATAGTGTGTCTGTGTGTGCGTCCCATAATGTTGAGATTATAAGTATTACACAGAGTATCAGATATATTTATTACACAACTGTGATACAAGTTTTCAGCATATTATCTAAGTTTTGCATATTATAACGCTGTGATGTTCACCACCGTGAAGAGAACATGGAGCGTCCTCGCTCTCTCATTGCCGACACGGACATTATGAGGGTCGACCCCCAGCAAAAGAGATATGAGATACCTGTAGGGAATAACAAACTTTTACGACGATTAGCAAAACAGAATTTTCAAATATTTCCCTAAATTTAATGTTTGAAGCATCTGCTTAAACTATCCCCTCTGTGATAGTAACATTTATAAAGACAGAATTTGCGTCCCTTCGTGTAGATGAATTATTTGACTTATACGTTTAAATGATAGTTGCCGTAACATCAAGAGATACTGAAACGGGATTCCATATCATTATAATTGTGTAGAAAGGCTTGTGTCTTCAAAATATTTCCAGTTTGTGAAATGATATTAAAAAGTCCCAGTTTAAAAATAATAAAAAATGGATAATTTTTGTTTGATCTTACTCTGCGACAGTAAATTTCAAACAACAAAAAAATCATGTGGCTAGATTTCTCTCCCTGACGTACTACCAGTTACAAAATAACCGGTTAGTCAATCAAGAAGCTGAATAAAAGTGAAAGTGAAAGTGAAAGTGAAAGTAAACATTGACTTTGAAGTAAAAACGCATCCGTAAAAAAAAATTGAATGGGGTTACTTCCTTGGGGAAGTTATCAAGTTTTGCCGTCGTATTGGGTAGGTTCAGTTGAGAGTAAATGTAAAGAAAAAGTATATATCACTGATACAATAAACCAAGGAAGCAATTTGATTGGTTGGTTTTATGTCAGGGACTGTGGGTAGTTTGAACATGGTTGACTGACTAAAAGCAGTGATATTGACAAGAAACGAAATGAGAAAGACAATGACTTAAAAATGAAAGGGTGGGGGAGTTAAAGAAAGAAAGAACGAAAAAACGAAAGAAAGAAAGAAAGAATGTAAGAAAGAAAGAAAGAAAGAACGAACGAAAGAAAGAATGAAAGAACAAAAGAAGAAAGAAAAAAAAGAATGTAAGAAAGAAAGAAAGAAAGAAAGAAAGAACAGAGAAAAGAAAATAAACAGAAAGTAAGAATGTAAGAAAGAAAGAAAGAACGAAAGAAAGAACGAAAGAAAGAAAGAACGCAAGAAAGAAAGAACGTAAGAAAGAAAGAAGAACAAAAGGAGAAAGAAAAAAGAATGTAAGAAAGAAAGAAAGAAAGAACGAACGAAAGAAAAAAGAAAGAAGAAGGAAGAAAAAATAAAAAAATTAAGAAAGAAAGAACGACAGAAAAAGAAAGAAAACAGAAAGAAAGAAAGAAAGAAAGAAAGAAAGAAAGAAAGAAAGAAAGAAGGAATATAAGAAAAATAGAAAGAAGGAAGAACGAAAGGAAAAAGAAAGAAAGAATGTAAGAAACAAAGAAACAAAGAACCTAAGAAAGAAAGAACGAAAGAAGAAAGAAATAATGTAACAAAGAAAGAAAGAGAGAAGAAGGAAAGAACGACAGAAAAAGAAAGAACCAAAAAAAAGAAAGTAAGAAAGAAAAAAGAAAAAATGTAAGAAAGAAAGAAAGAAGAAAGAATGTAAGAAAGAAAGAAAGAAAGAACGCCAGAAAAAAGAAATAAACACTAAGAAAGAATGTAAGAAAGAAAGAAAAAAGAAAGAAAGAAGAAACAAACAAGAAGGAAAACAGAAGAAAAAAAACGAAGAACAAAAGGAAAAATGAAGAAAGAATGTAAGAAAGAAAGAAAGAAAGAAAGAAAGAAAGAAAATAGGAATAAAAATAGAAACAAAGAAAGAAAGAAAGAAAGAAAGAAAATAGAAAGAAAATAGAAACAAAGAAAGAAAGAATGTAAGAAAGAAAGAAGGAAAGAAAGAAAGAACGACAGAAAAAAAGAAATAAACAGTAAGAAAAAATGTAAGAAAGAAAGAAAGAAAGAAGAAACAAACAAGAAAGAAAACAGAAAAAAGAAAGAAAGAAAGAAAGAAAGAAAGAAAGAAAGAACGGAATATAGGAAACTATAGAAGTAAAAAAGGTTAATGTGAAATAGAAATACGATGAGAAAAAATGAGTAAAAATGCAATATGGAAAGAAATAAAGAAAACCTTAATGACATCATGCAAACAAGATTAACATGACGGAACTGAGGTCAAGGGTGAGAGAAATAAATTAGATAGATATATAGATAGATAGATAGATAGATAGATATTCACCACAGATAGATAGATAGATAGATAGATAGATAGATAGATAGATAGATAGATAGATAGATAGATATTCACCACAGACAGATAGATAGATAGATAGATAGATAGATAGATAGATAGATAGATAGATAGATAGATAGATAGATAGATAGATAGATAGATATAAATAGACTGGATAGATAGATAGATAGATAGATAGATAGATAGATAGATAGATAGATAGATAGATAGATAGATATTCACCACAGATAGATAGATAGATAGATAGATAGATAGATAGATAGATAGATAGATAGATAGATAGATAGATATTCACCACAGATAGATAGATAGATAGATAGATAGATAGATAGATATAAATAGACTGGATAGATAGATAGATAGATAGATAGATAGATAGATAGATAGATAGATATTCACCACAGATAGATAGATAGATAACCTTTTCGATGGTAAGAGGAATAAGAAAAAAATCAAGTAGGTATGTTCCCCACAGCAAATATATCATCAAAATAGGCGGCTGATTTAGTTAATCATTTCCTGCCATGAGAAGAAAGAATGAATTTGATGTTCGGATGCAAAGAAGAACAGACGACAGAAAATAGACCAAAAAAAATAATGGAGGCCATATTTTGGAGAAGTCTCTATGAAAAAGTAAAAGGAAAGAAGGAATGTGAGGGGGACGGCGAGTTGGTGCTTAAATGAACGAAGAGAGGTGGAGAGTAAAGGAAGGAGAGAAAGAGGGATGCAGTAAGGAAGGGGAAGGACGGAAAGAAGGAAGAGAGGGAGGATGGACGGACGTGTGAGAGGGATGGTGCGATTTTGAAAGGAAGGAAAGAAATGGAAGAGTAAAGGAAGGAAGGAAGGAAGGAAGGAAGGAAGGAAGGAAGGAAGGAAGGAAGGAAGGAAGGAAGGACGGACGTATGAGGAGGGTGGAAGAAGGGAGGAAAGAAGGAGAAGGAAGCGAGGGAGGAAGGGATGAAGGAAGGAAGGAAGGAAAAGAGGAGAAGGAAGCGAGAGGTGTTGAAGGAAGGACGTGTGAAAGGGATGGTGTGGTTATGAAAGGAAAGAAAGAAGGGGAAGCATAAAGGAAGGAAGGAAAGAAGGAAGAACATGTGAGAGGGAGGGTGGGAGTAAGAACAGAAAGAAGAAGAAGGAAGATGGGGGTGGAGGAAGGAAAGAAGGAGAAGGATGTGAGGGAGGGAGAGAGGATAGAAGAACGTGTAAGAGGGATGGTGCGGTTACGAAAGGAAGAAAAGAAGGAGAAAAGGAAGGAAGTAAGGACGTCTGAGAGGAAGGGCGGGAGTAGGGAGGAAAGATAGAGAAGGAAGAGAGGGAGGGAGGGATGAAGGAAGAAAGGAGGGAAGGAAGGAAGGAAAGGAGTAGAAAGAAGAGAGGGATGTTGGAAGGAAGGACGTTTGAGAGGGATGGTGCGGTTATGAAAGAAAGGAAAGAAGGGGAAGAGTAAAGGAAGGAAGGAAGGAAGGAATGAATGAAGGAAGGAATGATGTGTCGGGGGCATAAATAAGAAAGGATAGAAGGAGGAAGAAGAGCGGGAGGGAAGAAGTGAGGACGTGTGTGAGGGATAGCGGGAATACAAAAAGAAGGAAAGAAGGGAAAGAGTAAAGAAAGAAAGAAAGAAAGAAAGAAAGAAAGAAAGAAAGAAAGAAAAAAAAAGAAAGAAAGAATTAAGGAAAGAAGGAAGTCTGAGAGGAAGGGCGGGTGTAAGGAAGAAAAGGGGAGAAGGAATAGAGGGCGGGAGGAAGGAAGGGAGAAGGAAGAGTTGGAGGGTGTAAGGGAGGACATGTAAATGGATGGTGAGATACGAAAAGAAGAAAAGAAAGAAAAGAGTAAAGTAAGGAAGGAAGGAAGGAAGGAAGGAAAATTGAAACGGGAATGAAAACCAAAAACAAAAAAAAAGAGGAAAGGAAAATCTGACAAAAACGGAATAAAGTGACAAGGCAGATAAAGAAAACGAGAAGGGGGAAGGAATTTAGGTTGAAAAAGAGAATTATGAAAGAAGGAAGGAAAAAAGAAGAGAATAATTAGTTGAAGAAGAAAAGAAGCAAGAAACGAACGAAATGAGTGATGAAAACTGAAACGGCAAGAAAAAACTGAAAAGAAAGAAATGAAAGAAGAAAGGGAGGAAAAGAAAAAGGATAGAAAGAAGTATGAGAGGGAGGGAGGGAGAAAAAGAAAAGAAAGGCAAAGAAAGAGAAGAAGGAAAACTAAAACAAGAAAGAAAAAATGGAAGAGAGAGAAAGAAGTAAAACCTAATCAGAAAGAAATAAACCGAAAGGAAGGAAGGAAGGAAGATAGGAAGGAAGGAAGGAAGGAAGGAAGAAAGGGAAGGAAGGAACGAAGAAAAGGAAGGAAGGGAGGAGAGAAGGAAGGAAGGAAGGAAGGAAGGAAGGAAGGAAGGAAGGAAGATAGGAAGGACGAAAAGGAAGGAAGGAAGAAAGGAAGAAAGGGAAGGAATGAACGAAGAAAAGGAAGGAAGGAAGGAAGATAGGAAGGACGAAAAGGAAGGAAGGAACGAATAAAGGGAAGGAAGGAACGAAGAAAAGGAAGGAAGGAAGGAAGGAAGGAAGGAAAGCATGAAACAGATTGTCGCCTCTAAGTGTTGATTTCAATGTTCACTGTTATATATATATATATATATATATATATATATATATATATATATATATATGATTCCATCGCTACATAATTCTCATGTTTCAAAAACAAGAGATGAAAACTTCAATATAATTATTAGAATTAAAATACCAAGCTCTGTTTCTTCAAGCGAAATTTTAGGAATAACTCATTTTGAAATTTATGCGTCTTTATAAGCTTATTCATTATTAAAATTAAATTACTATGGAAACGGCTAGAGCAATTGTTTAAATAAGGTGTGTAAGGGTTAATAATTTATATCAACATATCAGTTACTTTCGGAAAGAGGTCAAGTCAAGGTAGGGTTGGGTTGTCTAAATTTAAGCGGAAGATGGCATTTAAACTCATACCGTCTAGTCTAGTTCACCTTTAAGTGTTTATGGAGATTTATTTATTTTTTTATTTTATTTTTTTCAAAAAGGGTTGTGTGTATATAAAAGTGTCCTATTGAATTATAATTTGTTTTTTGTTTTTGTTTTTGTTTTATTTTTGACAACATCATAAAGGGTTTTTTTTATGATTGCGTTGAGCTTTTAAACCTTTTATTTTGACTATGGGCTTTAAAATGTGTATTTATTATTTAATTGTTTGTTTATTATGCTAATAATTTAATGCGAAAATTTGATGATGTCGGCAAGAAACCGGTATGTCAAGTCTATGGTTTCAGAAATTTTTATTATTTTTCACACACACACTCTCTCACACACACACACACACACACACATATATATATATATATATATATATATATATATATATATATATATATATATATATATATATATGCGACTCTCCCATCGAATTCGACTTATGAGGACCAAGCAGATCAGTTCGTAGAAAACCGACTGCCCTACACCAGCACATGAGATTTGATTATAGTGGTGAAGGTTTCGTGCAGGACCATCCACACTTTTTGAAGGGACGAATTCAGAGACATGGTGCACTACATGCCAAAAGGTTCCCAAACGACCCTCCGCAGGTTTTGAATTCAGAGTTGTTCTTCTCCTAGACCAGTTGCCATCCAAGGCTATAGAACCCACTCTGTCCTGCTATTTACCCATAGCTGGAGGGAGAAGAAGAGGATTCACCCCTTTCCCAACGGTATGAGCACGTAAGTGAATGTAATGGATTCGAATGTTCCAGTTTATGCATAAATTAATTACGATATATTTCAAATAAAATTGCTACCTTTACTCATGCTCACAAAGTACGTCATGGGTAGTTTTCCTTTGTCCCTCTTGCCATCAATCTGTGTTGTGAGTATCAGATTTTCCAAACCGCCCTTCCTCATTATGTGCCTCAGAAACCTCAACTCTCTCCTTGTGATATTAACTATTTGTTTCCTTTTTTATTCTATCTTCTGCAAGTTCTTCGTAGTTGCTCACATATCCGCCTCATGCCATCATCAGCATACAACTGTAGAACCACTTTTTTGTTGCTTACGGTCTCCTCTTCATCTTTATTGTGGAAATGAACACATCCTTCTGGAATATGACTTGGAATCGTCCAAATAATATATATACTAGCGCCGAGAATCGTCAGCGGAGTGCTAGTCGGAAATGAGCCTTATATCCTTACTACTGAATTAAGTAAGACTATGTCGATCCAAGAAACAATATATGTCATGATTGTGTGACATTCATTCAATGGAATAAAACCATAACAGTTATATTTAACGCCCCCCCCCCGTGGGTCGTATGTGGCACAAGGCCGAGTTTATCGTGGGTTCTCCAAGGCCGTAGGCTCGGCAAAAAATATTCACTACGAACCCGTATAAACGGGTTCAGGGCCTGTCATCTTCGGCAAAGGTTCGTCCGGGTTTGACAGCAATGACCGGTTTGCCATAACAGTGCTGACAAGGATTCGAATTCACACGAAAGAAAATTTCTCGCTTATCATAAAGATGGCGAAGAATATTTCAAAATTCAGATAAAAGAATTTTCTGAAATTCGTGCATATTTATAGGGCGACGCAGAAGTCGAGAAATTTCAAGTTTGTATGACATATTGCTATTAAGCGGAAAAATGTTCTTCCGATTTAAGGACTACTTGTACGAAAATAATACACTATGGAAGAATTGAAGTTAATAATTATTCATCAACTATTACAACAAATGCAACGAGAACAGATTGAATATCGAGAACAGTTGAAGACAATCCTGGAAAATCAAGGAACAGGCAATGCGGTTTTCATTTTCGATGGACTCAGTGGCTAACTAGTGAATTTAATTGCTTCCCAGAAGAAAAACATTACATTCCTACCCTTTTTCAGAAGATACGAGGACATCTGCAGATAAGAATGTCAAAGATGATCGGATGAAAAGAAATTACTTTTTCACTCACAAAAATTTTGCACTGCTGAACATGAAAATATCTGAATTCATTTTACCGAATACTGCATAAAACGTGTCATTCAATG
Source organism: Acanthosepion lycidas (assembly GCA_963932145.1). Classification (NCBI taxonomy): domain Eukaryota; kingdom Metazoa; phylum Mollusca; class Cephalopoda; order Sepiida; family Sepiidae; genus Acanthosepion; species Acanthosepion lycidas. Next base: position 14,865,173 of record OZ010612.1, on the reverse strand, counting down.
AAACAGTTCCGATATTATCAAAAATTTTTGGTGACAAGATTTCACTTTTTATACACGTTGGCAATGCTTAGTAAGGACGTAGAAGAAGATTTTGTCACATATACCTGTAAACTCAACCGTGAGTGTGAGAAATTTAAACTGGGGGAATTATCCCCAGACAGATGTAGATGCCTAATGTTGGGTAAAGGTCTGACATCAAACAACGATGCGGAAATATACTTTTGAATACCTACAAAGCTTGAACAGAATTCAAAGTTAACGATACAGGCGGTTGCAGAAGAGTGTCAAAAAATTGTCACTTTAAGAGACGATACAGCGAAATTCGAACAAAATGCCATATCAGAAGTAAAAGTAGTTCGTAGAAGTAGTGCTTTTAGAAGAAGTTCATTTAGTTTCTTTTAGTAGAAGTAGTTCTTTTGGTACAGTAGTACCAAAAGAAAATATCCGAAATAAAAATACTGCCTAGCTTAACCCATGCTATGTCTGTGGTATGCTTCGTTTCAGAAAGGACTGTCCATTTGAAACCAATAAATGTTTTAATTATGGAAAAACAGGTCACAAACTAAGCTACTGCAAGTCGAAAAGCTAAAGAAATACGCAAATTAACTTGCTGAAAGTAGTGATACCATCTAAAAACTGAAAATTTCAAATAAAAAAATTGCGACAATAAAAATGAATAACCCTACCGTGTGATTTCAGTTAGACACTGGTAGAAATGTTACAATTATTGATGAACAGACTTGTAGCAGAATTGGCAAGCCTAACTTGAAAAAACCGGGCAAGAAATTAATTTTTCTTGTGAAAATTACATGTAACATGGCTCTTGCGGATAAAACTAAAAAAAATAGATGTTTACATATTAAAAAAAATCCAAGTCGTATTTACTCGGCGTCGATTGGAACTGAACTATAGAATTGGCCGATTAATTCATTCCGTGGGGAAATTAATTGTTCGTCAAAGAAAAAGATTACAGCTAAAGAAACACTGAGTAAACTAACAAATAAATTCACGACAATTTTCTCATAGGAATTGGGAAAATGTACAAAGTCAAACACACTTTTGAAGTTAAAAGGAAATGTGATGCTAGTTTTAAGTATAAAAGAAAGATACCCATTGCTGCGTTGAAGCCTATTAACACCGAACTAGATAGGCTAGAAAACCGTGGAGTTATAGAAAAAATCGATTATTCAGAATGGACCACGCCAGCGGTTTATATTTGAAATACAAATAATAAGATTCGTTTATGTGCAGATTTATCGACTGTGTTGAATGACATGTATATCCCCTAAAATACTGGTAATTGTTTTCAAAAATTTACCTGTCTGAGGCATAGCTCCCAATCCAAGTGAATGAGCAATGCCAGAAGTCTTTGACTAGTAATACCCATATATGACTCTACAATTTTAGAAGATTACCCTTCAGTGTAAAATTAGAAGCAGGTATTTTCCAGCAAATAACGGATTCGATGTTGGCTGGACAAGACGGTACCATCGCTTACATAGACGACATACTTATTAACAGCGCTAGGAAAATACAGCACGTAAAACTGAGTTAGTAAGTATTTCAGAGACTGCATGATTACAGTTTCAAACTCGGTGAACAGAAAAGTCAGTACTTGTGGATAAGATACAATATTTATGGAAGATAATCGATGAAAAAGGAAGAAGACCAGATCCCGCTAGAGCAACTTCCATTAAAAACATCCTTCCTCCGATAAGTTTGCTGACTCTACAATCATTTCTCGGATTAGTAAATTATTATACTATTTATGCGGCAGATATGTACAAATTACGAACACCTCTGAATAATTTACTTAAGAAGGGTAAGAAATGGAATTGGTCGGCGGAATGTCAAAAAACCTTTGAAGGAATTAAAAAACTACTAACTGCAGAACTATTTCTGACACATTACGACCCTCAACGATAGATAATAGTACACTAAGACGCGAGCGAATACGGCATAGGAGCGGTAATAAGCCATAAATTCGAAGACGGTAAGGTGAAAGCAGTCGGCTACTCTTCAAGAAGTTTGACAAAGAGGAAAAATGCTGCAGTCAAATTAAAAGGAAGCGCTCCCAATAATTTTTTCTGCAAATAAATTTCACAAGATAATATTAGGAAGAACATTTATGCTGCAAACTGATTATCATCCATAATATATTTGGGTTTAAGATAGGGATTCCTAAGCATACTGCAAACAGACTACAGCGTCAAGCTACGGTTTTACTGAATTATTATTCCAAGATGGAATTTCTATCAGCGAAAAAATTGGGACACGCAGATGACTTGTTCAGTTTAATATCGAAATGTAAAGAAGATTTTGAAGATACTGTGATTGCTTTGCTGAAATCCGAAGGTGAAATTAAAAGTGTTTAAGACTATTAAAGGATTGCTTGTCACGATAGAGCATATCAAAATTCACTCTAAAACGGATACGTTTATTCAAAAAAACTATGAATGACCTTAGTCGAAATTGAGTTAAACTAAAAATTAAACATAGTAACAAAAATATAGCATTATCTATTTGTGATGGAGTACTTTTGTACACGGAAAGAGTAGTTATTCTGTTATCACTATAAAAAAGGGTTTTTGAAACAATTCCACGTGTAACATCCGGGAATAATGAGAAACTACGTTTATTGATGAGAAGCTACGTTTATTGGCCAAAGTTGGACAAAGATCTTCAAAATACTGTTAGAAACTTTAATGGCTGTAATTCAGCAGCTAAATCTCCACCTATAAATTATCAGGCATATCTGAGCACTGATAAACATTGGGCAAGACTACATATGGACTTTCTGGACGACTAAACGGTTCATACTATTTAATTTTGGTCAAGAGTTTCTCAAAATACCCGAAATATTAAACTGTAAATGACCTACTATAACAATAAGGATTAAATTCTTACAGGAACTTTTTGCAACGTTTGGAGTATCTGACAGTATGGTATCCATTAATGGAATTTAATTTACTTCTTTTACAATTTCTACGCGGTTGATCATTTGAGAACGCCGATTCATCATGCGAGGTTGAATAATCATGTTCAGCTGTTTGTTGATACGTTCAAAAGAGGAATAAGAAAGGCTCAAGGCTTGATAGGTGAAGAAACGGACTACAAGAATTTTTGAGCGTATATCGAATAACGTCAAATGAAAACGTCACCGCAAAAATGTCACTTGCAGAGCTCATGTTTGCTAGGAAAGTTAGATCCATTTTTGACAAATTATTGCCAAGGAATAAAAAGATAATTTAAAAATACCCTATCATTTAAGATTGGCGATAAAGTCTTCTTTAAAACCTTTAAGCCTGGAAATGAAAATTGGATGGAACGAAAAATAATCTGATGTCTTGGTAGTATAATGTACATTGTTGAAGGTGAATTATTTCAAAATACATGACATATAAATCAATTGAGGTCTAGATATGCACATAATAAGCAAGAAGTAAAATTTAATTCATCGATGGACATACTTGACAATACGTCTGAAGCACTTATTCCTAAAACTAATGTAGTGAAAGAGATAATCAGCTACCTCGAAAAAGAGTTCGTGTTTTGTTTGCGATCTGCCGAAGAAAAATTACTAAAAAGTAATTAGCAAAAATCTACTTTAACGACCAGAATCTATGCTAATGTTCTCCCCCTCCTCTGAATAGCGTGACCAATCAGAAAGATCTCTTGGAGAACAAAAGCCGTTGTTTTTCGCTTTTGTGGGAGATTGGATTCTCTGAGCTTGGTGGACGAACACGCGTTCTTGCTGGTGAAAAGTGAAGGTTGGATTTGTGACCCCATCTTGTCGTTTCTAGATTGTCTGTTGGACTGTTACGGTGGACTATCGTTTGAAGTGTGATTTGGCAACAAGTGTTGCGGTTGAGAGACAGAAGAAATCTATTGCAGATGTTTATTGCTGCTATAAGTTGACAGTTTTTTTTCTTTTTTTTTACAACTACAAGCTATTTCGGCGCTTACTTTGTCTCTAGCAAGATGGTGGAAAGACTGTTCGACATAAAACTGATCCCCGAATTCAGTGATGATACGAGTGTGGTTGAGTGGCTCGAAAATGTAGAACTGGTCTGCATATTATGCGAGATCCCAAAGATTGAAAGGATTCTTCCACTGCGCTTGAAAGGCGGCGACCTTGCTTTTTATAGGCAGCTGAGCAAAGAACAGAAACCGGACGAGATGTGATGGCTCAGTCACCGATCCAGAACATTAAGAAATACTGTCACCTCTTCAACTTCCAGCATCCACACTCGTGCCAGAACTTCAAACTTCACAGACAGACTACCAACACATTTTTTGTCTACCACACTACCTTACCCATGCCTACAGAGGAGGTATCCGACCATATTAACATTGCAGCTGAACAAGCTTCCGATGATATGCTAGCAAGGATCATCAAAGTCCTACAAAGGATGGACCCAGTCGAAGCACATACACTCCCCATCAGGATTGATTCCAGTGACCACCAGGCAACAATCTACCAAAAAACACTGTAGTGAAAGAGATAATCGAAAAAGAGTTCGTGTTTTGTGTTCGATCTGCCGAAGAAAAATTACCAAAAAGTAGTTCGCAAAAGTCTACTTTAAGGACCAGAATCTATGTTAATGTTCTTCAATCAAAAAAATCTCTGTAAATAAAAGCCGTTGTTTTTCGCCTATGTGAATAGATTGGGTTTTCTGAGCTTGGTGGACGAACACGCGTTCTTGCTGGTGAAAAGTGAAGGTTGGATTTGTGACCGCATTTTGTCGTTTCTAGATTGTCTGTTGGACTGTTACGACGGACTATCGTTTGAACTGTGATTTGGCAACAAGTGCTGCGGTTGAGAGACAGAAGAAATCTATTTCAGATGTGTGTTGCTTCTATAAGTTGACAGTTTTTTTTTCTTCTTTTTCTTTTCCTTTTCTTCTTTTTCTTTTCTTTACAGCTAATTAGGTAAGCGAAAGCGTAATTCGACTTAAACTTTGGAAGTGGAATAATTAAAAGGAAAAGTATCGACTAAAAGTAGTGTGTTCAAATCACGCCATTTTACTCCGTTTGACAGTGTCGAGGTTCCTGGTCTCTCCCAAAACTTTCAACCCTTTTCCACACAAAATCATTGGTTTTTTGTTCCCAATAGAAAATGCCAAGAAGTTTTGTTCTCAAATGCTTGGATCCTTCTCTCTGTATCTGCCAATAGTGTCCACGTTTCGCATCCATATAGGAGAATGGAGACTGCCAGCGATTTGTACAGCCTGTACTTTGATTGAAAGCTGATTTTGCTCCTCCATATTTTTGTCAGTTTGGCCATCGCTAATATTTCAGCGGCAATCTGTGTGCTGATTTCCGAGTTGCAGGTACTATCTTTATATGTTTCTCAAATAATTCTATTATTCTCTAAAAATATTCTTTCAAAAATTTTGAAATTACCTGCGTCTCCCGTTTAGTGCGCATGTGTAGACGTGGCAACGTCATCAAACCGCAGTCCGATGAAATCCTAACCGATGAAACTCGTCACAAAATAACCTTTCCAGTTCGTCATATTTTTCTAAAGACTGTTTTTTGATATATATAAATTATACAAACGTTATATCAATAATAAACATATCAATCCCTCAAATGTTCAGAATGTCTGCCATCATCATTCACACACTCTTGATTAACTGCAAAACATTTATTATTGTTGTTATAATAAAACATCATTATCAAAACTGTTTCAAGTTGAGGTCATGAATTAACATGCTCTCTCATCTTCAGTGACATTGTCTACTGATTTGACAGTATTTTGCCAGACTTCTCTGTCGTCTGCGAGTTTACGGATTTGTTGCAGATATTTTTTGATTGTAAACTTCTCCAAAGGAAAAATGGGATCTTTCTGCCTTGTTCTTTGAATGTCTCGGTTCTTGGATGACTACTGAACTTTTTGAAGTCAATTTTTTTTGGAAAATAAAGCTCCATGTCTTTGCTAGCTGGACATTCTGGACACATTCACAAGATTACTTTTCTATGTCTATCGCTCTTGCTTCTGGCTCGGGATCAAGCGTCATACATTGAAACTTCCAATTGAAAAGATCACGACAATGGAAGTTAAGGGGCATTTTCCGAATATTGTCTTTCTCAGTATGCAACGATTTAAATAATTAATTACTGTGTAGAAATAACTGGAGCGGCCATTACCTACTCCGCCAAGTATTAACCCCTTCTATTCTTACTCCCGGGTGGACGGATAGGGAGAAGAAAATGTCTTAAAGCTAGAAAGAATGTTAATCAAAAAGACATTGACATTTATATATGACATCAGCTCTCAAAACTGTTTCGATTTGAGGTCATGAATTAACATGTTCTCTCATTTTCAGTGACATTGTATAGTGATTTGAAAATATTTTGTCAGGCTTCTGTGTCGTCTGCGAGTTTTCAGATTCATTGCAGATCTTCGTTGATTGTAAACTTCTCCAAAGGAAAAGTGGCATCTTTTTGCGTTGTTTTTTTCCTCGGGTTGCCATTGCTTTCTGCGGTAGACCAGTTGACATCAAAGCCTATAGAACCTGCTATTTACCCCTAGCTGGGGGGGGGGAGAAGAAGAGGATTCATACCTTTCTCAAGGGTACTATCATTTACGTGAATAGGCATATTTTTCCCTCGGGATGCCATTTCTTTCTGCGGTAGACCAGTTGCCATCCAAGGCTATAGATCCCGGTCTGTCCTGCTATTTATCCATAGTTGGGGGGAAAAAGAAGAGGAATTCTATCTATCCCAAGGGTATTAGTACGTAAGTGAATTTCAGTCAGCCATGTGCCATGCTTGATACACGCTTAGGCCATCATGTATATTATTCCGATACATGACTGAAGAGGCAAATTTTTTCCCGCAGTAGGTTGTCATTTCTTTCTGCGGTAGACCAGGTGCCAAGGCTATAGAATCCCATATTTGTTGGAATAAGAAGAGGAATTCTGTCTATCCCTAGGTTATTAGTACGTAAGGGAATTTCAGTCAGTCTTGTGCTATGCGTGACATTTTCCCGCGGTAGTTTGCCATTTCTTTCTACGGTAGACCAGTTGCCATCCAAAGCTATAGAACCCGGTCTCTCCTGATATTTACGTTTAGCTACATATTTACTCACATCCGTTTCCATAATGTTTGCCTTCTGTCTCTAAACATATCAGCTGGTGTTTGTTTTAACGGATGTTCCTGTTCAGACTAGGTCTAATTTTTTATTTTCCGACTGGCTTCCTCGGTATTAGTCAGTGATACACGCTTTGGTGATCATGTACATGACTGACGAGGCAGATTCTTTCCTCAGGTTGCCATTGCTTTCTGCGGTAGACCAGTTGACATCAAAGCCTATAGAACCTACTATTTACCCCTAGCTGGGTGGAGAAGAAGAGGATTCATACCTTTCTCAAGGGTATTATCATTTACGTGAATGTAATGGATTCGACTTGAATTTGAACTTGGCTCTCCGATTCCTAAATCCGAGCCGTTAACCATTACTTGATCGTGGCTCTATTTTCCCAGTATGCAAAGTCTTAAATAAGTAGTAACTGCGTAGGTGTATCTGGAGCAGCCATTACCCATTCTGCCATGTCATAATAAATGTATTATATTAAAAATTATTAAAATGATGTTTATAAATTAAATGAATTCTAGTATTAAATGAAACCGCTATAATAATAATGCTCTTGTGCAATACTTACTCTATTACTTACTTTGGAACATCCTGTATATATAAATTATTTTATTGCAAATAATTAAGTTATAATATTTCTTGTCTGATGAAAGGGAAAATTATATGTTGCGTACTTGAGTTTAAAACGGTTTCGTGTTCTTTAATGGCTACAGCTCTTTTAGTCCCGGCAAAAATAAATTTCAAAATTTCTCTCTAAAAAAAAAAAATAGGATGAAATGAAGTGGATATTTCGCGAGATAAACAACACATAATGTATTTAAATACAACTACAAGCATTTTTTCTCGTTTTCACCCAAGAGAAAAAAGAAAAGAAAAACAGAACTATCAAGCAATGTCAAGCTTCAGATCAAACCAGCAAATGTCATGACGAAACAACTTAATGGCTCCTGATGGCTCCGAGAAATTCTTTTCGTTTTTCTCGTAAAGATATCAAGGAAATCAGTGAATTTGACGAGCGATAAACAGTTCTTTGAAGTAATAAATGTTTGGATTGATTTCGATTTTTTAAAGTCATAATTTGATCTCTTTGTTTGAACCGAGTGATTTAAATTTGAAACCATTCGAACAGGCTACTTAATAACTTTCCTTTGATCTAGGAGATTTTGAACCAACTTTATTACATGACATCATCCTCAAGACCTTGAGCAAAATCTTTTATTTATTGCATTTTTTAAATCAGTTGACACCAAGCAAGGCGATAATATCTCTATGATGCAAGGGGCTACTAGCAGTGAATGAAAAGAATGAAAATGAACCGGAAACCCAATCTTAAACAGAAAAAAAGGGATAATTATCTACCCCTGTTGAAAAAAACAGTGTGTGAACCAGACAATGTGAACCTATCTTCTCCTAATGAGACAAAATAAATAGATGGAGAGGTTATAAGTATTTATAAGTATATAGTTAAAGTAGATTTGATAAGGACCCCAAAACCAATGAACAAGCAATTACCATGCCACTAAATAAACCGTCCCATACTGCTTAATCCTTCTCTGTGGGTTCTCTATAAATAATTTCATTGTAATTGTTCTGATTCGCAACAAATTATCAGGGACATTATACCAAAAGCAGGGATTGCAGACCTTTACTTTATCCTATACAAACAGTTGTAATTAGGGGCCATGCAACAGGCTCAAACAGTGCCTACGATACACATAAAATCGAATTGTTTGTCCTTGGATCAAATTGGAAATGCCTTTGTTATCCGTTGATAAAGAAATAGCATTCAATGAAAGAAATTTTGTCCGTAAATAAAATAAGAAAAAAGGAATTATATTTTTTCGAACCGAGTTTCACAAAGGTGTAGGAAGATATACTTTCTTTTCCTTTATCAAGTTATTTATACGAGGTCTGATCAGGATATCTTTGGTACCTCGAATTCACCAATTTAAGATTGTACTAGATTGGTAGTTAGGTTTCATCATTTTACAATATAACTTGCTAGATGTATCCATAAGTTCTATGCTAACAACTTCCTGTCTCGCATTTCTCGATTGTGAGACTCACTTCCGGTTTCAGCTTTTCAGTCAAAGGTCTTGAAAAAAATTTAAATGCATTGTCAGTCTTCTGTTTTCTAAATCTTTGTTCTTTTATTATGCTCTCTCCATTCGTCGTATTGACTTTATCGCCTTGCTTGGGATGAAATGATTAAATCATTCACAGTAAAGACGAAAATAACTCGGTTTCTCGACCTAAGGAGTCAATACAATCTAGTTGGGTTTCTTTTTTTTTTTTCTTCTTGTTTCGTTGTCATCGGGATCTTTTACATGCATTAAGTAAGCTATAGCTACGAGCGAATTATTTTTCCTCGCATCCTATTTATTTGTCTGTCTTTACTCTGACCTTTTGGATGAAACAGACAAATTGGGTGGTATTTTGTGAGGGACAGTATACCAAAATCAGGGATACCGGACCATTACATTATCCCATACAAACGGTTGTAATTAGGGGCCATGCAACAGGCTCAATCAGTTCCTACGATACACATAAAATCGAATTGTTTGTCCTTGGATCAAATTGGAAATGACTTTGTTATCCGTTGATACAGAAATAGCATTCAATGAAAGAAATGTTGTCCGTAAATAAAATAAAAAAAAGGAATTATTTTTTTTTTCAAACCGAGTTTCTCAAAGGTGTAGGAAGATATACTTTCTTTTTCTTTATCAGGTTATTTATACGAGGTCTGATCAAAAGGTATCGGACTATAAAACTACAACATATATCAATTCGCCATTTAATCTCCTTCGAAATAGTTCCCTTCTGAAACGACACACATTATCGAGCGTCATTTCCGTTGATAGAAGCATTCCTGGAACTCTTTATTTGGGATAGCGAGCAGCTGGCTCGTCGCATTTTCTTGGGTTTCCTCGACGTCTTGAAATCTTTCAAATGAGTACTCAGTATGATGATGAACTACATCCGGCAGTAAAGACTCTGATCGGGAGATTGGAAGTTTTGTGAGGCGGGGAACCACTTCTTAAAAGCTGTTGTTCCCAGATCGACTCTGACCCGAGGTGGTAGCATTTGTTAGGGTCCCATCTATGACTAAATAGTAAGCCCCCAAACAAACCACTATAGTAAAAATACCAGCAATACATTTTTATATAAAAAATAAGCAACAATACATATTTTATAGTTGAAGGTATACAATTGAATTCAAAATATTTAGATTTTGGCATTAAATAACCCATTGAGGTTGATATGCTGCTAAACAAAATCAACCAACCAACAATACCAATACCTATTTATAGAATATATTGAGTTGAAGCTATAAAATTGGGTTCAAAATATTTAGATTTTGGTATTAAATAACACATTGAAGAGTTGATATGCCGCTAAACAAAATCAACCAAATAAAAATAGTTATTTATAGTATATATTTAGTTGAAGCTATAAAATTGCATTCAAAATATTTGCATTTTGGCATTAAATAACCCATTGAAGTGTTGATATGCCGCTAAACAAAATCAACCAACTAACAATACCTCATTATAATATATATTTAGTTAATGTCATAAAATTGTGTCCAAAATATTTAGATTTTGGCATTAAATAATCCATAGAAGTTGATATGCCGCTAAACAAAATCAACCGGCCAACATTTCAAAATGTAATTTGATTTTAGAAAAAGAGGAACCAAACCAAATGTGACAGCAATATTCAAAGCATGGCCGAACATAAATATATGTAAGATAGATTCTGTGAAGAAATATTGGCCATATAAAAATATTATTAAGCAGAAAAATTGCCTACATAAAAATATTATTAAGAAAAATTGCCAATATAAAAATATGTTAAATAGGAATAAACGGCTGCTACCGACTCTTCATTTTGGACGTAGTTCGCGAGTAAGCAAACACAGCCGATTCCATTATTGAATTAATTAAGTAGACCACGTGACCATATGCATAAGTAGGAAGTCGTGTGATATCTAAATGATCGCCATTTCTAGCCTATCTGCCATTTCTATTACGACCTTTATTAATATACGGATCGCTATTCTTTACTCTGTTCACTATATTATTTCTCTATACTGATCATTATACGGATTACTATTCGAGCGACTATTGTCGAGCAAGTTCTATTAGTGCAAGTGATATTCGAAGGCGTCTGACACTAGTATTGTTCAACGGCGTTACTATAGTTGTATCTGCGATTACAAAGTCTCTACTACGACAGGCATTAAGAAAGTGACAACGAGTATTCGTTGACATTACAAAAATATTATTAGGAGAATTGCTTATATAAAAATATTATTAAGCATCGAGGGCAATAAAAGAAGAAAATTTAAGAAGACAGAAGATAACAATTGAAATTGAATTTCATTTTATGACGATCAAATTTGACTGGAAAGCAAGAGGTCGGAAGGGAGTTCCACAAGTGAGAGGTGCGCGAAAAGAAACTGTTAGCATAGAAATTACGGTTACAGTTAGCCATTTACAACAAAATATCTTGAAATACTAAAGAGTAAATATATTCAATAAAATTGCCATTGGCTGCAACCACGATCAGTGGACGACTTCGAAATCTCCTGCAACTCTTCTGGACGGTCTCTGATTAATTTCGTAAATGCTGCCATTATCCTTGCCTTAAGTTCACCTTTGGTGTTACAAGGAGTTTTGTTGGTCTCTCACTCAACTGCACCCTACATAATCAAGAGGGCTGCAGTCTGGGTAGTTAGGTGACAGATGTTATGTGTCGGGTACAGTTGAGCGAGAGACCTACAAAACTCGTTGTAACACAAAAGATGAACTGAAGGCAAGGATTATGGCCGCATTCACCAACTTAAACAAGGAGGCAGTCCAGAAGAGTTACAGGGTATTTCTGAAGTCCCTCGCTCAACTGCACTTCACACATAATAATCAAATGGTGGCCAGATGTAAGGGCTGATATAGTCGCAGAATTTATCTGAAAGCCAGGTTCTCCTGCTTATGTAGCATAATGCAAAGTCCTATCACCAGTCATAAGGTTAATATTCTGGTTGAATTTTATAAAATTTATTACCTTTAAGACAATAAATTTCCGCGCTACCTTGACCTCTCTCCCTCGTGCCTTTAGTCTGACTGAAACATTGAAATGGATAAATTCTGCATTAGTTATTTGACTGGTGTTTTTTTTTTAGCTTTCTCAATAAAATTTCTTTTTTTGGCAAACTATATCTTCGTTTGCCGAAATAGACTATTCCCCATATGAGGGGATTTGGGATTTTGTTGTTTATTAATTGTTTGCTCTGTAATAATAAATACATTGAGCTCTTTTTTGTGGATCTGTTTTAATATTTTATATTACTAGGATCCACTTTATATACCAACGTATTTGATACGTTACTATATATATATATATATATATATATATATATATATATATATATATATGCACTTTTCATTGAAAACGACAGACAAAGTACTTTTATTTAGTTTTTTATACAATTTCTCATACGATATAATATTTTTTTTTTCTTTTCGGATGATAAATTATATAAAAACTATCCGAATGTTATTTTTTATCCGAGCGCTTTCGGCTATACATTTAGTCATTTTCAAGGATGAAATATTTTAACTGTTAAATAAGAAATAGTTTGATACATGTATGTTTTATAAATTGTTTTCCTTTTCAAAACACGGTCAAGATATTATGAAAATATTTTATGACAAATTCTATTAACTATATTTTAAAGTAAAAAAATATACGATGCCTAAAAATTACAGTTAGTTCATTACTCTGAATAGGGAGATCATTATTTTAGGAAACTTAATAATATGCAGATTTTCATATTGACCCAGAGGTCATGGGTCATTTAAGGACTTACAAATTCGCGTTTTTTCTTTTAAATATTTTCCATGTAAAGTAAATGCTAAAGAACCGTGGATTCTTAATGTGTCTGTTCTTTTACACTTTATTTTATATATATATATATATATATATATATATATATATATATATATATAATATCAGTGGTCAATATATATATATATATATATATATATATATACATATATATACATATATATATATATATATATATATATATATATATGGTAAACGTACACATACATATGCAATCATATGAATTGGATCGTATTTACGATTCCAATAGAATAGATAAGACCATGGAATATTAGCGTTTAAGCCTTTTTATTATATATATATATATATATATATATATATATATATATATATATATATATATATATATACATATATATTAGGTTGGTGCAAAAATAATGAGGGTTTTTGACGCATTTTTAACGTTAAAAAACGTCATTATTTTTGCACCAACCTAATATATATATGTATATATATATATATATATATATATATATATATATATATATATATATAGATATATATATGTATATATATATATATATAGATATATATATATATATGTATATATATATATATATATATATATATATATATATATATATATATATATATATATATGTATATATATATATGTATATATATATATATATATATATATATATATATATATGTATGTATATATATATATATATTCCCAAGAGGAGCGAGACCAATTTCCAAGACAGAGCAAGAATATAATATAAAAGGCTCAGATACTAATATTCCATCGTTATAATTTATTACATTGGAATCGTAATCATGATGCAATTCATCAGACCTACAAATTCAAAAAGACAGGTCTGATGAATTTGATCGTGTTTACGATTCCCATGTAATAAATTATAACCCTGGAATATTAGTCTTTGATCCTTTTATATTATAATATATATATATACAGATAGATAGATAGATAGATAGATAGATAGATAGATAGATAGATAGATAGATTAGCATAGTGCCAATTACACAGATCTTAGGTAGAATGGACGTCAGTTAACCCGGCGGAATGCATTGATACTGGACTCTGATCAAAGGCAGATTGCCGGGAAAGCAACTATGCGGTTATTGATAAGAAGTGATGAACTTTATGCATTCAAGATTTCACAGTTCTAGTATCACTCCTTCATAATGAGTTTTTGAATTTTTTAGCCAACCTCGTCCCTGGAAAGCAACAATGCAGTTTTTCATAAGAACACTTTAAACTAATGCATGCAATATTCCACAATTCTATGATCACGCCTTCATAGTCAGCTGATGAACCTTTCAGCCAATCCTCTTACATTGAAAGAAACCATGCAGTTGGAATTAATCCGTGCAAGATTTCACAGCTCTAGCATCACTCCTTCCTCGTCAATCTTTGAAATTTTCAGCCTAGCCTCGTACCTTGAAAGAAACAATACAGTTATCAATAAGAAGAGTTGAAATTAATTCATGCAAGATTTCACGGCTCTAGCATCACTCCTTCATAGTCATCCTATGGACTTTTCAGCCCTCTCTCCTCTAACGAAGTTGACTGAAAATCTTACTGCCCTCATCGATTTCTTGCCCCGGCCCATGACGTTTTCAACACGCTCACATACCTATGACGTGTATTTCGAAGCATAACTTTAATTGACTGACCAAATAGACCCGAAGAATATCCTAAAACATCTCGCAACTCAGGAATTAATCCCTTTCCATCTGAACGCTGAGGCCGCATTAAGATTCCAGTGGAACACCCCTTATCAGGAGAAGCGTCATCTTTAATGCCAGAGAAATTCGATAACCCCCCCCCCACGAAAGGCTTATCCGTCGATCTCCCCTTTTTGCGGGCGAGAACAAGACCCGCCATCCCACCACCACGAAACAAACATACACGGCCATTTGCCATTATTCTGACATATATTTTCTTCCTAGATTAATCTAAAAATCAAAAACTGGACTTTTGTAATGTTGTTCGTTATAGATTGCACTCTGAGACACAACGCGGAAATTAGATGCTGACTAATGTTTAGCACATCTTTCATTCTTCGGATGCGTGGAGGAATCAATTTTGGTCTGAAAAATGCAGGTTAAGGGGTAAAGTGAGATAAAAACATCGTTCGTTTTCAAGGAAAATTATCTCTTTTCGATTAGAACAATGGCCTGTCTTTTCTCCTTCTTTTATATATATATATATGACATTTTTTTATGTTTACACGTTCTTTTTATAGATACAAATAGCTGCTGTCGAACTCTCTGCCTTTGAGCAGAGATGAAACCGGACGAGGCTTTGCCGAAGGGAAGATTTTCGTCATGTTAGGCAGACAGACCCGAATCCGTTTATGTGGGTTCAAAGTGGATTTTTTGGTCAAGCCTACAGGCTCGGAAAACCCACGTTAAACTCGGCCTTATGCCACATACATCCCTCGTGTGGGGGCTGTTAAAATGAACAGTAGAATAGACTGAACGCTGGGTCAACCGACACACACTCGCTAGTCGTATAATAATCGTCTGTTGTACTTACAGTTTAAAATATGTTTTATATGCAACACTGTTTTTTTTTTATTTCTTAATCATTTACTTGGTCACAAAAATACGTGAATTCCTTCATGAAATAACGTCTTCCTTGTCGTTAAGAAGATATTCCACGCTCCCCAAAACACGATGATCAGAAACCTTGCTGCCGGATGTAGTTTATCGTCATGCCCAGGACAGGCGTGATCCGAAAGTGAAGGAATTATTCCAGAATTATTTATTTGCATCGGTCAACGAGATTAAGCGAGATACTGCGAG
>OZ010612.1:14841889-14844389 GCA_963932145.1 Acanthosepion lycidas | reverse complement strand
ATATAAATATATATATATATATATATATGTATATATATATGTATATATAAATCATATGAATCAATATTTCAAAAGTGCGTTTTATCATTTTAAATGAAATTGATTGCTTACGTATAACTATTTCCCTGACTAGTCAGATATTATATTAAGGAAGATACAATAATAATACCGGTTAAAATGTTTAATTTGGAAATAAAAGCAAAAATTTTAATTCCTTTCAAATTGTCATCATTTAAGCAAGATTACAGTTCGTGTATAAATTAATTTCATTTCGAATAATTACGATATATTTTAAATAAAACAGATTCCGTCCACATTCAGTGGTAACAAATGATATTCGATTAAGTGAATTGAAAATTAACTTTTAAAATGTTTAATTTAAATCATTTAGAAAACAATTTCATTCCATTAAAATTATCATCAGTGTATTAGGTTGTTCGGAAAAATAATGCCCGATTTTAGAATATACGTTTTACTTGCGTTATAACATGTACATATATATATATATCTATATATATATATATGTGTGTATGTGTGTGTGTATGTGTGTGTGTTTATGTGTGTGAAATAAATTGAACAAAATTGGAAATACCGTTTAAAACCGCATCCCCTGAAAACTGGAAATTTTACCAAGAAACATCGATGTTGTGATAAAATATATATTTAAAAGCTATTTTTCGTATATCATTAACGCACTGTTTTTAGTATTTCTAATATTATTTTAATATTTTTCATTATTGAGCAATACATATAAATATGTCTGCTGTTTCTTAAATCTTATATATATATATATATATATATATATATATATATATATATATGTGTGTGTGTGTTGATATAATAGGAAAGAACTGTTAGATTGATGATCCGAAGTTCTTTAGAATTTTGGTTATTTCTAAAAACAGGGCTCGATACAAAAATAGAGCCTAGATTATAATTTTAAAAAATATGATTCCATCGCTACACAGAAATGACTATGTTTCGAAATTGGTCATGCATATTCAGGTTTAATTTCAATATTAAACCCTAACTACCGGTTGTCAGTGTCATCCTCAAGTGATGTTTGGAATAACGATGCTACGGAATGTTTTGATCATTTATAGTTTTGAAATGGGGGTGTGATCTAGGGTTTGTTTTTCATTATAAAGGGGTCACTGCTTTGATTGATGTAGGGTTGTTTTGTTATGTGTCATAGTTTTTGGAGTCGTGTTTTTGTTTTGTTTTGTTTTGTTTTTTTGTGTCTGGCTACAATGGCTAATTTTATCTGAATCCCTGCTAAACTCTGATTGATGTTGTAGTTCTGTTAGTTTTTGGTGATTAGTTATTTGTTATTATTTTTTTTTTTTTTTTAATTTCTTGAAGGTGCTTTAAGATTATGTTTGGGTTGTGTGGTTAAACCTATTGTTTTAATTGTACTTGTTAATAAATTTAGAATTTTTTTTTATTATTATTATTATTTATTTTTTTTCTCCATTTATAAAATGACCATTTTTAAAATGCTAATTATTTAAGGCGAATATTTGGTGATCTTTGCAAAAATCCGTTATCTCATTTCTTTGATTTCATTTCTTAATATGTTGTTTTTCATGTAGGTATAAAGGGCATGGGTCATCCCAGGTTTTACAAGTTCTTGTTCTATTTATTATTTTCTATTTTACTCTTGGTGCTTTATTTGTTTCTTTTAAATGCCAAAAGTATTTAGATAGGGATGTCTGATGTTTGTTTCTAATAATATTGAAGGAGCTTTTGTGTTTCTCCACCTTATTTTAAATTCATTCTTTGTGGATCATATATATATATCTTTTCAATATATGTATTCTCAGTGGATTATATTGTGCATTAGTATACCACAGATTCTATGCGGTAACTATTATTCATAGGGCAATTGTCAGAGTTTCTACAATAACTTATTTTTTTCATTATTTTTGTCTAATTTTAATTTAGGATCTTTATTTATTTGATTTTGGCATACATTTTTTTTCAGGTTTTTATTATTATTTGTTTTTATAATTTTTTCTGGATTTTCAGTACAGCTATAACTTAATTTTAGAGTGTTTTTATTAAAGATCTTGCTAAGTTTGCTGTTAATGTTTTTAGATTAAAGCTGGGAATTTTTGTCCTACCTTATTGCTAAACATTTGGTTGAACGGGGGTGTGTACCAAATGATTTTTCTTTTTCTGTCATTTTTCTGGTCTGTATAATTGATGTTACGTTGTTTGTAACAACTATTTTTAGAGCTTATGTGTACGTGTGTGTGTGTGTGTGTACGCATGTCTTTATATATATATATATATATATATATATATATATATATATATATATATATATATATATATATATATGTATGTATGTATGTATATATATATATATATAAAGACACACACTTACATATATATATATATATATATATATATATATATATATATATATATATATATATATATATATATATATATAGTTCTATTGATGTGAGTTTGTGACACTGGGTTTTCTCGCTAT
>OZ010612.1:14836889-14839389 GCA_963932145.1 Acanthosepion lycidas | reverse complement strand
TCATTCTTTCTTTCTTTCTTTGTAATCTTTCTTTCTTTCTTTCGTTTTAATCTTTCATTCTTTCTTTCTTTCTTTTTCTTTCGTTCTTTCTTTCTTTCTAATGTTTTTTCTTTCTTTCTTTCTTTCATTCTTTCTTTCTAATCTTTTTTCTTTCTTTCTTTCGTTCTAATCTTTCTTTCTTTGTAATCTTTTTCCTTCTTTCTTTCTTTGTAATCTTTCTTCCTTTCTTTCTTTCGTTCTTTCCTTGTAATCTTTTTTCTTTCTTTTTCTTTCTTTCTTTCTTTTTCTTTCTTTCTTTCTTTCTTTCTTTTTTCTTTCTTTCTTTCGTTCTAATCTTTCTTTCTTTCTTTCTTTGTAATCTTTCTTTCTTATTATTGTCTTTATCCTTCCGCCATTATTAATTTCTTTGTTACTTCCGTCATTCTTTTTGGACTTCGGTCTTTCTTTATTTGTTTAAATGAAATCTAATTCATAAAAGTTGACATTTTAAACATTTTCAACAGCAAATAAAAGAATCAGTTGCACGTTTAGCTTTTATCAATGGGCTGAGTGGGGGGGGGGGGGCAGGAAGGTTTATCGAAACAAATTTAACGTTTCATACATTTCGACGCTCTTTTCTGCAAAACCACCAAACGCGACATTTCCAGAAAAAATATTTAAGAAGCTCAAAATGGATATTCTGCAGACAGAATTTGTTTCTGATAAATAAATAGAGAGGGGAGAGAAATAAAGAAAGAAAGAGGAGTGATAGATAGATAGATAGATAGATAGATAGATAGATAGATAGATAGATAGATAGATAGATAGATAATGTGAGCAAAAAAGAGATGGGGTGAGATAAATAGATAGAAAGATAGATAGAAGAGAAAAACTGATAGATAGATAAAGAGAACGATATATATATATATATATATATATATATATATATATATATATATATATATTAAAAAGAAGAGAAGGGAAGAGAGGTGCCGCAAACGTTTTTGGTCGTAATGTGGATTTAGTTAGAAAAAATGCATGCAGATAATTAGTTCTAACTAATTATCTGCATGCCTATGACGGCCATGACTTTTGAGACCGAATCGAGAATTGCACAAAACACCACAAACAGTACAGGAGAATGTATTGTATCCAAGTGCATCAGGAACACTATTATATGTCTTATTTTACTTTCATGTAGTCGACTGATGGTTACTTCTCAGTGCAGCTATATCAATGTTGTACTTCTTTAGCTCCAATGCGACCAGAGCTGTTTTTCTTTCTGGTACTGAGTTGTTGTCCTGTAGAGTTCGTACATTCCAAGTGCCAAGATGAAGTTGATGTTGTTTCGTAGAGTTTTACGCAGTAGCCGGATATTTGTGGAACTAATTAGATGTAGTTGTCAGAAAACCAACACAATGATTTGTTTTAAATGATGAAGGCTTGTGTCGGACCATCCACACTTTTTGGATTTGTCGATAAAAAAAGTAACGGTGCAAAAGACTTGCCACGGAAACTCCGAACGACAGTCCTCATGTGTTATTATCGCGGAGTTTAACCTCTCCGGATCACAGTCAATATCAGCCAGTACACGCGTCTCGGCAGAAACATGCAATATAATGAGGGGATAATCTGTTATGAGTTTTCCTTCCCTTCTGAAATCTTTTTATCGTGAAACCAACACTAAAAGGATTGCTAAGCAAAGCTTAGAGAGACTCCTTTCACCCTCATCAAGGGCAGCTAGCCCGCGCCAGTTCTTGACCTGATACTTTATATAGCTCCGCGGGAATATATATATATATATATATATATATATATATATATATATATATATATATAATGTCATCCACAGACAGACTGTTTCGCTGTATCACAGCTCATCAGTGCGGCTAGACATCCACTAAGCTATCGGCGCACGGTCGGGATGAAGGAGGATTTTTAGCGTATTTATTTTTGGAAACACGCCCAGTGACCGACAGTGACTCAATTCGGCTTGCGAAGAGTCTCGCTATATAGCTATAATAGTCACTGTTTACAAACCCATACCTCAGGCCGAGAGTGCTCAACTGGAATTAAATTTAATTCAGGAGCTAATATATATATATATATATATATATATATATATATATATATATATATATATAAATATATATATATATATACAGAGAGAGAGAGAGAGAGAGAGAGAAAGAGAGATGTCTGGTTGCCTCTCGCTAGGATCGAATCCCGACTGAATTGGCGTCAGTCGGAGATCCTAACCCTAAGCTGTTGGAGCCCGGCAGGGATGAAGGTGAATTTAAGCGTATTTATTTTCACATAAACACACAGTTACTGAGAGAACTCGATTCGATTTACTGAAGAGTCTTGCATTTTTAGCCGTAATAGTCACTATTTACAAATCCAGACTTACTCCCCACAGAGCTTATCTGAAATAAAATTTTCAGGAGCATATATATATACATATAGATATAAAACAATTAATACAAAGTATTTAATACCATTGTTAATATGATTAATGGCG